>BSBN01001006.1:4800000-6000000 GCA_027924645.1 Cunninghamia lanceolata
TGCTCTCAGGTTCGAATCTCTTGCCGACAACCACTGTCTTGCCGATGATGCCTTCACAAAACTGCAAATCCTCAAATCGTCTAACTTCCAACTCAGACCCTAGCACATGGAGATACTAGGTTGGTCTACTATGTAGCACAGTTGATCCGGTCCTCTCCACCGTCAAATAGAACACAACCAACAAAATAGAAACAAGAAATAAAAACACATATGTACATCGAGAAGCCATTCCACTGATTTTGACAGAAATCTCCCTAGTGGAATGCTTCATCGATCCATGGTACGGAAACTTGCAGCATAGAGATTAACTATGACTATAGAAGGAAAATTGCTATGTTCAATTATGAGATTTTGACACAAGGAACGGAATAGATTTTCTTTATTCTTTAGTTTTCTTCATACACATGCAACAAACACACACATACAAAATACCGAACCCCTCCTGTTTGATCTACCTTGTTTTTAACCCACTTTTGAGGGAGTTCAACCGTTCCTGAGTAGTTGTGGAAGCTAAACCACTTCCTATCCCCAAACTATCCTGTTCTCAAATTGTCTACATGGTTGGTTACAAACTGAACAAAAAAAACAAAAACTGAAAGTAAAACAACTGGTCAATTTGACCTTATTACAGACAAAACAAGGGTTTATTAGGTGCCGCTGCACCATACTCCCGGGGTTAATAGAACTCAAGTCCCTTGAGGAACCAAGTCTGAAATGGAAACCCCATGTTTGATAATGTCCTCCTCGCTCATCTAGGTTGCATCCTCAGGCAAACCATGCCATTTGACCAGATACTACTTGTAGGTCTTATGTCGAGTCTTCTTCAGAACCTTTGTGTCCAAAATACATTCTAGCTATACTGGCTGACTCAGTGGAAGATCAGAAATCCATTCTGCATCCCCTGCTTCTATCACATCTAAACCAAGAACATTGTCTCCTCTGAATGGAAACAGGTCAGACACATTGAAAATGGGTGATATTGCTAAACCTGAAGGAAGTTCAATCTTGTAGGCATTAGGCCCAAATTTGTGAACAATCTTGCATGGACCTATCTTCTTCATAAGAAGCTTCATGGGCTGCCCCTTTGGATGTCTTTCCTTCTTCAGATATGCCATTATTAGTTCTCCAACTTTGTATTGGACATCCCTTTTCTTCTGATCAGCTCTCTCTTTATACTTCCTTGTGTGCTTTTGGAGAGTTTCTCTTACAGCATCATGGATATCCTTCATACTAATAGCAAAATCTTCTCCTTGTGCACTTCTTTTCTCCATGTTCTAGAGATCTCTCAACTCCAAAATTCCCCTTGGGTGAATCCCATATACAACTTCAAAAGGACTCTTTCCTATGCTTTGATTCACAGAGTCATTATATGCAAATTCTACTTGTGGGATGACCATATCCCATGCTTCTCCATGTGGTTTAGTCAAACACCTCAAAAGATTACCCAGTGATCTATTCACGACCTCAGTTTTTCCATCCATCTGAGGGTGATAGGCGAACGTGAAAGATAATTGAGTGCCTAATTTCTTCCACAATGTGCGCCAAAAATGTCCCACAAATTTGGGATCTCTGTCAGAAACAATATTCAATGGCAAACCATGAATTCAAACAATGTCCTTAAAGAATAGACCAGCAATGTGTGAAGCATCATTGGTACATTTGCATGGCAGAAAATGAGCCATTTTACTGAATCTATCAACTACAACAAATACACTGTCGAAACCTCATTGAGTCTAGGGAAGACCCAAAACAAAATCCATACTGATGCACTCCCATGGCCTTTACAGAATTGGAAGTGGTTGATAGAGACCAACATTGGATGAAGTTCCTTTTGCCCTCTGACAAATGCTACAAGTTTCTACAAATTTCCTGACATCTATTTGCATCTTAGGCCAGAAGTAAAGCCTTCTCACTTGTTCCAACATCTTGTCCAGTCCAAAATGACCTCCAAGACTACCGCAATGCTTCTCTTTTATGATGTTCTCCCTCATGGAACACCTAGGTACACACAGTTGGCTGCCTTTGAATAGTAGCCCTTGTTGTAACAAATATTCAAAAAAATTAGAATGATAGGAATCTAAAAATTGTGAACAAACTGCATATATCTTTTTGAAGTCCTCATCATCCTAGTACATATTTTTGAGAGAATCCACTCCCACACTTTGCAACTAGATTTCCTGTATAGTGCACACCCTTCTGCTCAGAGCATATGCCACCTTGTTGGCTTGTCCCTTCTTATGTTTGATGGAAAAAGTGTATGCCTGGAGTTACTCAACCCACTTCATGTGTCGGTGATTTAACTTCTCGTGCGAATTTAGAAAACTCAGAGCATGGTTGTCAGTATAAATAATGAATTCTTTCGGCAAGAGATAGTGTCTCCATTTTTTTAATGCTTGAACCATTGCATACAATTCTAAATTATATGTGGAATACTTTCTTTTAGCATCATTCAACTTTTCGCTAAAGAAAGCGATAGGTTTGCCTTCCTAACTCAAGATAGTACCAATGGCAAGGTTACTGGCATCACATTCCATGGTAAACAACTTATTAAAATTAGGAAAAACTAAAATGGGTTTATCTGCTACCTTCTATTTAAGAATCTCAAAAGACTCATCAACTACTTTATTCCAAACAAACTTACATTTCTGCCCTCCTTTTATGGTATCCAAAATAGGTTCACAAATGTGACTGAATCCCCTTATGAATTTCCTATAAAAGGTTGCCAAACCGTGAAAACTTCTTACATCACTTACTGTTTTAGGTGCTGGCCTCGACAGAATAGCATCTACCTTTTCTGGATCCATTTTTAAATTGCCTTGGGATATCACAAATCCAAGGTATGTGAGTTCTTCTTTCATGAAGTCACTCTTCTCCATATTGATCATCAATTTCTCCTCATGTAACTTCTTCAACACCTGTTCCAAATGCTGCAAATGTTCTTCCTTTGTCCTGCTAAAAATAAGAATATCATCAAGATAGAAAACCACAAATTTGCCAATAAAATATTTCAATACCTCATTCATTAGATGCATGAAAGTGCTTGGAGCATTGGACAATCCAAATGGCATCACGATCCACTCATAAAGACCCTCATTAGTCTTAACAATTGTCTTCCATTCATCCCCTTGTCTAATCTTTATCTGATGGCATCCACTTTTGAGATCAATTTTAGAAAAGTACCGAGCTCCACCCAAACAATCCATTAGGTCCTCTATTCGGGGCATAGGAAACCTATATCTGATGGCGATCTTATTTATGGATATCAAATCAGTACATAACCTCCATTTTCCATCCTTCTTGGGAGCTATTACTGTAGGTACAACACACAGACTAAGACTTTTCTTCACCAAGCCCTTATCCAACCGTTGTTGCACTTATTTAGCAATTTCCTCATTCTGAGTAGGTGTCATTTTATAGGCTGGTTTATTTGGTAATGTGGATCCTAGGATGAAGTCAATCTAATGACTTACATCTCTCACAGGGGTTAGTGTATTGGGCATATCCTCCACCATGATACTCTTATACTTGTCTAACAATTCCTGCACTTCCTTAGGGACTTTTTCCTTGCTATTTTTAGACAAATCAGAATTGTCTTTAGGTTTCAAAATCAGAGCATACCCCTAGGTTCGCTCTTCTTTTAGAGTATGGAGAAATTCTTTCCCACTCACTAACATGATACTTGAGCCTACATTATTGTCTACACCCTCTTTTGGTAAAGGATCCATCTTTTACTATCTATGATTCTTGGTGATAACAAAGGAATTGGATTTACCATCATGCTGGGCTTGTACATCATACTGCCAAGGTCTACCTAATAGTAAATGGCAGGCATCCATGGGAATTATATCACACAAAAGTTTGTCCCTATATTCCCCTATGTGAAATTCTACCCAAGCTTGTTCATCAACCAAGACTTGTTGCCCTTTGTTCAGCCAGGACACTTTGTATGGACTAACACGTGGCAATCTTTTCAAATTCAATTTCTCTACCATTTCTACTGAAACTAAATTTTTAGTTGAGCCAAAATCAACAATTACCTTACACCTTTTTCTAGAAACTTTACACAGAGTTCTAAATAGTGTCTTCATCTGGGGTGGTTCCTTGTTCTATAGCACTTTCAGCATTGTTCTTCTCATCATGAGATTCTCTCCATCTTGTGCTGGAGTTGTGCTTCCCATAGGTGAAGTCACACTCTGACAGTCTTCTTCTTGAATCAGCTAGCTCCTTCTCTCTCCTGTATGAGAGCTTGAGGCTTTCTCTGGACACTTGCTTTCTATGTGCCCAATTTGGTTACAACTATAACATCTTCCCGTGAAGACACTGGGACCTCTACCTGGACCACCAAATCTGCCTCTTCCATTGGGTCTCCTTCCTCTGCAACCACCTCTAGATCCAGATTCTCCACTATGTTCTTGTTGAATAGACTCCCCTTGATTTTTTTGGAACTGGTTTCTACCACCAAAATTATTTCTGCCTCTGAAATTCCTTCCACCTCTGCCTCTGTTTTGTTGTTCTCCTTTTCTTTTCAATTTCTCTTCTACTCTTAGTGCCACCTAGAAGCTCTTGTCCACTGTTTTAAGTGTCAGAATGGTAATTTCATCTTGAATACTATATTTCAGGCCATTAATATACCTAGCAACTCTTCCCTTTTCATCCTCAACAAGTCCACACCTAAGAGACAATTTGTGAAATTCCTCTATATAGGTGGTTACATCCATATCCTTCTGTCTGAGATTCTGTATTTTCCTATATATTTGCACTTCGTAATCTATGGGTAGGAACTAAGCCTTGATCCTCTCTACCATCCAAATCTAGGATGAGATCATGCTCTTGCCACTCTTCACCCTTTCTCCCTAGGTGTAGTTCCACCACATGAGTGCAACACCTTTCAATTTTATCTTTGCAAACTTGACTCTTTTATTCTCTGGTACCTCCTTGTACTTGAAGTAATTATTCAAAGCTTCAACCCATTCAATGACTTCATCTACGTCCATCTTTCTGCTGAACATCAGAATCTCCATTTTTGATTCAAACGACTCCTTACTGAGTGTCCTTATGGCCTCCAGAAATTGTTTTTGGTCTACAGATATATCTACCTATTTTGGGGTTGTTTCCTCTTCCCCATCTTCTTCTTCTTCATTAGACTCCTCGTCTTATTTCCTACCTTTTCTCAAGGTCTTCAACTTAGCCTGGAGTGCTTCCCTGACCCCAGCTTTAATTTTCTCTTCCATTTCCTAAAATTTCTTGGCCACCTTAGTGGTCATTCCTTTTGGAGGCATGGCACTGGCCTCTCCTTCACTCTCATCTACTGACATACATAGATCTTTCAGAGCACATCACACATAGAAAGTCCAAAGCTCTAATACCAAAAATGATGCAGAGCACACAATAGAAACCATTCACTTATCAACTTTTAGACCCTTTGAACCCATCGATCCACACACACACCTGTTACACTATCAGTGAGACCATGTATCATCAGCCAACCAAAATACTTTTCCTTTGACACACTCTGATCACTCCGATGGAGCCTTCGCTCCACACTCATCGGTAAGATAGACCGCTATCGGCTCAACTTTGACCTTGTCTTCTGACGTCGCTGCTCTTACTGATAGGCCAATCTACGTAGTCTTTGATGTGACCACACACTATCGGCAAACTCTTTATTTATGTTCCTGACATGCTGATGACAATTCTCATCACTATGACTCTTAACATCGGTGAACGCCTATAACTTCTGACCAATGCACCGATACATGTTCCCCACTTAGTCTTCCTTTATTGGTAAGACCACCCTCTATCGGTGAAACTTTTCCTGTATGTGTCGATACACTTGGTCATCCCGATCACTCTTCAGGTAGACTAAAACTATCACTCCAAGGTTTGAATCTCCTGGCAATTACCACTGTCTCACTGATGATGCCTTCACAAAACTGCAAATCCTCAAATCATCTAACTTCCAACTTAGACCCTAGCACATGGAGATGCTAGGTTGGTCTACTACACAGCACAATCGATCTAGTCCTATCCACCATCAAATAGAATACAACTGACAAAATAGAAACAAGAAATAAGAACACATATGTACACTGAGAAGCCATTCCACTGATTTCAACATAAATCTCACCAGTGGAATGCTTCATCAAACCATTGTATGACAACTTGCAAGATAGAGATTAACTACGACTGTAGAAGGAAAATTGCTATGTACAATTATGAGATTTTGACACATAAGGAATGGAACAGAGTTTCTTTATTCTTCAGTTTTCTTCATACACAGGCAATGAACACACACATACAAGATACCGAACCCCTCCTGTTCGATCTACCTTGTTTTTAACCCACCGTTGAGGGAGTTCAACTATTCCTGAGTAGTTGGGGAAGCTCAACTGCTTCCTATCCCCAAACTACCCTATTCTCAAACTGTCTACATGGTCGGTTACAAACTAAACAAAAAAAACAAAAACTTAAAGTAAAACAACTGGTCGGTTTGACCTTATTACAAACAAAACAAGGGTTTGTTAGGTGCCACTGCACCACGTACTCACTCTTCACACTCACACATACTCACATATTCATCCTTGCACACTCTTTTTCACTCTCATACATTTACAATAAACTTGTTCTTTCATTTATATCCTCTGCAAGTCTTCAAAACTCTACCTTTGTCAGCCTAGATGAAACGTGTAACATGAAATGTACAATGACCTATTTGTTAACTTCCTAGTCATTAGTAGAAATGTAGGAGACAAATCTCATTATGTGGTTCATCCCAAGTGATAACTAGGAGCTATTTTACCTTAGTACACATCTCAATGCTAGCGCACACTTCCAAACACATGACACAACCACCTAGACACACCAAGTTGGCTTAGCAAACATGTTTTCTTCCACACATTAGCTCTAGACCTAAAGCGGTACCAAAGGAACAAAATAACACCATGCAGTTCATACTCCAAGTATTATATGACTTCAAAGATCTTGTCAAACATTCTTTTCTCTGGTTACCGCTTCTTCTTACTGGCGTAAATAGACATTGATGCCAATATCCCTTGCATACTTTGATTACACTGTCTTGATATAGAACATTGAAAAACATACTTGCAGTACTCCACAACACTTAAAACTTGAATTGAGATAACATACAGACAATATGGACTTATCTTCCAAACAATAAAGCCAAATAGTGTAGTGCAATGAAATGAAGTGACTTTTACTTTCTCCCTTTGACAACCCTCATCAGCAACATGATTTGTCCTTACTCTACTGATTCTGAAGAACCTCTGTGGTACATTGTATCATTCAAAAATGGAATATATCATACCTCTTATCTGTAACCAACTATCCTCCAAGCTGCAAGATCATATCTTCAAGTGCGAAGAAATGCGGAGCATTATACTGTCTCTTTGTGATGCAACAACACTGTACCACTATCGTCACTCTGTTAGCTCTTGAAATCTTTGCAGTAAATTTTATGCTCTAAAATTTGAATCATGCATACTTCATATCTATCTTTGTCTAACCTCCAAACCGAAAGGCCATATCTTCAAATGTGGTGAAATGTGGAGCATTCTCCTAAGCTTCTCTAGTATAAATCTCTGTGCCTTTGACAAATGAAACCTAATACACTTTCATTCAAATATCATGCAATTCTTTTCATCAAAGGACAATGAATACAACATTCACAAGACCATAGACAAGAATCACAACTATTTTCATCAAAACCAAGAAACCACAACTTCTCCATTTTAGCATATCCTACAACTTGACAACTTTCACCTATCCATGAACATCAGAAGATAAGGTACAACTATGTACAGATGATACTAGTCTAATAGTATGCTCAAGAATTTCATCATCATATCCTTTAACTCATAACTTCTCTGAAGATCACTCCTTTTCTTGCTCCTCTGGTCATAACTCTTTTTTTCTACTCCTTTGATCATTACTCCTTTGATAGTATATACACATCACTATGCTTTCCACCTCTCAACACTTTTGATTACTTACTCTTCTAACATCATCAATCACCATTCTATTGACATCAATGACAACATATGCAACAAACATAGATTAAGAACTTATTGTTTTAAAAATACATGTAAACAACTAATACAAAGTATATTCATTAAATAGAATGACATTAAAAGTTAGTAGAAAGTAATAAATTAAATTTGATTAAAATAAAATATTATTAAATAGTAAATAAAATAACATTTGATTAAAATAAGTCTACAACAAATAAAAGTAATATTTAATTTATAGTAAATAAAAGAATTTCCAATAACTTCTCCAATGTATTAAAAGCTAGTAAAAACTAATAAATTTAATTTGATTGTGAAAAAACAAGATGAAACCCTAATAAAATATTTTATAGTGATATAAAATATTAGTTTAGAACACATTAATTGATTGTGCATAAATCAAATGGAAACCATAATAAATATAGTGTTATAAAATATTATTTTAGGATAGTTCATAAAATATAATTTAAGCCTAATAAAACGTCTTTATAAAATATTATTTTATAACAGTTAATTTTTATAAAATAGCAACTAATAAAAATCAAGAAATTAAATTTGATTACATGTACTTGCCCTTGACTAATATAGTTTGCTCCATTTTAATTAAACAAAAGGTAACCCTAACAATTATTCTACATAGAAAATGAAAGGTAACCCTAATAAAAGGTAACAGATTAATTTGGAATATTTTCATTAAAATAACTTAACAGTAAATAAAAGTACTATTTAATTTACACTAAATAAAACAACTTACCATTCCAATAACTTCTCATTTGTCCAGTATACTTTGCTCCTTTTTATTTGATTAGATATTTTATGGCACTATATATTTAATAATACACTAATCATAAAGAAACCATTAAATTATATTACATTGTACAGAAAGCAATAATAAAATGTATTTATAAAATATTATTTAACCACGGTTAATTTTTATAAATCAGCAATGAATAAAAACCTAAAACTTAGATTTCATTATGCACGAAAGAAAAGTAAATTAAATTGAAGTCTTTATATGAAAATCTATAAAATATAATGCAGTTATCTTTTTGAAGTAACTCCTATGCTTCTCTAGTATTCTTTTGTTGTAGCTTATTTTATTTCATAGATTTATGATTTATGTTTAACTATTACTTGTATTTATATGGATTGATTACTTTATGTTGGCTTTATTGTTATGTCCATTAATTTAATAAAACTATGGTGGTTAGTTTAAATTTAATTCTTGTGTGCTTTATATTAGTTATAAATATTTTTAAATACAAAATAGTTAATTTATAATTTATAAAAATAGACATAAATTAGAACTGGAAAAAAAACATTTAATTGGTTGATAAGTACAACTATTAATCACTAGTTAAGACATTTTGATCACAATAATACTATCTATCAAAGGAGGTACTAATTAGACATAAAAAATGTCATTTAAAAAATAGGTACCTAAGATATGTGGTTAAAAAAGAAGATATTCACAAATGATCCTTCTCAACCCAAGATCGCATTTGCGCTCCACTGCATATAAAATGGCAAGAGCCTCCATCAAATTGTTAATATGCAAACCCTTATAAACAGAAAAGATAAACTGAACAGTCATAGAACTATCCTGCCCAACTACACCAATACCAACATGACTAGGATTTCCCCGAGAATAACCATCAGTATTGGTTTTCAGCACTCCTTGTGAAGGAGGACACCAACGCCCCTCCCTATTTATCTTTAAAAGAGGATGTGTACATCTATTTCTCATAACCTAACCAGCACCCTTTGAAGCACCACTCTAAAGATGTTAGCAATTAGAAGATGTCAGTTGGCATTTAGCTTTGATTATTAAATAGATTCTTAATTTGTGTGCTTCTTTGGAATTTGTTACTTTCATTCGCATTCCTAGAGAATGGAACGGAGTAGCAGATTGTTTGGCCAAATGGGCCTTTGATCAAATGTAAAATTGGAACATTGTGGATAGGGGTCAATTACCCTTGGATTTGTTTCAAAAGTTGGACCACTTAGTGGAGATTGATAGGGTTGCGTAATGCCCTTGCTTTGTACTTCTTTTGTTGTGGTCTAATTAAATTTTTACCCTTCTTTTAGTAAAAAAGAAGATATTTTGGCCGATAGGCCATTCTATATGTCCACACATTTTGTAACTGCCAAAAAAATTTGGTTGTCCTAATAAAAATAATTTTTTTGGTAGTCCTTCCGTAATAAAAAATAATTTTTTTGGTAGTCCTTCCCTAAAAATAGGCCAGAATCTTTGTGGTTTTAATTACAATGATTGATTTTACAAATACATGCCCAAAAAAAAAATTTCTCTTGGCACTTACTTTAGAATTCATGGTGTTTCATTTATTTCATTTCTCGTTACATTTTTTATTTGCTTTTTCAAAATTATATATATAACCCCTCGTTCCTACTTCAATATCACATCTTTCATCTTTGGCTTTGTTTCTTGGGTTTTGGTAAATTTTCTTGGCTTTTCATTTGTGTATGAAGATTTTTTTAGGTTATTATATGTCTCCTTACTCTGTTATTTGCATGCAGAATACAACATGTGTTATTATATGCATAGAGCTTGAAAAAGAGTTGGATGCCATGGATTCAGAAGATGCTGCTCGCTGAATACTTTGTTCACTTACATTACCTAGTTTTGTCAAGCATTTCCTTTCTAGTTTGTGTTTTTAGTACACTTGTAAGCCCCTTTTTTGTGGTGTGATGTGAAATTTTAGCACTAATTATAGAAATCACAACATTGTGGGTTTCATTTTCTATGGAAAAATGTGATTGATTCAGGTTCCTTGCACTTTATAATATCATTGTCTTTGATTACGGTTATGGTGTAAATGCTTTTGTTCATTGTTATTCATAGTTTTACCAACCCTTTGTTATCATAGAGCTCTATTCTTTCTATTCCTTCCTCTTTTCACATGCTAAACTAACTCAGTTGAAATGACTTTGATTTGGCTATGGCTCTAGTCTTCAAAATTGACTTTGGTTATTTATTATTAGGCCATGTATTTTTATGCAATAAAGCAAGCATATGTTTATATAGATTGTTCTCATTATTAGCGAATGATTTTCTAAATTTTTGAATTATTTTTTGATTTGTTTCAAGAGTTTTTCTCATTTATGAGGGAAAATCTTTCCAATTCTTTCAACCATGTAAAAAGATGAAGAGAAGTGCCCTAAGACTGATGAATGTCTTTATTTTGGTGTTAAGTTTCTTAGTGTCCCCTATTTTTGTTTAAAATCTGATTAGTTTGGAAAGAACATCATTTTTGGACCCTAAGAGGGATCAGGCTCATGGAGCCATTGATAGTTTTTCTTTTGAAGGAAGTTTTGAAAACTTCATGTTAGTTTTTGTTTTTGAAGGAAGTTTTGAATACTTCTTGTTATGGTTCCAAAGGAAAAATGGTAGAAAGTATAATGGAAGAAGATGAACAATCAGCAGGGGAAGGAGGTTCCATTCCTTGAACTAAGAGAAAACCATAAAGGGAGAATAAAAGTGTAGATTGAAGCATAGTGAAGAAAAATGAGAAGAGTAATGAATAGTTGATGACTGCAAGCCCATAATAGTGGAAGTTTAGGAAAATATAGATGGAAGTTATTTATGAGCACGCAAGGAATTAGGAGAAATTGGTAACACATGTCAACCGAATCGAGCATACAAATAAAGAATGGTTTTTCCATCTCATCTATAATGTATGAAATCTAAGTTTGATCATTCAAAAAAGTATTTTGTAACAACCCTCTAGGCATAAGGTGGAATCCATTATATTATTATATTATTTTATTTCTATTCCCTTCTCCTGCCACATTTGATGAATTTGGGGGAGAGTTGGTAGACATTAAATGTTGCAAATATTTGTGGGCAGTGTAGGAAGTAAAGTCTATCGAATTTTCAGTCACCTTTTTTCGGTGGAAACGTGGGCTTTAAGATAAGTCTATTTTTTTTACTTCAACATATTCCTACTAGTTGCATTGGGAGAAATTGGAGAAAGGAGTAAATGTTGCAGCAAAAATATCTACGAGGGCAAGTAGGAATGAGAGAAGTCGATCAAGGGTAAAAGGGGTGCAATCAGATCTCAGAGGGGAGAGGATGTTTTGGGAAAGATGGGGGCTCTTGCTTTCGGGAAGTGTCGAGCCTTTGATTGGTATGTTACGCTTCTATTCTAAGCCTGCGTCATGCTGTATGCTAGCTCTTGCAGGTACTGAAGATTATGTTGAACAAGAAGATAAATCTACCCAGAATACGGAAGTAACAAATGAGATTTTTTATAAAGTATTGGAGAAACTTATATAGCAGAGAGTGTTTTTTGAGTTCCAACCCTAAGCCTAGTGCTTCAAATGCCAAAGGAAATGAAATTGGTTAGTTCAGTCTATTGTATATTATTTCACATTATTTAGTTTGCAATTTTAATAGTTCTTGAGTGTTCTCTGGATTTGTTGAAATCGGCAATGGTTTTATGGAATGCATGCTTCTACGATGTATTATCAATTTTATTTGGAACTAAGAAAATCTCAGCATAAATTAGTTGTCATTTGGTAAAAGAAATATTGTCAGTGGTGCCCAAACTCTTAGCTCCCCTCCTTTGTACCTCTAGATTCTATTTGTGAATATCCTATGATCATTACATTCCAATGAAAACATCTTTCCTTGTTCTTCCTCACCTACTTGCATGTCTACCTAGGTCGACACAACATTTGCCAAATGTATTTAATTCAAGCTTACAATTAAGAGAGAATGGTAAGGATGCTAGAAAAGTCCCAAACTATGGCTTATACCTATACACTTTCACATCAAAGTTTCCTATTTTATATAAGAGTTTATTAACCCTCCCGATTTGTTTTTCTTGAATCTTCCTAAAGCCTTTTCAACAAATCCATTTTGTGTATGTCCTATAATCATTGCATTGCATGAGATCACATTTCATTGAGTCATTTTGTCAAATAGTTCACATGACCTGTATACGCTTCCACATTTTGTATACATGTTTATCGGGGCACTTGCAGCTACCACATCTGACAAAATATCCCTCCCATTATGCTTAGACGGATTCCTTAAATACCTTGTTCCAAAGCCCCGTTCTAATTATTCTTATGAGATTATAACCCTTTTCTGTTCACAGTTTGGTGTGTAGCTATAGCACACTACCCAATAAAAGTGAGATCTTTGGTTCTATAATACTGATACAGTGCAATTGAGCAGCAATAGAATTAGAAAGATTGTAATTGTAATATATAGGGAAGGGAAAACACTCTTCCTCAATGGTAGAAAGGCATAAACTCGAATTGTTCTTAAGTTTTAGCTTGAAATTCTATTGTTCTTCTCCATCTGTAATTAATTCCTTGGATAATTATATTGTACTAGAACTTTAGAGGAAAGCAAAGAGTAGAAATAAAAGATAGCAAAAAGTAATAATGTTAAACATACAAAGTACACAGTGATTTACTGACCTTGCTCTATGGTTTTGAAACCATACTTCAACTTGGCATGACTTGAGGTTAAGTTGCTTAGACAATACACTCTTTTGCTTCTACATTTGCCCACAACAACAATCAATACTTTTCTCCAACAAAAAAAACATGGTAGATCCTTAATTCAAGATAAACTCTATAGATGCACAGATCAAAACTTGCATGATTAAATACACCTGCACAATGAATGAATGGTGATATATACATAACCATTGGATAAAAGTTGAACAATTTGTTGGTAATTCTAAGTCCTTTTAGAGTTTTTGGGGATTATGACTAGTTATTGGATTGTTTTAATTGGGCTTTGTATGCCCCGTTCGGTTAAACGAGATGAGCTTAGGTCTAGGATAATGAGTCCTCATGCATGGCCTTGAGTACTTGTAAAGGCTAAGGATGCACATGAAAATGTTGATCCGTCTGCAGGACGTCAAGTTATTCATCTGCAGGGCATTGATTTGGGCATGAATAGGTCTCCTCATCTGTATGAGAGGTGCACTTGATTCCATGTGGTACCATTCCTTCATGCTAGCATTATGACACCCCATCTGATTTACACCCTGGTGTCTTGTACCTTTGCAGTCGTGAGTAGCACCTGACTTTATATTGATGAGCATCTCTATGTTGTGACATTGGCATTATGCATTGTGTGTCATGTCTTCTCCGTGATTGATGTGAGTGTTGGCCATCATGTATACCATCATTGTTATTACTTCCGTCTGGGCCTTGTGACTACCTTCGAGCACAGTGGGGTTGACTCTTTTGAGTCCACATGGTTGGGAGGCATTGCCACTGCCATTGGGGACCAGTGAATAGGTTATCGAGGCACTAGATTAGAGATGTTCTCTCTTTCTGTTACTTTTTCAGTCATTATACTCTTTTAGTTATTGTACTTTTTTATCATACTCATGGCTACACCATTGTTCTTGTATATTCTTTTATGTAATTGTACTCTCTTTTGTGAGAATGGATGTAAACATGCAATGTAATGAGAAGAAATGAGATGTTTCCTAATTGGTTTATGGTTTCCGGTGTGGGTATCGGATCTTCTTATACTATGATGCTTTTGATTCATGTTTATAATCTAGAATGGGTTATAGGAACATTTATGTTGTTTAAAATGAACATAGTTTTATTAATGTTTCTCTGGAGAGTGATTTAGTCCTCTCCTCTGGGATGTGCATTCAGCCATGCGTGGCCATGAATGTTGTCCATCTATCAAATCAACAACCATATCTGGTTATGTGATCTACTTATGTCAAAAAAAAATCTTTTCATCTTTTGGCCCTTATACTTCAGGGTTGCAGGGCAGGATGTTACATCTAGTATCAGAGCCCATGTTCACACACTGGGAGCTCTAGCGTACTTGAGCCCTCAATGTTTTGTTGTGTTTGGCATGTGTGGCATGAGCTTATTATATTGTTCTTATAGTCTTGATTTCTTTCATGCCTTAGCATGACATTAGTGGGTTAAGTTACAACCCCATGCTTAGAAATCATGGAGGAAATAGCCTCCTTGGCCTTACCTTACTTGATGGGACTAGAGTGTTGACCTTGGTTGAGAATTTCCCATGGTTAAGAGTGATCACTCTCCCATGTTATAAGATGGGGGTAGGAATGTTCTGCCTTATGTGTTTGTGGGTTGAAGGTAACTTGGTTTTCCTAATTACCCTTGCTTGGATATGCTCTTCTTTTGTCTTCCTTTATGTTGCTAGTGAATGAGATGACCCTAATTGGTCTTGAATTGCTCTTTTAATTCCTTCTTGTATTATTGATGTAAAGGATGATAGGATGTAGCTATTTGCAGATGTGGACATATTAGCTTGATTTCTCCATCCTCTCTTGTAAGTGTTGGATGATTACTGATTTTTCTTATAACCTCTTAATGTGCTTGAGTTGCTACCATTTATCACCCTTGATAACATATTGAAGTCATTGGAATACTAATGGTGCCTTAAATATTCCCTTAGTAGAATTTGCATGTTTGTATAATTAATATTGGATGGCATGTAATGTCTTGATTTGAGGAGAAATCTATTTGTCTCTCCTTCCTTAGTTGTCAATGTTTGTGCAATTAAGGTTGTTAGTGCTTACTTTATGTAACACTTGCTTTTCCTAGTCAAGATGTTAGATTGATGGCTTATGGACGAATTAGCATGTGAAAGATGCAATAAGTAAAAGAATTAGTGAAGAATAACTTATGCTTGTTATCATTATGTGTTGAAAGTGATTACATTTTTATTAGTGCCTCCTTACTTAATGACTTTACACGAGAATGGTAATTGCTTAGTGGTTATATCTTGTTGATGAAATTTGATCTCCTTTATTGCATTATGGTTTTAATGAGAATGTATAGGTGAATTCTTGTATTTAATGCAAATTCAAAATAATCCATGTTAGAGTAATAAGTATGTTGCATATCTTGCTTGATGAGCAATTGAATGCCATAAAGACGACCATGGTTACATAAGCTATTATGTATGGATGCAAATGTAGAGAAATGATTAGATTTTCTCATACAAAATGCATTCCATTATGTCTTAGCGTCCGATTCTCTTGTGAATGAATGGTATTCCTATGACTTGTGACATGATGTCGCATTATGTGTCATTATGAGATGTATATCTTTATGTGATTATAGAAGTGACTGTAATAATGATTATGAAAAATGTTACTTATGTTTATGCATTGATGTAAAAGTGATAGTGATGATGATGCTATACATGTTCTTGCACTATTGCATTATGTTAAAAGCATTGCAAAGTGAATTTATGATGTTATGGGTAAATGAGTTGCCCTTGTGAAAAGAGAAAATTGGTATGGATGTTTGGGAGTACTTATTGTTGTGTAAAGTTGTATATTTTGCATCATGTTGCATAGTCATGTGTGGGCTATAGTTAATCCTGGGTAAGATAAATTGGGATTGTATTCCTATTGAGTGCTGTGATTAACCAGTGCTTAAGATGTGTGCCCATGGGATGGTGATACTGTGTACCCATCCATGGAGGGTATGTTTGAATTATGTGTATGGGAGAAAACCATACCATTTATGTGTTTTCTATTGTCACCCTATTGACTACCAACCTGAGGGTTGTTGATAGGTAAATATGTTGAGGGATAGTAGAAGCAATAAAGTTCCTTGGGAGGGAATTGCATGGTGTACGCATTATGGTAGTAGGAAACAACGACGATTGTTTCAACTTCCTGGGAAAGTACTCACTACTTCCCCTTATTAATGGACCAAATACTTGGTTCATATAGTGTTAGCCTAATCCCCTTAGTTCTTGAGGATGATTTTAGTTTGTGGTATGAGCACCTATGACAACTATGATCTTACCCTGATGTGATTGTTTTAGATATGATGCCACCCACCACTGGTGTTCTGACACAGTGCTGGTGAGGATGTCATGTTGCTGATGGTAGCGAGCCAAGCTCAAGGACATGATGCCACATACCTAGATACATGATGGCATAGTATATATGTTGCATTCCTACTTGTGCTAAGAGGAGTGGTTGCTTGAACAGAGTAGAGGGTTCGCTCAATAGGGCCTTGATTCTGATCGGTTGGCATGCGAGTCGAACCTAGCCATGTGCACCTCTAGCTTAGTGTGTAGCCACATGTGCTTTCTCTATGGGTACTCACTATGTAGGATGTTCCTATGATTAGGACATTGCCATGAAATATTTAGCCATTGTGTGCTTTCTCTGCTTGGCATATACCATGCGTGGTCATGTCACATGAGGTATGTGACCTAGGAGTTTCAGCATAGTACCTTTCCATGTGGAGGTTCCATGAGTTGTTCACACCCACATGAAGGACTATAGAGACAGTCATTCTTGTTTTCCTCCTTCCTCGTGTGGTGACTAGTGATAGTCACATAGTGTTGTAATGTGTATATTTCAAAGATTTTGAATCTTCTTTTCAGTTATTGGTGACTTTTACTTTGCTTGTGTGGACTGGCACCTTGGTTATCTTTCTTGTAATGGTTCGGCCATGGATGATTTTCCTAGCATGTAACTCTTGTGGTTACATTTGATTTATTGTTGAAACTATGCACATTTTTCTTACTTTATTGCTGGAATTAGGATTTTTTTCCTTTATTTACATTCATGGTGGCTAAACTAATTAACTTTTCTATTTTGGAATGTTGGTCTTGTGTTGTGATGTGATTCCTCATCAGGTGTGGTGAGATCCACTTGTTTGAGTGTATACGAGGAAGTAGACGCAGGGAAACCCTTGAGGATGGGGGTATGCGTGAGCTGTTCTAAGCTCTAATTCACCATGTTCCTATTGTTTGACTATCTCTTGGAAGCTAAAACCCTTACGCAAACAAGAGATATGTCATTGTGTCTTGTATGGAAGGGCTCACTAGGTGGGTCAATACCATAGAGACAAATGGTTATGGATATTGGAAATGGTTATTGGTTATAGACTCATGGTTATAATTAGATTTGGATGGTACTACAACATCCACGTGAACCCCTAGTGTAGCCTTGTGATGTGAACGAGTTGTTAGACTTAGGGCATACAACTGAGAGGGGGGTGAATTAGTTGTGCAAAACTTTCTCTATTTAAACACTTGAATCTTCTTTAGTGATTACCATAATATTAATCATGAACCATAATGTATTCAAATCAAAAGCAGAAGCATATCAACACATAAGACGCCAAAATTTTGACATGGAAAACCTGGTTAAGGGAAAAACCACGAGGTGATTAACCCAAGAATGTATTCTCTATTAGAAGAATAGAAAGAACAAAATGGCACATGCCAATTAGGGCTCACTACCTGAGCACACTGCTCACCAGAGGCTCACTACCTACAAGAGACACACTGTCTACAAAGGAATAAGTATCGCCTTTATGAACTGGAGAATAGCATCTTTAGTATGCTTGAATCAGTTCCATTTAAGGCCAATACTTCTACTTTGCCTTTTGCACTTCTCTTCACTACCACACACTCATCACCACAAGACACACTTCAAAATGACTTCACAATCCCTTATTTATACAAGGCATCGACTTAGGAACAATCATCTAAGTCGGCAAACACCTACAAGAACATCCACAAGAAGTGTAATACATCCGGTCGGCCAGTCTTAAGAAGAACACCAATATCTGTGGTTATTCTTCAATTGCAAACTCTAACTTTAATGCAGACCACTAACATGAAGTAGACATGATCCAACGATCATCATAACCTTCCCTGAATCACCAAGAACATCTGCACTTCATCATCCTATTGGAATTCTTCTGTCCTTCATCTGGAGCTTCAAGAACACAGTCTGTCATCACTGTCACAAATGGATAGGCTCTTCTGGACCTTCAACCCACAAATCAATCTAGTAGATACTTCACAGGAATGTTGTCAACACTCCCTAAAATCTGTAGAATGGGATAATGAAATTCTGGATCTCACCGGACCTATCTGTGGCACTCTATCACCTCTGAACACCTGCCAGAACTGGTTCTACTTGAGCGACCATAACTTCTTTAGATCTTCGTGTGAACCTCTAAAAACTTGACTGGAGCATCTCAAGACTTATATCTACAAACCCTTTAAACTGCATCCTCTGATCCTCAACCTATTGAGGACTTTTACCTTCTTGTCATCACTATTCTTCACTGTTCCTGATTGAGACTCATTTTCTCAATATTCTCAGCACACAACTCATCTAATCCTTCTCATTAAGGCAACATGAGTATGTTGACATCAATGACAACACCGGTTAGGCCCATACTTGCAACAATCTCCCCCTTTGTCATTGATGGCAACATATGATGTGAAAAACCATCAAGATAAGAACTTCTCCTTGCTGTCACAACTCCCCCTAATAGCAACAACTATTCACATGTCTTCTCTTCCTTTATTGCTCCCCCTTTGATCAGCAACCACTTATTTTTCACATGTCTTCTTTCCCCCTTTGACATCAATGGCAAAGGGCTCATACTTGCAACTTCATTACTTCATAACATACCAGTTGCTCCCCCTAAGTAGCAGCTCCCTTATCATCAATCTGGATCACAAGATATGACTGTGATATCCACCGGATTGATGCACATCAATGCATCCTAGTTCATCATTGGAGGGGTAATAACCCCTAACTTCTCCCTGAGATACTGAAAAGAGTCCTTGGGAAGAGGTTTAGTAAAGATATCTGCAATTTGATCCTTGGAGGGCACATACTCCAATCTGACTTCATCTTTGTTCACTTGCTCTCTCAGAAAGTGAAACTTGATAGATATATGCTTAGTCTTAGAATGCAACACTAGATTCTTAGAAATATTTATTGCACTTGAATTATCATAGAAAATTGTGATAGACTCCTGATATTCTACTTTAATATCTCTTAGCATCTGCTTCATCCACAAAACTTGAGTGCAACTACCTGTTGCTGCAATGTATTTTGCTTCAGTTGTAGATAGGGATATTGCCTCTTATTTCTTGCTTAGCCAAGAAACCAATCTTTTTCCCAAAAAGAATGCTCCTCCACTTGTACTCTTCCTGTCATCCACATCTCTTGCCCAATCTGCATCTGTCTATGCATGAAAAGAAAAATTATGATCTCTAGGATACCACAGACCATACTCAACTATTCCTTTTAGGTACCTAAAAATCCTTTTGATTGCCATGACATGGGCTTCTCTGGGATTAGCCTTGAATCTCACCACAAGACCAACAACCTGCATTATGTCTGGTCTAGTTTGAGTGAGATACAATAATCCTCCAATCATTGATCTGTTTGCTCAAATAACTAAAATCCATCTGGTTGTTCAATGTACATTTCTTCTTCTAAGTCACCATTTAGGAAAGCAGATTTGACATCCATCTGATACACCTTGAAATCCTTGAAGGCAGCAAATGCAGGAAATAATCTGACTGCTCCAATTCTTGCCACCAGACCAAAGGTTTCTTCAAAATCAATTCCTTCTATTTGAGAGTAGCCTTTGCATACCAATCTGGCTTTATTTCTAATTACTTCACCAACTTCATTTAGTTTGTTCTGGAAGACCCATTTGGTTCCAATCACATTCTTGTTTCTAGGTCTGGGAACAAGATGCCAAGTGTGATTTTTCTCAATTTGCATCAATTCTTCCTCCATTGCTTTGGTCCAATTTTCATCATTGCGGGCTTCATTTATTGTCTTAGGTTCAATCTTTGAAATCAGATAATATTCATCTGAATTTTGAGCAATTTTCCTTCTAGTTTGCACACCTTTGCTTTTGTCACCTATGATCTGATCTTCATAGTGGTTTAGTCTTACATACCTTGGAACTTTGGGAGTTTCTTGCACTTCTGCTTCTTGATCAGGCTCATTCAGACCTATCTCTTCTTCTTGGTTTACCAAATCAGTCTAAATCTAATTTTTAGAAGATGATTGAGCTCCTTGAACTAGAACACCATTCTGATCATCTTCATCATATTCATAAAACCTTGAGGGTTTCTCTATTCCCTCATCAACCCTTACATTTGTACTTTCTATCATCTTTCTTAGTCTCTTGTTATAACACCAGTATGCTTTGCTTTGAGTAGAGTAACCCAAGAATATTCCTTCATCACTTCTAGCATCAAACTTGCCTAAATCTTCATCTTTTTTGATGTAACATTTGCTACCAAAGACTCTGAAATATCTTACAGTAGGAGTAATGCTAAACTAGAGTTCATAAGGGGTCTTACCGGTATTGCTTTTGATTTGAACTTGATTAAGAGTATAGACTGCAGTGCTGATAGCTTCTCTCCAATAGATTTGAGGAACATTTGCTTCCATCATCATAGTCCTAGATGCTTCTTGGATGGTTCAGTTCTTTCTCTCCACTACTCCATTCTGCTGTGGAGTCCTCGGAGTAGACAACTGTCTCTTAATTCCATGTTTCTCATAGAATTCTATGAACTCACTGGATGTGAATTCTCCACCTCTATAAAAGCTCAGACATTTCAACTTTATTCCTATTTCATTTTCTACCATAGCCTTGAATATTTTGAATTTCTCAAGAGCTTCTGATTTCTCCTTTAGAAAGGTTACCCACATCATCCAGGAATAATCATCTATTAGTAGCATGAAGTATCTATCACCTTGAATACTTCTAGTTCTTGCCAGACCACAAAGATCAGTGTGAACTAAGTCCAATAGTCTGGTAGAAGACAGTTCCTTGCTTTTGAATGTGACTATGCTCAGTTTACCCAACTGACATTCCTTGCACAAGTTGTTAGTAGGTTTCACCAATTTTGGAAGATCTCTTACAGCCTGAGTATTGCTTATCTTGATGATATTATCAAAACTCACATGACACATCCTTCTATGCCATAACCAACTCTAATCAACTTGAACAAATAAGTAGCTTTTACCAGTACCAACCAAGTGGAAGATATTACCTTTAGTTTGAGTACCGGATGCAATCTCTATTCTAGATCTTTCAAAGATTTTGCATTTTCCATCCTTGAATCGGAGATCATAGCCTTTGTCCACCAACTATCCAACACTGAGAAGATTGTGCTTCAAACCTTCAACATACATTACATTACCAATTTTGTTTCTTCCATTAAAAGAAATAGTTTCTCTTCCTCTAATTCTACCAGCAGAATTATCACCAAACTTCACCACTCCTCTTTCATACCTTTCCTAATCTATGAACTTATTCTTGTCACCTGTCATGTGGTGAGAGCAACCACTATCAATGACCCAATCATTCTTTTCTTCAACTTGGGCAGCGAGAGCTATTTCTACAACTTTATGATTGATAGATACAAAGGATATTGGTTCTTCTTCCTTGATGGCAATAAACACCCATTCACTTCTAAATTTGTTTCCTATCTCTGATTCATCATCTGTTACTCCTTCATTATCATCTTCTTCATGAACATAGTACCAATTCTTTTGGAACCTTGATCTGTTAGGATTTGGCTTTGAAAAATCTCTCCAGACATTTTGAGGCAAAATGACCAATCTTATTGTAGTTAAAACACTTAAAAGGCAATTTTCCTTCATACTTACCATATCCTCTTGGCAGTCTCTTTGCAATGAGGGCTTCAAGTTGAGCAGTTTCTACTTCTTCTTCTTCCAAGTCTTCTCTTGCTTTTTCATACCATGACAATTTCTTTCATGAGTTCTCTCTCAGATCAAATCCTTGTTTACCTTTCATAGAGGCACTCACTTTGAATGCAGATTCAGTTTTGGGGGGATCATCTCCAAATTCGATCATTTCAAAAGTAGCTAGTTTGCCAGCCAATTGGTCTCTTGTGACAGTTGTATGGGCTTTGAATTCATCAATGGCAGCAACCTTGATTTTGTAAGAGGTAGGAAGGGATCTGAGAATTTTACCAACAATCTCATTTTCATCCAAGACTCCACCAGAATTTTTAATTCCACAAACCAGCTCATTCACTCTTGGCATAAAAGTGGTAATATTTTCATCATCTCTCATCTTTAGTTTTTCAAATTTCCCTTTTAGACTCTGTAACCTTGCACATTTAACATACTCGTCTCCTTCATGCAGAAGTTCTAGTTTAATCCAGATCTCATAGGCAGTTGGTAGGTCAACAACATTTGAGAGCTCTAAGTCAATTAATGCACTTAGATTAGCCTCTTTGGTCTGTAGATTGTTTTCAGTATCTATGATTTCATTTAGAGTTGTTGGACCACCCTGTGGAGGTACATATGCTTTAGTGACCATGGACCAGTACGCCATTCCCATACACTGCAAGTGACATTTCATGCGACCTTTCCAAAGAGAAAAGTTGGTTCCATCAAACTTTGGACTATCCTTCCTGTATGATGACATCCTTGATCTCCTCAGGTGGTTAAGCTCTCTTTAGAGGAACTTAGCTCTGATACCAATTGTTAGACTTAGGGCATACAACTGAGGGGGGGTGAATCAGTTGTACAAAACTTTCTCTATTTAAACACTTAAATCTTCTTTAGTGATTAGCATAATATTAATTATGAACCATAATGCATTCAAATCAAAAGCAAAAGCATATCAACACATAAGACACAAGATTTTTATTTGGAAAACCTGGTTAAGGGAAAAACCACAGGGTGATTAACCTAAGAATGTATTCTTTATTAGAAGAATAGAAAGAACAAAATGGCACATGCCAATTAGAGCTCACTGCCCGAGCACACTACTCACAAGAGGCTCACTGCCTACAAGAGACACACTATCTACAAAGGAATAAGTATCACCTTTATAAACTGGAGAATAGCATCTTCAGCATGCTTGAATCAGTTCCATTTAAGCCTAATACTTCTGCTCTGCCTTTTACACTTCTCTTCACTACCACACACTCATCACCGCAAGACACACTTCAAAATGACTTCACAATCCCTTATTTATACAAGGCATTGACTTAGGAACAATCATCTAAGTCGGCAAACACCTACAAGAACATCCGGTCGGCCAGTCTCAAGAAGAACACCAATATCTGTGGTTATTCTTCAAATGCAAACTCTAACTTCAATGCGGACCACTAACATAAACTGGACATGATCCAATGATCATCATAACCTTCCCTGAATCACCAAGAACATCCGCACTTCATCATCCTACTGGAATTCTTCTCTCCTTCATCTGCAGCTTCAAGAACACAGTTTGTCATCACTGTCACAAATGAATAGGCTCTTCCGGACCTTCAACCCATGAACCAATCTAATAGATACTTTAGAAGAACATCCTCAACACTCCCTCAAATCCACAGAATGGGATAATGAAATTATGGATCTCACCGGACCTATCTGTGGCATTCTGTCACCTCTGAACACCTGCCAGAACTGGTTTTACTTGAGAGACCATAACTTCTTCAGATCTTCATGTGGACCTTTGAAAACTTGACTGGAGCATCTCAAGACTTATATCTACAAACCCTTTAAACCATATCCTCTGATCCTCAACCTATTGAGGACTTTTACCTTCTTTTCATCACTATTCTTCACTGTTCCTAATTGAGACTCATTTTCTCAATATCCTCAGAACACAGCTCATTTAATCCTTCTCATTAATGCAACATGAGTATGTTGACATCAATGACAACACCAGTTATGCCCATACTTGCAACATGAGTCTGCATGTATATGTAGGTGGTACAATTGTTATGCATGTAGTTGCATATTAAAATATAGAAGAGAACAAAATTTGCATCATTATGCCTTGAAAAGTGACAAACTATTGCATTATATGTAAAGAGATGTCATGCATGCTATGAAATCAGAGGTTGAAATCATGTATATGTGTATATGTATGCTCCATTTTATAGATAGATGCATATGAAAGTTAGAGAACTGGAAATTTTATATATTAAAAAAGAATTTAACTGCAATTTATGAGAAAAATGTGTGGTTTATGCTAGTATATATGTGCAAATTGATGGTTGTTGTGTTTTCTTGATGGATTCTGATATTATTATGATGTTGACATGATTGGTTATCATGTTGGATTACATGTTTACTAGTGCTTCGGCTATGATGTATGTTATATGCACATTTTCTTTGATGTGTGATTGGAGTGATGTAGGTATTGGGTATCAACTCCACCTGGACTCACATGCCTAAGCGTACTCTTATTATCCCTTATGGTGATTACTGGAGATAATCAGAGGCCTTGTTCCCTACCCTAGCCACTGTACCCTACAAGTGCAGTGCTCCCATGTTGTCTTATCATCCAGTTATCTAACAGTAATGTCTGGATTGCCCTTATGGTCATGTATAGTTTGCTAGTGTGGTGGTTGAGGCTTTTCTCCTTGGTCTTCATTGATTGTTAGATGTGGTTTCCTTGGCATCATTCTTTATTTTGATTAGAGTAAATTGTCTTATGATAATGTATATTTTGTAGGAAATGAGTGACTTTCCTATTCCTTACCCATGTTCTGGGACTGATTGCTTGTATTTCTGTATGTGATAACCTGATTTTATAATTGTATCGAGTTTCTTGGACTAGTGTGTGCTTTGACTCCATCTTAGCACTTGCAGGTTTCTAATAGTAAGCCTAGTCCTAGGGGGTAGGATGTAACAACCCTCCAGGAGTAAGGTGGAATTTGTTATATTATTATATTATTATATTTCTTTTCCCTTCTCCTACCACATTCAATGACTTTGGGGGAGAGTTGGTAGATATTCAATGTTGCAAATATTAGTGGGCAGCGTAGGAAGGAAAGTCTATCAGGTGTTGGGTCACCTTTTTTTGGTGGAAACGTGGCACTTTAAGATAAGTCTATTTTATTTTATTTCAACATCTTCCTCCTGGATGTGTTCAGAGAAATTGGTGAAAGGAGTAAATGCTAGAGCAAAAGGGCAGGTAGGAATGAGAGAAGTTAGTCAAGGGTAAAAGGGGTGCGATCAGATCTTAGAGGGGAGAGGATATTGGGAGAGATGGGGGATCTTACTTTCGGGAAGTCCTGAGCCTTTGATTGGTATGTTGCGCTTCTATTCTATTCTCGCCCCATGTTGTATGCTGGCTCTTGCAAGTAGTGAAGCTTATGTTGAACAAGAAGATAAATCTACCCAGTATGTGGAAGTAGAATACTCAATAACAATTGAGCCATACAATGAAGTTCTAGAGACTTATACAACAGAGAGCATCTTTTGAGTTCTGACCCTAAGCCCAATGCTTCAAATGCCAAAGAAAATGAAATCAGTTAGTTTAGTCTATTGTATATTATTTCACATTATTTCGTTTGCAATTTTAATACTTCTCGAGTGTTGTTTGGATTTTTTTAAATTGGCAATGGTTTTATGGAATGCATGCTTCTTTGATGTATTATCGATTTTATTCTAGAATTAAGAAAATCTCATCATACATTAGTTGTCATTTGGTAAAAAAAATACTGTTGGTGGTGCCCAAACTCTTAGCTCCCCTCCTGAGTACCTCTAGATTCTATTTGTGAATATCCTACAATCATTGATTTCCAATGAGAACATATTTCCTTGTGCTTCCTTACCTTCTTGCATGTCTACCTAGGTTGACACAAAATTTGCCAAATCTATTTAATTCAATCTTCCAATTAGGGGCAAATGGTAAGGATGCTAGAAAAGTCACAGACTATGGATTATACCTATATGCTTTCACATCAAAGTTTCCTATTTTATATAAGAGTTTATGAACCTTGTTGATTTGTTTTGCTTGAAACTTCCTAAAGCCTTTTCAACAAATCCATTTTGTGTACATCCTGTAATTGTTGCATTGCATGAGATCACATTTCATTGAGTCATTTTATCAAATAGTTCACATGCCTTACATGTGCTTCCACATTTTGTAAACATGTTTACTGGGGCACTTGCAGCTACGACATCTGACAAAATATCCCTCCCATTATTCTTAGAAAGATGCCTTTACCCTATTCCAAAGCCCCGTTCTAATTCTTCTTATGAGCTTATAACCCTTTTGGCTTCCCAGTTTGGCATGTAGCTATAGTACATTGCCCAATAAAAGTGAGATATTTGGTTGTATAATACTGATATAGTGCAAGCCAACAACAACAAAATTAGAAAGATTGTAATTGTAATATATAGGGAAGGGAAAACACTCTTCCTCAATGTTAGAAAGGCATAAACTCGAATTGTTCTTAGGTTTTACCTTTAAATTCTATTGTTCTTCTCCATCTATAATTAATTCCTTGGATAATTATAATGTCTTGGAACTTTAGAGGAAAGCAAAGAGTAGAAAGAAAAGGCAGCGAAAAGCAATAATGTTAAATGTAGAAAGTACACAGAGATTTACTGACCTTGCTCTACGGTTCTCGAACCATACTTCAACTTGGCATGACTTGAGGTTAAGCTGCTTAGCCAACACACTATTTTTCTTCTACACATGCCCACAACAGTAATTAATACTTTTCTCCAATAGAAAAACATGGTAGATCTTGAATTCAAGATGAAATCTATAAATGCACACATCAAAACTTGCATGATTAAATACACCTACACAATGAATGAATGGTGATATATACATAACCATTGGATAAAAGTCAAACAATTTGTTGGTAATTCTAAGTCTTTTTAGAGTTGTTGGGGATTCTGACTAGTTATTGGATTATTTTAGTTGGGTTTTGGATGCCCCGTTTGGTTAAATGAGATGAGATTAGGTCTAGGACAATGAGTCCTCATGCATGGGCTTAAGCACTTGTAAAGGATAAGGATGCACACGAGAGGGTAGATCCATCTGTGGGACATCAAGTTATCTGTCTGCGGGGCATTGATTCAGGCATGAATAAGTCTCCTCATCTATATGAGAGGTGTACTTGATTCCATGTGGTGCCATTCCTTCGTGCACGCATGATGACACCCCATCTGATTTACACCCTAGTGTCTTGTACCTTTGTAGTCATGAGTAGCACCTGACATTATATTGATGAGCATCTCTATGGTGTGACATTGGTGTTATGCATTGTGTGCCGTGTCTACTTTGTGATTGATGTGAGTGTTGGCCATCATGTATACCCTCATTGTTGTTACTTCTGGTTGGGCCTTGTGACTACCTTCGAGCACAGTTGGGTGGTCTCTTTTGAGTCCACATGGTTGGGAGGCATTGCCACCACCATTGGGGACCGGTGAATAGGTTATTGGGGCACCAGATTAGAGATGTTCTCTCTCTTTCCATTACTTTATCAGTCATTGTACTCTTTTAGTTATTGTACTTGTTCATCATACTCATGGCTACACCATTGTTCTTGTATATTCTTTTATATGTAATTGTACTCTCTTTTGTGAGAATGGATGTAATCATGCAATGTAATGAGAAGAAATGGGATATGTTTGTACTATGATGCTTTGGATTCATGTATATAATCTAGAATGGGTGATAGGAACATTTGGGTTGGTGTTTAAAATGAACGTAGTTTTATTAATGTTTCTCTAGAAATTGATTTAGTCCTCTCCTCTGGGATGTGCATTCGGCCATGCATGGCCATAAATGTTATCGATCTATCAAATCGACAACCGTATCTGATTATGTTATCTACTTATGTGAAAAAAAATTATCTTGTCCTCTTTTGGCCCTTACCATTCAGGGTTGTGGGGTAGGATGTTACATATTTTCTATCCTTCTAAAGCTCTAAATTTCCTGTCGCCATGTATGAGGTTGATGTATTACACTAGATTTAGTTCTGTTGATTGTCGTTAATGCATCTAAAACTATGATCAATTCCTTTTTTTTGTTACTGTATTAGTGTGGGTCTCCAGAGGCTACTTGGTTGCCATCAATTTCCCCTACATGAGCTCTAGAAAACCTTAGAATTTTTAATAAAATTTATGGGTTAATGTTTTAGTTGTATGTTAGGTGAGAATAGGCTACAATGGACACCATCATGGACATCATGCCGTAAGAGTCACTCATGCAGTTAAAGAATTTACAACATATCCTAC
The DNA here is from genome assembly GCA_027924645.1 of Cunninghamia lanceolata. Lineage (NCBI taxonomy): Eukaryota > Viridiplantae > Streptophyta > Pinopsida > Cupressales > Cupressaceae > Cunninghamia > Cunninghamia lanceolata. The sequence continues at coordinate 4,828,847 of BSBN01001006.1, forward strand.
AATTAGTGTATTCCATGAGATTATACTTGAATGACATCTTTTGTTAAAAATTTGATGTACCTTCTATTGAAAATTTGACGAGCCTTCTGTATACTCCCACATTTTGCATACATGTCTATCAGGGCATTTGTAACAACATTTGAAAAACATCTGCTTTCAATTTTTTTGATGTATCTCCATACCCTGTTTTAAAGCTCCCATTTGAGCACACACTAGGACAATGTTGGTAAATGTTGCCAAGTTTGGCTTTACAACTACCAAATGCATGTACTTGAAAATTTCCAAGGCTTTTTCAATGAACCCATGTTTTGCATGTCACTTACACATAGAATTCCATGTGACTACATTTCATTAAGGCATTGAAAAGGCTTAAAGTCTCCTTAGGGTTAGTATTTTGTCTTATAACCATAGCATTCCATGAGACCACATTTCGTTGAGACATTTTGTCAAACATTTTGCACATTGTCTGAGTTTTCCCACATTTTGAGTACATGTTTAAAAGAGCATTCAGAACCACTTCTAACAAAAATCAACTTTTCATTATTGTTTGATGAATCTAAGTACCATGTTCTGCAAAGATCTCATTTTGGCACATGCAGGGAGCATGATGGTAAAGGTTACTAAGTTTTCCTTTATACCAATCAATTACATTTGATTTAAAAAATTGAAGGCTTCATTAACAATCCCATTCTCTACATACCATGCAATCATTGCATTCCATGAGACAACATTTTGTTCAGTCATATTGTTAAATAGTTCATGTGCCTTCTCTACACTCCCACAATTTAGGAAAATGTATTTTGTCAAACAATTCATGTGCCTTCTACATAATTCACATGCCTTCTGCATAATTCATGTGCCTTATGCATTCTTCCACATTTTGCATAGACGTCTATGAGGGTATCATGACAATAACATGAGACTAAAATCCACATCTCACTATCTTTCCATGGATATATACTTAAAGTTTGTAAAATAATTTCTAATGTTCTATCTCAGTACTTCATTTCAATGATGGTCTTAGAAAGATTACTTTCAATATATCAAGGTTTTGTGGGTGTCTTAAGCTCATTCTACTTAAATATCATCCACTTTCATGGTCAAATACTCAATATCAATTTTACACCTCATTCACAATAAAAGTGGTAAATATTTATCTTATTTTTACTGCCACAATTAACATTTGACTCTTGAAATAGATGATATTTAACAATAGCATCTTCAGCTAGCCATAGGAATCACAATCTATATTAGAATTTTGAAGTTGGTTCTCTTAGTTAAAACTTGGATATTAGTGCATCCTTGTTCATAAAAGAACAATCTACACTATTTGCAAAATAGGCACTCCCATTGTTCTTGAAAATTGATATTAGTCATTAAGCCCTTTTCATCTTGGCACAATAGGGTTGGATACCCACAACTAGCTATGCTAAATTATCTTTCAATGAATTATAATTGTACACTCTTTGAGCCACATTTTATAAAATTACTAATATTTTTTCAAAGACAATTGATTTTGTTAATCAATTGAGCATATCTCTACCAGACTATCAATTGTGTATATCCCTACAAGTAGAGAAATTGATTAGGAGAGTATGGATAATATTATACTAAATTTCCTTAAGGTAATTGAATTTGAGTTCTTCATTACTTTTTATACCAGATGGTAGTGAATTTATTTATGATTGATAATTATGTGGCATATATATTTGTTTGTTTGATTTCATGGCATACCTTAGTTGTAGGAATGTTGATTTATCGAGTTTCATAAAACCTAAATATGAAGCCAAATTTACTCAATGCTTAAGCAATCCAATTGTCACATAGATTTGATCATATTATGTAGGGAAGTCATTGCCACTCAAATCTATGCATCACTTACACACACACACATGCATGCACATAGAATTAATGCCAAAATTCATTCACATGCATAGTGAATGCCAAAGTTAACTTTCGAAGCCATGCACACACAATGAAAGTCAAAGTTTATTTAAACATACAAAGTGAACATTCTTGAAGTTTGAAAGTATTTTTATACATATATTCATTCAAAGTGAACATCAAAGTATTTTTATTAGGGTTAAGTTTCAAACACACACCTACATACCCACTTTAGACAAAGTGAATGCCAAATTAACTTTTCACACACACACACGAGCATGCGTGCAAAGTGAATGCCAATTTTTATTCAAAAACACGGTGAATGCCAAAGTTAACATTCAAAACCATGCGCACACACTAAAAGATAGTGAATGCCAAAGTTAATATTCAAAACCATGCCCACACACGAAAAGAAAAAGTTCAAACATACAAAGTGAACATCATTGAAGTTAGAAAGTATTTTTGTACATATACTTCACACAAAGTGAGCATCAAAGTATTTTTGTTAGGCTTAGGGTTCAAACACACACACAAATGCACTTCAAACAAATTGAATGCTAAAATGTACCTTTCACACACACACACACACTTCAAACGAAGTGAATGCCAAAATTTACTTTTCCCGTAGATAGTCACATGCACTTAAAACAAAGTGAATGTCAAAATTTACTTTTCACACACAAACACACATACACTTCAAACAAAGTGAATGCCAAAATTAACTTTTCACACACAAACACACATGCGCTTCAAACAAAGTGAATGCCAAAATTAACTTTTCACTCACACACATGCATGCACATAGATTGAATGCCAACATTCATTCACACACACATTGACTGTCAAAGTTAACTTTAGAAAGCACACACACATTTAATGAAATCCAAAGTTAGTTCAAACACACAAACTCAACATCATTGAAGTTTGACAGTAGTTTTATTAATATCCTTCACATAAAGTAAACATCAAAGTATTTTTCTTAGGGTTAGGGTTCAAACACACACATACACATGCACTTCAAACAAAGTGAATGCCAAAAATAACTATTCACACACACACACACATCCACTTTAGACAAAGTGTGTCAAAATTAACTTTTCACACGCACACATTGACTATAGACAAAGTGTGTCAAAATTAACTTTTCACACACACACGTGCATGCACATAGAGTGAATGCCAACATTCATTCATATACAAAGTGGATGCCAAAGTTAACTTTCACAACCACGCAACAATGAACATCAAAGTTAGTTCAAACACACACACACACACAATCACTTCAAACCAAGTGAATTCCAAAATTAACTTCACACACACACACAAACACATCTATTTAGACAAAATGTGCCAAAATTAACTTTTCACACACACACGTCCATGTACATATAGTGAATGCCAACATTCATTCACACATACATTAAGATTATTGTTAGGGTTAGGATTAGAATCAGGATTAGGGTTAGAAGTAGGGTTAGTTTAGGGTTAAAGTTAAGGTAAGAATTAAGGTTAGAATTATGGTTAGGGTTGGAATAAGGATATCTCAAATTATGTAGGATGCAAGAATGGTATCATAAATTTACATTATAGAGTTCATGTAAAATAATTTACAACATTCATCAAACACACATGTTTCTAAGGCATACTTCAAAAGGTATTATTTTAATAACAGAGTTGAATTGCAAGTATTTTCTTCCATCCTTTTAAAATTATTGTTTAGAATTAAAATCATCAACTAATCAAATCATGATGATACATTACAAAGAATAGTTACATTATACATATCAAAATGGCTAAAACATACAAAGAACAATTAAGTGTGAATATCAAAATTATATAAATATATACTATCTTGGGATAGGCCTATAAATATTTGTGCCTATCTACCATTTGATAGCACCCTTGCTGCTTTACTAGTCAATAGGAATTGTATACTAAGAGGGGTATAAAATATTTAAATATGACTGACAGTTTCTTTAGTGCTCGTTACAAATTGGGTGTATCCTCAGCAGCCTTGTCAGAGAATAATCCTCCACTTCCTTCTTGATGACACTGTAGCTGCTCTAAATTGGCAAATACAATCTACGTGACTGATGCATTTATGGATCATGGCATCTATTGTTAGATTGAGGCGTTGGAATTTAATCAAGCACTATCACCAATTAAGATAAAAGTTCCCCAAACATCAAGGCAATACGGAATCTGTTGCTGTTGACGAATAAATGCATTGTCCGGGAAAAAGAAGATTTTGACAAGATTTTACCTTCCACCCATTCGACTCTACTTGTCTTAACCATTTTACTATCCAGAGTGTAACGGAGATGTTTCGTCGTGCCATACCACAAAATGCCACTTACAGAATGGGCATTTGAAGCTCAGAAAAGAGGTGCTGCAGCCATATACATGATTTGTGATAAACGAATGTGATGCAAGTGGGTCACGATGTCTGAAGGTGCAGCTGGCAAAAAAATAAAGAAATGAAACGCCTGCTTTTTGAAACGCCCAAGTAATTGGTGCAACAACGGCTGCAAAGAAACAGAACAGGGAATAGAGAGGAAGCTGGTTCGAGTCTCAAATGAAGTAAATAAAGAAGGAAGCCTGTCACAAGCGAATAAGGAGGGAGCTGCCCGGAAGGCGCAATAAGGAAGATTGAGGAGCTTCATAGAAAAGAATTTGAAAGGAAGAGAGAAGGAAGTCGGAGAAGAGGAGAGTTGCTGGAGAAGATAATATGAGATGAGTGCATGAGAGGAAGAGTTTCCTTTAATTGAAAGGATGTGAAGGTCATTATGTAATCTTTTGTTGCAAATATGTGTAATTTGCTCTTGTTTGTCGAGTTGAATATAATAAATGGAAGTTGTGTATACATTTTGCTGTGGTTGTATAAGATGTTTTGAGCTATGGTTTGCGTGAGTTGTTGCATTTTGAAATGCAGCTTGTTCTTCTGTTGCATCAAAATCTGTGAATCGTCAAGTATCAAACACATGCCTTTGCAGCCAGGTTGAAAATTCTTACAAACCAATTTCAGAAATAGAAAAGGCAGAAATAACACCTTTTCCATTAAAATAAATAGGAAAACCCCTGAGGTTCCAGGAGTAGGTACATACATAGATAATTGATAAATTAATAGATACTTCTTAATATTGTAATAAGGCTATTCTTAAACATCATCCATTTTAAGTCTTAAAGGTTAATTTTGGCCAATAAAAGTAGGACAAATATTTACCACTTTTTATTGTAGATGAAGTATAAAATTAATATTGATTGTTTGATCATTAAAGTGAACTATTTTTAAGTAGAATGTTGTAACAATAACTAAAATTATAATGGGAGAATTACATTGATAAATTTTTATATAAATGTTTTATGTTTCGACAGCACTGCATACATAGAACAGAAAAATTGACAGATCAATGGATATTATAACAAGTTTAGAATTATTAGTGGCGACTGGCGAGTGACCAACAATACCAACAATGAATAATCAACAGGATCAAAAACTTAGCATTAAACTATTGATAATTAAGAAACATGTGAAACAGAAAAAAAAAAGATATTTATTCTGAAGCATAAAACAGCAAGAGATCCATGAAGGGCAGAATTTCATAATACTAAATCGATTACTCAGCTGCCACCAAGCTTCTTTCTGATTGTGTCCACCACGGTAACGGTCGTCTGGAATGACTTGGCCAAAACATCGTTGGGAATTGCCGGATTGGAAGCGAAAGTCACCAAGGGAATGACAGAGTTACCGGGAGCTTGACTGTTAAGAGCCGCTATCACAGAGGCAGGGCTATTTCCCGTGTTCTGAACAAAGTGTATTTGGGCCTTGGGAAAGACAAAGACATCGCCTGTTTTGATGTCTGCAGAGAAAAGCTTGTTGGTTGTGTCCACAAAGCCAACTCTGAGATTCCCTTGCAAAACGAAGATTATTTCAGAGGCTCGAGGGTGCATGTGAGGAGGAAGAACTGCTCCCACTGCAAGATCTACGCGAGCCATTATTATTCCCAATGTGTTTATGCCGGGGAGAACTTCTGTTGTGGTGGCAGCCACACTCAATCCTAATGGATTGGCTGATGTATTTCCCCGAGTGCTTAAAATGGATGTAGTAAAGTGTTTTGCAGAAGCGGTGGTGGGATTAATACAAGGCAGGCCATTGATAAAAACTGTGGAAGAGGCAGTATCTGCTACGCAGAAATCCTGCAATGAATCTGGATCTGCACTTATTGTGGGCACTAGTAAAACCAAAAGCAGAGGAACCCAAAAGTATGCCATTGCAATTGTGTAATTTTGAAGAAGCGGAGAATAAATTACAAGAATATGGAGCTTCTAGCTTCGTATATCGTTATATATAGATATCCATGCACAAAAAGATATGAACTTTTTAATTTAAAATAAATTATTAAATATTTGTCTAAGAATTTAATTATGGAAATTAAATATTTAAAATATTACTGTTTAGTAACTGTTTGCTTGCACCTTAAATGTTCTAATTAAAATCAAAACTTATTTGTTTCAGCATGTATAAGTGGCTGCTTACATTTAATAATTTTCTCCATGTTAATCGTATTTATTATTATGAAAAGTTGTCCCTAAAACCCTAAAATGAAATATTATTTGTTTTATTATGTTTAAGTGGCCCCTTATATTTAATATTTTTCACCACGTCAATTATATTTAATTGTTACTTTGCAGTTTTATGATAGTTTCATTAATTGTTGCTATGGGTTTTATGATAGTTGCTAAAGTTTATTGTTTACTAGGGAGAGGACCCAACAATTGTACACCCTAACTTCATGCTTTTAATGATTGTAAATGGTATATCAGATTTTTAGGAAAGCTTTATGATACCTCTATATATGAGTCAACAACATAAAGCTATTGTTTGGATTTTTGGGTAGTAGTAAGGACTGAAGGTAAAGTCATTATGTGGACATAGGTTCTTATGTGGGCATTTAAAAGTGGTAACTAGACAACCGCAATAACCATCCATTAGGACAATCACTAAAAACTTTATAAATCCTTAATTGAGACTTATGAATCCACAGAAGTGGACTCATACATGAACACAAAAGGATTTTTTTTTTATAATTTAAAATAAGTTCACTATTTATATTTTTGTTTGAGAATAAAACAATTAATGGAATGATGAATTTTCCTACTTAAAAATAATAAATTAAAATAAGTTAATATTTAAATAACAACTCCTGATACCTATATAAGCATTCAGTTATGGAAATTAATTAGGATACCTATCTTAAATAAATCTATGTAAAACACAGCAAGATTATCCTTCCTAAGTACCTATTTTATATCAATGGTATTATATATGTATTCTTTTCTAAAAATATAATTCACTAACTACTTGTATTAAAATATTTTCTCCATGTGGATTATATTTATTATTATTAAAAGTCTACAACAATTGGAAACTCTCTTTAATTAGTGTCATAGCCTTCTCTTCCCTTCATTGGTTGCTCAATCGTTGTTTTCAAGCATTACGATAAACCATAAAATTCATTGTTTTCTTTTAAAGGAAGCCTAAAAATGCAACTATTACTAGTATACCTATATTTAAAAATTATATCTAAAGTATGCCAAGAGATATCCTTTTAGAGGTACCTATTTTTAATCAATTTAGCTCACATAGGTGGAATAGGCCCCTAAGGATATCTCTCAGCCTACTTTAAATATATTTTTAAATATAGGTATACTAGTAGCATCCAGAGCAGCAAGACTAATTATAACTATATTATATATCTTAAGAATTATTATAATTATATAATATAATATTATAACATTATATTAGAGTTAGATTTAGGGTTTCAATGAAGATTACATTTAGAATTAAGGTTTTGTTTAGGGATTGGGTTAGGATTAGGCTTATAAATCAATGTTAAGTGTATGATTAAGGTTAGAATAAGGGTTATATATAGAATTACGGTTAGATATAGAATTATGATAATAATAACTCTAATTCTAAACCTAACCCTAATTCTAACCCCAACCCTAATTGTAGCTATAAACCTACCCTAATTCTAATCATAATTCTAACCCTAATTCTTTCCCTAACTCTACTACTAACCCTAACCCTAATACAAAACCTAATTCAAACCCTAATTGTATTTGTAACCATAACCCTAACCTTAATCCTAACACTAATCCTAATTGTAACCCTAACTATAATTCTAAACATAACCCTAACCATAATTATACTCCTAACCCTAGCTATATTTCTAACCCTAATTCTAACTTTAATTTGAAACCTAACCCTAATCTATCCCTAACTTTAATTCTAAACAAATCCCAAATTTCATCCCTAAGTCTAATGTGAATCATAATTGTAACCCTAACCGTAATTCCATCCCTAACCCTAACCATAATTCTTACCCTAAATGAAGCCTAAACTCTAATACAAACCCTAACCCTGATTCTAACTTGAGCCCTTTAATAACCCTAATTTCAACCCCTAACTCTAATTCTAAACATATCATTGAACCTAATTCTATTCGTAACCCTAACCCTAACCCTAACTTGGTTATTCTAACCATAGTTACAACATCTATACAACATTTACCCTAGCCTTAATTGTAACCCTAACCTCAACCCTAATTCTAGCGCTAGTAACCCTAATTGTAACCATAAAACTACCCTAATTCTAATCATAATTTGAGCCTTAATTCTCGCTCTAACTCTAATACTAACCTAAATCCTAATCCATCCCTTAAAATTCAAACTCTAATTGTATTTTTAATCATAACCCTACCCTATTTCTAACCATAATTCTTACCCTACCTGTAGCACGAACTCTAATACAAACCCTAACCCTAATTCTAACCCAAACCCTTTAATAACCCTAATTTCAACCCCTAACTCTAATTCTAAACATAATACTGACTCTAATTCTATCTCTAACCCTAACCTTAACCTTAACTTGACCTTATTCTAAACATAGTTGCAACATTTAAACAACATTATTTTAACCCTAACATTGATCATAACCCTAATCCCAACTCTAATTGTAGTCATAAACCTACCCTAATTCTAATCATAATTCTAACCCTAATTCTTGCCCTAACTCTAGTATTAACTCTAACCTTAATCCAAACTCTAATTTGAACCCTAATTGTATTTGTAACCATAACCCTAACCTTAATGCTAACCCTAACTCTAATTCTAACCCTAATGAAAACCCTAATTCTAACCCTAACTGTAATTGTAACCCTAATGTTATTTCTAACTGTAATTCTAACCCTAACCCTAATTCTAACCTAAACCCTAACCCTAACCCTAGTTTTAACCCCTAACTCTAATTCTAACCTAAACCCTAACCCTAACCCTAATTTTAACCCCTAACTCTAATTCTAAATGTAATCATAACCCTAATTATATCCCTAACCCTAACCTTAACCCTAACTTGCATAGTTGCAACATCTAAACAACATTATTTTAACACTAAGCTTAACCTTTGTCTTATAATGAGAGTTATAGATTTGGTCTTTCTTACGTATGATGAATGGTGTGGATATAAGAATTTAGGGTTGTCTCATGTTTCTCTTGTGGAGAGTTTTGTAAAATAAGTTAAGTTGAATGTTGTGGAAAAGATACATATATTGTATTAAATTGTTTAAGATTCTCATTTAAGGTTACATAGATGATTAAGATTCACAATACTTTCCCATTAATATTACATATTATATTTAAATATTTGCATTTTAAATGATTTTATAGTCTAAGCCCTCAACTATAACAAAAGAAATAACTACATGCTATACAAGATCATATAATTCATTTTTAAGGATATTCTTTTTTCATTTTTTTAAAAAGACAAATTTTTATTACATAGATTATGACTTTCTTTTGACATGTTTTCTTTTATTTTTAACCATTGTTTTGTTTTCTTGTGTTATAAAAAATATTGATGTTTCCTTTTAAATTTTCTTTTGCTTTTTAGAATATTTTTAAAAAATATATATTATTAGTTTCTCCCAAGAAAACTATAGGTGAGGCCTATTGTTAACTAGTTATTAATAATTTTTTTTGTAACCAATGAGAACTAAAATAGTTTTTCTATTTAAAAAATATTTAGCTATTGCTATTGTATAGATGCAAATATTTTAACAAAACATATTTGAAAAATGATTTTTCTTCAATCTAATTGGGAGAAAACTTTCACCCAATAAGGGCGATTATTGCGGATCATCAAGGTTTATATTATAAAGTTTTGTGATAGATAATATCATTAATCTATGATAATAATATGCTAATACTTAAAACTATTAAGTTTCTAGTTTGAGACTTTATGGGTAATATATTAGGTAGTAAAGTTTTTTTAGCATCTCACCTATTAACCGATTTAAATATATTATAACTAAAATAAAAATAAAAATATTAAGAAACGTGTATTTAAATTCCTATTAATGTTAATATTGATAATATTATTAGACAATAAAAATATTATAATTATATAAGATTCCTATTACTAATCAATATTAATACTAATAGGAATTTAAATACAAATATAATTTATAAGTTTATCCCAAATTTATATATATGTCTTTAACAATTAATAATAATAATAATAATATATCATTTACATAGATAATATCCTTAATCTATGATAATAATATACTAATACATCAAAATTTTAAAACATATATTAATGCATAGATAGGAAAAATTGACCAGTGATCAATTCCATAAGTCCTCCCTTCACATGAAATTAATTAATTTCAATTAATTAATTAAATTTCCCTTAATCCCTAATCTACCTTTAAACATAAGATTTAATTAATTTTAATTAATTAATTAAATCTTTCCTCTGTAAATAAAAATTAAAATTAAGGAATTTAATTTATTATTTGTAAACCTAAAAACTTAAATCAAAACTTATTCGTAACAAATTGAAAATATTATAAATACCCTACATTTCCTAAATCAAATTTATGATAGGACAATCTATCAAGTTATGCAACTTTGGTACATTTCTGGAGATATCTCGAGGTATTGCAAGACTAGAAAAATTTAAATTGTTTTTTAGTTCACAGGCTTCTATTGATTTGGGTTCTTGCAGTAGTTGTTATTTCTGTCATTACCTCAACAGTTTCTTTCATTATCTGATCTGAAACTAAGGGAAGATATTGCTTTTGCTGCATGTTATCAACTATCACATTCTAATATCTTCTTTGCAGAGTCATCTTCATATTTTGAGTTGCAGAAAACTATTTGTATTTTGTAGTCTCATCATTTAATATGTGAATGACATGGCTGTGCATTGTCTTGGAACGTGGGGGAAATTTTCTATTTGGTTCCTATTAGTGTATTCCTTGAATTTCATGTTGTAAACAACATTCACACTCGAAGATCTTCTAAACTCGTTTGCTATTCCAAACAAGGTATTCCATGATCCTCTTATTGGTGCAAGTGTTAGTTATATGGTAGAACTAATTTTAGGGTTTCACTTGTCCCTCACTACAAGCTATAACTTCAAATTTTTAAAATAATGATGTTAAGTGATTTTTAGCACTAACAACTCTTTGTATTGCAGCTTAAGTGCAAACTATTGAAGACTAGTATATTTCTCGCCTTCTATATTTGCTTCTTGTCAGACCATCAAGAACCAAGTTTTAATTGCCAAGGTGCCCATTTCTAACTTTAGGAGGCTGTATCAATCAAATAATCCATTTTGTCAAGTTCACCATAAATCTTGAAGTATAATCATAAAACTTCTTCAATTTTCAACATTCATTGTAAATATTACAAAACTGTCAACTCTAACTTAAAAAAAAAATTCACAAATTTCAAGATTATTATAAAATTATTATATTATCAACATTGTTGCTAAAACTAAACAAACACAACAAATTAAAACAAAACAAGACTATCCATGAACATTTTGGCAGAAACTTGGTTGCTTTGAACTCTTGTTATTATTATTCCTTTTTTTTCTTTTTAATTATAAATTTTGATATGTAGATTTTTTGTTTGATTAAAAATAAAAAATATTGATGTTTCCCTTTTTACTTTGTAGTTTTCCTAACTTTTTAAAGATTTATAAGCGATATTATTATTATTATTATTATTATTATTATTATTATTATTATTATTATTATTATTATTATTATTATTCAACTTGAATAAGATTATGACTTGTTTTTGATATGGCTTTTTTAAAATTTTAACCATTATTTTTTTCTTTCTTGCCTTACTAAAAATGTTCTCGTTGCTTTTTTTTTAAAAAAAAATGTATTGTTTTTTTTTTCATTTTTTGTATTACTTTTAAATTATTTTTAAAAAATTATAATTTTTATTTCTTGTTTTTTATATTTAACAAATTTTTATTTCCTTTTGTTATTTTTAATTATCAATGTGATTTAAAATTATGACTTTCTTTTGCATGCTTAAAAAATTATAATTTTTATTTCTTGTTTTTTATATTTAACAAATTTTTATTTCCTTTTGTTATTTTTAATTATCAATGTGATTTAAAATTATGACTTTCTTTTGCATGCTTTTTAAGCCATTATTTTTCTATTTATTTAACTCTTTAAACTAAATAAGGTAATATTTAATGGAAATTTATATAAAAGTTTATTACTTTAATAATTTATTTTATGGAAAGAAATCAATTAAAATTAGAAGATTTAATCATCTAAAATTTTTAGCAATATTTTTAAGTAAGACTATAAGGAAATTTTTTGAATTTATTATGGAAAATTATATAAAAGTTTATTAACACTTAAAATTAGAAGGTTTTATCATCTGGAGTTTTTAACTACTATATAAGATATTGATTATTCTTGAACTAATTTACTCATTTATTGCAAAGAGAGCATTTAAAATTTATGTAGGTTTCATAGGTTTTGGAGAGAGTTGGCTTTGAAGAATTTTAATCAAAAATGACTAATTTATGATACATATGACATAAAATATTTATCAGAGAGCTCACAGGTTTTAGAGAGAGTTGGCTTTGAAGAATTTTAATCCAAATGATGAATTTATGATATATATCATAGAAAATATTTATCAGAGAACTCAATGTACAGATGTAGCTGTTGTTGAAATTTTATTGGCTTTGGTTTTATTTTATAAAGTTATTGGTGGGGGTGGGTGTCTGGCCTTATGCATTGAGCCACAACCCCTACTACGTGGAGCTAGGTCACTGCCTGCATGGTAACGGTAGTGCCCTTTAACACATTTATTTATTTATTTTTTATATATATAATAAATGCACAAAAAATGCCAAATAGTTTGGAAAATGCGAGCTCCGAGAATAGTTTTGTTATTCGTACAGTTGTAGATTTTTCTTATTTAGATTTTTTAGATTTAAAATTAATTTATCATCCCACTATCAACTATTTATTATGGCACTTCAATTTTTTATTCTATTTTCTAATTTAATTTCTAAGATTTTTTTGAATTTTATTAATTTTATTTACAAGAAATTGTTTACGGGAATCAACTCTTTTCTACCACTGTAGAATGCCTCTCGGCATAATTAGTAATGCAAATAATTGTTCTCTTTTTAGACAAGGGGGATGAATTAAAATGGGCAATGGATCCTTCACATTTGTACATGGTGAAACAAAGTTATAAAATTCTCTCAAAAGAAATTAGATTGAATCGCCAGCCATATTATGCTAACAAATTGCATGCCTACCCAAAGTCAAATCTTTCTCTTGGTTAGCTCTTCACAAAAAGATTTTGACTAGAAAAAGATTGAATAAGATGATTATATCTCCTTTTAATTGTAATTTATATAGAGAAGAAGAAGAAGATTGAAATCACCTTCTCCTCAATTACCCATTCAACTAGATGTGCTAGAATTAGCTTTGTAGAAAACTCAACTAGAAAGCTTCTCTCCCTAAATCTCTTATCAATATATTCATCAATTGGCCAATTGTAACGAACAAGTGTTCATTATCTAATCATTCTAAAAATTTTCCAAGACAAAACCATTTGTTTTTTATAATAAAAACATAATTAAATCATAACTACAATATTGAGAAACTTAAAGCATTATCCCATACTATAAATCATTTACATTAAATGAATATACACCATTCATAAATCAATTATTACATAGTTGCATCCACAAATTTATGCTAAAATTTACAGCTTTCATATGTTCACAATAATGCATATATCAAGTGGAATAACAATGATGTCACTTAGTAAGTAAGTCTTCAGTAATATTTAGCACCAAGAGGGAGAGAATCATCCAATTGCTTTACCTCCTACCACAAACCAGTAGTCCCTTGCACACCTTCCATCTAAAAGTGTCCCTACTCTTCACAAGGGTAATAGATTAAGGGAATCAATAAGATTCATCATGCCATCCAAGAACTTGTGTTGTGTCTAAATTACAAACAATCAATCATATGACTATAGAATTGCTCTAGCTAGGTATGACACAATCTAACTATATTGCAAATAAAAAGATACTCTGAACTGACAAGGCAAGTAGTGATTTTGCATTACTTTGGCTAAATTTTTGACAATTCAATAAATACATTCCATAACAGAGATGTGTGTTGTTTATTCACACACCTCTATTTCAAACTTCTTTAAAAAAATCATTGTTTCACCTAAGCACACACTAACTTATAATACTTAAATTAAAGAAAAACAAATTTAGAAAAGAATAGTTCTTCTATCGTAGGCTTGGCTTGATGAATTAGAGAGTTATCATTTACTTCAATTTAGCCAAAAGTATAGGGTTGATTACAAGTAGAACAATTTAAACTAATGATACTACTATATATTCCTTTCATTCTTAGCTATTTGTCACTCTAACAATCTTATCATAATGTTCAAAACTCGTATCCTCAATCATCAATACATAGAAAAAATATCTTCTAATTAAAATAGAGGTTCATATCATTATTCAAACAATGAAAAAGCTTAATAACAATACTGTTTAAACTTGTAGTAATAGTTATTCACAAGTTTTATAATTCTCTATTGTCCCTTTTTTAAAATTTTTAAGCTGTTATTAAGATGGAGGAATATATATATATATATATATATATATATATATATATATATATATATATATATATATATATATATATATATATATATATAATTTAAAGGCACAAGACAACTGAGAGGGGGGTGAATCAGTTGTATCAAAAACTTTAACTTCTTTAAACAAAATCACATTCACATTCACTTACTTTAACTCCTTATTCTATTATGAAGATTAAACATGAATAGTAGAATCAAAACATAAACACATCAACGCCATACACACATGAACGCCAGATTTTTACATAGAAAACCCTAAATAGGGAAAAACCATGGTGAGTGTTAGCTCACAATATACTATAGTAACAATATCAGAAATCAAAAGAGGCTCATTGCAAAAGGGCTCACTGCCAAAGAGGTGGCTCACTATTATGGGTGGCTCACTACCAGGGTGAACTGATAAAGTAGCATCTACAACATGCCTAAGTTTAGTTCCATTGAAGCACAATATATCTCTTTTGCTTTGCTCTACTTTTTCAACTCACACGTTATCTTCACATCTTCGCACCATAACACCTGAATCACAAATTTATTACATACATTTATACCTATCATCAAACTTTGAATGTACCTCAAGGTCAGCATTACATTCTACAACCATTGAAACTATCTCCAAGGTTGGCATACCTACATAAATCAAATTAGGACTATACCTAAACAAACTTGGATGTAAATGAATGAAGGAGGAACACTTCATGGCTTAGCTCAAACCCAAATACAACTCCAAATGCTTGGAAACACTTCTACAATCCATGAATAGCCTTCACAACAAGTGTAACTAACTAGGACGGCAAGAACAAGTCCACACATCAAGAACATACATGCTTTCAAGAACTTGATTGTAGCCTGCGGATTAGGCACATGCCTTCAATACATTCTAGAGACATACACGAACAACATAGAATCACTTGGGAGCCAACACATCTAACTGCAATAGATCTCACTTGAAGGCAACAAATATCACTTGAAGACACATCACAGAGTGCTTTGCAACAGACATTGTCAAACTCTGCTAGTCAATTACTTGCTTTCCAAAGCACCAAATGAAAAATCCTTTGGAATGAATATAATTAAGGACCTTATAAGATTAATTCCAGAACCGTAAGACCAAAATATAACCTACAGAGAAATGTAGAGTACAATAATATCTCTCTGACATTCTGCAAACATTACCAGGCATAGTCTTCAAACTAGTGAATAGAACATTTTCTGCACAACAATCCAGACCACCAAATTCTAGATTTAGCTTCTTCAAACACCTTTCTAAAACATATCCAAATCGCATACTTGGGTCTTCAATACAGAGAAAATGTAGAGAAAAATACTCAGATAATGTTCTTAACATGACAACTCAAACAATCAACAAACAGTAATATCAGAGGATACAGTTGGCACCAATGACAACCAAGCATGTTGGCATTAATGACAATACCAGTTAGTACATACTTGAAATAATCTCACCCTTTGTCATTGATGGAAACATATGATGTGAAAAAATGAATATCATGTTCCTCCATCAAGACACAATTCTACATTAGGACTCCCCCTTTCTTAATACGCATCTAAACTCTTTCTCCCCCTAATTTTTTCACATGATCTCTTTCCCACTTTGACATCAGTGGAAAAGGGCATCACATCATTTCTACTAGAGATACTTGCACACTACTACTCTGATTAGTTTGAAATCATACTTTACTCCCCTTGAATGCAACAATCATCTCAAACACTACCTGCTCCCCCTGAGAGGTAGCCTCCAACATTGGTCCAAAAAGGGAAAATGTATGTTGAAGCATACTAGAACGATGCATCTTTTTATGCATCTAGTTTAAGGAAGGAGGGGCAATAACCACTAATTTCTTCTGGAGATACTCAAATGTGTCTTTTGGAAGAGCCTTGGTGAATATATTAGCAACTTGATCTTTTGTAGCCACATACTCAAGCTTTACCTTATTCTCTGCAACATTCTCTCTCAAAAAGTGATACTTAATAGAAATGTGCTTTATCTTTGAATGTATTGTTGGAATCTTTGAAATATTTATGGCACTTGTGTTATCACAAAGAATAGGAATTGGCTCATCATACTCAACTTTGATATCCCTCAAGGTTTGTTTCATCCATAGCACTTGAGTGTAGCATGATACTACAACAATATATTCTACCTCTATAGTAGACAAGGAGACTAATTCTTTTTTTTTGCTATGCCAAGACACTGCCCTATCTCTAAGAAAGAATGCACCTCCACTTGTGCTTTTCTTGTCATTAGCACATCCATCCCAATCTGTATATGTATAGGTACTTAAAGAAAAGTCATTGTTCTTAGGATACCACAATCTATGATTAGGAGTGCCCTTCAAATACATGAGTATCCTCTTTACTACCATCACATGTGATTCTCTGGGATCTGATTGAAATCTAGCCACAAGACAGACTGCATGCATGATATCTAGTCTAGTAGAAGTCAGGTAAAGTAGTCCTCCAATCATTGATCTCTATTTGCATTGATCAGCCTTAGCAGATTCATCATTCTTACTTAGTTTACAACCAGTAACCATAGGAGTGCATACCAGTTTAGAGTCTTCCATTGCAAACTTCTTCAACAATTCCCTAACATACTTTGATTGAGAAATGAAAATGCCTTTATCAGTCTAGTTGATTTGTAGTCCAAGAAAGAAATTCATCTCTCCGTACATAGACATCTCAAATTCTTTTTGTATTTCATTTGCAAAATTCTTGCACATCTCTTCATTTCCACCAAATATGATATCATCTACATAGACTTCAATAATTAGGATTTGATCTTTGTTTACCTCAAGATATACAAATTGCTATATGTGGACCTTTTACTAAAACCTTTTTGCAATAGATACTTATCTAGTCTTTGTTGGAATTAGTCAAGACAACTAAGAGGGGGGGTGTGAATCAATTGTTACACAATTTAAGCTTTTTTTGCATTTAATCTTCTTTTACAACTTACAATCAAATAAACATTAAGCATGGAGCAATAACACATAAGTAGAATTATAAATAACACAATTGACACCATGATTTTTAGTGTGGAAACCCGGTTAAGGGAAAAGCAACGGTGAGGGTTAACCCACAAAAAAATAATACCCTGTTAAAAGTATTTTTACAAATGAGAATGCACATGTATTCAAGCTCACTGCCTAGAGCTCACTACTCAAATAGAGGCTCACTACCTACAAATGTTTACAAGAGAATAATAGAGATTTTGAGCTAATGAGAAGCATCTACTAATGCATAGATTCAATTCTGATTAAGTACAAAATACTGATCTTACACATTTCATCTTCACTCTACCTTGTTTACTGCTCTGCCTTCATCTGAATCTTAGATCTCATCTTTTTCGCCTTTACTCCATATTCAAAACACACACCAAAATCATCCAAATCCATCGGCTATATATATCTGCATCCTGATCTTTAATTACTTTTTAGTCAACTTCAAGAACACTTGGAACTTTATTGAATACTCTGCTCCTTCAGCTAGATCCATGCATAACTTGAGACATGGACCAAAACTTACACTCACAAATCATTAGTCAGGTTGGCTACTATCATTGATCAACACAACTTGTCCAACCAAAAGAATTCCATACATCAGGAACCAAGATCAATTACAATGTCGGCCTGTTCTTTTTCTGTATGTTCTATCAAATTGTTAACTAAATACTTAGATGCTAATAACTATTGACTCTTCCATCATCGGAGGCCAAAATTTTGGATTTAGATTTTCCTAACAATGTTTATGACTCCCTTTGATCCCCAGCAAACTCTAATCTACTCCTGAGGAGATCCGGACCAAGATACTGGACCCTGTCACACACTTTGTTCTTGACTTCCCAGACTTAGACAGATCTTCAATTTGATTTCCAGTCTGGGCAGATTTTGTAATGTGGATGTGTAGAGAGACTTACTTTCCATCAATGACAACACTTATCATGCCTAGAAGTGTCTTTTGCCAACAATCTCCCTCTTTGGCATTGATGGCAACACTTAGTAAAAAATGACGAAGTGTTGGAATAGCTCCCCCTTTGCTTGGGTGCTCCCCCTTTGTTGGATTCCTCATTTTCACTACTCTTCACTCCCCCTTTGACATCAACGGCAAAGGGTGGGATCTGCAATCACCAAGGATGCAAAACCTTAGTATATATGACCGCATATGTACAAACAATCCATATGTTATATTTACATATATTTAAGGATATCTGCAAAAGTACTTTTTAATTGTACAAATTCGGTGGCCCAACTTCTCTTCATACCATCCAAAATTGAAATGTGTCCTCTCAAGAAAAATGCATATGCTTCTACTTTCCTTTGATTTGATAGAATACTTGGTCAGACAATACTTTGAGTCTCTGACAAGGTATTGAACATTGTTTCCAACTTAGGGGTAGTCAGTCCCAAAAGCTCACTCATTCTTTCCATAATATTCTTCTTTTCCTTGATCAACTTCTTTATTTCATTTGTCAGGCTAATTGCTTGACATTCTTGGCTCATCGAAGATGCTGTTAAAGGATCAAAACTTTGAGATAGCTCTAGGAACTTTTTCTCCTGCTCCTTTTTCTTTTTCTCAATATCCTCTGCTATTTTGGGCCATGATAAGCAAAACATAGATAGATCACCACCATCCTTAAGAGCATTTTCAATACTCTTTATACCAATGTCAAGTGTTTTTCTATCATTATCTATAAGGCCTTTTAGTTCAATAAAATTTTTATCCAAAAATTCTTCTAGATCTTTACTTCAGCTGACTTCTCAAAGGACCCAAAATTTGCATTTATAGAATGCACAAGATTTTTCAAATTACCAAAAGGACAATCAAATGTATTTTTCTGATATGTGAGCATGATCTTCTCTAGTAGTCTAGATGCTACGCTTATCACCTCGTTGTCTTCTATGTGAGACTTTAAAAATTTCTCCCTTGCCTTGGCCTGTGTGAATGATGATATCTTCAACATTTGATCCAGAGGGAGAGTGTCATAATTGATTGGTCCTTGTATTAGTTTCAATTCATCTATCTCTAGTATATCCTTGCTGAGAAAAATCTACACTTCATTCATAGTGTCTCTTGCCACACTTGCTATTTCAAGTTCCTTCCCTTGTTCTTGGTCAAAGACAACAACCAAACTGTCTTGCTTTGGTGCATTTGCACCATCCCCTTCTGCTAGTTCTTCTTTTCCCTTTGTCTCTTCCTCTTCCTTCTCTTTCTCTTTTTCATCTTCTTTCTCTTTGTCCTTTCCTCACTCATTAGTAGCAGAAGGATCTGGAGGATCATGGCTAGCATTTGCTTCTTCTATCAATACTTCCTCTTCCTCCTTTTGCACTTCCTCTTCTCAAATAGAGAAGTCTAGAGTTTAAGTTTATTTCTTATTTCCCTTTAATCCTTCAACATCCATGTCTGAGGACTCAATTTCTACACTTACCTCTGCAATAGGAAGATTATGCTTTTCCAAAGCACTCCAGAGAATCTCTTTGGTTTCCTTTCCAATATTGTCTGTCTCCCCAAGCATAAGCTTATTCATTTGATTTATATTTCAGAACTCATCCTTGGCTTCTTTGAATATCAAATTCATTTTCTTCAGAGTAATTTTGGGGCATAATTGTATTAATATTTGTTCTCAGATCTCAAGATCCTTGCTTATTGCATTCTCTTTTCTTAGTTCCAAAACTTTTTCAAGGCTTTTTTGGTATCAATGAACATATCTCCATCAAAGCCTTGTTGTAAATATTCAAATATCTTACCATTTCTTCCTTAAGTACTCTTTTGTTAGTATCACTATAGTCATCATAGAATTCTGTCATTGGAGCCAAGTTTCCATCTACGTAATTGATTTAATGATGTCATCTACTGAGAGGGTAGGTTTCTCTACATATTCCTTTGTCTTTTGCCTCTTGCTTTCTCTTTTGCTTCCACAGGACATCTCCTTGGATATCTTGGCCATTTTTGTGCCTGTGGCTTTTAGTACTTTGATTTCAGTATCAGAATATGTGTTTTCTTCTTCTTCTCTTATGCTTTCAGAGGTCTGGGATGCTTTTGTTTTCTTCCTTTTATCCCTTTTTACAGATGATCTTACTTCTAGTTCTATAGTCTTAGGAGGAATAGAGGTAGCAATAGAGCTCCTAGTAGACCTTGAGGTGGAAGAGGGTTCAACCGAAGCACTTCCTTGTTTCTTATCTTGTTTCTCTTTCTCATCCTTTTTAGTTTTTTCATTGAATTGCTTCATAGTCTCTTTAGTTAGGCCCATATTTTTAGCCAACTACTCAACTTCTTTTCTTACTCTCCTATTAGTTTTAGGTTCTCTGAGCTCAATATGTAGTTTTAAACTTAACTCCTCATATATTACAAATCTTTCAACTGTTGTGTCTTTAGGCTTGGTTAGAAGATGTTGAGCATACATATTCAAAATTTTTCCATCTACTTCATACCCCACAGGCATGATCTAAATAGTTCTAGGTTCCACTGCTTCCATTAGGCATTGATCAGTGTCAACCATAAAGCTTATTTCATTTTTGTACTTCTCAACAATTGATTTAGGGATTCTTTCCCTTAAATGCATCATACTCTAAAAATTATTGAAGTAACCCCATATTGCAGTTTTCTATGCTTTGAAGTCACCAATGCTACGAAGATGGTCTCTGATTTAAATGGCAACTAGTTCATCATTAGTCTAGTGAACACCCTTTACTCCTGGCACTTCATTCATATAGTAGAAAAACAATCATAGAAACAATCTACCATATTTAAAAGTGTTTTTCTTGTCCTTTTTGATTTTGTTCACATTTTCAATCAGCTAGTTCTATAATAGCTCACAAAGATCATAATCTGCATTCTCCTTAACATTTGATATGCTGCATATATGGTAGTTCCAGAGACAGAATTCTTCCCGTTGGAGTGGTATATCTTGTAGCCAATCACCATAGAAGCAAACTTCACATCTAGTTCTATAATGCAATTTATAGTCATAGCCCTCCTATCGAATTGTGCACTGGTTGCATTAGAAAAAGTTTGATTTTTCACAGAATTTAACATGGGTAATCGACTAGTTGAGTTTAACCCAGTCAAAATTATGATAACATCCTTGGTAATTTTTAATGGTTTTAACAGCCGAATGAATTCATCATGCATTCAACTCAAAATATACTGGACCCATTCATCTTGATCAAATGTTGGAAACCCCATAATCTAAATAAAATGTTTATCATGTAGTGCCTTATACTCAGATTTAAGTTTGTGATTTTCATCCCTGAGATGATTCTCAAACAAGTCTACATAATTTCAATTATGTTAACCTGCATGCAGACCAAAATCTCCAAACCCTGCAAAACAAAAATATTCAAAAAATCAAGTACCCAAAAGCATTGACTATAACACATAAAATCTGAATAGAAACTTAGCAAAAAAAAAGAGTAGAGGGGAAAAACTATGAGAAGATTGAAATTTGTACATCCTCTTTACATGTAAACCAAAACCTCCAAACCCTGCAAAACAAAAATATTCAAAAAATCAAGTACCCAAAAGTATTGATTATAACCCACAAAATTTCAATAGAAACTTAAGCAAAAAAAAAAAACAGCAGAAAGGAAAAACCATGAGAAGATTGAAATTTGTACATCCTCTCTACATTGGCCAAAACAATTAAAGAAAATAAAAAGATAAATGAATAGAAAATTTTTTATGCTATGTTTTATGCAAGTTTAGAATAGTAATAGTAAATTGCTTTATTAACTCCTAAAATGTAGCCAACTTGGGCTTTTAGTGGAGTTAAGATGTTTAATTAAAAAATATTAAAATTTTAATTGTTGCCTTTTAATAAGTTATACTCATAGTAGTATATGATTAAGTTTAGAAATAAATATTTCTTTAATTTTAATCTTCATTAATATTATTTGCATGATTTATTTTAGTTTAAAGCTTTTATTAAATTAATGTAGGTGAGGTTTTGATTTTATTTATTATGTTATATTAAAGTAGGAGTAATGGATTTAATTATTGTATTAAATGGGTTTGTTTATCATCATAAAATACCATAGAGGAATGTATTTAATTATAGGATTTATTTATAATTAAATCTTTTAGGTATAATAAGGGTTAGGGTTAGGTTGAGAATTAGAATTAAGGTCAAGGTTAGCCTCAAAATTAGGGTTAAGGCTAAAATTAGAGTTAGAAATAGGGTTAGGGTTAGTGTTAGAATTAGAGTTAGGGTTAGGGTTAGAATTACAGTTACAATTAAGGTTAAGGTTAGTATTAAGGTTAGGGTTAGGGTTTGAATTATGGTCACCATTAGGGTAAAGGTTAGGGTTTAAATTAGAGCTATGTTTAAGATTACAGTTAAAAATAGCGTGAGAATTAGAATAAGAATTGGGGTCAAAAGTACGGTTAGTGTTAGGGTTAGGATTAGGGTTAGGGATAGAAATAAGGTTAGGGTTAGGGTTTAGATCAGTGTTAGAATTAAATTTATGAATAGAATTAGGGTTAGAATTATGAATCAAATTAGTGTTAGAATCAAGTTTATGATGAGTGTTAGAATTATGAATAGAATTAAGGTTAAGTAGATCTAGGGTTAGAATTAGGGTTAGGGTTAGAATTACTATCAGGATTAACGTTAGGGTTAGGGTTATAGTTACAATTTTAGTTTAAATTAGAGGTTAGGGCTACAATTATGGTTAGGGTTATAGTTACAATCTTTATTTAAATTAGAGGTTAGGGATACAATTAGGGTTAGGGTTAGGGTTCAAATCAGTGTTAGAATTAAATTTATGAATAGAATTAGGGTTAGAATTATGAACCAAATTAGTGTTAGAATCAAGTTTATGGTGAGGGTTAAAATTATGAATAGAATTAAGGTTAAGTAGATCTACGGGTAGTATTAGGGTTAGGGTTAGAATTATTGTCAGGATTAACATTAGGGTTAGGGTTATAGTTACAATTTTAGTTGAAATTAGAGGTTAGGGCTACAATTAGGGTTAGGGTTCAGGTTCAATATAGAATTACGGTTGCAAATAAGGTTAGTTTTAGGCTTGGGGATAGAATTAGAGTTATCATCATGGTTAGAATTATGGTTAGAACTAGAGTTAGGGTTACCATTACTATCAAGATTAAGGTTAGGGTTAGGATATGGTTAGAATTAGGGTTAGGGTTAGGGTTAGAGTTAGAGCTAAGGTTAGCATTATTGTCAGGATTAAAGTTGCGGTTATCGTTACAATTTGGATTGAATTACAGGTTAAGGATATAGTTAGGGTTACCTAGTTATTATTAAGGTTAGAATTAAGGTTAGGAATACAATTAGCTTTATTATTAGGGTCAGAATTATGGTTATAATTATGGTTAGAATTAGAATTAGTGTTAGAATTAGGGTTAGGGTTAGGGTTTAGATTAGAATTAGGGTTACGGTTGGGGTTAGAATTAGGGTTAGGTTTAGGGTTGGGTTAGAATTATATTTTGGTTAGAATCAAAGTTAGATTTATACTTAGAATCATGGTTAGTATTAGGGATACAATTAACGTTAAGGTTACAATTACATTTAGATATAGCGTTAGATTTATGGTTACAAATATAATTAACAAAAAATAGGGTTAGGGTTAATGATAAAATTAAGATTATAAATACAATTACAGTTAGACATAGAATTAGGGTTTGGGTTAGAATTAGGGTTAAGTAGATCTAGGGGTAGAAATAGGGTTAGGGGTATAGTTAGGTTTAGGGTTATAATTAGGGTTAGAATTATGATTAGAATTAGGGTTATAACCTTGACCTAAACTATATTCATAAAGAAAACCCTAATTCTAATTTAACCTTGGTTCTAAACCTAACCTAAATCCTAATTGTAATCATATCCCTCAATCTAACCCTAATTCTAATTCTAACCATAATCAGATGATTACACTTAGCATTGATTTATAATCCTAAACCTATATCTAACCCTATTTATAAGCCTTATATCATAAACCAATCCATAAACACAACCATAATTCTAAATCTAACCTTCATTCAAACCTTAACAAATAATATAATTAGGGTTAAGACCTTTATGGTTAGGGTTAGTTTAGTATAAAATATGCTGAGAGATATTATAATATATAATTATAATTATTATATAATATTTTATAATAATATATCTAACCTATGTTATAATATTATATTATATAATAATAATTCTTAATAAGGTCTATAATATAGTTAGAATTATGCTTGTGCTATGGATGCTACTAGTATACCTATATTTTAAAAAATATATCTAAAGTACACCTAGAGATATCCTTCTCGTGGTGCCTATTTCCACATGTATGTGTAGTAAATTGATTAAAAAAATAGGTGCCTCGAGAAGGATGTCTCTCGGCATACTTTAGATATATTTTTAAAAATAAAGGTATACTAGTATGTGAACACTCACTAAAAGTGCATAATTGGCATACAAAAAGTACACAAGTGAGCTAAATATCCTCCAAATTTTTGGAGCTTTCCAGTCATCTCTTTCTTCTCATGACATGAAATGAAATTCAATATCTTGGCTTCTTCACCCCTTGCATTCATGTTTGTTGGTATTTCACATAGGGTTTTCTTAAAGATTAAATGGTTCAATTGTCAAAAGGATATTTTTTTAATTTAAAATAAGTGCATTATTTATAATTTTGAGAGTGAATAAAGTGATTAGGGGAATGATAATTGTTTCCACTTAAAGATAATGAATTAAAATTAATTAAATATTTGTATAAGAATTTAGTTACAGAAATTAAATCAAATGTTATTAGTTTTATTATGTTTAAATGGCCACTTACATTTAATATTATTCTCAATGTCAATTGTATTTATTATTATGAAAAGTTCATAGCAAGTATAAAGTACACTTTTGTATGTGATTCATTAGGTGGACATGGGTCCTTATGTGCTCATGTAAAAGTGTTGATTGAAACTTGTGCATAGATAGGCCCAATACTATGCACCACAACCATCACTAAAACTTTCACAAATCCTTATTTCACAATTATGAATCCAGGTTATTGGACGCATACATGAACATCTCTCATTTATCACTTGAGAAAGTGTATTCTAAATACCATTATTAGAAGTTTAATATGTCACATTATACAAAACATTTAATCATGTTTTATAATTTTTTTTTCTAGAGCACTAAACATGTATATCAACACCATTTCAAGCTCTATGTTAACCCAAAACCTAATTTGCATGATCATATTTTCAATCTTCATTATTTTGTGACCAATAACCCCTCTCTCCATCACCACCTTCACAATTTTCTCCATGCAGAGCTATCTAATTGGACGCCTTCATTATGTCCTCCACATAGATGAAATTTCTCTATTGCTTCCAATGTCTTTGGCTACCACATAGAATCACAGATGTGGGACATTTATCAAGACCGCCACTCACAAATAGATTATATTTCAAGTAATGATGACCTTCAACTACAACTATATATCCACTACTTTCTTTTTTTTTTCTAGCTTCCTTCGATTATATTCCTTCTTGATGAGTCAAGACCTTTGATCTCTTCTATGCATTCTACTATCAAATTACCCACTTGGACTAGATTTATACTCTCCCCATTTCACCTATATCCCAATTTGGTTTTGTTGCAAGAGGAATGCAATACAATACTCAATGAGGTTGAAGACTAAAGGCCTAATGGATTAAATATCCATGCTCCATAGGGTAAAGGTAATGGAAAACTCCCTTACCAAAATATGTTCCTAGTTATGTTTTGAGAATATATCGCCCTTCCAATAAGTCTAGTTGGTACTTAATGGAGACCAAAGCTTCTGTTGACTCTAAATATCCACTTGCAATGGCCCAAACATAAGCAACTAGCAAGTTGTCATGTCAACTGCTTACAAATCTTTCGACTCCACAAGATTTTGACTTATTTGTTTGATATTTTTGGCTTATTATGATCGACTAATTGAATCATAATGCTTTTGGATATGGTCAGTTTGTCTCAACTAGTCTGTCAAAATTTTAACAATCAGTATGTTTAGTATGTACCAGTTGTTTAAGCTTTACCCTTGCAATGGTGGTATTGGTTAGATGATCAAAATTAGCCTTGATGGTCACATTGCTCATATTTTTTTTTTCGTTTTAGGCTTCCAAATTTGTGTGTTGTTTTGTAAACAATTGTCTCCACACTTCCTAGAATGTCTTCTACTACCACTCAAAATGCATTTCTATTATAGGTTTATTTTTGTTGAGGGTTTATTTAGCTATCTATATGAGTAAATATGTATATACATATATGTATATGTGTTTATACAACTACACATGCATATATATAGTAGTATATGTATATATTTAAAGTCTATATAAACATTAATAAAACTACATGTCAATGTGATCAAATTCATACTCTTCATAATTCTATCTTGTTCTACATAGTTTACATACAACATAATAAAATTTATTAGTTTCTCAATTATTTTTATTTTGTAATGTGGAAAACTACGAGGTTTAGAGTTTGCAATTTTTAACTATACACAAATTGTATATTTATAAAGATCTATCTAGTTGTACACACACTCATTGCACCTACAAGTTAAAATCAAACTATTTGGTTGTGTTTATTACCACAAGTGCATCATATACACCACTAAATATGGAAATCTACTAGGACATTGTGCTTTTTAAAATAGTACCTGTTGAAGTATAAATTTGTCGGTCTAATCCAACAACAACATGGGAAACTCTGAAAATGTGGGATTGCTTCTCAGAATAACATCCATATTTTATGGAAGATGGCTCTCCCTTTTGATGGGGATTTTTGGAAATGGAAAGAAAAAAAGATTATAGAACAATATGAAACTACCTTCCAAAGGTGATGTGTTGGATTTAGAGCAACTACCCATTACACAATATCAAAGCTTAAATGATTTAACTAAAAAAATCAAAGAGCATTAGCATGATTAATTACCCAATTTATAACTCAGATTCAATAAAGGCTTAAGAAATAGAAACTAAAAACAAGAAACAAAAACACATCAGATTTGCACAAAGCACTGCCTCTCTTTATTTGAATGAAGAACAGATTTACAACGGCAAAAATAACTTGCATAAAATAAATGTTACAACCCTCATTGAGAGCAACTGCTGAGGTGAAAAATATATCTCTATATGCTGCTAAAAATCTCTGATCTATGGAACTGTATATATCTGTCACGGATCCGTGTATATATAACCCATAAAACCAAAGAAAAATATCTTGCAACTACCCCTGAAAATCTCTACAATTGAAACCCATAAAATCTACCCCAAAATCTAGCAAATAATTGTATCTGGCAACTAAAACTATCTATTATGTTTCTTCCCCATGGCTGGAAATGCAGTTTCCTCCATTCTTTGACCTGCATGAAAACATATCCTCCACCGTCTAAGGCATAAAGTGGCTACATATGAAAACTTTAGGGTTGCATTTTCTTTATTTCCCGTTAAGAGAGTCAAATAAGAGAGATTCATATAATGAGAGTCTTTTATAAATAAAGGTTTAGCTTTATTACCAATGGGTCCGACTATGTCTCATCTTAATAAAGATTCACATTTATTTGAAACTGTTTATAAACTCCATGAGTTATGCAAAGAGACTCTTATTTTGTATTAAAATAAAGCCAAGCCTTAGTAGAGGGACCCACTAGATTCAATGACTTTTACTTTCCCCAGATCACATGAATCTTTTGATGCATTTTATAGGAAAATGAAATATAATTCATCTCTTTTCCTTCTGTAGCCTCCACGTGGCTTAATGGTGCTTATTTCATAGAGGAATTTCTTTATTGCTCTTCAAATTCCTGAGAATGTGACAAGTGGTAGCTTCCACTTTAGCCCTAAGCATTTCTTCTCCTTGCCTTAGTTTCATGATTCCTGGGAGCCATCGATTCATGTGTGTCTTTGTTCTTCTACATGATACACCGTTAGTATAGACTCTGCCTTGTTTTATAGGGTCAAGCTATGATGCTTAAGGTTGCGCTTGAGATTCCATGCTAATGCCACGTCAATTTTATATGAGACTATGCCTTTCTATGAAACTTTCTCTGCATTGAGTCTTTTATTAGCTTAGTCTTCTTGTTACAATGTGGTGCTATACATGAAATGCTATGACTTTGTACTGATTTAATAGCTTTCACCATTATTGATATGTTATGCTTGCTGTGACTCTTTACAATGATACGCATCACCTTATGTTGGACATTGCTGGTTGGTAATTATATTCTTTTGCTGAGTTGAATTATACAAGCCATGGCATGTAAAAATGGTTGCTTCTCCATTTATTAAATAACAGCACCTTAGTTCTCCACATGGGCTACGTGATGTTTCCAAAGGAGACTGTCATGTTTGCTAATGGTTTCTATTTGAAGGGACCACCATGATTTTGATAGCCCACGCCATCACTTTGTATTATGCCATTCTTTATGGATAGCACCATATCTTTGGAGTGATGCGCCACATTATGGTTGTTACCTTTTTCATGGTGGTGACCTATTCTATGACTACCTTTTAGAAATTGAGCCCTTCTTTAAACTACAACTGTGAATTGTTTTCAAAAGATGCACCAAACTTTACATTGGGTGAGCCTTCATCTATGAGCTGCATATCATTTCAACAGGAAGTGCCTTTCAAGGTTGTGCACTATGTGAGGCTAGATCTCTAAATGGCTATAGTGTCTTCATGAAGCTACATCATTCTTCTATATAAGCCTACACCTTTATGCCTAGAGCAAACTCCAATTTTTAATAGATTCTACAAGACATGTTTGATGCTAGGAACCCTATAAGGATAGGCTACTCCCTTGAATGTTGAGTGCTATCAGCTCATGAGGCATAGAGTGATGTCATAGTAGATGTGGTACCATATAAGAATACTATAAAATTGTTTAGACTGTGCCTTATCTACAATCTATATCTTTTGGAAGGCCTGTGTCTCATCTTATAACTAACACCTTGTGCTTGCATTATGGTGGTTGGGAGAATAACTATCTTATGGCTACATGATAGGGGACTGAGCCTCTAATGAGTTGAGCATCACCTTCATGATCAATTGCTCCTAATTTAAATGTCTGTGGCATACTCATTTGAGGCTACACCTCATATGCAACTTGTGCATCATTTTGGAATAGCTGAGACTCCCTATATGTGTGGATATGCCTTGAATCTCACTGGCCCTCGTCCTTGAATCTGAGTCATCTAAATATTTACTGAAGAACCATATAAACTAGAAACAAATATCTATTGAAAAGAACTGAAATCACCACTAATTTGACATACATCAAAATTTTTGAGATGGTGTGCAGAAAAATGCACAACAATTCTTGGTGACTTACTGGGTAAGTGAGCTTGCTCACATGAACTCTAGAATCTCTGGTTTCAAAAACCAATCCTTATCTAGTGGGGAATAGAGTCAACTAGGATGAAACTAAAACATCCATAAAATTAAAAATAGAGTGGCACCCAATATCTGTGCAACCAGACTGATACGCAACTACCCAGAAAATGCATGAAGCTAAAACTAAAGTAATGCTGATCTAAACATTATCCATTATTGAAACCAACTTAAACTGACCACTGAATCTGAGACATGCTTGAACCTCTGAAATTGACACATTAAATTGTACCATAGAAAGTAATCATTCATCCTCATAGTAGCAACCAAAACTTATTGAAAATAAAACAACTGAAACCGAAAACTAATTCTACTATTGTAGCTTATTTTGAACATTGAAACTAAATTACTGATATGTGAGATGCATAGGAATATGCCTATTCATAGGAGTGGAAAATAACTATTGGATCTGATTATTATATCCCACTAAATCTGCATCAAACTGAGAATTGACCAAATAAAATGCATGAAGAAAAATATGAGGGACTTGTACCTTTTGGCCTTTCTGCACTCTGGAAATTCCTCTTTTGCATGAAAACACCAATCAGACTAATATAAATATTGTGCCTGCTTGAGTTGAGGGTGGGAAGATAAAATCAATTGTTGAAGCTCATTCTTCTACTTACATTTGAAAGTTTTTGTCAATAGAACTCCATCAGTGACTTCTTTTGTAGGCTTTTCAATAGGTTCATGACCCATTATAGAATCAAAATTAGGTGTGCAGGTGACAGAGCTGCCAACTACAACCCTAAATCTGATTGGTATTCCTTCTTGCAAGAAGAAGGGTGTATAATGTGATTTTGTGCGTGACTCTTTACTTTTGCAAATGTCTCTTTGGACCTCATCATCATTAATCTTTTCTTGCATCACTGGGTTTTCATCAAGAAAAAGAGAATAATTATCTTCAAGAATAGAAAACAAATCAACTCTTACATCTACCTCTATTTCAAAATTTTCTCCTCGATCACCATCAATAGGCTTTGCAAATGAACCATGTGCTTGCTCAATGGTGGGATCTTCTGCATCTAGAATTTGATACCCTTGTTGCAAAACTGAGAATAAATCCTCATTGTACTCTTCATGTTGCTTATGCATCTCTGGACTATCTTCTTGAAAGTGTGACAACTCATGACAAAACTAAAGGCAATCACCCTTTGTAGATTCTGGTATAATGTCATTTGTAACCTCTTCCTCAAAACAAGGTTCAGATTGTGTATCATTCTTTACTGAGTACTTTTCAACTTCAAAGACTTTCTTAAAGTACTTTTCAGCTTCTAGAAGTTGCAATTCATAGGCATTCTCTGAATCTCTTTCATTAATTAACTATGTTTTTGAATTAAACCTCACCATAGGTGCATGATGCTCAGAACCAAAGGGACACACTGAATACATAGGAGCTACCTCCTTGCTTGTATCTTGATCTTTGAGACTTTGATTTTCTTTAATGTCAAAATGACAAAGAACCTGATCTATGCCTTCTATGGACTAGTTCGTAGACATGCAGGCTTGCAAAGAATAGTTCTCAAGATCATTGGGCCTCTTCTAGGTATGAGGGAGGATATCTTCCATGAATTGACCACATTGATATTGTTGTTCATAAAGATTTTGATGCATAAAATATGGATTAGCATGGGACATGTTTTGACATTTTAACTCATTTAGCTCATGGTGAAGGATTTTATGAGTTCTTTTACCTCCATCATCTCCTTATGATTTGATGAATCAGCAGAGGGTGGGTGGATTTGAATAATTATGCATTTGGCTACAAGAAAGAGGCTGAGATAGGTAATTTGCATGAGGCAACAATGGTTTCAAGAGCAAAGGAGATAATTTACCAGGCTCTATGAGGTTGTTTTACCTCTAATAGCTAGATCATATGACTGGGATGGGGTATAATCTCCTAAGGCTTGAATCATAATAGAGATATTAGGATCTAAAGCCTTTAAATAATACAAGAATGCAAAAATTAGAGATGGCCTGATATCAATAGAGAATTTCTTCCATACCTTATCAAATCTTGAATTAAAGTCACACATGCTCTCCACAGGATATCTCTTGATGGTGATGAGATTATGGGTGAGGGTGCTGACATCTATTATTTCCTTAAACTGATTGTAGATGAGTCCTCCTAGCTGATCCCATACAATGACTGAACTAGGCTGCAATCCTCTGTACTATTCTTTTGCTTTGCCCTTGAGAGAAGATACAAGCAACAGAAGGGCATGATTCTCAGTTGTGACATTGTGAATGGTGCACAAATTGGCCACATCTTGAATGTGATCTACAGGACAAACAAAGATCAATCCCTAAGAAAATGAGGCAGTGTCTTCCAAGAAACATTAGGAACTTGACCATGCTGCTGAAGAATAAGAGGACTTGAATCCCAAGTCACAAAAGGCAAATTCCTTGCTTGAATATTTAGATGCATATAGATACCAAGGGCTGCCATGGTCTGTAGAAGAAAAGATCTAAGAAAGAGTCAATAGTAGAGTCACCAGGTGGAAGATTCATGCTCTCATGAGCAGATATTTTTGTGATTTTCCACTAAAACCACAAAATACAAAACAAAGATTCAATGAAAACAAAGACCCAAGTCTTTGATTCTAGTCCCACTAGGCATGCCAAAAACTGTTGATGTATAATTTTGTGGGTCTAATCCAACAACAACATGAAAAACTCTGAAAATGTGGGATTGCTTCTTAGAATAACCTCCAAATTTTATGGAAGGTGGCTCTTGCTTTTCATGGGGATTTTTGGAAAGGGAAAGAGAAACAAGATTATAAATACAATATGAAACTACCTTCCTAAGGTAATGTGCCAGATTTAAAACAACTACCCATTGCACAATATCAAACCCTAAATGATTTGACTAGAAAAATCAAAGAGCAATAGCATGATTAACTACCAAGTTTTTAACTTAGATTCAACAAAGGCTTAAGAAACAAAAACTAAAAACAAGAAACAGAAACACATCAGATTTGCCCAAAGCACTACCTCTCTTTATTTGAATTAAGAATAGATTTATAGAGGCAAAAATAACTTGCACAAAATAAATGTGACAACCCTCATTGAGAGCAACTGCTGAGGTGAAAAATATATCTCTATTTGTTGCTAAAAATCTCTAATCTATGGAATTGTATATGTTTGTCACGGATCCATGTATATATAACCCAGAAAACCAAAGAAAAATATATTACAACTGCCCACGAAAATCTCTACAATTGAAACCCATAAAATCTTCCACAAAATCTGACAGATAACTATATCTAGAAACTGAAACTAGCTGTTATGTTTCTTCCGCATGGTTGGAAATTCATTTTTTCCTCCATTCTTTGGCCTACGTGAAAACCTAACCTTCACCTTCTAATGCATAAAGTGGTTGCATATGAAAACTTTAGGGTTGCATTTTCTTTATTTCCCGTGAAGAGAGTCAAATAAGAGAGAGTCATATGATGAGAGTCTTTTATTAATAAAGGTTTAGCTTTATTACCAATGGGACCCACTATGTCTCATCTTAATAAAGATTCACATTTATTTGAAACTATTTATAAACTCCCGTGAGTTATGCAAGGAGACTCTTATTTTCTATTAAAATAAAGCCAAGCCTTAGTAGAGGGGCCCACTAGTTTCAATGACTTTTGTTTTCCCCAGCTCATGTGAATCTTTTGATAAATTTTATAGAAAAATAAAATAGAATTCATCTCTCTTCCATGTGCAACTTCGACGTGGCATAATGGCACTTATCTGAGAGAGGGATTTCTCTGTTGCTCTTCAAACTCCTAAGAATGTGACAAGTGGTAGCTTCTGCTTCAACCCTGAGCATTTCTTCTCCTTGCCTTCATTTCATGATGCCTGGGAGCTGTCATTTCCTGTGTGTCTTTGTTCTTCTATATGATGCACTGTTAGTATAGACTTTGCCTTGTTTTATAGGGCCAAACTATGATGCTTAAAGTTGTGCTCAAGATTCCATTCTAATGCCACATTAATTTTATATGAGGCTGTGCCTTTCTATGAGACTTGCTATGTATTGAGTCTTTTATTGGCTTAGTCTTCTCATTACAATGTGATGCTATACATGAAATGCTGTCGTTGTACTGAATGAATGGCTTTCACCATTATTGATATGTTATGCTTGTTGTGACTCTTTACAATCCTTTGCATCACCTTATATTGGACATTGTTGGCTGGTAATTTTATTCATTTGCTAATTTGAATTATACAAGCCATGCCATGTAAAAATGGCTGCTTCTCCATTTATTAAATAGCAGTGCCTTAGTTCTCCATATAGGCTGCGCGATGCTTCCAAAGGAGACCATCATGTTTGTTGATGGTTTCTGTTTGAAGGGACCGCCATGATTTTGATAGCTTGTGCCATCACTTTGTATTATGCCATTCTTTATGGATAGCGTCATATCTTTGGAGTGATGCACCACATTATGTTTGTTGCCTTTCTCATGGTGGTGACCTATTCTATGATGGCCTTTTAGAAATTGAGCCCTTCTTTAAACTACAGCTGTGAATTGTTTTAAAAAGATGCACCAAACTTTACGTTGGGTGAGCTTTCATCTATGAGCTATGTATCATTTGAACATGAAGCACCTTTCAAGGCTACACACTAAGTGAGGCTGGATCTCTAAATGGCTATAGTGTCTTCGCCAAGCTACACCATTCTTCTATATAAACCTACGCCTTTATGCCTAGAGCAAACCCAAAATTTTAATAGATTCTGCAAGACATGTTTGATTTTGGGAACCCTATAAGGATAGGCCACTCCCTTGAATGTTGAGCACTATTATCTCGTGAGGCACAGAGTGATGTCATAGTAGATGTGGCACCATATAAGAATACTGTAACATTGTTTAGGCTGTACCTTATCTACATGATGTATCTTTTGAAAGGCATGTGTCTCATCTTATAACTAACACCTTGTGCTTCCATTATGGTGCTTGGGAGAATAACCATCTTATGGCTGCATGATAGGGGCCCAAGCCTCTGATTAGATGAGCATTACCTTCATGATCAACTACTCCTGATTTAAATGTTTGTGGTATACTCATTTGAGGCTGCACCACATATGCAACTTGTACATCATTTTGGAATAGCTAAGACTCCCTATATGTGTGGATATACCTTGAATCTCACTGGTCCCCATCCTTGAATCCAAGTCATTTGAGTATTTATTGAAGAATGATAGAAAATAGAAACAAAGATCTATTGAAAAGAATTAAAATCACCACTAATCTGACACACATAAAAATTTTCAAGATGGTGTGCAAAAAAATGTGCAACTATACCCTTATTGTCCAATATTTTATTCCACATTCATTACTACCTAGATTATATACATTATGTTTGTAGGTATGGAAAATAGATGAATAGTTTGTATAGGACGGGATTCATGAAGTTGTCAATGCAAGAAAATTCCATAAGGACGTTACTTTGGCCTTGGCTATGATCCACTAGACTATAACTACTAATTTATTTTGATGTTATTTTTATAACATCTTGAGTATTTTTATCATAATGGATGAGTACTGAAATGTTTCTATAGCAGCTAAATGAGTTTATAAATTATATTCAATGTGGACTTTCCCAATGTGGTAAACACTTGTTCAAATTTGATAGATATGTTAGAAATGTTAGTTGACAAGGTGAGTGACTTGGAGTTTTCCTTGGTTACATGTCAATGTTTTAAATGGTTAATGACAATGTAATTCAACCTACTATTGACAAGAATGACCTAGATGTAGATCAAATGCACAATAAGTTGTTTGTTACCTTGAACAAGAAAATGTATGAGGTATTGTTGCCAAAGAAACATGTGATAGTATAGATTCCAATGCTCTCTCATATTCAAATCACAACCAAAAACTTGTGTTATCTAGAGTCAACAAACATAAGCTTCTATACATGCATCATATTTTAGTTTCATTTAATAGACATGCTTAAGTTTTCTAATAAAGTGGGGGTTGAATAAATTTATATATACATATCATTTGACACGAAATCCATAAGTGAGAGATTAATCATCTAAATATTAATATTGCTACATTGGCATAGAAATATGAAGGAAAAATCCTTGTTCTAGAGGAGGAGGATAAATGGGCCCTCAAGTATTGGAATGCTATGCAGGAAATCCTTAATCTTAACATGGTGAGGATTAAATAGAATGTCATATTATAGCTCCTAGAAGAGGAGGTTAAGGAGTTAAAAGTGTGTTTGAAAAGGAATATGAGTGTTGAAGGTTTAAAATATGGGACTAAGGATGGAGGTCATGTTATGCAAAATGACAAAAGATACAACATCCATAATAGTACCAAATAAGGCATTAGTGGCAGAGGTGGAAAAAGATCTAAGGAAGGCTTCCTCACTATGGAGCTATAAGCGACAAAAGTGCTACACAAACTTTAAGTTGTTTGGGTCCTCGTTGGTATAGTGTTCCTTTTTTGTCTTTATTTTTGTTTTTGGTGGCTATCTGTTACATCCCTAATTTCTAACTTGCTATACTTCTACTTTTTACTTGGGCATAACAAAATTTATTGTGATATTATAGATTTATAACAAGATATGACATGGAAATGATTATGTTATTGTCGATTTAATATTTGTATGGTGAGATTTGATTTATTAGTTGAATTAATAAAATAATGATGCACTGATCACGTATTGTTTGATGACAAGTGAAATAGGATTGCAATTTATCAGATGACTCTCAAAGAAGAGAGAGAGAGAGAGTATCTTTCAAGAAGAGAGATATAGACCTTGGATTATGAGTGGTCTATTTGCCAAACAAGTTTAGTGTTAAACGATAATGTGAACCAATGAGACGCTAGAGGTAAGCCTTGTCTTGTTAGTTCACTTTTGAATCTAATTCAATGGGTAGTCGATATCTTGCTTCTCGTCTAGTCAAGTTGATGATGAGTCGACATAGTCATTTGTGAAGTAAACGTCATTGATGTAAAATAGTTGTGTTATTCTTCTTGAGCCACTTGAGGTTTTATTGTCGCTGCCTAACGTCAAGACATTTTCATCAAGTTAGATGACACGTTTATTGTCGACAGATTGTGATGGGGAGGTAAAATCGACCCATTCACATCATCCATAATTCTTAGTGGTCAAATTGAGTTGATCATCAAATTATTATTAATCACCTTCTCTATTATCATGTCTATCTATTCCTTTCTTGAGATATAACAATGAGGGAATCTCTAAACATTAGGAGGCAATTACTACCCACACTTTCTTCATAAGTAGTGCATTCTTTTTACTATGGAAGAGTACACGATTTGTGGGCATTTGTTTTAACCAACTCTGAGTGGATGAGAGTGGTCAGGCTTGATCAGAGTCATTATTAAATATTATAGTTCTGTGTTCATTATACCATTGAGCGGTGCTTCTAAACTGCCAACACCTCTTAACTCGTTGGAAAATTCTTGTGTTGCTAATGGCATATTGCTTGCTGCCTTGGAGGGCGTCATTCTATTTTGGGTAAGTAGTTATTTGGAATGTAGTAGGAGTTTTATGAAATAGGGACTTCGTTGTTAAAGGAAGAGAGTATGGATGTTAGTGGGAGTGGGGAATCCTCACGTGACATTTGGGTTGCTTTAACAAAACTCTAGAGAGGATGTTGTGACCAGAAGGAACTCACTCTAACTATTTCAATGGAGTCTTAGTGATAGGAGTCATAAAGTTATCTTGCATGCCAATCGTTATGATTGGAGTTAGTTGTGGATTGGTGAGGGAGTGGCAGTTAGATACCCACATTCCCACTTTCTGTAGTGGAGGAAAAGAGCTGGGGAAATGAAGAGAAGTGGTGGATAAGATTTTTGCAGAGGGATCTAGGTGCTGAAGGCAAAAGAGCCGATAGGTTCTTATACATAAGCATTAAATCGCTCAAGATTAGCATCACAAAGAAAATGTTTCTCATCACAACAGTTTTTCTTATCGGTATATTCCTTAAACCTCTTATGGGTGTGAGACTATGAGACTTAAGGATTAGTTGGGGTGAGAACAATGACTAAGTAAATAAAAAGTTGTGGAAGAAGAATATAATTGATTTGAGGATCCTCTGATACTTATCGAAATCAGGTTCTTAACATTTTGTAAAGTTCTGTTAAGATTTTACTATACTAGTTTTATTGTTTCATGAACTCTCGACTTTTAAACGTTATTATTTCACTATTTAGCCAACATTATTAGAATGAAAAAAGGTTGAATTTTGTTAAGTCTATGAAGAGTAGATAGCTTTGGATAAAGTTTATCACTGAGTTTAGAGTTGTTGTTTTGATCAGAATGTTTTACCTTTGTTAGTTATTTTAGTAAATGGTATATTCGTTAGCATGTTTGAATTGTAGGACACTCATATGATTATACTTTGAAAAGATGGTGGATGTCATATTGAAGTTAAAGTGTATAATTCTTAATCTTTATAAATTCATTCCTAAATCTGTTTGTCATATGTTTGAAGAATCTATTTTCTTTAAACTAGAAAAGACACCATTTTAT
The DNA here is from genome assembly GCA_027924645.1 of Cunninghamia lanceolata. Classification (NCBI taxonomy): domain Eukaryota; kingdom Viridiplantae; phylum Streptophyta; class Pinopsida; order Cupressales; family Cupressaceae; genus Cunninghamia; species Cunninghamia lanceolata. The sequence goes on from BSBN01001006.1 coordinate 4,867,661, forward strand.
TTATTTAAGAGATGAACTTCCTAGGGCCAGAAGAATTATTTCATATTAACGTGTTCACAAGGTTAATGATTAAGTGAAATCATAATCTATTAAGAACATGTATAGTATACTCGTACCATGGTTAGTTACCATTTTGAGAGAAATCATGCTATGAATACCAAGTTTACCTAATGGAAATATAGTTTGTTTTGTGCAAATGGGCACCCATTATTAAACAAATGAGTTCTAGATAGTTTAGGAATAAAGTATGTGAAAAATGACTCAGATATTGAAGCTAGGGTGAGATCAATTTGAATTAGTCTTTGTATATCATTATTAGCTAATCAATCTTAGTCATTATCTAGACTCCTTTAGCAATTAAGGGATTCCTCTTTTAAGATTTCTTTTTAATAGAGAAGAGAAAAAACCCTAAGATAACCTAGTAGGGTGATATCTTTTCTAAATACCTTGTTATTTCCATAATTGATAGCTATATCAAAAATAACAATAGTGAGGAAGTACGAACCCTAGATATGAAGATAATTTGACTCTTGTCATAAGGGGATATGTACCTTAGGCAACAACATTTAGAGTTGGGTTGAAAACCTATACAGGATTTGATAGAACAATTTTATGTTGTAAGTAATGATGTGTTAATGATCCAGTCATAGATGGAAAGGTATATTTGATCCTTTGGTCGGAAGAAGACTAAAATATAATTGTTCTTACGATATTCTTACTTCCTAGAAAAAGTTTGGTTATTCCCTTGGGTTGGAATAAGTTAAATAAAACCCTACTTCAAGCTAGAGGGATTAAAGATTACTGATGACACTATTATGGTTATAACCTATTTTAGTTAATGCATGTGGTTAGACATGAAAAGGGTGGCAAACCCTAATTTAATAAATGTTCATAACTATCTTTTTGAAAAGAGATTTGCTATTAGTCGACAATGTTTAACCTTATACCTTTTTATCACAACTTCTCTAAGCTATTACTTGTCAACAAGGGGGTGAATCTCAAATGTTGCAAAGATGCAAAGAGATACCTAAGAATTGATAGTCAATCCATAATGATTAATAGAGTAATGATAGTGTCTTGTAAATTCACCTAAGTTAGAAAGACTAGATTGGAGTTGGATAAAACTCTTTAGTTAAACCTTAACTTAACCTAGATATGGTAATTATTATATTAAGACATTGAGATCATTATTTAGATCATGATTGAAGGGTCATGTGCCGTGACTATGTGTAATTATTCTTACTTGCAAGAAGGGAATTAGATTCCTAAACTATATTACTTAACCTAGGTAAGGTTATCATCTTAGTCGTATTTAATCTATCTATATTTATTATGAGACAATAAGTCGTGGACCTCAGGTATTGCAATGATGCAATGAGTGTCGTCGTAAAGAAAGAAAGTTGAATAGGTCTATGGATTACAGACAATAAAAGAAAACATGTTTGGGTTAGGAAGACTAAATTATTGAAATCATCATGACTTCACAAGTTAAACATAGTTGACCAAGTCGAACTATAGGAATATGATAGTATCCAAGTTGAGTTGGAGTGGGTGAGTATTATGACAACGTTCATTGCAAACATCAATTTATATTCAAAACTATGGCCATAGTAATGCATATGTCTCTGCATGCATTATCAATTCACTGTATTTGGATTGCACATCCTATCAGGAATCATACTTAGCTAGAGGGTATCTAGGGTTGTATGATGGATAGAGTTGTGTAAGATACAACACTATGTACTCAGAAAGGCAATTTACCACTGGTCACCTTGGTCTATACTTCTCGTGAAGGGTAGGGCCACTTCCTATGTGGAAGATGTGTGGGAGACCACCAGTCTGTGGTTGGAGGTAAATCACTAGGGAGATACTCTCTCTCTCGCAGAAGACATGCCGAGGCTTGCGATAAGGATGTCAGATTTCTGGATGCAGTATTTCTCTAAGACTTGTGTTTATGTAAAACATTATTTAATACAGACATTTGTAATTGATTTATTTTTATAATCATTATACTTGAGAAAGACAATATGGTTTATTGTATTTACATAATGAGATATCTTGTATTTGTAGTTACTCGACTATATGTTGAATAAAAGAAAAATTTTCTGTCTCATTTTTACCTTGTAAATTTACTTTATGGTGAATTTTTGGTTTTTACTATGTTTATAGAATGTGGATGTTACATATGGTTTCAAAGCTAACCAGGTTCGACACTAGAGCTTATGAGTCCACTGTGCTAACCTATAGTCAACATTATGCGGTTAGCTAATGTTTAAATTTTCTTGTGCCAGAATGACGTGGAGAAGAACCAAAAACAACTAGGAAGTCTGTTCCCTAGTATTTGCCTAAATTAGTGGTTAAGAAGAAACCTATCGAGGAGGTTGAACTTAAAGAGCATATTATTTACTCTGAAGGTGTATGGCTAGAGGATTCAGAGACTTTTGCTGATGCGCTTAAGTGTATTTAGCTAGAAAGAAAACAACATTTTGAATTGGCTAAGAATCTTACTATTTCTACTGGTGTAGTAAGACCTAGCAAACTGTAGCTTGTCACAACATGTCACTTGAATGTTGATGTGATGTTTCTATTTTAGGAAAAAGGTGTTGGAGGAGTACTTGTGTGTACATCCACCTACTATGTTTGTTTAATTAGAAGATGGTAAATTGACAGTGACATATAGTCTTGTCATATCAACTATATAAATACGGATGTGGTTACTCCTAAATAAATTATAAAAAGGATGATAATGTTTTGTATTGAGCTATTAAATGTTATTAGATAAATATGTTTGATATTTTGAGTTTCTTAGATTCAGAAAAATATTAGATAACTTGGTTTTCTAGTATGAGAAAAATCACATGTATCAATCAAGAATCAAACAAGGGTGAGAGTCTAAAAGAGAATGAACCACTAGTTAATCTCTTGATCAAATTGGAGCAATCCTAACCATGTTTTAAAACCAAGGAGATACCTAGTATTTTGGAAAAGAAAGTATGAGATCAAGGAAACCCTGAAGGGGGAAAATGAGATTTCTCACGTGATGAGAAAGGAAAATCACGGAGAATATAGTGTGAGTAATAAAAATCCTAAAACTTTAGAACCTAAAAGAAAGCAAAGGATAGGCTTGCCTTAGGACTTACCTAGATTTGAAGAAAGCCATTCTGCCAAAGTTGATGGAACAGTGATTGAATCAACTGAAAATCTTATTCCTCTTAGAATTCTAGGATGAGTTACCTAGAAAAGTACCTTATCCTATGACAACTATAGGATTAATGGAATCAAAAGCCCTTTATAAGAATTATTGGCTAAAGGTTTGAATTAGGTCTAGTATTTTACCATGGGGTGTACTAGATATCATTGACAAGAGGAAGGACATAACTCTACAATTGTGTATTTAGTGTCATATGCTCATTAAAACCACGATAAGGAGCAAATGTCTTTCACCACGTATTGGTGACCTCTTTGATTAAATGTGTAGAATTGAAGTGATTAAATGGCGATCAATATGTCATCAATCAAGACTGAAGGATGAGGGTACTCTTGAAACAACTTTTAGACAAGAATGAGCACTGTGAGTTTGCAGTGTTGTCTTTTGGATGTACAAATGCCTTGTTGCATTCATGAAACTCATGAATAATGTGTTTAGAGATTGTTTAGACTTGTTTGTTCCAGTCTTCTAGAAGATATTTTTATTTATTTTAAGTATGGAGGAGAAATTTATCCCTATGTGCAAGTGATTCTATAATGGTTAAGAGAAATTACAACAGCACCAATGCTATGAATTCCTATTCTGAAGGATAGTTTGAGGGAAAAACTAATGCCTCAGGAGATGGTTCAAGGGGTGTACCTTTACATGATGAGTAAATTTAGCAAGCTCTTGTGGTTAATTTTAAAGATTCAAGGTATGATAGGTTTTCATTTTGAGTCACATAGATTAGTGAGTTTCAGAGAAAGAATATGTGTTTCTAATTCTTCTGAAATAAGAAAATTGGTGTGGAAAGAAGTTCATATTCCACCATTCCCAGGACATCTAGGGGTAACTAACTACTAACAGATATAAAAAACCTCTTTAATTCTTGTAAAGAATAAAGAATGTTGCTGCGAGATTTGTAGCATTTTGTCTGGAGTGCCAGAGGGAAAAAATAGAACATCAACACCTGTAGGATTGTTGTACCCACATGATGTGCCATAGTGGAAATGGCAAGTTATTAGCATGGATTTTGTACAAAGTCTTTCTATGTCTGGGAAGAGACACGATGCCATTTTGAGATGATAAACTCTCGAAGGTAGCACATTATATACTAGGGGATTGGACTGATGGAGCATCAGTGTTAGCACACAATTTGTGCAAGATGTGTTTAGATTGCATGGTTTTTTGAGAAGGTTATCTCAGATAGAAATACGCGTGTAATGTCAAGGTTTTGGCAAACTTGTCCTCTATGTTAAAGACTGAAATTTAAAAGAGTATAATTTATTATCCTATGAACAAATGGTTAAACTAAGGAAGTTAACCAAGTTTTAGAAGATTTGTTCCAAACATGTTGCATGGATTAGCAATATAAGTAGGGAGACTGCTTATCAGTTGTGAAATTTTCAACAATACCTAACTTTTTGCTATTAAGATAGCTTAAATTGAAACATTGGATAGAAAGCTACCGAACTCCTATAAGCTGGGTAACCTAGAAGATAGGATTAGCATTAGTTTGGAAATGTTATCAGAAATGGATGAAAATATTTAGCTGATCAGAAAAGATCAGTGGAAATTGATAATCAATAGAAAAGTTACATTAATGTTAAGTGTACACCAAGGCAATTCTCAGTTAGAGAAGGAAAATTCCTTTAAGGGTTAAACCCCAGAAAATGTTTCATAAAGTATGGAATGTATTCCAAACTAGTTTCTAAGTATAAAGGACCCTTCAAAAAAAAATTTAAGGTTAGAAATTTTATTGATTTCAAGAATCAATCTATTACCAGTTATTACGAGGAGGCATAATGCTTTTTGTGATTTATATATATGAGAAATATATTTATGTAATATATGAATATTATAATCTATGAATGATTTAAAAGTACAAGAACCTAGGAAAGGTTATGATCAAGCTTCTGAAATACTTGAAGATTGCAAGCAATGCTTCTGTAATATAGAGGTTATGAAGAGTAAGGTCCAGTGGGACCAGTATGCATAGAATAGTTTTGCTTGGGGGGGAGAAATTACCATGAATTCTAGCAGAAATTTCCTCATTTATTTTATGCTTATAGCAGTTAAACAATTAATATGCTTTTAAGTTGCGTTTTGATACTTTATATCATTGAGGACGATGAATCTTTAGGGGAAGGATATGTTACATCCCTAATTTCTGACTTGCTATACTTCTACTTTTTACTTGGGCATAAGTAAGTTTATTGTGATGTTATAGATTTATGACAGGATATGACATGGAATTATATTGAATATCATTTATGAAATCATGGAAATGATTATGTTACTGTCGATTTAATATTTGTATGGTGAGATTTGATTTATTAGTTGAATTAATAGAATAATGATGCATTGATCACGTATTGTTTGATGACAAGTGAAATAGGATTACAACTTATTAGATGACTCTCAAAGAAGAGAGAGAGAGAGAGAGTATCTTTCAAGAAGAGAGATATAGACCTTGGTTTATGAGTGGTCTATTTGCCAAACGAGTTTAGTGTTAAACGATAATGTGAACTAATGAGTCATTAGAGGTAAGCCTTATCTTGTTGGTTCACTTTTGAATCTAATTTGATGGGTAGTCGATATCTTGATTCTCATCTAGTCAAATTGATGATGAGTTGACATAGTCATTTGTGAAGTAAACAACGTCATTGACATAAAACAGTTGTGTTATTCTTCTTGAGCCACTTGAGGTTTTATTGTTGCTTCTTAACGTCAAGATGTTTTCATCAAGTTAGATGACACGTTTATTGTCGACAGATTGTGATGGGGAGGTAAACTCGACCCATTCACATCATCCGTAATTCTTAGTGGTCAAATTGAGTTGATCGTCAAATTATTATTAATCACCTTCTCTATTATCATGTCTATCTATTCCTTTCTCAAGATATAACAATGAGGGAATCTCTAAACATTAGGAGGCAATTACTACCCACACTTTCTTCATAAGTAGTGCATTCTTTTTACTATGGAGGAGTACACAATTTGTGGGCATTTGTTTTAACCAACTCTGAGTGGATGAGAGTGGTTAGGCTCGATCAGAGTCATTACTAAATACTATAGTTGTGTGTTCATTATACCATTGAGTGGTGCTTCTAAACCACCAACACCTCTTAACTCGTTGGCAAATCTTTGTGCTGTTAATGGCATATTGCTTGCTACCTTGGAGGGTGTCATTATGTTTTGGGTAAGTAGTTATTTGGAATGTAGTAGGAGTTTTATGAAATAGGGACTCCGTTGTTAAAGGAAGAGAGTATGGATGTTAGTGGGAATGGGGAGTCCTCACGTGACATTTGGGTTGCTTTAATAAAACTCTGGAGAGGATGTCGTGACCAGAAAGAACTCACTCTAACTATTTGAGTGGAGTCTTAGTGATAGGAGTCATGGAGTTATCTTGCATGCTGATTGTTATGATTGGAGTTAGTCATGGATTGGTGAGGGAGTGGCAGTTAGATACCCACGTTCCCACCTTCTGTAGTGGAGGAAAAGAGCTAGGGAAATGAAGAGAAGTGGTGGATAAGATTTTTGCAGAGGGATCTCGGTGCTGAAGGCAAAAGAGCCGATAGGCTCTTATACATAAGCATTAAATCACTTAGGATTGGCATCACGAAGAAAATGTTTCCCATCACAATGGTTTTTCTTATCGCTGTATTCCTTAAACCTCTTATGGGTGTGAGACTACAAGACTTAATGATCAGTTGGGGTGAGAACAATGACTGAGTAAATCAAAAGCTGTTGAAGAAGAACACAATCAATTTGAGGATCCTCTGATACTTATTGAAACCAGGTTCTTAACATTTCATAAAGTTCTGTTAAGATTTTACTATACTGGTTTTATTGTCTCATGAACTCTCGACTTTTAAACGTTATTATTTCACAACATTATTAGAATGACAAAAGGTTGAATTTTGTTAAGTCTATGAAGAGTAGATAGCTTTGGATAAAGTTTGAGTTTAGAGTCATTGTTTTGATCAGAATGTTTTACCTTTGTTAGTTATTTTGGCAAATGGTATATTCGTTAGCATGTTTGAATTGTAGGACACTCATAGGATTATACTTTGAAAAGATGGTGGATGTCATATTGAAGTCAACGTGTATAATTCTTAATCTTTATAAATTCGTTCCTAAATCTGTCTATGATATGTTTGAAGAATCTATTTTCTTTAAACTAGAAATGGCACCATTTTATTTATTTAAGAGATGACCTTCCTAGGTTCAGAAGAATTATTTCATATTAACGTGTTCAGAAGGTTAATGATTAAGTGAAATCATAATCTATTCAGCACAGGTATAGTATACTTGTACCATGGTTAGTTACCGTGTCAAGAGAAATCATGCTATGAATACCAAGTTTACCTAATGGAAATATAGTTTGTTTTGTGCAAATGGGCACCGTTATTAAACAAATGAGTTCTAGATACTTTAGGTATAAAGTATGTGAAAAATGACTCAGATATTGAAGCTAGGGTGACATTAATTTGAATTAGTCTTTGTATATCATTATTAGCTAATCAATCTTAGTCATTATCTAGACTCCTTTAGAAATTAAGGGATTCCTATTTTAAGATTTCTTTGTAATAGAGAAGAGCAAAAACCCTAAGATAACCTAGTAGGGTGATATCTTTTCTAAATACCTTGTTATTTCTGTAATTGATAGCTATATCAAAAAGAACAATAGTGAGGAAGTACAAACCCTAGATATGAAGATAATTTGACTCTTGTCATAAGGGGATATGTACCTCAGGCAATAACATTTAGTGTTGGGTTGAAAACCTATACAAGATTTGATAGAACAACTTTATGTTGTAAGTAATGATGTGTGAATGATCCAATCATAGATGGAAAGGTATATTTGATCCTTTGGTCAGAAGAAGACTAAAAGATAATTATTCTTACAATATTCTTACTTCCTAGAAAAAGTTTATTCGTTATTCCCTTGCATTGGAATAAGTTAAATAAAACCCTACTTAAACCTGCAGGGATTAAAGATTACTGATGACACTCTTATGGTTATAACCTATTTTAGTTAATGCATGTGGGTAGACATGAAAAGGGTCATGAACCCTAATTTAATAAATGTTCATAACTATCTTTTTGAAAAGAGATTTGCTATTAGTTGACAATATTTAACCTTAGGTAGGGAAAACTATTTATTGGGCTACAATTTGACTTGAAACACAAGTCGTAAGCCTCAGACTTTCCAAGTATGCAAGAGGTACCATTAAATGGTTAGTCAAACAATAAAATCATTATACCTTTTTATCATGACTTCTCTAAGCTATTACTTGTCCACAACGGGGTGAATCTCAAATGTTGTAAAGATGCAAAGAGAGATACCTAAGAATGTATAGTCAATCCATAATGATTAATAGAGTAACGACAGTGTCTTGTGAATTCACCTAAGTTAGAAAGACTAGATTGGAGTTGGATAATACTCTTTAGTTAAACCTTGACTTAACCTAGATATGGTAATTATTATATTAAGACATTGAGATCATTATTTAGATCGTGATTGAAGGGTCATGTGCCTTGACTATGTGTAATTATTCTTACTTGCAAGAAGGGAATTAGATTCCTAGACTATATTACTTAACCTGGGTAAGGTTATCATCTTAGTCATAATTAATCTATCTATATTTATTATGAGACAATAAGTCATGGACCTCAGGTATTGCAATGATGCGATAAGTGTCCTCGTAAAGAAAGAAAGTTGAATAGGTCTATGGGAATAGGTCTATGGATTACAGATAGTGAAAGAAAACATGTTTGGGTTGGGAAGACTAAATTATTGAAATCATCATGACTTCACAAGTTAAACATAGTTGACCAAGTCAAACTGTAGGAATATGATAGTATCCAAGTCAAGTTGGAGTGGGTGAGCATTACGACAATGTTCACTGTGAATGTCAATTTATATTGAAAACTATGGCCATAGTAATGCATATGTCTCTGCATGCATTATTGGTTCACTGTATCTAGATTGTACATCCTATCAGGAATCATACTTAGCTAGAGGGTATCTAGGGTTGTATGATGGATAGAGTTGTGTAAGATACAACACTATGTACTCGGAAAGGCAAATTACCACTGGTCACCTTGGTCTATACTTCTCGTGAAGGGTAGGGCCACTTCCTATGTGGAAGATGTGTGGGAGACCATCGGTCTATGGTTGGAGGTAAATCACTGGGAAGATACTCTCTCTGTCTCTCGTAGAAGACATGTTGAGGCTTGCAATAAGGATGTCAGATTTCTAGATGTAGTATATCTCTAAGACTTGTGTTTATGTAAAACATTATTTAATGCAGATATTTGTAATTGATTTATTTTTGTAATCATTGTACTTGAGAAAGACAATATGGTTTATTGTATTTACATGATGAGATATCTTGTATTTGTAGTTACTCAACTATATGTTGAATAATAGAAAAATTTTATGTCTCATTTTTACCTTGTAAATTTACTTTATGGTGAATTTTGGGTTTTTACTATGTTTATAGAATGTGGATGTTACACTATCTTTGGTTGTGTTTAGCTACTTGGTATGTAATTCCCTAGGCTTTCACCTAATACATTAATGGATAAAATTTTTATGATACAAAAGTGACATTAAGCAATGCACAACACACCCCTATGGGCACAAGGTGTCATACAAACATGTAATGACACATTGGGAATGCATACCAATGCTTGAAGCAAGGTGACACTAGCAAAAGACTTAAAAACACAATGGTTGGCATGTAAAATGAGACAAGAAGGAGAGTTGAGATTTGCAAGGTCATTAAATAAGCCTTATGACATCCCTACTAGACCACCCCTTGGATATCTTAAAAATAAGACAAGAAGAAAAGATAAAACTACCATAGATTGATCAAACATCAAGGAAAACCTACACAGGGTTAGGTTCAGATTCGTATTACAACATGCAACATGCACACTAGCTTAGGTTTAGACATTAGGAAACATTTGTAGTTTGTAATCTTGTAAAGGGTAAAGACTCCTTGAACCCTAGGTTAAGATGACATCAAACTTCGAGGATTGACAATAAAATGAACTTTAGATTTTAGGTTCAAAAAGCAACTTCCAAAATTCCAAAGTCTAGTGAGAATTCAAAACAAGACAACTTCGAAGGTTCAAGATTCAGAGTTTCACTTGCAATTACTACTTGAAAAGTGTCAAGTCAACTCTGAACCCTGACTCCCTAGACAACTCAGACTCTAGAGGGTGACAGTTACATGTACACTAAAATGTGCATTGGGACTCTGAACTCTAGATCACTTGCGCTATTAGGTCTTGAGGTCCAATTGTGACATGCAAATTTAGAGTAGTAAGCCTATTTTGTATTATGTGTCAGATTCTGAACCAAATTTACAAAATAGAGTAGGGAAAATTGTATAGCATAAAAACTAGCAAGCTACATTTTTTCACTCGATGAGGCATAACTTCCTTGATATATGAGTTGTTACAAAATGGTTCAAGGAAAATGTTCAAGGGGTAGTGGACTCCAACTTAGACACATGAGATGCCACCTAAAGGGTATAGTTCCCAAGAAACAAGAAGAAAAGAAACACTTGCTCCTTAAAACAAGAGAAAGAACTACAAAGAAGAACATGATGTAATCTCTACAAAATTCTATTGAGTTCAACATGAATGTTGACATAGGACAAAACCAAAGATAGAACAATCATCCACTATGATGGAACAATATCATCTATCTCATAAGAATCCATAAACATAAATACCATATAAGTAAAAGGGGACTCCAACTTCCTAATTTAATCATTTCAACACATAAGATAAATATCACAACATGATAATCTCCATCCAAAAAGATTAATCAAATTCCATCCAAATGAGATCACAACATGATTGCAAGATACCAACAACTTCCAAAACATGGACCTGGATCACACTCCAATATAAAAGTGTTGCAAGGAATAATATTACAACTATAACGACTCATGCCCAAGGTGCTTGAATAGCCATAATACATAACATGAAATAAATAACAATGAACTCTTCTAACTCCCATAAGATCTTCATGAATGGATGAAAGAGGGAATGTTACCTACCACTATACCATATTACCATCATCGGGGATAATAGATGTCTATGCCATTGTAGGAAACCACCAAGCTACAAAGAAGAAGATCATGGATACATTTCTAGCAAGTCTAGGACTCACACACATCCAAGGAAGACATGACAACACTCATGTCAATCCATACACACACATCACATGAGGCAACTCACACCAAATCAAATATATAGGGCAACATATGGCACACACACCAATCAATGCACGATGATCATATATGGCATACATAGAAGAGTCTCAAAAAGGATGCCAACACTCACACAAGAGTCACACAAGTTGGTTTCCCACTCACAATTATGACATGTGATTTTCTCAAAACAAGATTGGATACACTCAATCCAATAAACAAGGACTAGAGGAGGTTAGCTAAGGCATTGGAGTGGACTTCCCCTCAAATCTCCATAACCAAGCTAGAAACTAAAGTAGACCACAAAGGTCTCAAGTAATCATTCACCTCGTGAATGTTTTTCACGAGGTAGTAGGGACATATCTTCAATGTGTTCTACCTAACCCCATCATTTATTAACAAGTTTCTTAAAACACGTTATTATATTCAAGATTTCATTTTATATTACACAATGCAAGGATGTCTTCTTCAGCACTTCACCTCCAACCTCATCCAATGATTTAGGTGTTTTGACACTCTCAATTACTCATTTTAAGTATGGTTTCTTCAACACTTTGCCTCCAACCTCACCCAACAAGTTGGGTATTTCACACTCTTTATTACACATTTTAACAAAGGCTTCTTTACAACTTTGCTTCCAACCTTTCCCAGTGAGTTGAGTAATTGGCCAACCCAAACCTCCTATGGATATCCCCTATCCTATACAATTTAGGGGTCAACTTTCTTTGAGAGCCTAACAATAGATAAAGGGGTGATTTCTAAAGAAAACATGCTTCCCAATGCACATACAAAATAAAATTCAAGGAAGAATACATAATTCCACAAAATAAACAACTTTTCATACTTTCCAAAGATCCAACAAAATAAAATAATTATTTTTCTAAAATATCTATGGTCTGCCATTAATGGATCTTGAAACTACTTTCCCATATTTTTCCAATTTTCAAAAATATAAAATATGAAAATTCTAAACATACCCTTTTTCTCTAAATATACCCAACATCATTCTTTTCAAATCACATAGCATTTTTGAATGAGTTTGATTGAATTTAAAAGGCAAATTCACCAAATTTCACTAAAATTGAAAAATGTTAAAATCAATATTCTAAGCATACCCTCTTGGGCTAAATCTAGCCTACAACACAATTTTTCAATCACATATTAAAAAATTGTACAATAGTTTTGGTAGACTTATTAAATGGCTGTATTATCTCCATTCGACGGTAAAATTCAGAAATCTTTATCTGGTTTATAGAAAACGGGAGAGAAAGGATAAGCACGTAAAGCCTTGAAGTCATCAAGAGTGGCTTGAAAGCTTGTTGAATGATTTTTTTTTTATTGTGGTAAGTTTATGATTATTATTATTTTTAAATATTATTTTAATGAAATTTAATGAAAGTATTTTAATATAAATAAGACAATAAAAAATAAGTTGTGTATAGTTATATAGAGTAACTGTCATTGATTAAACACTAGTAACATGGTGCTAAAATTCCTACAAACCAATTTCAAAAGTAAACAAGGCAGAGATAACAGGAAGATTTTAAACAGTCGTACATTGTAAAATGTTAGGGCCGTCCAAATGCTGCCGACTGTCGGTTAGTCAAAGTTCCATTGATTAACAGCAGGGTCGAAAACAGTTGGCATGGTTGATTGAACAAGTCAGTGTAAATAGTTGACAGTTTAACAGGTTGAAAACACTGTAAACAGTCTAACACGACAATGTGTGGCTGTTTAGGTGGGCGGAGATAACACCCTTTCCATAAAGAAAAAGGAAACGTCTGAAGGTCCAGCAGTAAGTACATACATAGATAATTGATAGATTAACAGATAATTTTTAATATTGTAACCAATAATTAAAAAAATTATTGGTACTAAATTTATTAGGAATTACATTAATAAATTTTTATATAAATGCTTAAGTTTCAACAGTGGTGCACACATAAAACAGAAAAATTGACAGATCTAATAGATATTATAACAAGTTTAGAATTATTATGGCGAGTGAGCAACAATACCAACAATGAGTAATCAACTGGATAAAAACGTAGCATTAAACTACAGCCTTCAAGTAAGTAATTGATAATTCAGAAACATATGAAACAAAAAAACACAAAGATGTTCTCTCTGAAGCATAAAACAGCAAGAGATCCACGAAGGCTAGAATTTGGTTATACTAAATCAATTACTCAGCTGCCGCCAAGCTTCTTTCTGATTGTCTCCACTTCCGTAACGTTGACCTGGAATGACTTGGCCAAAACATTGTTGGGAATTGGCGGATTGGAAGCGAAAGTGGCCAAGGGAATGACAGAGTTACCGGGAGCTTGACTGTTAAGAGCCGCTATCACAGAGGCAGAGCTGTTTCCCATGTTCTGAGCAAAGTGTATGATGGCCTGAGGGAACACAAAAACATCGCCTGTTTTGATGTCTGCAGAAAAAAGCTTGTTGGTCGTGTCCACAAAACCAAGTCTGAGATTCCCTTGCAAAACGAAGATTATTTCAGAGGCTCGTGGGTGTGTGTGAGGAGGAAGAACTGCTCCCACTGCAAAGTCTACGCGAGCCATTATTATTCCCAATGTGTTTATGCCGGGGAGAACTTCTGTTGTGGTGGAACTCACACTCACTCCGAATGGATTGCCTGACGTATTTCCCTCAGTGCTCAAAACGGCTGTCGTAAAGTGTTTTGCAGAAACCTTGCTGGGATTAATACAAGGCAACCCATTCATGAAAACTGTGGAAGAGGCAGTATCTGCTACGCAGAAATCCTGCAATGAATCTGGATCTGCACTTATTGTGGGCACTAGGAAAACCAAAAGCAGAGGAAGCAAAAAGTATGCCATTGTAGTTTTGTAAGTTTGAAGAAGCAGAGAGTAAATTACAGGAATATTGAGCTTCGTATAGTGTTATATATGCACAAACAGATGATGAACTTTCTAATAATTTGACAATTTCATACTCGTTTTCCTCTCGTTCAAAGTTGAGACTATCTGGAACTTGAAGAATAGTTCTCCATCCAACCAAATATGAATGGTCATCACAAAGATGAATTTTATGTCAAAAACATTGTACAGGACGGTGTACATGCGCTCCAAGATCTCTGGAATGAATCTGCACTTTACTGATTTCGAAATTTGCGCCACGTTTGACAATTCTTAAGTTATTATGTGTTTAATTTGCTTCAATTGCCGAGGCTGCAGGTGATCTTGACTAAGTCATTTATAAATGTTGTGGATATTATTCGCTGTGGCCAAAACTAACTAAAAGCGCGTAATTGGCGTACGAAAAGTACACAGCTGACGTAAATATCGTGCGAATTTTCCAAGGTTTCCAGTCATCTCTTTCTTCTCACGACACGAAATGAAATTCAATACCTTGACTTCTTCACCTCTTCCATAAATGTTTGATTTTATTAGGACCTATGCAAAACTTTTGTATTACTCCTCTCAAGTTTCCACTACCAATCAGTTCGTTGTATTTTCATCATGACTATAGTTTGTAAAGTTTAAAAAACTATTTGATTGGTTGTTGTTGTTTACCCTCTTATTGCTACCTTGAATCAAGGCAAACATTAAATAGTCAAGTCGATATCAATGATACCAAAATAAAATGAAATGACTTTGGCCCCTACCTAAAATCATTTCAATTTGATATTGAGGATATGAAAAATCATTTGAAATAAAAAAAAATCCAAAAAATCTTCCAAAATCAGATAATATTAATTACAAAGATAGACATTTGAGTCCACGAAATAGGAATTTGACATTTATATTGGAAGATTGGACAATTTGTCCACTATATGTGTATTTGTTAACCATGTGTATTTGTTAACCATACCAAAATTAAATGAAGTGAGTATGGCCCATACTTTAAATCCAATAAAATAGACATTAGTGTTGCAAAAGTCAATATTTAAATCAATGTTAAAAAAACATTTCCTATAAACAATCTTATCAAATCTTATGACATCATATTTAAAATAATATGGTGACTAGTTGATTGTATGTTGTGTATGTAAGTTCTGTGTTTTGTGGGACTTTTTATCCTCTTAGAGACTTGGGTGCAACCTCCACATTCTCCTTCACTCGCATATGAAAACATATAACAACAGTTCCCCTCTTTTAATCTGGTTTATCTCTAGCTTTTACTTTTCTCTTCATTTTGTTTTACTGTAATATTTAATCTGCTAAGCTTACCTATTTTTTGATGCTACAGAGAGGGATCGATTTTCTCCTAAAACCGAGTTACTCATATAGGGGCAACATTTTATATTTAGGTTAGAAGCACTGGCGGAAGCCAAAGAAAATTTTCATGACAACAAAAAGTGTGGAGAGGGTGGTTTATGTACGGTTTTCTAGGAAGCCCCTGCTTTGATTGCACCTCTGTTACCCTCCATGGGAGGACCGATACCTTTAGTATTCATTGAATACTTAGCACTTGAGAGCTCTTTGACATCTGGAATATGGATCGTCTTATCTACAACGGCAATATGAAGAAGCGAAATTGGAGCTTGTCCTTCCAATATCTGTAACACCTGTTTCATGTCAGGCCTAAACTTTGGTTGAGGATGGGAACACACAACTCCCAACTTAAACACCCTCTCCATCTCTTCACCACTATATTCTCACCCAAGCTTTGTATCCACCTCATCCATTAACCTCTCCTCCACATATAGCTGCCTCACCCACTCCACCAAGATTTGTTTCTCAGTTTCAATAGATTCATCGAAAGGTCATCTTCCACAACCAATCTCCAACAACACTATACCAAAGCTGAATACATTTGTGCTCAAGGTGGCTTTTCTTGTGCTCAAGATTTCAGGTGCCATGTAACCCAAGGTCCCTGCCATACCACTCATTTGGGGCTTCTGAGCATGGTCATAAAAGCGGGCAAGCCCAAAATGTCCCAACTTTACATTAAATCTCTGTGCACAACTATCCATTCCCATTCTTGGTGGAGATACCACGAGTTAGCAACCACTCCCTTGAGAATGCTATACCTCTGTGACCATCCAAGAACTGTCTCTAGGTTGCCGAATATGAATTGGTCTAGGCTCTTGTTTGGCACGTAATCATCAGCAATAAAGATCAGACTCTTGTTCCAACACCATCCTTGTAACACCCAGTTTAGTTTTCACCCTAAAACCTAAGTGTAACCAAAGGTAATAATTGTTTTTTTGTTTAAAGTAGAAGAAGATAATTTTTTTTTCATTTTAAAACCAAGTAGTTCATTCATCAACTAATAATAATCATGAAATTATAAGTTATACAAAAGGGGTCTATCCATCTACAACATTAAACAATATGTTGATTAAAGTTACTTAGAACATTTTCAAAAGAGAAACTTACCAAAGTCATCGCATCTCGATTGTCGACCATCCAAATTCAAGTCTTGGCAAGCCTCTGGAATATAGAAGAGAAAGTGTCTTAGAGGAGCTTAACCTCCAACCACAGACCGTCGGTCTCCCACACTACTTCCTTTCCGGAAGTGGACCTACCCTGCTTAAAGAGGATAGACTTAGGATAACCAATGGTGTTAGCCATCTGAGTACTGGTGTTGTGACCTATGTAACTTATTATCATGCAATCCCCTAGATACTATCTAGTCAAGCATGACCACTCCACAAGCTATGCCATCTAGTCATAGTGAACTATCAATGCACTTGAGGCACATGCACTACCTTGGCCAAAGGATTTGAATATAATTAACATTTTGTCAACGCAAGTAGTAACTTCACCCACCCCAACTTGACTTGAATTAATCGCAATCCTACAGACTTTACCTATGTATAAGTTTAATATAACAACCACAATAACCTCTTGGTGTTCCAAACTCATCATGCATTAACGCATGGTAGTTAGGTTTACTTCTCTCTTTTTGGCTCATGGAGACATTTCCATCCATATGGTAAAACAATGGGATCCTAGCTTACCGGTTAATTGGATAATGCTGTAAGTTTATCAGTTGATCTCTAAGTTCATCCACTACTTTAAATTATCCAATCAAGAGAGGACACTAAACTTAACTAAGTAATTTTGGAAGGAGTTTAACAATAATTGAGTTATAGAATTCAAGTAATCAAAGACCTAGAGTTAAAGTTTAAATACTCTTAAAAATCTTCTTCGACCTATCGAATCTTCGACATAGCTTAATGTTTTATCATACTAAGCATTTAACAATCCTAACATGTAGTTTCTATTTGCAAGAAGAATGCATGCAAGTTTAAGCTAAACACTTAACTATAGACTCATTGTGTCTACTCTAAAACTTCATTATCTAATTGTTTGATAGTTTAGACCAATAATAATTCTATACCCTCTTTCGAAGACACAACAGTTTGAAAGTTTTTAAAGCAGAAAGTATTATATATAGTATATAAATGGACTATATCTAGATATCTATCGCAGCAAGAAAAATATATCCCTATGTTTGACTAGCTAAAAAAATTCTCAACATGCAGAAGATTGAGTAGTTACTCAAACCATAACATTCATTCCACATCATTGTTCCCCATTTGTCAATGGTATGACATATTTTCAAGTCTTTTATAAAACTAGTTGTTTTTGGTTATGGAAAGACCAACTGTGTATAATTGGCAAGCCAACTGATGACGCTTCTAGCATCGACCAAGGTTAGACTACTATGGCTTAGGTTATCTTTATTGCTATCAATTGACCACTTGACTCCCACTCCCGTGTGCTCTGTGCATATCTTATATATTTCTAAGGATAATTGAACAAATCTATATAGTTTTTAGTCGACCATCGAAAGATGCTTCTAGGGACAAGTATGATACCACTACAAAGGTTAAGACAATGGTGTTGTTCAATGAACAAATAGCATTGCTTTCATTTTAAAAGAAGTGCAAATACACAGGTCATAAAGTTGGTAACTAGTCCACATTTAAATCATCAAAGAAAGCACTAAATTCTGTCATATTACTTGATGAAACCATTCCTAATGAGACATTCAGTTAAACCATGACAACGTGGAAGAGAGAAGAGAAGGAACCTAAAGGAAACCTTTGGTGACTACTTATAAACTAGTCTAAAAGCTTGATTTCTTCTTACCCGCTCACATACTCCTTCCCTCGGCCTCCTGTCAGCTTCTTTTCTCTGTTCTATCTCTCTGTGTCTCCCAAAAACTGTTTCTCCTCTTTCTCTATATCCCATTCTACCTCCGAAGAAAAAATCACTTCCCCCACTATCTAAACCATGCCCTATCAACTTGGTAACTACCCTGCACGGATAACCATCTGCCTCCTTTTTGCTATCACTAGACAGAAATGGTTTGGTTTCCCAGTAAATTCGTAGCTGCTCTGCAAGGTGGAGCTAACAATATGCGAAGTGGTGGTTTCAGTTTGGACATGATGCCGCACTCCTCTTAACCGATTATGAGTTTAAATCAAATACATAACTTATAATAATGGCTGTGCTGGCAACCCAAACAATAAAGTTTGAAGCTCAAAAATAAATAGATTATTTGGAATAGAAGAAATCATAGTAATGACTTGAGTGAACCCTTCAAGCTACTACCCGATTACTAACATCATAAAAGAATAAAAGAATTACCCCATAACGACTATTTAAATATAACTGAATATAATTTTGTCTATTACCATTACAATACTACCAATGGTATTACACTCAATGGTCTCAAGATTTAAAACATTATTTAAACCTTTTATTATATGATAATAGCCCATAACAGAATCAATTCTACATCCATCAAATTTTGCAAGTAAACATTTACATCATACACTCGTAGAGCTTTATGACGATGATGATGATTTGAGCATAAACACAATACAAGGTTTGGGGTTGACTTTACGTACAAATTTCAACTTTTACGCTGAACCACTAAACAAGACACAACATACAACTCATTCTCAAGTGTATACATTTATAAATATATAAATATATATCAGTTGTCCACATTTGATGACATGATTCAGAGTATTATGACATAGATGTCGATTTCCCATACTCATTACGACAACTACAAAAAGAAGAAAGACCTAATCTTGCAAACCTTGACATTCTCATTCAAAATTAACTTAGCTCGAAATCAATACTTAACTCAAGGCAACTAGGTTTATCTACCTAATGTTTGTTTTCAGTGGCAAACACCCATGGGTTATTCCAAAGTGTATTCTCTCTTTCTCGAAGATACTTTCTCTTCTTCTTTCTTCTTGCTGAACATGTTCCATCTATTCTTGTCATTAACAATCTCAAATCCTATTTGTGGTTAGAGTACCAATGTTCTGATCAATACACATTTACATCAAATTATTTCATTTTCATATCGAAAAGACATTTTAATTCATAACATTAGATTAATCATAATCAAGTAAATTCCATGATTTCATAAAATTAACCTTTTTCTAATCATATCATCATTTTCTATGATGTTAAAACATATCCACATAACTGTACTATATTAAGAAAAAGTAAATAGTAATACTGAATCCAAAAAGGGGATGTAACATATCTTTCCCCTATAGAATCATCATCCCCGATGATTAAGTTTATCAAGCAAAAGTTTAACATAAAAACAAGCTTTTATAGTTTAACATTAATGTTTTTGAAAAGATAGGGAAATCTTTGGTGAATGCCAATATAGTCTTCCCAAGTGGCGCTATCCTTGTCATATTGGTCCCACTAAATATTGCATTGTAAGACCTCTCGATTAAGCAACCAGAGTTTATGCATTTTAAGTACCTTGAGTGGCTCAATCACAACCACTCCTGGTTCTTGTATCTATAAAGAGTTCCATTTAAGAATGTGGTCATTACCTACAAAATATTTCTTTAGGTAAGAAACAAGAAAAACATTATGCATTTTATACAAGACTGGAGGTAGAGTAATTTTGTAGGCCACTGGATTGTCAAAAAGGACAGTGTACATGGGCTCCAAGATCTCTTGAATGAATCTACACTTACTGATTCAAAAATTAGCGCCACGTTTGACAATTCTTAAATTATTATGTGTTTAATTTGCTTCAATGGCCGAGACTGTAGATGATCCTGACTAAGTCATTTATAAATGTTGTGGATATTATTCGTTGTGGCCAAAACTAACTAAAACCACGTAATTTGCATATGAAAAGTACATAGCTGACCTAAATATCATGCAAATTTTCCAAGGTTTCCAGTCATCTCTTTCTTCTCACGACACGAAATGAAATTCAATACCTTGACTTCTTCACCTCTTCCATAAATGTTTGATTTTATTAGGACCTATGCAAAACTTTTGTATTACTCATCTCAAGTTTCCACCACCAATCAGTTCATTTTATTTTCATCATGACTATAGTTTGCAAAGTTTGAAAAAATATTTGATTGGTTGTTGTTGTTTACCCTCTTATTGCTACCTTGAATCAAGGCAAACATTAAATAGTCAAGTCGATATCAGCAATACCAAAATTAAATGAAATGACTTTGGCTCCTACCTAAAATCATTTCAATTTGATATTGAGGATATGAAAAATCAATTGAAATTAAAAAAAAAAATCCAAAAAATCTTCCAAAATCAAATAATATGAATTACAAAGATAGACTTTTGAGTCCACGAAATAGGAATTTGACATTTATATTGGAAGATTGGATAATTAGTCCACTATATGTGTATTTGTTAACCATACCAAAATTAAATGAAGTGAGTATGGCCCATACTTTAAATCCAATAAAATAGACATTAGTGTTGCAAAAGTCAATATTTAAATCAATGTTAAAAAAACATTTCCTATAAACAATCTTATCAAATCTTATTACATCTTATTTAAAATAAAATGGTGACTAGTTGATTGTATGTCAAGTGTATGTAAGTTCTGTGTTTTGTGGGACTTTTTATCCTCTTAGAGGCTTGGGTGCAACCTCCACATTCTCCTTCACTCGCATATGAAAACGTATAACAACAGTTCCCCTCTTTTAATCTGGTTTATTTTTGGCTTTTACTTTTCTCTTCATTTTGTTTTACTATACTATTTAATCTGCTAAGCTTACCTATTTTTTGATGCTACAGAGAGGGATCGATTTTCTCCTAAAACAGAGTTACTCATATAGGGGCAACATTTTATATTCAGGTTAGAAGCACTAGCGGAAGCCAAAGAAAATTTTCATAACAACAAAAAGTGTGGAGAGGGTGGTTTATGTGTGGTTTACTAGGAAGCCCCCGCTTTGATTGCACCTATGTTACCCTCCATGGGAGGATTGGTACCTATAGTATTCATTGAATACTTGGCACTGGAGAGCTCTTTGACATCTGGAATATGGATCGTCTTATCTACAATTGCAATATGAAGAAGCGAAATTGGAGCTTGTCCTTCCAATATCTGTAACACCTGTTTCATGTTAGGCCTAAACTTTGGTTGAGGATGGGAACACACAACTCCCAACTTAAACACCCTCTCCATCTCTTCACCACTATAGTCTCACCCAAGCTTTGTATCCACCTCATCCATTAACCTCTCCTCCACATATAGCTACCTAACCCACTCCACCAAGATTTGTTTCTCGGTTTCAGTAGATTCATCGAAAGGTCATCTTCCACAACCAACCTCCAAAAACACTATACCAAAGCTGAATACGTTTGTGCTCAAGGTGGCTTTTCTTGTGCTCAAGATTTCAGGTGCCATGTAACCCAAGGTCCCTGCCATACCACTCATTTGGTGCTTCTAAGCATGGTCATGAAAGCGGGCAAGCCCAAAATGTCTGAACTTTACATTAAATCTCTATGCACAGCTATCCATTCCCATTCTTGGTGGAGATACCACAAGCTAGCAACCACTCCCTTGAGAATGCTATACCTCTGTGACCATCCAAGAATTGTCTCTAGGTTGCCGAATATGAATTGATCCAGGCTCTTGTTTGGCATGTAATCATAAACAATAAAGATCAGACTCTTGTTCCAACACCATCCTTCTAACACCCAGTTTAGTTTTCACCCTAAAACCTAAGTTTGATGAAAGGTAATAATTATTTTTTTGTTTAAAGAAGAAGAAGATAATTTTTTTTTTCATTTTAAAACCAAGTAGTTCATTCATTGACTAACAGTAATCATGAAATTATAAGTTATACAAAAGGGGTCTATCCATCTACAACATTAAACAATATGTTGATTAAAGTTACTTAGAACATTTTCAAAATAGAAACTTACCAAAGTCACTGCATCTTGATTGTCAACCATCCAAATTCAAGTCTCAGCAAGCCTCTAGAATATAGAAGAGAAAGTATCTTCAAGGAGCTTAACCTCCAACCACAGACCGTCGGTCTCCTGCACTCCTTCCTTTCTAGAAGTGGCCCTACCCTACTCAAAGAGGAATGACTTAGGATAACCAATGGTGTTAGCCGTCTGAGTACTGGTGTTGTGACCTACGTAACTTGTTATCATGCAATCCCCTAGATATCCTCTAGTTAAGCATGACCACTCCACAAGCTACGCCATCCAGTCACAGTGAACTATCAATGCACTTGAGGCACATGCACTACCTTGGCCAAAGGATTTGAATATAATTAACATTTTGTCAATGCAAGTAGTAACTTCACCCACCCGAACTTGACTTGAATTAATTGCAATCCTATAGTTACCTATGTATAAGTTTAATATAACAACCACGATAACCTCTTGGTGTTCCAAACTCATCATGCATTAATGCATGGCAGTTAGGTTTATTTCTCTCTTTTTGGCTCATGGAGACATTTCCATCCATATGTTAAAAGAATGGGATCCTAGCTTACTGGTTAATTGGATAATGCTATAAGTTTATCAGTTGATCTCTAGGTTCATCCATTGCTTTAAATTATCCAATCAACAGAGGACACTAAATTTAACTAAGTAATTTTGGAAGGGGTTTAACAATCATTCAGTTATAGAATTCAAGTAATCAAAGACCTAGAGTTAAAGTTTAAATACTTTTAAAAATCTTCTTTGACCTATCAAATCTTCAACATAGCTTAATCTTTTATCATACTAAGCATTTAACAATCCTAACTTGTAGTTTCTATTTGCAAGAAGAATGCATACAAGTTTAAACTAAACACTTAACTATAGACGCATTGTGTCTGCTCTAAAACTTCATTATCTAACATGTTTGAAAGTTTAGACCAATAATAACTCTATACCCTCTTTCGAAGACACAACAGTTTGAATGTTTTTAAAGAAGAAAGTATTATATATAGTATATAAATGGACTATATCTAGATATCTACCACAGCAAGAAACGTATATCCCTATGTTTGACTAGCTAACAAAATTCTCAACATGCAGAAGATTGAGTAGTTACTCAAACCATGGCATTCATTCCACATCATTGTTCCCCATTTCACGATGGTATGACATATTTACAAGTCTTTTATAAAACTAGTCATTTTTAGATATGGAAAGACCAACTGTGTATAGTCAGCAAGCCAACTGATGATGCTTCTAGCATCGACCAAGGTTTGACTACTACAGCTCACGTTATCTTTATTGCTAACAATCAACCAAGACTCACACTCCTGTGTGCTCTGTGCATATCTTATATATTTCTAAGGATAATTGAACACAGCTATACAGTATTTACTTGACCGTTGAAAGATGCTTCGAGGGACAAGTATCATACCACTGCGAAGGTTAAGACAATGGTGTTGTTCAATGAACAAATAGCATTATTTTCATTTTAAAAGAAGTACAAATACACAGGCCATAAAGTTGGTAACTAGTCCACATTTACATCATCAAAGAAAACACTAAATTCTGTCATATTACTTGATGAAACCATTCCTAATGAGACATTCAGTTAAACCATGAAGCATGGAAGAGAGAAGAGAAGGAACCTGAAGGAAACCTCCAGTGACTACTTATAAACTAGTCTAAAAGCTTGTTTTCTTCTTACCCACTCACATACTCCTTCCCTCAGCCTCCTGTCAGCTTCTTTTCTCCATTCTATCTCTCTGTGTCTTCCAAAAACTGTTTCTCCTCTTTCTCAATATCCCATTCTCCCTCCGAAGAAAAACTCACTTCCCCCACTCTCTAAACCATGCCCTATCAACTTGGTAACTACCCTGCAGAGATAACCATCTGCCTCCTTTCCGCGATCACTACACAGAAATGGTTTGGTTTCCCAGTAAATGTGCAGCTGCTCTGCAAGGTGGAGCTAACAATATGCGAAGTGGCGGTTTCAGTTTGGACATGATGCCACACTCCTCTTAACTGATTATGAGTTTAAATAGAATACATAACTTATAATAATGGCTATGCTAACAACCCGAACAATAAAGTTTGAAGCTCAAGAATAAATGGATTGTTTTGGAATAGAAGACATCATAGTAATGACTTGAGTGAACCCTTCGAGCTACTACCTGATTACTAACATCATAAAAGAATAAAAGAATTACCCTGTAATGACTATTTAAATATAACTAAATATAATTTTGTCTATTACCATTACAATACTACTAATGGTATTACACTCAATGGTCTCAAGATTTAAAACATTATTTAAACCTTTTATTATATGATAATAGCCCATAACAGAAACAATTCTACATCCATCAAATTTCACAAGTAAACATTTACATCATATGCTCGTAGAGCTTTATGATGATGACGATGATTTGACCATAAACATAATACAAGGTTTGAAGTCAACTTTACGCACAACTTTCAACTTTTACGCCAAACCACTATACAATACACGACATACAACTCATTCTCAAGTGTATACATTTATATATATAAAAATATATATCGGTCGTCCACATTTGATGACATGATTCAGAGTATTATGACATAGATGTCAATTTCCCATACTCATTACGACAACTACAAAAAGAAGAAAGACCTAATCTTGCAAACCTTGACATTCTCATCCAAAATTAACTTAGCCTGAAATCAATACTTAACTCAAGGCAACTAGGTTTATCTACCTGATGTTTGTTTTTAGTGGCAAACACCCATGGGTTATTCTAAAGTCTATTCTCTCTTTCTCAAAGATACTTTCTCTTCTTCTTTCTTCTTGGCAAACATGTTCCATCTATTCCTGTCATTAACAATCTCACATCCAATTTGTGGTCAGAGTACCAATGTTCTGATCAATACACATTTACATCAAATTATTTCATTTTCATATCAAAAAGACATTTTAATTCATAACATCAGATTAATCATAATCAAGTAAAATTCCATGATTTCATAAAATTAATCTTTTCTAATCATATCATCATTTTCTACGATGTTAAAACATATCCACATAACTTTACTATATTAAGAAAAAGTAAATATTAATACTGAATCCAAAAAGGGGATGTAACATATCTTTCCCCTATAGAATCATCATCCTCAATGATTGAGTTTATCAAGAAAATTTTTAACCTAAAAACAAGATTTTATAGTTTAACATTAATGTTTTTGAAAAGATAGGGAAATCTTTAGTGAATGTCAATAAAGTCTTCCCAAGTGGCGCTATCCTTGTCATATTGGTCCCACTAAATTTTGCATTGTAATACCTCTTGATTACGCAACCAGAGTTTACGTATTTCAAGTACCTTGAGTGGCTCAATCACAACCACTCCTGGTTCTTGTATCTATAAATAATTCCATTTAAGAATGTGGTCATTACCTACAAATATTTCTTTAGGTAAGAAACATGAAAAACATTATGCATTTTATACAAGATTGGAGGTAGAGTAATTTTGTAGGCCACTGGATTGATAATCTCAAGGACTTCAAAAGGTCTGACATATCGAGGAGCCAACTTTGATGATTTACCAAAATTGATTGAGCTTTTATGGGGTTTCACACGCAAAAGAACTTTCTCACCAATAGAGAATTGTCTAGGCACCCATTTGCAATCTGCATAACTTTTTTCCCTGTCGTTGGCTTTCACCAACCTTTTCCTAATCATTTTCACTTTTTCTTCCATATCTGCTAGCATTTCTTATCCAATGCTTATCCTATCTTCTAGCTTGTCCCAGCTTATAGGAGTTTTGAATTTCCTTCCATATAATGCTTCAAACGGTGCCATCTTAATGGCAAAATGATAGGAATTATTATAGGCAAATTCAACAAGAGGTAAATATTCCTCCCATCTATATTGCTGGTGCATGCAATACATTCTTAATAGATCCTCTAAAACCTGGTTAACCCTTTCATTTTATCCATCAGTTTCAGGATGGTAAGCTGTGCTCACATTGAGTTTAGTCCCTAGTGCTAAAAATAAAGTTTGCCAAAACCGGGAGGTTATTCGAGCATCTCTATTGGATATAATCTTTTCAGGTACCCCATGCAATCTAAATATTTCTTGCACAAACTTCTGAGCCAAAATATGAGATCCATCTATCAAATTTCCAAGAATAAAATGTGCTACTTTGGTTAGTTTATCTACTACAACCAAAATTGCATCATGTATATTCTTAGACATTGGTAACCCTTGAAGAAAATCCCTACTAACAACCTGCCATTTCCATTCTGGAATATCATGCAGGTATAACAATCCGACAGGATGCTGGTGTTCTGCCTTCACTCTTTGACATTCCAAGCAACTTGCCACAAACCTTGCAACATCATTTTTCATTCCTTTCCAGAAGTATAGCAGTTTGACATCAGCTAAAAGTTTTGTTACTCCTGGGTGTCCGGAATATGGTGCACAATGAACTTCCTTCCAAACAAGGTTTCTTAGTTCAACAGAATTAAAACATAGATTCTTCCCTTAAATCTCATTAATCCATCTGACTCAAAATAGAATCCATCATATCTTAGATCTTTGGGAATTATATGTAGAGCTTGCTTCACTTGCTCGTAATATTTGTCTCTAGATAAACTTTGCAATACTAGATCTTTAAAATTAGCATGAATAGAGATTATAGAAGCTATGTGTCTTCTTTTGATTAAAGCATCGGCTACTCAGTTTTCTTTACCTTTGATGTAAGCAATCTCAAAGTCGTAATCTGATATTAGTTCTAACCACCTCCTTTGTCTTGAATTGAGATGAGGTTGTGTAAATATGTAATGAAGACTTTGATGATCTATTTATAGTATAAAAGTCTTTCCCAACAAATAATGTCGCCACATCTAAAGGGTGTGAATCACTACCACTAGTTCTAAATCATGAGAAGCATAATTCTGCTTATAGTTTTTCAACTTTCTTGATTCATAGGCTATTACATGCCCATTTTGCATAAGCACACCTCCTAACCCTTCTCTAGAGGCATTGGTAATAACCTCAAATTGCCCTTCAAGGTTAGGGACTTTCAGAATTGGTGTTATTATTAACTTTTCTTTTAATAAGTCGAATGCTTTTGGACATTCTCCTGACCAAACAAACCGTTTTCCTTGACTAGCAATACTTGAGAAATTTAGAACAATCCTGTAATATCTGGCCAATCCCATAAAACTTCATCCTTCTGAAACATTGGAAGGTATAGGCCATTCCATAATAGCCTTTATCTTAGCTGGGTGGTGCAGGAGCACCAAGGCATCTAAGTTTTGGTTAATGTTCAAGTGTTTTGTTTGGTTGAAAAAGGTCTTGGAGACCATTTACATGTTATAATAAGGCTAATGCCATGTTTGTAATTGGACTATGTCCAAATGTCTAAAAGAATCTATTCCATGTTCTAGAGGACAGTCTTGTCACAAAAAGACAGTCATAGGAGTCATTTGAGTTTTAATGTTTGTAAGGGGAGTCATTTAAATGTTTGTAGCCTATAAAGGCATGTCTAAGGTTAGGAGGGTGTTTAAAACCTTGTCCAAGGTTAATCAAAAGTTAAAACAAAGCATTGTTTAGACAAAAACAGTCATTACTGTCCTAAAGAAGACAGTTTCTATTTGTGACAGTTAAAAATCAAGAAGGGAAATCGAGGGTTGGGTAGTTTCTTTGACCCCCAACCACTCCTACCCAACTTCATGCAAATATTGAGGCTTCTTTTAAGCCTACCAAGATGTATTGGAGAAGAACAACTGATAGATGTGGAAGAAATAACAAAGAAACACTATTTTTCTGCTTTTCTCTATTTTTTCTGATTTTTCTATGCTGTTTTCCTGCTGTACCTGCACCTATATGGATTAGTCAAGGCACATGAGCACATTGGATTGTTAGAGGATTGGATTACCTTTGATTTGAGTCTTATTTGGAGTTTTGATATAAAGTTTGGTGTGAGAAATCCATGTTTGGCTGCAGACTGTCTTAAACCTGTTGTTACAAATAGAAAATTCACTGTTTTCTTCCATGCACCATACTTGTACGGCTGAGTGGTGACCGGGGCTTGTGATGGTTGGTTAGTGTAGTGAGTTACCTTGCATTTGTTATTGTTAACTTTTCTTTTAATAAGTCGAATGCTTTTGGACATTCTCCTGACCAAACAAACCGTTTTCCTTGACTAGCAATACTTGAGAAATTTAGAACAATCCTGTAATATCTGGCCAATCCCATAAAACTTCATCCTTCTGAAACATTGGAAGGTATAGGCCATTCCATAATAGCCTTTATCTTAGCTGGGTGGTGCAGGAGCACCAAGACATCTAAGTTTTGGTTAATGTTCAAGTGTTTTGTTTGGTTGAAAAAGGTCTTGGAGACCATTTACATGTTATAATAAGGCTAATGCCATGTTTGTAATTGGACTATGTCCAAATGTCTAAAAGAATCTATTCCATGTTCTAGAGGACAGTCTTGTCACAAAAAGACAGTCATAGGAGTCATTTGAGTTTTAATGTTTGTAAGGGGAGTCATTTAAATGTTTGTAGCCTATAAAGGCATGTCTAAGGTTAGGAGGGTGTTTAAAACCTTGTCCAAGGTTAATCAAAAGTTAAAACAAAGCATTGTTTAGACAAAAACAGTCATTACTGTCCTAAAGAAGACAGTTTCTATTTGTGACAGTTAAAAATCAAGAAGGGAAATCGAGGGTTGGGTAGTTTCTTTGACCCCCAACCACTCCTACCCAACTTCATGCAAATATTGAGGCTTCTTTTAAGCCTACCAAGATGTATTGGAGAAGAACAACCGATAGATGTGGAAGAAATAACAAAGAAACACTATTTTTCTGCTTTTCTCTATTTTTTCTGATTTTTCTATGCTGTTTTCCTGCTGTACCTGCACCTATATGGATTAGTCAAGGCACATGAGCACATTGGATTGTTAGAGGATTGGATTACCTTTGATTTGAGTCTTATTTGGAGTTTTGATATAAAGTTTGGTGTGAGAAATCCATGTTTGGCTGCAGACTGTCTTAAACCTGTTGTTACAAACAGAAAATTCACTGTTTTCTTCCATGCACCATACTTGTACGGCTGAGTGGTGACCGGGGCTTGTGATGGTTGGTTAGTGTAGTGAGTTACCTTGCATTTGTAATCTATTTGGGCTCTTGACATTCCTCCAGACCTCTGTATTCTTCCTTGATCTGAAAGTAGGTGTGAAAACCTAGTTTAGGGCTTCTTTTGACAGTCTAATGGATTATTCCCCATTCCATCGATCTTTGTCTACCCTACTCAATGGAATGGGTTGTATGTTAGTGAGGGAAATGTCTTGTAGAGATTATGAGGCAGGAGGATGGTGTAGAATGAGTTTGGGCATGTGAATGACCCTGCAGAACCATGATCAAGAATTCAGAGAAGGACAACAGTCATATCAAGAAGGTAATAGTTTTATTCATGTTATTGTTTTGATAATGAAGACATTGGTATGTGTGCATGTTATAGATTGGTATGTTACAAAGGGATTGGGTTTGTGTAGAGGGAGATCATCCCAAGGAGGTATTTGTGGCTGTTATCCCAACGGAGTGGCAATGTCATGACAGTCAATGAGACTGCTGTCCTGCAGGTATTACATAGTGGTTGAATGGAATGTTAGTTGGTGTTAGGCATCCTGGAAGGTGTGTCCTAGAGTCCTTCATTGTGTGTGTCAAGAACAAGTTGGATATGGTGTTGAAGCTTGCCTTATGTGAAGTTTGATCCCTATCAGAAGAAAAATAGTGAACTTGAGAGTTATTGCATTGAAATTGTGAAAAATGCTTCTGCTGTCCTAGATGCTTTGCATCACTGGGTCAACTGATATCCCTTTTGCTGATACAGTATATCCCAAATACTGCACTTCTTTCGAAAAGAAAGTACATTTCAAGAGTTTCGCATACAATTTGTGTTAGATCCTAAACATTGCAAAACAATTTAAAGATGTTGTCTATGCTCCTCCTCATTTTTGGAATATATCAAAATATCATCTTTGAAAACTAGGACAAATTTATTAAGGCAGTCTCTGAAAACACTATTCATTAGATTCATGAAAGCGGCTAGTGCATTAGTCAATCCAAATGGTAACATAGTAAACTCATAATGACCATATCTTATTCTAAATGCAGTCTTGTGAATATCTTCATCTTTCAACCTCAACTGATGGCATCTAGATCTCAATTCTATCTTTGAAAATACTGCTGTACCGTGCATTTGGTCAAATAAATCATCAATACGTGGCGGTGGATACTTATTCTTTATCGTTGCCTTATTTAGCATCCAATAATCTATACATAGTATAAGGGTTCTGTCCTTCTTCTTGACAAAAATCACTAGAGCTCCCCATGGTGATACACTTGGCCTAATCAGATCCTTAGTCAATAGCTCCTACAATTGAGCCTTCAATTCCATAAGTTCAGTACTGGTCATTTTGTATGGAGCTTTAGATACTGGCTCAGATCTTGGTTTAATATGTATGGCAAAGTCAAAGGTTCTTTTTGGAGGCAAGCCTGACAATTCCTTAGGAAATACATCTCTAAAATTGTGAAGATAAGGGTATTTTTCCTCAAAAGTTTGCTTCTCTAAAGCTTCCTCTACTAGGTCCATTTTGACTGCAAAAAGTTGACATCCTTTATGCCTAGCCCATATTAATTATTTTGATGAAATAGACCTGATCCTTATTTCCCTTTGAATACCCTAAAAATCAACTTTATTTCCTTTATCATCTAAACACTCAATTGTTTTATGAAAACAATCCACCTTGGCCCTATGTCTCCACAACCAATTCATTCCTAAAATGATGTCGTAGGACCCTAAAGGTGCTATATATAAATTTACCTCAGTGGAGAAGTTTGAAATATCAATCTTAGCTTTGAACAAACATTGCTCTACCTGAGCCATTGAGTGAGTTGCATATTCAACTATCCACGGTTTTGACATAAAACCAACTCTTCTAGGAAATTTACTTAAGACTCTAGATGACACGAAATTTTCTGTTGCACCAATTTCAATCAGAATAGAAACAAGGATTCCAAATAAAGTACTTGTCATCTCAATGGGAGTAATCTGATACTCAGCTTGTCGATTGTCAAGGGCAGCGTGAATCCTTTGTTGAAATATTTCCTATTGCGAAGGAAGTACCATGTTCCTATGCCGTCCATTCTACTTTTTATTAGGACAACGGTTGGCATAATGATCTCCACCACATGAAAAACAACCTCCAATTGGTCCTCTCTTTTCGGATGGTCTACTCAAAGCTTCATCATTCCTCTTAAAATTGTCATTTTTCTTTAAGTCTTCATTTCTACGTTCATTACCAAATCCCCCTTTGTTTTTCTAATTATCTTTATTGTACCTCCTATTTCCATATCCTTTATCATAATTCCTTTTATACATCTGATCATTGAAGTTCATATCAAATCTCTTATGCTTCTTTTAATGATAAGCAGCAATGGATTTGATCTTCTGTTTTTGCTTAATTGCTTTCTCATATTCCTGGTCCATTGTGTTTGAACCATGCACCTCCACCTCTCTGCCAATCTAAGGATTGAGCCTCATAATGAATTTTCTTATCTAAAATCTTTCATCCTTTTGATACTGAGGAACATACTTCAACAATCTAGTAAATTTTTTCACATATTCAACCATGGACAAATCACCTTGCCTAAGATTTTGAAAACCTATTAGCTTTTGATCAAAGTAGAGCTGTGGTAACCACCTTTTTTGAAAAAGTTCCACAAATTCATTCCATGTCACCTTCAAGGGGCGTAAATCCTATTCCATCTTTTTGTTTATCCACCAGGTGGATGCTTCTCCAAATAGTTGATATGCTTCCCACACTCTCAAAATAATTTCTGATTTCAAAGTACTTCTCCATTTCTATTAGCCATGCTTCTATTGCATCACCAGTTTTCATTCCATCAAATTTGGGAGGAATAATCTTTCTCATATCCTTAGATAGTTCTAATGCAAGTTTGTCTTTTTGTCTCCCTCTGAGATTTACTATTCTCTTGATTCTCACTTGACGTTTCATGCTCTAGTTGCTTACTTTTACTTGCATTATTAGAATACTCAATTTCACCCTCTGTATTCCTGGTTTCATTCACTTTCTTTTCCAATTTGCCCAACCTTTCCTTAGTTTCGGTAAGCATATTAAGAATTCTATCCAATTTATCGATGGAGTTAGCTTGAAAGTTGTGACCTTCCCGATCTTCTCTCTCATTAAACTCTAATTGATCCATGTTTATATGTTTTCTCACCTATTTTTAGCAAGTACTAATCAGTTCTAAAATTTATCATTTTGAATATATCAAAACATATCAAAGGCTCATAACCATAGTTATTCTCAAGCCAAAGTTGTCTTTATTATATTTTGCACAACAATATGTACATTCTTTAAGAATAGACACATTTCATTTTTCACTCAGTATTTACAAGAGGGGTGTAACCTTCAAATTCATTGTCCAACACATATTCATGGGGTGTATAACCCTCAGATTTACTATCAGATTATAGTACAATGATTTCAGCTCTAGGTGGTATACCGGAATCCCTAGTGATCATTGGTACACTAATAGGGCAGGAATTGACCATAATTTGAGTTGCCATCCTAGATGTCTCTAAGAGTTTTTTTTTCATTCATTTGAGTCGTGATAGAGCATTGGCAAAAGTTTCCATGTCATCTAGCTAAATGTCATTTTCATCATTCATTTTTCAATAGTCTTAATCATCGCAAGACGTCTCTGCTTAGCTTGCAGGTAACGTTCCTTACCAACGAAGGGCTTCCTTGTGGTTTTCTTGAGATGTACCATCCTAGCACAGTAAATCAAATCATTAGTTACCCACATAATGTTGATTCTTAATCAGCTTAGTGGACTCATCAGCCCTAGTGCTGAACCTGGTTAGCTCTGATACCATATGTAACACCTAGTTTAGTTTTCACCCTAAAACCTAAGTTTAACCGAAGGTAATAATTTTTTTTTGTTTAAAGAAGAAAATAATTTGTTTTTCATTTTAAAACTAAGTTCATTCATCGACTAACAATAATCATGAAATTATAAGTTATACAAATGGGGTCTATCCATCTACAACATTAAACAATATGTTGATTAAAGTTACTTTGAACATTTTCAAAATAGAAACTTACAAAAGTCATTGCATCTCGATTGTCGACCATCCAAATTCAAGTCTCGGTAAGCTTCTGGAATATTCAAGAGAAAGTATCTTTAAGGAGCTTAACCTCCAACCACAGACCGTCGGTCTCCTGCACTCCTTTCTATCTAGAAGTGGCCCTACCCTAGGGTTAGTGCAAGAAGTTGGGTCCACTTTTTGGCCAAAAAGTGGAAGTGTTTTCCCTGATTTTCAGAATTTGTCAAATTTGACCTTAAAATTTGAAGCACTTAGAAATGGAATCTTTAAAAAAGTCACTAAATATAAAATGTAGTACTCGGAGTCTAGTTTCTAAATATGTAATTTTTTTCAATACCCAGATGATACAAATTAATTTTCAATAGGAATTTCTAAAAACCACTATTTAAAAGTCACTTTTTTTTACCATACCATGCACATGTACAGCCAACATAATTTGACCTAAATAAAATTATTTTTCAAAATCCTTTTGGGAAAACATGTGTAGTACAGTGGAGTTTGATGAGGATATTTTTTTATAATTTTTTTCCAATTAATTTTTTTTTATTAATTTTTTATTAGGCCTAATTACTACTTTTGAAAACCCCTCGTGTACGATGAACATAATTTGAGCAAAAAAAACCATCAATTTTTTTTTTTTCATTGTGTAAAGAATGATGTGTAGATTGATGACATAATTTTTTTTTCAAAATTTAAAAATTAAAAGTTATTAAAAAAATACAAACACCTGTTATTTCAAGTTTTTGGACTAGTTTGCTTATAAATTAAATAATAAATAGAAGAACATGTCCAATAACAAAAAATATATATATTTGAAAACTAGACAATGTCATCTATAATGGGTTTTCATTTCGTAAAAAAATTCAGAAAAAAAGCCCTCAGCCATACAGGTAAACTCAGTGTTTCTTCTTGTTTTGTACTTAGAAAAAAACTTGCAGGTCCAAGTCTCAAGGTCGGTCAACCATGCCTATCCTGAGCCTAAAACCTAAGCAAAGATAAGGGAAAAGGTGGGTGAAGATTTCTAATTTCAAATAACAGGTACCCGTTTCTATTATACCCGTTATTTCCCATATTAGGGAAAAAAGTACTTTCACTGTATCCCTGCAACTTTCAAAACTGATCAGTACGGCGTGACAAGGACAATTTCTACATTTTTTTACGTACAAGTGTTTTGTAGAATCTCTTGACAGGTCATATTCTATTTAGATTTTGAAAGGAGTCAATCATATGAAGAATTCTAAAGTGAAATCAAGTGCATGAGCTATTTTCAAGAGGAATAAAGAAAGAGGGTTTTTGTTTTTACATATACCTTTTACTTCAAAATCTATGGAACAAAGGATCTACATCTAATTCTACTTCAAAAGTTCAAATAAGGACATCAATTATGAAATTGGATTAAGTATCAATTGTTATTTTATCAAGAGGGTTTAGTAATCATGGGATCAAATCAATGTCAAAGAAAAAAACAAAGGAGGGTAATGACACCTCAAGAAATTGAAGCAAATAGAGAGAAGGAAGCCAAAAGGCAAAAAAGATAGAAGAGCAAGGATTCAAGAGATGAAGAATATTGAAGCATCTAGTTCCATGAGTATTGAAGAGAAAAATAGTCAAGAGAGTATAAATGATGGGATGAATGTATATGATGCAAATGTGGAAATGGTGAATTTGGAAGAAAATGTGTCTATAGAAACAAATGCATGTATGTCTTCAAACCTAACTTTCGAAGATATGGAAAATACGACTATACAAACAAATCCAGGTATGTCTTCATAGCCAACTTTCAATGTTATGGAAAACAGGACTATAGAAACAAATCCAGTTGTGTCTTTGGAGCCAACTTTCAATGATATAGAACACACGACTATAGAAACAAATCCAGGTGTGTCTTCGGAGCCAACTTTCAATGATATGGAAAACATGACTATAGAAACAAATCTAGGTGTGTCTTCAAACCCACCTATTGGTGATATGAATGAGAATGATATCCCTTTTAGGAGTGAAAATGAAAATATTTTATTTGAGATTGAAAGAAATGTCTTAGATAATCTTCCTGGTAAGATTTCTTGGAGGCAAATGAGAACTCATGCAAATAGATTATATAAAAAAAAAATTTATAGAAAAAGTCTTAGATTTCAATATCAACTTATGATGCAATTGATGAAGATGTGGAAATTGCGAAAAGTAATGAAAAGTTAGGCATCTTTGTAAAAACTAAAAAAAAGATGAATCAATGAAATAAGTTTTATCTAGTGTTGCTAATGCTATTGATTCTATTGGTAAAAAGAGTCGATCTAAAGATAGCAATGCAGTTCGAAGAGCTATAACAACTGCTTTAGTCAATAAATCGTCTTCTAATAAAAGAATGATAAGTAAGACAAGTGAAATTCTAAAGATAAATAATAAAACTTTGAGAATAGTAGCAAAGACAAGAGAATCTATTGAAAAAGATCCAATTAACCAATGTTAGAATTTTAGTGGTAGACTCCCAAGGTATGACATAAAATTAAATAGTGAAATTAAATCTTTAAGTAAAAAATATTGGCATGATAATACAAGGGTATCATCTAATGTTAGAAATGTTTTAAAATTACGAGTGGGGTCTAAAATTCATGATCCTCATCTAAAACATCTATTAGACATGACTCAAACTAAATTATATAAAAAATTCTTAGATGATTTAGTGTTAGAACCTTTTAATATTACCATAAGCCAAAGATCTTTTGAGAAATGTAAACCTTGGTATGTGAAAATTAATAAACAGTGAATCTCTTGTTGTTGTAAAACTGATGTGCAATTTCATTATTATTATGATCTTTTTCGATATATACGTTCTACTTTACATACTGACGAAATTATGCAGGAATGTGGTATTAATATGCCACCTCAAACAATTAAGGAGTTTGTAGCAGGTTTGTTTTGTGAAACATCTACTAGATACTTATTTTTATTCAAAAGCATGTATTTATGGACAATGCAATAGATGTGGCAACTTTCATTGTTAGGAGAATGTATACATGAAAATATTTCACATGAATTTGGACAACAATTAGTGGATGTGAAAAGATTAAAGAATGTTGAATATTCTTTAAAGGATGGAAAAATTGGAAAGCATTGTGAGTTAGTCACTGAAAAAATTTGTGTGCATGCATTCATCAAAGATTTTAAGGATAATATTGTATCCAAATATGTCAAACACTCCCAATATGCTCGGTGGCTTGATGGACAATTCTGTTCATGTAAAAACACCTTTCCAATTGGAACTATCCTATCAGTGGTTGACTTTGCAGAAAACTATACTCTTGCTCCATAAGAGGAAATTCAATCTCAGTATTATAATTCAGTGCAAGTGGCCATATTTGTTCATATTATATACAGACATGTAGATGATAGTATAGAAGATAATAGAAAATTTTTGAGGGAGTATCATTTCTATTTGAGTGATAACCGGTTACACTCTTCAGAGTTTGTGCAATATTGTTTCACAAAATTTTATGAAAGTTTGAAAGAAAGAGGAATCCAGATGACACAACATTTCATATGGTCAGATAATTGTATAGGGCAATTCAAAAATGCAAGAATGTTTTATTGGCTATGTAGAGCTCACAAAGAAATCAATATCTAACATATGTGGAGTTTTTTTTAAGCTGGACATGGTAAAGGAGAACATGATGGAGCTGGAGCATGTGTGAAAAGAGCTCTTGCTAGAGAGCAACTAAAATTTGAGGATACAGCCAAATTTAGAGATGCACATGCAATTGTGGATTGGTGTAATGAAAAGTTATCTATGGGATCAAGTTAGAACTCTACAATTCGATGATTCTTTTGGTTAGTTGAAGAAGAGAATATTCCTACTTGACTTGATTGTGAGACAATAACTGGATCAACAAAATGACATTCATTTAAGAGTTCAAATGCAAGCACATCGACTATATGGACTAGGGAGCTTGCATGTTTTTGTCAATTTTGTATTACATGTGATTGGAGAGCATGTGAAAATATAGAATGGGTTGAAGAATGGAAGCAAAGATCCTTGACACCTACAGAAACACAAGATCAACTTGAAACAACAATTGAAGATGATAATCAAATGTTTGCATCAAATGACTATGATCGTGTTTCAGACCTTGTACAAGAAGGTACTTTTGTTTTCAATTTTTTATTGTTATTTTTTTGTACATCCATATATAATTAATTATATATGTATGCCTGCACAAATTTATGTGATTTAGATACATGTCACACTTTATTGAATTACATATTTTTTTTGTAGGACATGTCTATGCTATTATTGCACTTGAGGGCAATGAAGAGAAAACTGAGTATTGGTTGGCTTGATGTGTTGAGACAAAACAAAAGTTGTTACATCCTTGAGTAGATGATGATAACATGGAGTATCCAACATGTTCTGTGGTTGTTGTTGGCACTTGGCTATGAAAATATCTAATAAGAAGGAATGGTGTGCCTGCATTTGAAGATTATGAAACACATAAGAAGATCATACACTACTCACATTTGGTTGTGGCAACAAATATAAAATTAGTCAGATATCAAGGCAAACCTTTTAATAAACAGTTATGGACACTTTTGATGAAAGAACATGAGTCAATTATAGATGCATTACAAAAAAATGAAGATGCAGATGGGACAATGGAGTAAATTTCTAGGTATGTAAACCATACTCTTACATCCCCAAGTTAAATTCTTTCATTCTCATTTTAGCTTCTATATTATTCCCCTTGTCTTAAATTTTGTATCGACTCATGTAAATATATAGTTAATTTACTTGTACATTTGAACATTACTTTTTGCATAGGTGTACCCTAGACAAGTAGTCAAATTTGCATGATTGTCAATAGAAGTTTTCACCATACAAAAGAATGAGGATGCAGATGGTACAATAGAATAAATTTCCAGGTATGTAAACCATACTCTTATATCCCCAAGTTAAATTCTTTCATTCTCATTTCAGCTTCTATATTATTCCCCTTGTCTTAAATTTTGTATCGACTCATGTAAATATATAGTTAATTTACTTGTACATTTAAACATTACTTTTTGCACAGGTGTACCCTAGACAAGTAGTCAAATTTGCATGATTGTTAATAGAAGTTTTCACCATACAAAAAAATGAGGATGCAGATGGTACAATGGAATAAATTTTTAGGTATGTAAACCATACTCTTACATCCCCAAGTTAAATTCTTTCATTCTCATTTTAGCTTCTATATTATTCCCCTTGTCTTAAATTTCCATCGACTCATGTAAATATATAGTTAATTTACTTGTACATTTGAACATTACTTTTTGCAGGTGTACCCTAGACAAGTAGTCAAATTTGCATGATTGTCAATAGAAATGTTCACCATACAAGTATGTGAGGTCAATTTTGTAGTCTTCAACTAAAAGTGGATGCAAAATAGGTAATTACATATATATATACTCAAATATTTATCATCCATCCTATAAAGACACCCGCTTGTACATCTCCTTAATTTAGATGTCCTCTTAGCTCCCCTTAAGCCATCCTCTTACATCCCCTTAAGCCATCAAGTTTTATCTTAGACTTTGTAAATTGACTAGTGTACATTTCTCCAAGTAAGCTATCCTCTTTTGTATCCCCTTAAGACATCCTCTTCTAGCTCCCCTTTTAATTAATCCTCTTATACATCCCCTAAAGCCATCCTCTTATGTATCCCCTTAAGACATCCTCTTAGCTCCCCTTAAGCCATCGACTTTGTATCCTCTTTTGTGTTATTTAGTACATATTGCATTAATATTTTGTGTTTTTGGTACATATTCTTTCATTCTCATTTACATTCATTATTTCTTGCAGGTGTATCCTACAAGTAGATTTTTCCATGATTGCCACTACAAGATTTCATCATAATGTAAATTGTAGATCAATTTTGTAGTCATGTCAAACTAATAACATGGACCTATAAGCTAATTGTATAGATATACTCATATGCTTAATAATGGACCTATTTTTTGTTTTGAGACTCTTTTTATGATCTATGCATTTAATTTTCACGGATTGAATATTATTTTATGATCTATGCTATTAGTGTAGAGGTTTAATACATACATATATATATATATATATATATATATATATATATATATATATATATATATATATATATATATATATATATATATATATATATATATATATATATATATATATATATATATATATATATATATATAGTTTGTATTTTTCATATCATTTTTGTACCCACTTTAGCTATGTTTTGAGATGTGTTTATTTAGCATTTATTTTAAATATTATTTAAATGCACAAGTGTTGAAAAGTAGTGTCATGATAGTTAAAGGGAAATAGTCCTAGGATAGTTTGCATATTTGAAACATGGTTTAATATCACCTCTATGAATGCCTAGGTGTAATCATTGGTGTTGTAGAACTCTATTTACGACTGCTAAGGTAATAATGAGGGTTATCATGCATAGGTAAGGTATTAAATAGTCATTATTTCAAACTAAATGACTACCATAAAGGTTACTCATTGTCATAGTAAATAGAAGATTATTGTCATGCATGAAGATTATTGCCATGTATCCAATCTAGACTGTCATAAATCATTGAGATGTTCTCATAAGAGCAATTCAAATCTAAAAATCAGTCATAATGAGGTTATATTATCTAAATTCCATTGCAAAAATCCATATGACAATAATAAAACAAATTTAGGATAGTCATGAAACAAATAGGACACTCATGACACAAATAGGACAATCATGTTAGTCAAGAGGTTTTCATAGTGATTGATGATCAATTATATCATTCTAAATGGTCATTTGCTAGAGTTAGATAGACATGTATTTATGGCAACAAGTGGCCTTCATGAAATTCATAAGTGGTCATCCAAACACCTATATGATTGTCATAACAATCCCTTTAATAGCCACTTGCCTTCATGACCAATCAAAGATGTTATTAAGAACTTGAAGATAATCCCTAATACCCACTCAATAGAACTACTAAGAGAATGGCCAATCAAACGAAGACAAGAATCTACATGTATATATTTTTAATCATATATCTTAAATATCTCTTTTCCAAATGATATTTTGATACCCTTATCAATACCTCCTTTGATAGATAGTTTTATTGTTATCAAAATCATTTAATTAGTGATTAGTAGTTGTATTTATCCACCAATTAAATATTTTTTCCATCTATTTTTTATAAATTAAACATACAATTTTTTTTAATACAAATATTTTTTAAAAAATATCAATAATCTATTTTTTTAAAGCTCTTAATCTCATTGTTAAAAATATAGTAATTTTTAATAATGAACATCCTACATTAGTTTAAATGTCAGAAATTTATACACTAAGAGGAAGTGGGAGGACGAGGATTGCACAGAAGATTTCACTTTGCTAATAAACCCTAACAAAACTTACAAATCAAAGTAACTTAGGATTTTAAGTGGTGAAGTAATATGTACTGGTACACTAGACACTTATGAGGTAATTTACTAGTGAGATTGGTTTTAGAAGATGGTTTTTGTTGTTTTTTTAGCATTGCAAATAAATGCACATCATTACATACTATTCAGAATTATTATTATTATTATTATTATTATTATTATTATTATTTTTAATTAAAAAAATGGTAGACTACTCATACCCTTATATTATAGAAAGTACGTAATTACATGAAAGAGCCAGGAATGTATCATTTGGCAATCAAAATAAGCACATATAATAGTAATATGTAGAGAACATATTGATCAAAAATACAAAATAAATAGAAACTATAATTAGAGTTAGAGTTGTGGTGTTCTTTTGGTTATGGCATGGGGAATGGGAGGGCATGGGCAGGATTCATTGGAGCTCGGGGAGGACTTAAAGCCCTGTCTGGATTACATGCTAATGGAACCCTATAAAAAATTTTCTCCCTGGTTCAAGTATTTTGCCCAAAATTTGTGTCATCATGTTAAAGAGGTCTTTGGCCTAGGGTTTTGCATATTAAAAGAAATTTTTTTTTGAGTAATGCCCCTTAAACCCTAAACCCTAGTGTCATTTGGATATGGGTAGTGAGAATTACTTTTGTTCTATTTTTAAGTTGATTGTTGATTGCCTCTGATGGGTCTTTTAACTAACTGGGTTCATGTCTTTAGACGCGTTGCTAACCGGCCCCTTACCTCTTGGTTACTATTTACCACCTGTATTACCAAATTTTGTAATATTCCTAAAGGTTTTCAAAAGTGTTGACCCCTTAATGGTCTCATGGCCCCACTTTTTTCTTAGTGAATGAAGGTTATTTTTAAAAAATATACACCGATGGCCAAGCCCCCTTTTAATCTATTGTTGACAGGTGCCATAGTTTGATTTGCTCTCTTCCATTCCGCCAAGAATAAAGTATTAAGAAAATAATCGCCCGTAGAACTACAGAAAGGCGCCATCTAGCAGGAAAATTTTCATCAATTATAACAACAAGATAGTGGGTCCCAAGAGATACGTGGAAACTTCTCAATGGTTTCTGTTGTTTCACAGAGCTTCATCAAGGGGACCCACTAAACATCAGCGAAAGAGTGGAGTGGTGACACATGGCTTCTAGATTGAGTGATGAGGTCTAGACAGACAAAGGGGTTGTGTGGGAAAGTCTTTGTGGACCGATCGGTGTCTTGGTATCTACCCCATTATGTGTGGTAGATCCGATGGTTTCCGCCATTCTATGGGAATCAATCTCTGGACCGATCTTCCTAGCATGAAAACATGAAAAGTTTCCTAGCTGGCACTATTTGTGAAGTCTTCTCGGGTTTGTGGTTTTGGTGATAGCCCATGTGGATGGGTATTATTGGTCAATTCTTATTTCACATTGATAGTGGGTTTTCTTTACTAGATTGACTAAACTGGTGCCATTAATTCAAGCCAGCTAATAAATTGATTAACTGCTCATATTCAAAACCTGAAGAGTGGTGTGTTGGCACGTGATCTAAGATACAATAGTGCAGAATTAATTTCTCATGCATGTGTTAGGTCTCCATCACC
Source organism: Cunninghamia lanceolata (assembly GCA_027924645.1). Taxonomy (NCBI): domain Eukaryota; kingdom Viridiplantae; phylum Streptophyta; class Pinopsida; order Cupressales; family Cupressaceae; genus Cunninghamia; species Cunninghamia lanceolata. The sequence goes on from BSBN01001006.1 coordinate 4,910,448, forward strand.
ACTACTACAAGGGAATTAACTAACTTGAAGGTTAGCATGATAGAAAATCGACCCTTGGGGATCCATGCTTCTACCAGATGCATCTCTTGTTAGTTAAGAGATAATTACAACATTGTGTTACAACTTTACTTGTCAGTTAAAAATATGACATCTTTTGTCTTCAAGCCTGTAGCTTGTTTGCTCCCTTATTCTACAAAAGGGAAATCAGGGCTTGTTGATAGTGTTGGTTCAAGGTCATACTATCCAAACTTGGTCTGAAGTATGGGATAAATCTGATCTAGGAGTTGTGTATAAATTAACATTTGAAAATAGATTTAGTCTTTCCATTTTTGGTGTTATTCTGAGTTCACACTTTGATATATTTTTAGAACTTTTTTTAAACCAGTATCAGTTTATTATACAAATTGTTGTTGAGTAAACTTCAAAATACATTGTTTCCTACTTATGTACACACTTTTACATTTAAGAATACAATCTAGTCAAGGATCAATTTATTCATCATCATAATCTTTCCTGTGTTTGGATATTTCTCTCATGGCATTTACTCAAGTAGTAAAATAATGGCTACAAGGGGATATTGGATGTAGTACTTGTTTACGAGGATAACTAAGTATGGTGGATCTTGAAACTAGTGAATTATTATGATGTAAGGCATTATCTTATCATCATAGTAAACTAACTATATACTGATTTCATAAGGTTTTTTCATTTATATCTATCTTTTGACTCTATTAACCCATGTATTTGGCACTGATCCTGCAGAAGTGTTACTTTATGCAATCCCCTGATCATCCTCATTTGAATATTGAGGACAAAACTTTCATTTCAGTTGTAGGTGTTAGGCATTAGTTTATTTACATGTTCTTCTGCAAAGAATTATGTTAAAACTTGAGAATCTAGCCCATTACTTCACTATATCAGTAATTCTTTAAGCTATCTGGAAAGAACATATCTATTTTAGAATAGTGTTTTAAGAAAGTATTGAGAAACGCCTAGTCAAAAACACTGTTAGGAACACCCTCCTTGGTCTTGTAGAGCCCAAAGTGTAGAAGAAAATGATTGAAAACCCCTTTCCTATTCGTTGGCCAATCCCTCAAGACAAATCGGTTATTAGAAATCATGGCTATTTAATAGATTTGTTTTCTGGAGATCAAGTTGGAAATTTAAAACAACCAACATATTGGCGACTCTACTGGGGAACTATTAAAACCAGTATTGTGTCTTATCTTGAGTCATACATCAATTATTATTCCCTTGTTACAGATACTAGCATTTTTTAAGCCCACTGTCAAGAATCTTTTGTCCAGTTGAGACACCAATAGATTGGCGACTCTACTGGGGACTTTGTCTATAAAGTTCTAACATCAGTGTAGTAGTTTTTTGCATGTATTTAAAGTTAGTATGTGTACAATGTTTTATCATTCTCTTGAAAGGGTGGCGACTATATTATTTTCCTTCCTAGTTAAGTTAGAAGAGGATATGTTATTTAAGAGATTTGTATGACTAAGAGATATTTTCATATGACTGCTATGGGAGAAGATTTAGAACAAAAAATAAGTTTTAATGGAACATTGTACTTTCAAAAATCATTCCTCTATGTGTAGAGGTGGTGACTCTATGAAGAAGAAACCTGGTAAAAACATTCTGGAATTCTTGATTTTCAGATCAAGACAAAGTTTACATTAGTAGTAACATTTTTTAGGTATTTTATAAAGCCTAAAGGATTTTCCAAATATTTCAATAAATGTGCAAAATAGATAAAAGAAAAGGGTTTACATACGCATAAGAGAATTGTATTTTTTGTATATCTTTGAAAGGATCTAGGTGTTTAAAATGTGTACTATACTACCACATTTATGTTATCAAGGGGAGTTTGTTAGGGAAAGGTATAGAGCTATAGATTTCAGTAATATTTATGGTTTTCTAAGCCATATTACAAATAAAATCAGAGATTAAATACCAAAGTTCAATATTAATGACAAGTCCAAAATATCTAGCAAACATTTACAAGATTTTTATGACTTAATGGGAGATTATGGAATAGATCTTGAGGATGTAGTCATAAAATTGTTTGTTCAAACCCTAAAGGAAGAGGCTAGGGATTGGTTTACATATTTACCCAATCAGTTTATTTCTTCTTGGCAAGATTTAAAGATAGCTTTTATGGAATAGTTTGGTGAAGAAAGGATAGATGTTAGTGTGTTAATTAAAATGCTTACTAATATTGAAAAGGAAGAAGAAGAATTAGTCCCAACTTTCAACTTAAGATTTGAAAAGACCATAAGGGATATTCCTGAAAACACTAAGCCAAATGTGGCTATGTGCTTGATTATATATTAAGGTGCATTCAATGAAGAGGATAGTTATCTCCTAAGATATAGAGGCCCCACTACTATGAGGCAAGAATATTCTTTGGCTATGGATATTGAGAACAATCTAAAATATATGAGGGTAAGAGATTGTGAATCCACAACCAAAATTTCTGTTGTAAAAAATGAATCAAATAATGTTCTCATATGCCAAAAGGGAAAAGGTTAGGACAATTTGAAAAGGCCCTTATTTGACTAGCCAAAACAAAAGGCTCAACATTTGAGTAATACAAGGTTTGCCTCCCCTAGTCAAGGTAGATGGATATGTCTAGTTTCCTATCCTAATGGGGCATCTCATGAAGTCAATAATATTTAGACACATGGGGAATATAGGCAATGTTACATCCCCAATTTACAAATTAGACTTAATCAAGAACTTGGCATGATAATCAGGAGGATTAGTCATAGTTAATTGATTTGATATTGTGGAAATATCTGATTTAACTTTTGATTATGAAGTAGAAATAGATGTTAAATAGTTTTGTAAATTAAATGATTTATGATCACAAAGTTTGATAATGATACACTGATCATAATCTTGTGGTCCTCAGTGTGACAGGAGAAATAAACGTCCTTCGAAGAAGGAAGGAGAGTACCATCCTAGAGGAAGGGTTAGACATGAAAACATAAGATGACTAGCCATCTCAGTAATTGACTCCTATGTCCTTCTCAATTATTCGTAAGTTGACAAGTGTCATGTCTCTTGTCGTTCTTTCTATATTCTTGGTTTAATCTTTTGTTGGTGAAGTTATCACGAGAAGTCGTGATGTCCGGATGATGTTTTGGGAACATCATCCCTAGCCAAGAGACAATAGTGTTTAGAGACAAGGAGGTCTCTCTATCTCATTGTTCTCGGGGTCATTATATTTCCCTAGTCATTCGAATAATGGGAATAGTTGATTTTGGGGGAGTATCACTAGACCCTAATAATCTATGTTATTTATATGAATTTTTTTATGAATACTATCTCTTGTGATAATCCTTAGTCAAGGATGAAACTTCTTAATAGGTTTTTACCTATAATGATAAATTATTGTTATTTACTTATCTTAATAATTGTATTCTATGGAATATTCCTAAGTTGATATAGTTAATCATGAAGATCAATGGGAGCTTTGAGATCAACCATCCCATGTTGTGCAAGGATCGAGCCACCTTTTAAGGAACACTACCGAGTGGAAAGGAAGTTAGCAGCCAAAATTGACATGCCTTTGGATCGGTTACCTTTGGTGTTGGTCTCTCCATTTTGAAGGAATCACTTCAGTGAGTTAGGAAAAAGGTTGTCTTTTGGGGTCTTTGGAAAAGAAAGTAGGTGGCGTAATTGTTCGGGGAAGAACAGTGGCAAGAGGGAGCTGTGAGCAGCTATAACACTCGTAGACTAAGACTTCAATCAATCTATTACTTGATTTAGGTAAAATCGGAAACAAATGCCAGATTACTTTTCAAATGATGAGTTTAAAATCTCAGAGAACTCGTGCCTGAGTCTGTGAAACATGAAGTTTCTTTTTATTGATTAAAAATCTGAGGCACACAACCTACAAGGCCGTGCCATGTATTTTGTCTATATTTCCTTTGTGTCGTGGCTCTACACCAATTGGCCAAGCTATTCTTATTTTTAAATATCATATATGCAAAGTTTTGGGAGCTGTATGGCCAAACCCTTTTAAGACAACATTAAATTATGTTTATACTCAAAGCCTCATAGGCTGAGCTTGCTAAACACAATAACTATTGAAACCATGCTCAATGATGTGAGCTGAGTAGAGAACATATTAAACTTCTTTGAAAACATGCTCAAGGCTATGAGCCGAGGTAGGCAACTATGTAACTATTCTTGAGATTACACTCAACCGAGCCATAATGTTGTGAAATCTTGTTTATATTGAAGTCCAAAGCTTAAAGAACCCTACAATCACTATTCTTTGTTTTAATACTAGCTCAAGGCCTCAAGGCTGAGCCCTATAAAGATTATCTCTTTCTTTGAATGAGCCTTGAGTCTTTCGACTTGGCCATATTGCCTTGTATGATACATTATAATAACTGGGGCTCAAAGACATAGTGGCTGAGAATGTATTCATCACATATTTGTTAAGCCCACATCATATGATGATAGGGGCTGATCCTAAGATCTCTCGAAGGGAGTTATGAATGACTCCAGGTGTTAGTTGATAATGGATACAATCATTCGACTATAATGATAACCATGTAGGTGTCAATACTTAGCATGTAGTCCCTTGACTATAATAATAACTGTGAAATCTTTTAATATTATTAAACATAGTCCAATGACTAAGATGATTGCCAGGAAGGCAATTATAAATCGGTGTGTCTATAACGCCTAAACTAAACCCATTCGGGCTTGCATGAGAAGCCGGCTATGCATTGTAAATAGAGATGTTTAAACTATTATGAATGTTTATATGAACCTTTGAATATGAAGGAATATGATCTTTTATGATCATAGTCTCATCATGAGACAATTGGAATAAGTTTATAGAAGAATATAAACTAGTTCTATATGTGACTGAATTATGACTTCTCTGATAACCTTATGAGATACAATTTCTTTTACTTATCAGTAAACTATTAGGTTGATGAATAGCCCCTTGAGCTCAATGGGAAAATAAGAGCTATTGAACCTTAATAAACTAATGTATTTTACTAAGAAAGGATATGCCTTGAGTATCATGGAATCAACTTCATCATATGCAATGAAATGCTATCGATATGTTAACAATGAGAGACCAAGATGGTCATAAAGTTTGAAATTGAAATGAATTTAATGGGACAAGGTGATGTGGAGTCACTAGTTCCACATTACCAAAGTAACCTATTTAGTTATAATTGACTTATGATGGGAATCAAATGTTTATATTTGGATAGTGATTTGAATTGATCCCACACACATACTAGACCTAAAGGACAAGGTCGTTAAGAACTGACTGTAGGATATGATAGCTTATAAGTTTAGTTAGGGTGGTGGACATATGATGATGTTCATTGTGTAATGTATTTATACGAAAAGTTTGGCCAAAGTAATGCATCCGTCTCTGCATGCGTTGTTGGTCCATAGTGAACCAAATGACCTAGTGTCTCTAGTAGTCTCATACAAGTTAGAGTGGATCTATATAGTGTGTGACCATGAGACATTAGGAAGGACATAACACCAGTTACTCAGATGGAAATCCTACTGGTTTCCAATGTCTAACCTTTCCATGAAGGGTAGGGCCTCTTCTAGTTAGGAAGATGAGCGGGGGACCGCAGGTCTGTGGTTGGAGGAAAAGCACCAGGGTGATGCTCTCCTTCCCAAGCATGAGACAGGCCAAGGCTTATGAAGATAGATATCAATGGTTCTAGATACAGTGTTTGCAATTTGACCAATTGGTCTATTGTAATGTAAAAATTTCACTAAGATGCCTAGAGCATATATTGTATTGATTAGTGATGGATATTCTCTAAGGATTGTAATGATTTATTAGATTGTAAGCTATGCTATATCTTGATTTGATTAACATTCTTAAATGATGGAAAAGAATATGTTTCTTTATATTCAAATTTCGAATATTGTAATCCATTCTTAATTAATGACTTGTTTAAGCTACATGTTTAAGTTAATTCTTAAGCTTTATGGAATGTGTTGTTCCATATGGTATCAGAGTGACCAGGTTCAACACATGGACCTAATGAGCTCTCTAATTGATGATTAATGTATCCAACATAAAGTATGCTAATGATTGGATGTTCTATGCCAGAATGCTAAAAATTAGAACCACACCTTGTAAGAAGGTAATAGAACATGGACATTACCTACGCCATCAAAAGATCTTAAAGGCATGAGCCTCCATGAAGGAGAAACTTGAATAGACTGGATGCTTGGTAGGTGCATGGTTATCAGATGAGGAAACTTTTGCTGATGCAGTGAAACACATCAAGTAGGAGTTAAGGAAAGCTGAACGGATGGCTGCCCTTAACTCTACTGGAACATTAGTGTCACCATCTGCTCCTAAAGTACCAGTTGAGGAAAATGACCATAATGAATGCAATGTACCAAAGAGGGATGTGAAGGAATACCAGTGTGTATCCTCAATTCCTAAGATTGAAAAGAAAATCTGATAATGGGAAGTTATCCAAATTGTAAATGATTTGTAGGAGCAAATCTAAATACAATTTTGTAATTTTGTGGATTATGTGTAATACAATGGAAATAATAATGCAATGGCAAAGTTTTGACAATCTTTCCTTTCTTGTTAAAGATTACATGAATGTGAATAGATTTGTGAAATAATTGAATTGCATAGCATGGAAAACTAATCTGTGTTTAATCTGCAAACTTCAGGAAGAAGTAAATTGCAGTAAAGGTATGAGTTGGAACCAAAATGGAGGATAGCTAAGATGAAGGAGCACCTTCAGGGCAATCTGAGTCTAAATTAGACCAAATCCTAACTTTGTTGAAAGAAAATAGGGTGAGGGTAGAAACACTTGAACACAAAGTGGGAGGCCAGTCAAAAGATAGAAAAAATAATTATGATGGGGGTGATGATGAGGAATGCCATGACACCACCCAAAGGCACCATGGAGAAAATAACTTCGTGGCTAAACAGGATGGGGATAAGAGGAGCCTTATGGCTATGGAAGTATCTCATGACATGAAAAAGATCATGTGTCACCTAAATTTGATAGATCCATAAGAGGAGATGCTGCAGAGGCATGGTTTATGGCGATGGAGAAGTATTTTGATTTATTATAAATTATAATGAGGTTACTAAAGCTGTCTGGGGAGCATTTCAACTAATTGGAGAAGCATCCACATGGTGGATGAACAAAAATATGGAGTTAGGCTTGAGGTCTACAAGCCTTACTTGGTACAGGTTTGTAGAACTATTTAGGAAAAGATGGTTGCCTCAACTATTCTATGATCAAAAACTCATAGACTTTCAAAACATGAAATAGGTTGATATGACTCTAAATGATTATTGGGAAAAATTCACCCTCGATTGCTAGAATATGTGCCACAGTATCATCATGATGAGAAGTTTTAGGCCTGAAAGTTTATCATGTGGTTGAATGCCCAGATTGGGAGTGAGGTTAATGTTCATGGCCCTACAACCATGGAATAGGTCTATGAGAAAGATGTTAGGCAAGAACATAACCTGAAGGTTATATTCGCCTATAGGGAAAGGAACATGAAGAGATATAATTGGTCTCAATCTTCTCAAACCTCAAAGAAGAAGGAGAAGAAACATGATTATACTGAGAAGAGTGATAAAGGGGCTAAAAATAAACAAAATGAATCCAAGGGAGATAAAAAGGGGAATAACCACTCCAAGAAGAATGGGAACAACTCTAGCAAACCTCGGGAAAGGTGAGGACCAATTGGAGGATGCTTCACTTGTGGCGGAGATGACTATGCTAATCAATGTCCCAACAAATCACAAGGAGTGCAACGAAGAGGGAATCCTCTACCTTCCTAGAAAGTGGCATTCTAGGAACGTATCCATGCAGCCTTCAACAACCATCAAGATGAGTATCAAATAACTCCAATAGAGACAACATGTATTTTATTTGAAATTCCTATTTTAATTTTAATTAATACAGGTGCCACAGAATGTTTCATTTCTCCCAAAATTGTAAATAAGATACCTAGAAAAGTAGGATTCATGGCAAATAATTGTTCTGTAGAGCATGCAAATCAGACCAAGGCTCAGGTAGAGCAATGCCTATTTGAAGTTCAGATTGAACTTCCAAACTTTTCCACTAAAGTAAATCTATATGTAGCCCCACTTGGCTCATATGATGTTATCCTAGGAATAAATTGGATATGGAGACACTGAGCCAAAGTAGACTATTATACCAAGACAGTAGATTGTTTGGATGATCTAGGAAACCAAGTCCAAATACAAGGGAACCCTAGGAAAATTAAACTGAGGTAAATTTATGCCTTACAAATGAAAAGGGCACAAAGAAATGGATGCCAACATTTTGTTTTCAAGATGGATAAAATAGATGAAACAAAGGAAACCTACTTCCAAGATGACTTGATGTTTTATGAATCCCAAAAACTTAATGAAGTAGGGATGAAGGAGTCCATAGGTCATGAAAGACCAAACATGGACAAGCATTCCCTCCTCAAAGATTTTGAGGATGTATTCTTGGATGAACTACGAGGGTTACCCCCTAAGAGAGCTTTTGATTTTGCCATTGATATTATACCTAGGTCAAAACCTATTTCTAAAGCTCCCTACAAGATGACCACAATGAAATTAATGGAGTTAAAGGCTTAACTGCAAGAGCTACTAGACAAAGGGTTGATTAGACCCAGTGTGTCGCCATGGGGATCACCTGTCATTTTTGTGAAAAAGAAAGATGGCACTTTGTGGTTGTGTATAGATTACCACATCTTAGATAAATAAACCATCAAGAACAAGTATCCACTACCCTGCATCAATAATCTTTTTGATCAGATGAGAGATGCAATAGTATTTTCCAAGATCAATCTTCAATCAGGATATCACCAATTGAAGGTGAAGGATGAAGACATCCATTAGACAACCTTTAGAACCAGATATGGACATTATGAATTCACTATCCTACCTTTTGGGTTGACAAATGTGACTGCAATGTTTATGAATCTTATGAACAGTGTGTTCAGAGATTGCCTGGACAAGTTTATCTTGGTATTTCTTAATGGCATTTTAATCTACTCTAAGAACGAAGAGGAACATATGCAGCATTTGAGAATCATTCTTCAGAGATTAAGAGAGCATAAACTATATGGTAAGCTCTCTAAGTGGACCTTATTTTAGAAAGAAGTACAGTATTTGGGTCATATAATTTCAGCTAAAGGAATAGCTGTAGACCCAGCTAAGATTAAGGTTATTTCTGAATGGCCTAAAGCAAAAAATATTCATGAGGTCCAAAGTTTTATAGGCCTTGCTGGTTATTACAGGAAGTTTGTGAAAAACTTAAATTCTAAAATTGCACATCCTATAACTTCCTTGCAAAGAAAGGGAAAGAAGTTTGAATGGTCAAAAAAGTGCCAGGAGGCCTTTGACCTGCTAAAGGAAAAATTGACTTAAGCCCCGATTTTAAAAGTGCCTGACCCGAAAGGTCAATTTGAAGTCATTACCAATGCCTCAGGGGAAGGCTTAGGTGGTGTACTAGTCCAAGATGGACATGTTATTGCGTATGAATCATGCACATTGAAAAACTATAAACAAAACTATGCTTCACATGATTTAGAACTAGCAATAGTCATGCATGCACTCCAAATGTGGAGACATTATCTACTTGGAAAACCTTATGAGTTGAAAATAGATAACCAGGGACTTAAATATCTATTCACTCAACCCCATCTTAATGCTCATCAAAGAAGATGGTTAGAATTTATCTCAGATTATGATTTGGAGATTAAATACATCTAGGGAAAAGAAAATCGAGTAGCAGATGCTTTAAGTAAGAGAAGGCATATCTCCTCTTTGATCCCCCATACATTCCTAATTTTAGAAATCAGGTGTTACAACAATCTAAGGGAGATGAGTTTTACAAACAGGGAAAATAGACCCTTGTGAAAGATCCTCAAAATCTAAAATATGAAGGACTCAACCTTGAACTAGATGGGTTATTAAGGTTCAAAGGGAATGATATATGTACCAAAAATTAGCAGAGTTAAGGAATATGGTTTGGAAAGAGGTTCATTCTGCACCATATTTGGGCATCCTGGAGTAACTAAGTTGCTCACTGATGTGAAATCCTTATACTTTTGGAAAGGAATGAAAAGGGATCCTACAAATTTTGTAGCTACTTGTATTGAATGTCAAAGGGTGAGGGTAGAACACCAACACCCAATAGGATTATTATACCCTCATGAAATTCTTGAATGGAAATGGTAGATTATAAGCATGGCCTTTGTGCAGGGACTTCCTATGTCAAGGAATAAGCACAATGTTATCTTGGTTGTGGTGGACAAACTCACCAAAGTACCACATTTTATTTTGGGAAACTTGATAGATGGAGCATCCATCATTGCTTAGAAATTTGTTCAAGAGAAGTTCATACTTCATGGCATTCCTAAGAAGATTATCTTAGATAGGGATGCATGAATAACTTCTAGGTTTTGACAAACCTTGTTCTCTTCACTTGGAACACAATTGAAGATAAGAGTTACTTATCATCTAGAAATGGATGGTCAAACTGAAAGGGTAAAACAAGTGTTGGAGGATTTATTAAGGATGTATTACATGGATCAGCAATACAAGTGGGAGGACTATCTTCCTCTAGTGGAATTTTCTTACAATAACTCATATCATTCAGCTATTAAGATGGCACCATTTGAGGTGTTATATGGGCAGAAGTGTTGAACCCCTATAAGCTGGGATAAGCTTGCAAATAGGGTTAGCCTTGGTCCTAAAATGCTATCTGAAATAGAAGAACAAGTCCATCTAATTAAAAAGAGGCTAGCAAAAGCCAATGATAGACAAAAGAGTTATGTGGATGATAAGTGTGTTGAAAGGTATTTCACTGTGGGAGATAAAGTTCTCCTTAAGGTAAAACCCTAGAAAAGTTCCATCAAATTTGGAAAAATGTCCAAACTGGCACCGAGATATGTGGCTCCATTTGAAGTTCTACAAGAAGTCAACCCAGTGGCATACAAAATTTCTCTACCACCAACACTTGCCATGATGTATAATGTGTTTCATGTTTCTTATTTGAAAAAGTTTAATTCTACTAATAATTAGATTCCTATGCTTGATTGGAATATGTTACAGGTGAAAGACCCAGGAGTGGTGCTGATTGAGCCCATCAAGGTGCTCAAAATGTGTAAGCTATGCTTATGTAATAAGGAAATAACATAGTGCAAGGTCCAGTGAGACTAATATTTGGTGGAAAATGCCACCTGGGAAAATTATCGTGACTTCTATGCTAGATTTCCTCATCTTTTCAGAGACATTTGATATTATGCTTTTGAAAACCTTTTCATATTATGTTGGTTTATTTTTAAAGACAAATAATCATCAGGGATGATGATTTTTATGGGGGGAGATATGTTACATCTCCAATTTACAAATTAGACTTAATCAATAACTTAGCATGATAATTAGGAGGATTAGTCAAAGGTAATTGATTTGATATTGTGGAAATAACTAATTTAACTTTTGATTATGAAGTAGAAACATATGTTAAATAGTTTTCTAAATGAAATGATTTATGATTACGAGGTTTGATAATGATGCACTGATCGTAATCTTGTGCTCCTAAGTGTGACAGAAGAAATGAACATCCTTCAAAGAAGGAAGGAGAGTATCAACCTGGAGGAAGGGTTACACTTTCTGAAATCATAAGATGACTAGCCATCTAAGTAATCAACTCCTATGTCCTTCTCAACCATTCGTAAGTTGACACGTGTCATGTTTCTTGTCCTTATTTCTATGTTCTTGGTTTAATCTTTTGTCAGTGAAGTTATCACAACAAGTCATGATGACCAGATGATGTTTTGGGAACATCATCCCTAGCCGAGAGACAATAGTGTTTAGAGACAAGGAGGTCTCTATATCTAGTTGTCCTTGGGGTCATTATTTTTCCCTAGTCATTCGACTAATGGGATTAGTCGATTTTGGGGGAGTATCACTCAACCCTAATAATTGACGTTATTTATGCGAATTTTCTTTCATGAATACTATCTCTTATGATAATCCTTAATCAAGGATGAAACTTTTTAATAGGTTGTTACCTATAATGATATTATTGTTATTTACTTATCTTAATAATTGTATACCATGGAATATTCCTAAGTTGATATAGTCGATCATGAAGATCGATGGGAGCTTTGAGCTCAACCATCCCATGTTGTGCAAGGACTGGGCCACCTTTTAAGGGACACTACCAAGTGGAAAGGCAATTAGCAGCCAAAATTGGCATGCCTTGGGATCAGTTACCTTTGGTGTTGGGCTCTCCATTTTGAAGGAATCACTTCGGTGATTTGGGAAAAAGGCTGGTTTTTGAGGTCTTTGGAAAAGAAAGTAGGTGACATAACTGTTTGGGGAAGAACAAAGGTAGGAGTGAGCTATGAGCAGCTACAAGACCCATAGACTGGGACTGCATTCGGTCTATTACTTGATTTAGGTAAAATGGGAAACAAATGCCCCATTACTTTTTGAATGATGAGTTTAAAATCTTAGAGAACTTCTGCCTGAGTCTGTGAAACATAAAGTTTCTTGTTATTGATTAAAAATCTAAGCCACGTGACCTGCAAGGCCGTACCATGTATGTTGTCTATATTTCTTCTATGTCATGGCTCCAAGCCAATTGGCCAAGCTATTATTATTTTTAAATCTCATATATACAGAGATTTGGGAGATGTATGGCCAAACCCTTTTAAGATAACTTTGAATTATGTTTATACTTGAAGCCTCATAGGCTGAGCTTGCCAAACATAGTAACTATTGAAATCATGTTCATGGCTATGAGCCAAGCTAGGAAACTATGTAACTATTCTTGAGATTATGCTCAGTTGAGTTGTAATGTTGTGAAATCTTGTTTATATTGAAGCCCGAGGCTTAAAGAACCATACAATCACTATTCTTTGTTTTAATACTAGCTCAAGGCCATAAGGCTGAGCCCTATAAAGATTATCTCTTTCTTTGAACAAGCCTTGAGTCTTTTGACTCACCTGTATTGCCTTGTATGATACATTATGATAACTGGATCTCAAAGCCATAGTGGTTGAGCATGTATTCATCACATATTTGTTAAGCCCACATCGTATGATGATAGGGGTTGATCCTAAGAGCTCTCAAAGGGAGTTATGAATGAATCTAGGTGTTAGTTGATAATAGATACAGTCATTCGACTGTAATGATAGCTGTGTAGGTGTCAATACATAGCATACAGTCCCTTGACTATAATAATAACTGTGAAAGTTTTTAATATTATTAAACACAATCCAATGACTGAGATGATTATTGGGAAGGCAATTATAAATTGGTGTGTCTATAACACCCAGACTAAACCCAGTCAGGCTTGCATGAGAAGCTGACTGTGAATTATAAATAGAGTTGTTTAAACTATTATGAATGTTTATATGAACCTTCAAATATGAAGGAATATGATCTTTTATGATCATAGTGTCATCATGAGATAGTTGGAATAAGTTTATAGAAGAATATAAACTAGTTCTATATGTGATTGAATTATGACTTATCAAATAACATTATGAGATACAATTTATTTTACTTATTAGTAAACTATTAGGTTGATGAATAGCCCCTTGAGCTCAATAGGAAAATAAAAGCTATTGAACCTTAATAAACTAATGTATTTTACTAAGGCAGGATATGCTTTGAGTATCATGGAATCAACTTCATCATATGTGATGAAATGCTATCGATATGTTAACAATAGAAGACCAAGATGGTCATAAAGTTTGAAATTGAAATGAATTTAATGGGAAGAGGTGGTGTGGAGTCACTAGTTCCACGTTACAAAAGTAACCTATTTAGTTATAATTAACTTATGACGGGAATTGAATGTTCAAGTTTGGATAGTGATTCGAATTGATCCCACACACATACTAGACCTAAAGGACAAGGTCATTAAGAACTGACTGTAGGACGTGACAGCTTATAAGTTGAGTTAGGGTGGTGGACATATGATGACGTTCATTGTGTAATATATTTGTATGAAAACTTTAGACAAAGTAATGCATCCATCTCTGCATGCATTATCGGTCCATAGTGATCCAGATGGCCTAGAGTCTCCAATAGTGTCATACAAGTTAGAGTGGATCTATAGTGTTTGACCATGAGACATTACGAAGGACACAACACCAGTTACTTAGATGGCAATCCAATTGGTTTCCAATGTCTAACCTTTCCGTGAAGGGTAGGAACTCTTCCAGTTAGGAAGATGAGTGGAAGGCCACAGGTCTGTGGTTGGAGAAAAATCACTAGGATGATTCTCTCCTTCCCAAGCATGAGACAAGCCAAGGCTTATGAAGGAAGATGTCAATGGTTCCAGATACAGTGTTTGCATTTTGACTAGGTTGTCTATTGTAATGTAAAAATTTGACTAACATGCCTAGAGCATTTGTTGTATTGATTAGTTATGGATATTCACTAAGGATTGTAATGATTTATTAGATTGTAAGGTATGCTATATCTTGATTTGATTAACATACTTAAATGATGGAAAAGAATATGTTTCTTTATATTCAAATTTTGAATATTGTAATCCATTCTTAATTAATGACTTGCTTAAGTTACATGTTTAAGTTAATTCTTGAGCTTTATGGAAAGTGTTGTTATAGCCAAACAATAAATGAAGAGATAAATCACATCCTTATAAAAGATGAATCTATTAATCTTAACAGTTATGTATGCGATGAAGAAATTTCTCAGTCATATGAATATGTGAAAATTTTTAAAGAGGATTCTCCTATTTATGGGGAGATATATCTACTTTCAGATAATGAGGTTTTATTATCTAGTGATCCATTTATTTATGAGCCTAAATATCAAGTGGAATTGATCTTTACCAGTAACACAGAATGTGATGAGTAGTTGTCTAAATGTTCTTTTCAAAGTTGTGGAGACTTTGAATTAGATGATGATGTAGGCTATCAAGACAGTGAAATTGAAAAGGGTATGGAAACAATGAGTATAAGGCATAATCCACTTTTTGATGAGCCTTTAAATTGATTAGAATTAAGAAATGTTGAACCTTATGGGTACAGAGATAACCCAATTTTTGAAGAAGAACCTCAGAGGTTAACAAATAGGAAAGTAAAGTTAGTAAACATCTCTCAGATAAAGGAAATAGCTCATTAGAATGGAAAGGGCATAAATTAGTGTCAACTTAGGATGAGAAGGTATTCGAGGACATTAATTCTTTATTAATGTAACAAAATTCAAATGTTAGTTCCATCAATACTTCTCAGTTCTCTACTTTTGATCAGATTGAATTGTCAGATATTGTGCTAGAAAGTAGCTTCAAAGTATCAAAGATTCAAGAAAAGGTTGAGTATGAGTGTTTCAAGTTTGACACTAACTCAAAAAATGATAAGGATGTCATCAATATAAGATGTCCAGTGGACTATGAATTCTTTCTTTTTCCAAATTTATGTGATAAGTTTAATGAAAACCAGCAACCAAAAAATGATAATTATTTTAGTTGGTTGGATAGGATGGAACCATATGTTAACCCTATTCTAGATGAGACTATTTTTTAGTCTTTATTTGATTTCAATGATTAGAGGGGTATAAGGTACTTTGAAGACAATGGACTTAATTACCTTATGAGTTAGTTAAGTGTCCATGTTAGAAACAAGATAGATTTTGATGAAAATTTCAGGTATAGCATGATGAAGTCACTAGAAAACATGATATTTGATAGAGGCAAATCTTGTTTCTCCCTTGCATGGTAGACTGGGGCTATTATGTCTTGTTTTTTTCAGCTATGCTATGGTCTACTCCTCCAGAGTTCTTCTTTGATCTCGCTTTGTCTAGGATGAACATACGTCCCCAATTGGAGCCACTGCTGGAACCCTATAAAAAAATTTCTCCCTGGTTCAAGTATTTTGCCCAAAACTTGTGTTATCATGTTAAAGAGGTCTCTGGCCTAAGGTTTTGCCTATTAAAAGAAAAAAACATTCCAAGTAATGCCCCTTAAATGCTAAACCCTAGTGTCATTTGGATACAGGCGGTGAGAATTACTTTTGTTCTATTTTTAAGTGGATCGTTGCTTTCCTATGATGGGTCTCTTAAGTAACTGGGTTAATGTCTTCAAACGCATTGCTAACTGGCCCCTTGCCTCTTGGTTACCATCTGCCACCTATATTACCACACATTACAATATGCCTAAAGGTTTTCAAAAGTGTCAACCCCTTAATGATCTCATGGCCCCCCTTTTTTCCTAGTGAATGAAGTTTGATTTTAAAAAATATATATCAATGGCTAGGCCCCCTTTTAATCCATTATTGATAGGTGGAATAGTTTGATTTGCACCACTATTCCACCTAGAATAAAGTATTAAGAAAATAATCGCCCATGGAACTGCAAGAAGGTGCCATCTAGTAGGAAAATTTTCATTGCTTATAACAACAAGATGGTTGGTCACAAGGGATACGTGGAAACTTCTCAATGGTTTACACCATTTCATGGAGCTTCATCAAGGGGACCCACTAAATATCAACAGAAGAGTGGAGTGGTGACACTTGGCTTCCAGATTGAGTGATGAAGTCTGGATAGATGAAGGAACTACATGGAAAAGTCTTTGTGGACCAATGAGTGTCTTGGTATCTCCCCCATTATGTGTGGCAGATCTAACGATTTCTACCATTCTGTAGGAATCAATCTCTGGCCTAATTTTCCTAGTGTGGAACCACATAAATTTTCCTAGCTGACACTATTTGTGAAGTCTTCTCAGGGTCATGGTTTTGGTGATAGCCCATGTGGCTAGGTATTATTCGTCGATGCTTATTTGGCACTAATAGTGGGTTTTCTTTACTTGATTGACTAAACTAGTGCCATTAATTCAAGCCAGCTAATACACTGATCAACGACTCATATTCAAAACCTGAAGAGCGGTGTGTTGGCACATGATCTTAGATACAACAGTGTAGAATTAATTACTCAGGTGTGTGCAGGGTCTCCATCACCACCACTATGGGGGAATTAATGTAACTTGAAAGTTGGCATGATAGAAAATTGACCCTTGGGTATCCGTGCTTCTACAAGAGGCATCTCTTGTCAGTTAAGAGATGGTTACAACTGCATTCTATTACAACTTTATTTGTCAGTTGAAAATATGACATCTTTTCTCTTCAAGCCTATAGCTTGTCTGCTCCCTTGTTCTATAAAATGGAAATTAGGGCTTGTTGATAGTGTTGGTTCAAAGTCATACTGTCTAGACCTGCTATGAAGTATCAGATCAATCTATTCTTGGAAGAGTTGTGTATAAATTAACATTTGAAAATAGATTTAGTCTTTCCATTTTTTGGTGTTATTCTGAGTTCACACTTTGATATATTTGCAGAACTTTTGTAAACTAGTATTAATTAATTATACAAATCATTGTTGAGTTTCAAAATACATTATCTCCTACTTATGTACACACTTTTACATTTATGAATACAATCTAGTCAAGGATCAATTTATTTGTCATCACTATCTTTCCTATGTTTGGATATTTCTCTCATGGCATTTACTCAAGTAGTAAAATAATGGCTACAAGGGGATATTGGATGTAGTACTTGTTTACGAGGATAACTAAGTATGGTGGATCTTGAAACTACTGAAGTATTATGATGTAAGAGATTATCTTATCATCATAGTAAACTGACTATATACTGATTTCAGAGGGTTTTCTCATTTATATCTATCTTTTGACTCTATTAACCCATGTATTTGGCATTGATCCTATAGAAGTGTTACTTTATGCAATCCCCTGATCATCCTCATTTGACTATTGAAGACAACTTTCGTTTCAGTTGTAGGTGTTAGGCATTAGTTTATTTACATGTTTTTTCTGTAGAGAATTATGTTAAAGCTTGAGAATCTAGCCCATTACTTCACTTTATCAGTAATTCTTTAAGCTATCTAGAAAGAACATATCTATTTTAGAATAGTGTTTTGAGAAAGTACTTTAGAAACCCCTAGTCAAAAACACTATTAGGAACACCCTCCTTGGTCTTGCAGAGCCTAAAGTGTAGAGGAAAAGCATTGAAAACCCCTTTCATGTTCGTTGGCCAATCCCTTGATACAGATCAGTTATTAGAAATGGCAATTTGATAGATCTTTTCTTGAGATTAGGTTGGGAATTTAAAGCAACAAACACATGCTATTCATAATTGTTACATATTTTTTTAGAATTGTAAACATAGATTTGACAAATAACTTGTGCCCTATTAACTAACTAAATCTACATATTTTGTTTGGTCAATGAGGACATGGTGACTTAATTCATTTTTGAAATATATGTTACGAATTAATTGGAAAAAAATATGTAGGTTATTAAATTTATAGGTTCAATCGGCACGTTGATAAAACCTAATTTGTAGATATGCAAGATTGTTATGTAGGAAATGAAGGAATGATGATGAGGTTGATAGTTTGACTAGATCCTCCTTTCACTACATACATTCACTTGAGGACATTAAACTGAGTTAAGTCACAACTTTTGCAAGAAGACTTGGCCATATATTTTGTGTCAGAACTTAGCTTTCTATATCCCTTAATCTTGATTTTATTTTGCATCTTAAGAGATGTCAGATATTTGGCCATTGCTTTTGGGTTCATGCATCAAGCCATGAAGAAACTAAGTATTTTGTAGCAAATTTTACTGTCATTTTTTGTTCTTTTATTATTTTTTTCAGGTTATCTACCTAAATTGACCATCTTGTGATTTTGGTTCTATGAGTATTTTAATAAAATCATTTGGGTGGTTTTATTGAAGTAGTACTCGATGTTTTTGTCCAAATAGTTAATCAATTGTGAACAATATTGTATCTCCTAACTTTTCCACTCATAAATTTAATAATAATTTGTTCTTATCAAGTTGAGTATTTTTCCTTTTGATGCAGAGCCATGCTCTTTGTCAATTAATTTATAGATAAAATTCACAATAGCTAAAGCCTAGAAACTTTCTTGTAAGAGGTTGCAAATTTCTCAAAAAAGCTAGGGTTTGATTTTTATAGTCTCCACTCTCCAATTGTAAACATGCAAAGTTATAGATTCCTTCTTTCTTCCAGTTATAAGTACATTGTAATCACTTTTTGGAATATATTCACTTGAATTATCATTGTAACTTTGGCATCAATCTACAATTAGAGTTTGAATAAGGGTACTATTGTGCTAGCACATACCAATGCTTGTTTATCATACATAAGATGTATTCTATCTTGTATTTTGGTAATAATGATTCCATAAATAAATTAGCTAAATTTATGTTCAACTGGTCATGAACATTTTTTTCCATTTTGCAATTATAAGGTTCTAGTTTCCATCCAATATGATGAATGTAGCAGGTTTCTCCTGTAGAAGTAGAATTTCCATCTATAGATTTTGTTTTTTAATTCAATGTGAGATATGAAATTAAATACTACTTATGATTTTTAGATTATGCAAGAGTGAGGGTCAAATCATAGCAAGTGTAGGATCTCAGTCAGTCTAGGGTTGATAGGAAGGAAAGAATGACAAATTGTATTCATTCAGAAAAAGGAAATATTATGCCATGTAAAAAGGAAGAAAAAATAGTTGAACAGTATAAACGGAAAAGAAAAATAAATAACTAATTATAATACAACATAAATGTATAAACCTAAAGATTAATACATTAACATCCCCCCTTACTATGAAGGGGTTAATCCAAGCATGCCTCATAATTTCTCAAACTTCTCTCTTCCAAGCACTTTGGTAAGAATATCAATGGGTTGATTTGTAGTGGGACAATATTTGAGGTGTACACTGCCATATTTCACATTGTGTTGAATCAAATGGAACTTGGTGTTGATGTGTTTGGTTCAATCATGAAAGACTAGATTCTTTGCCATTGTGATTGCAGATTGATTGCCAACAAGGAGAGGTGTGGATGAAACCTATTGTTCCTACAAATCTTCAAGAATTCTACTAACCCATACGATTTCCCTGGTTGCCTCAGAAGTGGCCATATATTTAGCTTCTACAGAGGATAGAAATGACACTAGGTACTTCTTAGATTTCCAGGAAATGACTTCTAACCCTAGATGAATGAGGAAACCAAAACTAGGTTTTCCATCTTCCACGTCACCTACATAATCTGAATCTGAATATCTAACCAAAGAGAAATGTGGTGCCTTGGAATATTTTAGCCCATAGTTTTGAGTGCCTTTAAAATATCAAAGAAATCTTTTAGCAATTAAATAATAATGTTCTCTAGTCACATCTTGTTTTTGTGGACTATATTATTATTCTAGATTAGTGAACATTTACCATGATTGTTTTACTTTGAGTAAGTTACACGTGTGTGAAGGTAATTATCATGAAGTTATATTTGAGTAAATTGGAAAGTTAATTTAAATATTGAATATCATTAATCTGATCATGATGTTTTGCTTCAGCTATGTTTTTGGGGAACTAACCTATTGACGTCGAGTTGAGTGCAAATGAATGTAGGTACTCATCGAAGATGAGAACATGTTCGAGGTAGAGGTTGTAGGAGTCAAGGACAACACTGAGAGGGGGGGTGAATCAGTGTTGTGTGAATTTTCAAATCTTTTTACAACTTCTTGCAAATTTTCTTTTATAGAACAAATAGAGAGGAATACATTAATTATTTGTGCACAAGATTAATAATGAAGGATGTGAAAATAAGCAAAGAACTACTACACACATACAGATGAAAAACAACATTAAACATGACACATGCTTTTCACGAGTGGAAAACCCTTCTTGGGTAAAAAACCACTCAAAACTGCCTCACTGGCTTAAGTGAAAACCTCACTGGTTACAATGTTTGGAAGCACCAACTTCCAGGAGCACCAACCCCTAATATAGAACAAATTAAAAACTCAGAGGGTTTCTCTGTTTCAATACAAAACACTTCTTCTCTCCCATGTGTCTGTCAAATGGCCATTCTTTTCATCAACCCAAATCATATACAAAACTCAGATATTCAAAATCAACCCTGTATCCTGATCCACTCAACAACACTGCATATCTATTATGTTTCATCAATGTCTGTTTATATATTTGCATCAATGCACCTGAAAAACCATTGTATACAAATTTGATGTCCTTTCACCTTCAAAACACATTTTCATTATCCTCTTATCAAAACCTTTCATATTCTCTAAAAGAAAATAATATCTGATTGCATCGAATAGATCTCCATTCTATATTCTTTATAAACTGCAAAAACAATTCATCATAATTTATTTTGAATCTGCCCCTGTAATAAACTCTCTGTCCTCATTTTCATCTTCCATCAAAAAAACCTTCATGCATGATCCTTCATATTCCTGCAAAAGAATCTCCAATATTGCCCCTGTCAAAAACTTCAATGCTTCATCTTCCACAATTTTCTTGTTTTATAAAAAACATCTTCATAATCTTTGCATGATCCTTCAAAAATTTCAAACCTTTCATATCATCTGTAAAAAAATAAATCTCCTTAAAAACACATCTGCAAAATTAAAAATCTCTCATTATTCAAAATAAACTTCCAATATTCAATTATATCTTTAATCCAGTTCAACTTCCAACACCTTATTTTTATCTCATACATATCTTTTATTCTTCTTAACACTAGATCACATTCTTTTCAAAAAGAAAAAAAACAAAACAACTTCTCAAAGATCACATTCTTTTCATATTCTGCTTCTCAAGAAACTTTCCAAATTTCACTCTTTCTTTTACAAAAAATTCTAACTTCAGTGCCCCTTCAACTTCGGTGAAAGATATGGAAATTAGCATGTTTTATTGCCTTTTAAACCATAGTGGGTGTCAAATTTAACAAGCTTAAGGGACCATTTGAAGATACTTTCTAATTTAAACTTATCCCTCCGATCTGCGGTGCCCGCCGTTTGGAGATTTAAACTTGGATCGTTGGATGTAAAACCTTTTAAAAACAACTTGTGTCCACCATTTTTGCTAGGGCATCGGGGTCAAAGTGACTGACCACACCATGACTAAGGCTGCCTTCAACCGGTCACCGTTTAGTCAGAACCTGCTACCACCGGTCACTGCAAAAATATAACATAAAGTGCAAGATTGATGACGGGCAGTCTATGGTTAGGTAAAATAAGTGTTGAGCACATTGTTTAAGACTTGTTAAGTGTTAAGCACTGAACACAGTTACCACTGCAAAGACTCTAAACATCAACATATCTTTAGCATAGAAATATAAACCATACTTCATCAGATCTGTAAAATGTGATGCCACTATCATGATGCCAATTAGGTGAAGTTAATATGATGCATATTAACCCTTGTCATGTGATACAAGCCAAAGAACCTTGCCCTTACAAATGATGATCTGACAATGATCATGAACTGAAACACTTCTATAGCAGAGCAATCACACCAAATAACAACTTTTTGACTCAAAGAGGGAAGTATGGACAACCAATCTAAACTTTCTCCTTTTTACTCTCAACATACTGATATTGTAGACAAAGTGACAACAAAGTATTCCTGTGATCCTGTAAGCACTTGAAACACCACTATCATTTATCAAGTCAACTCAAATGACAACATCCTTCAACATTACCTGACTAACTCCACATCTTTGTGAACTGACCAAACAATGAACAACTATCTCCTCCTGATGTCCTGCAACAACTTACATCATCATACTGACCACACTTTTGACATCAATGACAACCTATCACCATCAATCTCCCCTTTGTCATTGATGGCAAAACCACCTGAAGCAATTTATCTTTCTCCCCCTTTTTGACATCTGATGACAAAGCTTGAATTAACTCCCCCTGAGAACAACTCCATTGAAAGATATTATACTCCTGTTATCAAATTAGAACCACTTGTCTTTCAAAGTATTGAAGGCACTGAATGCAATTTTACTAATTAACATTTCAAACTTGAGAGCAAAAAGATACCATAAAACTTATATTTGAAGCACAATACCACTTCTTATTACAATACCACTATGAAGATGAAGACTGACACACTCCTGATAATCACTATTACACCATTTGCACAAGAAGCACTATCCTACTAGAAAGAAACATGTATGTCAACCTCAACATAATACCACTTCTTGATACAAATATGATGATGAAAACTTGGCATAACTCTGCACTCAAATACTAGCTCCTTTGATGAACTTAAACTTTGTGCAAGGATGTCATAAGCACATCATAACACATGAAGAGCACTCTTGAGAAAAACTTTCCAAAACTTTCCTTTAACTATCTCTGATTGAAGAATTTGATGAAATACAAGGTTCACCATCAATGTCATAAGAGACTCTAGATTGTCATAGCTTGAAACACATACCTGATACCACTTCAAAACTGGAGGCACACAATTTTTGCATACCTTTCCATCCTTTTTGACATGAAAAGAATGAAGACCATCTGAACTATCCTCCTATTCTGCACAAGACACTTTTCACATTATAATGTCAATTCTAATACAAAACCACATCTGAAACATACTACAATCAACAAGAACTCCTACCTCTTGACTTTGTCATTCAAACTAGCTCATCAAATAAGCACAACAACAAACAAACTGCATCATCAAATTCTCAAATTCTTCTTGCAACAACACTTCACATTTTTTGGAACATATCAAGCACATTTTGAACTACAACTCAACATGATATGAACAAGATTTAAAAGGGTCAAGTCATTTAACATCTTCAAATGATTTGTGCAGAGAACTATTGAACATCTTATCAACAACATGTATGCATTATGACATCAAAAACCATTGATCACCTATTTCACTAACATGCACCTCCTGAAACCTTTTGGGGATAATTGATAGAGCAAGGACAACTCCCCCTAACTTCATGCTATCTATTATGCAATTGATTAAGTAAATTGTGCAAAATGAACAAGTTTAGAATCTGTCTTCTTTTCACTTTGTTTTTGCTTTAGTCTCCAAACCATTATAGGTTCTTTCTTCTTCTAGACTTTTTTAGCTTCTTTTCTTTTCCACTTTTTCAAATCAGGTGAAACTTTCCTGCAACTATGTGCTTTATGACCAAGAGTATTGCAATTATAACAGACTATATTACAATCATAATCAAATAACTAATAGTACCTTTGATCATTCATTTTAAGCTTCCATGCAGGATCATACCTTCTATGCACTTTACAATTTCTTTGTATGTGTCCAACATTATTGCACTTGTAACATACAAGGTTAGTATTCCTTCTACAATCAACTGATTTGTTTCCAAAATGATTACAAGTATAACAATAACCATTAAATGAATAGTTATACCTGTACATGTATGCTTGTCTTATAGTAGCTGGTTTTCTGAAATTCCTTCTTTGATTGTGGACAAATTCATCTCTGGTTTTCTATTCAGCTTCACTCTTCCTTCTAGGAGTCTCTCTAGCTTTGGAACATTTCCCTTCTTCAAATCCTAAACTAGTAGTGTCCTTATGATGCTTCTGTTTGCCCAACATCTCATGCAACTTGTTTGAACTTTCTTCAAACTTCAAATTCTTTTCTAACTGCTTTCTAACATTCTCAAGATCTTTTCTTAAAGAAAACATTTCTCTTTCAAGTTTTTGACATTCAACTGATTTAGCTTCTAACTCTAACTTTGTTATATTAACTATTCTCTTAGCTTCCTCAACCTCTATTTTCAAGCTAGCGATTGATTTATCTGATTCACCTGCTTGATTCCACAAATCTATAATCAGGTTTCTAGCACATTCAAGATCTGTAAGAGCTTCATCTTTTAAATCTTTTTCTTGTTGCAACTGTAAATTTAGTTTCTGATTTTCTCTCTTATACTTCTTGAGCTCACTCAAAGCATATATAAGCTCTCCTTCCATATCAATTTCACATTCTTGTTCTTCATCACTTATAATCTGATCTTCTTCAAAATCTGATTGAGTCTCATCTCCTTCATGTGAAAGATTTTCATCATTGTCACTCTTCTCAGATAACAAGTTGTTTTCTTCTTTAGGTGTACTATCTTGATAAATTTTTATCAATCTCCTCCACATATCCTGAGCTGTAACATAGTCCATAATTTTACAAGAAACATCATTAGACAGAGCAGACAATATAGCCTTCTTTGCAATCTGATTACATTCAAAGGCTTCTTTGTTATTTGTAGAGTTAGAATATCCATTCTCAACAGACATTATAACATCATATCCTAAAGAGGATAAATACACTTGCATTCTAACATACCAAACTAAAAAATTTGAACCATTAAACTGAGGAACTCCTGAAATTTTTTCTTCTAATACAATATCAAAATCAACGTGAAGAACATCATTATCAATTGACTTTATATCAACATCTATATTTGATACGGATGATGTCTTTTGATCAGAATGAATCTTAACATTTCTCATGTTCTTATTTCTCCTGCACTTACTCATTGAACTCCACACATAGGACCTACCCAAGCTAATTAAGCTGCAAAAGGGAAAATGGCGCTGATACCAATTGTAGGAGTCAAGGACAACATTGAGAGGGGGGCGAATTAGTTTTGTGTAAATTTTCAAATCTTTTTACAACTTCTTGCAAACTTTCTTTTATAGAACAAATAGAGAGGAATACATTAATTATTTGTGCACAAGATTAATAATGAAGGATGTGAAAATAAGCAAAGAACTAATATACACATATACAGATGAAAAACAACATTAAACATGACACATGCTTTTCACGAGTGGAAAACCCTTCTTGGGTAAAAAATCACTCAAAACTGCCTCACTGGCTTAAGTGAAAACCTCACTGGTTACAATGTTTGGAAGCACCAACTTCCAGGAGCACCAACTTCAAGGAGCACCAACCCCTAATACAAAACAAATTAAAAACTTAGAGGGTTTCTCTATTTCAATACAAAACACTTCTTCTCTCCCATGTGTCTGTCAAATGGCCATTCTTTTCATCAACCCAAATCATATACAAAACTCAAATATTCAAAATCAACCCTGTATCCTGATCCACTCAACAACACTGCATATCTATTATGTTTCATCAATGTCTATTTATATATTTGCATCAATGCACTTGAAAAACCATTATATACAAATTTGATATCCTTTCACCTTCAAAACACATTTTCATTATCCTCTTATCAAAACCTTTCATCTTCTCTGAAAGAAAATAATATCTGATTGCATCAAATAGATCTCCATTATGTATTCTTTATAAACTGCAAAAACAATTCATCATAATATATTTTGAAACTGCCCCTGTAATAAAATCTCTGTCCTCATTTTCATCTTCCATCAAAAAAACCTTCATGCATGATCCTTCATATTCCTGCAAAAGAATCTCCAATATTTCCCCTGTCAAAAATTTCAATGCTTCATCTTCCATAATTTTCTTCTTTTATAAAAAAACATCTTCATAATCTTTGCATGATCCTTCAAAACTTCCAAACCTTTCATATCATCTGGAAAAAAATAAATCTCCTTAAAAACACATTTGCAAAATTAAAAATCTCTCATTATTCCAAATGAACTTCCAACAGTCAATTATATCTTCAATCTAGTTCAACTTCCAACACCTTATTTTTATCTCATACATATCTTTTATTCTTCTTAAAAATAGATCACATTCTTTACAAAAAGAAAAAGAACAAAACAACTTCTCAAAGATCACATTCTTTTCATATTCTGCTTCTCAAGAAACTTTCCAAATTTCACTCTTTCTTTTACAAAAAATTCTAACTTTGGTGAAAGATATCGAAATTAACATGTTTTATTGCCTTTTAAACCACAGTGGGCGTCAAATTTAACAAGCTTAAGGGACCGCTTGAAGATACTTTCTAATTTAAACTTATCCCTCTGATCTACGGTGCCCACCATTTGGAGATTTAAACTTGGATCGTTGGATGTAAAACCTTTTAAAAACAACTTGTGTCCACCATTTTTGCTAGGGCATCAGGGTCAAAGTGACTGACCACACCACGACTAAGGCTACCTTCAACCGGTCACCGTTTAGTCAAAACCTGCTACCACCGGTCACTGCAAAAATATAACATAAAGTGCATGATTGATGATGGGCAGTCTATGGTTAGGTAAAATAAGTGTTGAGCACATTGTTTAAGACTTGTTAGGTGTTAAGAACTGAACACAATTACCACTACAAAGACTCTAAACATCAACATATCTTTAGCATAGAAATATAAACCATACTTCATCAGATCTGTAAAATGTGATGCCACTGTCATGATGCCAATTAGGTGAAGTTAATATGATGCATATTAACCCTTGTCATGTGATACAAGCCCAAGAACCTTGCCCTTACAAATGATGATCTGACAATGATCATGAACTGAAACACTTATATAGCAGAGCAATCACACCAAATAACAACTTTTTGACTCAAAGAGGGAAGTATGGACAACCAATCTAAACTTTCTCCTTTTTACACTCAACATACTGATACTGTGGACAAATTGACAACAAGGTATTCCTGTGATCCTGTAAGCACTTGAAACACCACTATCATTTATCAAGTCAACTCAAATGACAACATCCTTCAACATTACCTAACTAACTGCACATCTTTGTGAACTGACCAAACAATGAACAACTATCTCCTCCTGATGTCCTGCAACAACTTACATCATCATATTGACCACACTTTTGACATCAATGACAACCTATCACCATCAGAGGTGTTCTAGCCACTTGGCAAGGACTATTTGCGATGGTTAATCCTTATGCAATCACACACTCATGTAGTCTCATATTGCATTTTGAATGGTTTATTATGCATCATTGTGTGGCTAATAATTGTGATTGATGATTTGATATTTCAAAAATTATTGTGTTTTCAATTGTTATGATATTCCTTTTCGAATGCATGATTTGATTATAAGAATTAAATGTCTTTTTGAATTATGTTTTAGATGGTGAATTGTATTTTAAAATAATGAATATATATATGGTTGTATTTTATCTATTAAATAAATAATAATAAATATTTTCTAATTATATGAGTATAGATGTTTGGAAGACAATATCATTATTATATTGAGAATCTAAAATACAAAGAATTAAAAGTATTTTACTGTCATGCATGTGATAGTAAGCTAATTAAAAAATTGTTATTTTAAGTTAAAAATAATTTTGAAGCTTTTTAAATTTACAGTTCCCATGCAAATGAATGGAGTGCTTTAGTTATTTGAAAAAGTAGTGATTAACCTAATTAGAAAATGCCAAAAATAAGGCAGATTTTTAATAAAAGAAGCCCACTTAGTAGAGAAAAGAACACATGATCTTTTGAAGTAGGAAGGAATTGTTTTTCTTCTATGAGCATTGAAGGTAGCAAGGACTTTCATCTAGAGTGACAAAAAGTAGGAGAAAGGAAATGATTTGGGAGGTAGGATCGACTTTCTTTATAGGTGAACTCATCTGATTATTTTCCTTGTTATTTTGCAATTAATAAAGTATGTAAATTGACTATTAAAACTTAGTAAATCGGCTTGTGTATGATCTTTCTAGCCTGTGTTACCTCTTTCTAATTTAAATCATTTGACCTAGGATTTATCCCTACCGCTAATCTTAAAAACCATGGCATTTGATTCAAAATTGACCTACTTAAATTTGGTCATCGGGGCTTTTACTTTTTCTGCTTGTGCATGACCTCTCACTAGCCATTTTGATTTTTCCCTAGTGATCTTGTTTTTGTTTATCTTCTTCTTAGTAAATTGACCTACCCTTATTTCTTTCCTATCTCCAATTTGCTCAAACTACAGCGTAGCATTTAGGATCGACCTGCTATTCCTTGTTCTTGTTTTGCTAAGTAAATCAACTTCTACTTCTTGTTCTTATTTTCTTGTTTTCCTGCTAAAGATCAGTCATTTTACTAGCCAATGTCTTAAAACTGTGTATTGATCTATTACAACCCATAGATGCTGATAAACATTACTCTCTAATAGGAACAAATGTTATAACTATCGTGGTATTGCTTGTTGTTAGAAATTAGTTCTCTATTAGGAATCAATATTTTGATGTGTGAAAACAAAACTCTTAAACTTAGATGAATATAAGGGCTTCCTGTAGCTTAAACTTTCTTTTATTGTTTATTGTCCAAAACATATTTTTAAACATTATGATTGAATGACAATAAAAGATTATAAACTATGTTCTTTTGTTTTGATTTATCTCTGCTACAGTTCCTATCGCAGTTACAATAGGAAGATTGTTTATATGTCTCTAAAGTTCCTGTCATAGATTTGACAGTAAGAAAATTAAGTAACTTAGATTTCTTATAATATTGAGAAACTATTATTGAAATATGGACTGGGTGATTATATCAACTTGATATCCTTATGGATGCAATTTTATGTAACAAATGATGGATTATTGCTTGGAAAGTGTGCGTTTCCTTGATTGATGTTTTTGGGAAAGGGATCTTTTGAATTGAATTGTATTCTATTTATTTATTTACTTGTTTCTTGGGGAAAAGTACATTTTTATCTAAGAACGTTATTGGGTTACTTTCTGGAAAAGGATATTGAATGTGGATTATCAAAGATGGCTTTTCCTCTTTTTGGGAATTGAACCAAGTTACTATTTAAAAGGATTAGATCTAATCAAGTTGTCATTGAAAAAGATGAATATTTTGTCTAGCAAACTTATTTATATATATCTCTGCCACATCCTATTGTGATACAATCTACATTTTCATTATTGAAAGTTACACATTAAGACATCATGTTACATTGGGAGTTCCCACCTGCCAGTTGTTCCAGGTAGCTAGACATTTCATGCAGGGATGGGTTTTCTTTGTTTCATGAAGGGATCCAGGGAAGTGTAATTGCTTCATGGTTGAGTGGAATGTTCCTGTCTCTCGGCTCGCAGGAGGACCGCTTGGTTTGTGGCAACTGATGAGTGTATTGATTTATTTATTCTTGTTGTACATGATGATTGTAACTTGTAATTGGATGTATTATGGCTTGAATACCAATGGACTTTCTATATTATTTATCGTACTTTCACCTGGATTGAGCATGTGACTTTGTAAGATTTAATATATTTTTTATTCATATTTATGAGTTTTATCTTTTCACTTGTGATATTGTAATTAAGTAGATTAATTACACCTTTTTATCTTTTATATTGTAATTAAGAGGATTAATTACACCATTTTACCTTCACTATTTTAAAATGTTGTATTTAAGTGGATTATTTACTTCATTTCCTTTTGAGATGGTTTTGAGGCTTTTACATTTGGTATTAGGCCTCTATTTTTTTGGGATTATTATACTAAGTTACGAACTTGATACATATTATCCATCATGAATACTAGAAATATTGATCGAAGTGAAGGGTTAGGAAGTGGTCAAAATAGAAGAATCATGGGGGTGCACATGGAGGTGCTCGTGGTGGTCGAAATGCAGGGAATCATAGAGATGCTAGTAATGATCAAGATGGAAGATTGGACCGTATTCTCTCTCTCTTGACCCAACAGGATGCGAGGATGAATTCTCTTGAGTAGGAAATCAGAGGGAATAATAGATAGTAGGACGCTAATGAAATCCCAGGAAGTGTCAATGGAAATACAAATCTATCGATAGAAGTCCAAACTTTTGAGGTTGGAATTAATGCTAATAATAAAGCAAGGATTATAGAAGAGTTGGGGAAAGACCTCAAGAAGGTCTCACCACCAAAATTTTATGGGAAGACAATTGGAGATGGAGCTGAAGCATGGATAAAAGAAATGGAGAAATAATTTGGGCTCTGAAACCTTTCAGATCACACGAAGGCAATGTGGGGATCATATCAGTTGACTGGTGAAGCAGCAAAATGGTGGGACAATGAAGAAGGTAGATAAGAAGTAGTTACTTGGTGAAATAACGTGGGAGATTTTCCTGCAACTTTTTAGGAAAAGATAGTTACCATAGCTATCTATTCTTCGACAAGAAGATGACAGACTTTTAAAATTTTGTTCAAGGAGGTATGTCTGTAACCAGTTATTGGGAGAGGTTCCACAGTATCAAACAGATGAGAGATTTCAGATTAGGAAGTTTATATTAGGCTTAAGACCTTAGATTGGAGTAGAGGTAGACATTCATAATCCACTCACTATGGATGCAATTTTTGAGAAGGCAAATAAATAAGAGCAAAAGTTGCAACAAGAAGCCAGTTACCATAAGCAGAGAGATGTGAAGTTTGCAAATAAGAAACCTCAGAATAATCAGTAGAACTATCAAAAGAATAACAATCAAGGCAATAATAGGAAAATCAGGAATTTGAAGAGGTAATAATTCTCAGGATGGAAATGGTGGAAACCAGCATGGAGGAAACAAAAGAGGTAGCTATAACAATAGAAATAACAATTAGAGAGAAAGAGTTGAATGACAGAGAGCACCTAAGGGTGGATGCTTTAATTGTGGAGGAGAGAATTATGATAATTCATTTCCACAAAGATCATCTAGAAGAGGAAATATAAATCAACAAGGAGCACCTCAACATCAGATTCATGCCACAGTGGACAATTGGCAAGCAAATTTTCAAGCAACACCTATTCAGTTTCAAGGTAAGCTCTATGGACTACCTATTTCTATTTTAATTGATACTGGTGCCACAAAATGTTTTGTAGATCCTAGAGTAGTATCTCAGTTATCTATTAGACTTGGGCATATGGAAAACTCTTTGATTGTACAATATGGTAATTGAGCAGAAAGGAGAGTAGACTCATGTCTAGCATGCAGTGAGTTAGAGATTCCTAGTTTTTAGATGCAAGTTAATCCATATGTAGCACCTTTAGGCTCTTATGATGTAATTATGGGAATCAACTGGTTAGCTGAACATAAGTCTCAAGTAAACTGTGAAGACAAAGTTGTTATATGTTTGGATGACCTAGGAAATCAAGTGGAAATTAATAGATCTAAGAGACCTTTAACACTTAGACAAATCTCGACTATGCAATTGAAGAAAGCTAAGAGGAAAGGGTGTGCCATTTATGTCATCCAAGTAAAGGACCTTGACAGAGAAGAACCAATGATTAATGACTACCCAATCCTTAGAGATTTCAGAGATGTATTCCCTGTAGAGTTGATAGAGTTACCATTGAAGAGAGAATTTGACTTCCTAATTGATTTGCTACCAGGGACTAAGCCTCAATCTAACGCACCCTATAGGATGACTACTACATAATTGTATGAGCTTAAAGCACAATTGTAGGTGTTGCTAAATCAAAGGTTCATTAGACCTAGTGTGTCACCATGGGCTGTACCAGTTATCTTTGTAAAGAAGAAGGATGGTACTTTGAGATTATGCATTGATTATAGGATGCTTATCAAGGCCACTATAAAGAATAAGTATGCACTTCCAAGAATAGATAATCTCTTCAATTAAATGAAAGAAGCTATAGTGTTCTTGAAGATAGACCTTAGATCTGGCTATCACCAATTGCAGACTAAGGATGAGGACATCTCTAAAACAACTTTTAGGACTCGATATGGTCACTATGAGTTCATAGCGGTACCATTTGGGTTGACTCATACTCCAGCAACTTTCATGAATTTGATGAATAGCATTTGTAAAGATTGTTTAGATGATTTTGTGTTGATATTCCTTAATGACATATTGATATACTCTAAATTAGTGGAAAAACATGATAGGCGTTTGAGGATAGTCTTTCAACGCTTAAGAGAGTGAAAGATTTATGGTAAATTATCTAAGTGTACATTCCTTCAAGATAGAGTGAACTATCTTGGTAATGTGATCTCGGTAGAAGGGATTGCAGTTGATCCTGAGAAGATAAAAGTAATAATGGAATGACCTGCACGTCAGAGTGTGATAGAAGTAAGAAGTTTTATGGGACTTGCAGGTTATTATAGAATTTTTGTGGAAGGTTTCTCAACTATAGTAGCACTAAATACCTTGCTACAAAAGAAGGGTAAGAAGTTTGAATGGACAGAAAGGTGTGAGTGCGCTTTCCAAGTGCTAAAGGAAAAATTCACAACTGCTCCTATCTTGACCATACCTGATCCTAATGGTCACTTTACAATTATAACTGATGCTTTAGGAGAAGGATTAGGAGGACTGTTGATGCAGAATGAGCAAGTGGTTACATATGAGTCAAAAAAGTAAAAGCAACATGAGTTCAACTATGCACCACTTGATCTTGAGTTAGTTGCCATAGTTCATGCACTTCAGATGTGGAGGCATTATCTTCTAGATAAGCCCTTTGAATTAGAGACAGATCATTTAGGGCTCAAGTATATATTTACTCAACTTAATCTTAATGCACAATAGAGAAGGTGGTTAGAATTCCTTAGTGAGTATGACTTTGGAATTGAGTATATTAAAGGAAAGGAGAATAGGGTAGAAGATGATCTTAGTAGAAGAAGACATTTGGCTACCATGGCTACAACAAGATCCAATTTGAAGCAGAAATTAATTCAGAATCTTCAAGGGGATGAGCATTATGAAAGAGTAAAGCAAGCTTTGGAAGTAGACCCCTTAGATCGTAGGTTTAATGGTTATGTAATTGAGTCAAATGGACTTTTGATATTTCAAGGAAAGTTGTATATTCCTATCTCAGGAGAGTTGAGGAGGTTAGTACTTGAAAAGATCTACAATGCACCATATTCGAGGCACGGTGGAATGACCAAAATGGTCTAAGGTTTGAGACCTTTATACTTTTGACCTAGACTTAAGAAGGATGTGACAGAATTTGTGGCTCAATGTTTAGAATGCCAATGAGTCAAAGCTAAGCATGTGCATCCAGTAGGATTGTTGTACCTGTACAATGTTCCTAAGCATAATTGGCAAGTAATAAGTATGGATTTTGTTAAGGGGTTACCCATGTCTAAGAATAGGCATGATGTCATCTTAGTGGTTGTGGACAATTTGACTAAGGTAGCCCATTTCATTTTAGGGAATCTTTCAGATGGTTCTTTGGTTTTAGCTAAGAAGTTTGTTCAGGAGATTTTTTTATTGCATGGAGTGCTTGAGACTATCATTTTAGATCGAGACACTCACATGACATCTAGATTTTGGATAACTCTTAATGCAACTTTGGGCACAAAGTTAAATTTTAGTTCGGCATATCATTCCCAAACAGATGGTCAGACAGAAAGGGTCAATCAGGTTGTAGAATACCTTCTCAAAATGTATTGTATGGATCAACAATATAAATGGGAGGAGTATCCTCTATTGGTAGAGTTTATAAACAACAATTCATACCATGCATGTTTGGGAATGGCATCGTTCAAAGCTCTTTATGGGTGTAAGTATCGAACACCTATTAGTTGGGATAAGGTGAAGGATAGAATAGTGATTGATCCTGATATGTTAAGGGAAATGGATTATCAAATGAAGTTTCAATCAAAGAGAAGTTGAAGCAAGCTTTAGATTGTCAAAAGAGTTATGCAGATAGGAATAGAACGCCTAGATAGTTGTCAGTGCGAGACAAAGTATTCTTGAGGGTCAAACCTCAGAAGAGTTTAGTTTCATTTGGCAAGGCATCCAAACTTGCTCCTCGTTTTGTAGGTCTGTTCGAAGTTCTGGAAGTGATAAACCCTATAGCATATAGACTTACTCTACCGCCTGCACATGCCATAATCCATAATGTTTTTCATGTGTCCTTACTTAATCTTTATCATCCTAATATGTCACATATTCTTGATTGGCGTGTTTTACAAGTTCAAGATCCAGGAGTGGTGCTAGTGGAGCCCACTCTAATTCTAGAGAAGCACAACATTAAGTTGTGAAGTAGAGATGTGGTGTAGTATAAGGTCCAATGGGACCAATATTCAGAGGATAGTGCCACATGGGAGGATGCGGAGGAGATTGATAGATCTTTTCCTCATTTGAGGATATAGCATAGATTTCTTATTCATGCATGGATTATGATACTTTGAGTTTGGTTATTATTTTATGATACTTTGATACATTATTGGTGGTTGTTTGCTACCTTATTATTTTGATATGTAATAAGACATCGACATGATGTCTCTTCCAAGTGGGGAAGGATGTCACATCTCATTTTTGTGGACTATATTATTATTCTAGATTAGTGAACATTTACCATGATTGTTTTACTTTGAGTAAGTTCCGCATGTTTGAAGGTAATTATCCTGAAGTTATATTTGAGTAAATTGGAAAGTTGATTTAAGTATTGAATATTATTGATGTGATCAGGATGTTTTTCTTCGGCTATCTTTTTGGGGAACTAACCTATTGATGTCGAGTTGAGTACAAACGAATGTAGGTACTCGTTAAAGATGAGGACATGGTTGAGGTAGAGGTCTTCTAGCCACTTGGCAGGGACTATTTGGGATGGTTAACCCTAATGCAATCACACACTCATGTAGTCTCATATTTCATTTTAATGTTTTATTATGCATCATTGTGTGGATAATAATTATGATTGATTGTTTGATATTTAGAAAATTATTGTGTTTTCAATTGTCATGATAATCTTTTTCGAATGCATGATTTGATTATAAGAATTAAATATCTTTTTGAATTATATTTTAGACAGTGAATTGTATTTCAAAATAATGAATATATATTTATGGTTGTATTTTATCTATTAAATAAATAATAATAAACATTTTCTAATTATATGAGTATAGATGTTTAGAAGACAATATCCTTATTATATTGAGAATCTAAAATAAAAAGAATTAAAAGTAACTTACTATCATGCATGTGACAATAAACTAAATAAAAAGTTGTTATTTTAAGTTAAAAAGAAATTTGAAGATTTTTAAATTTACAATTCCCATGCAAATGAATGGAGAGATTTAGTTATCCTAAAAAGAAGTGATTAACCTAATTAGGGAATGCCAAAAATAAGGCAGATTTTTATTAAAAGAAGAGCGCTTAGTAGAGAAAAGAACACATGATCTTTTGCAGCAGGAAGGATTTTTTTTTTTTCTGTGAGCGTTGAAGGTATCAAGGACTTTCATTTGGAGTCATAGGAAGAAAGAGAAAGGCAATGATTTGGGAGGTAGGATCAACTTTTTTTATAGGTGAACTCATCTAGGTATTTTCCTTGTTATTTTGCAATTAATAAAGTCTATTTATTGACTATTAAAACTTAGTAAATAGTCTTGTGTGTGATCTTTCTAGCCTGTCTTGCCTCTTTCTGTTTTAAATCATTCCACCTAGGATTTATCCCTACTGCCAATCTTAAAAACTATAGCGTTTGATTCCGAACTGACCTGCTAAATTTGGTTGTCAGAGCTTTTACTTTTTCTACCTGTGCATGACCTCTTGCTAGCCATTTTGATTTTTCCCTGGTGATCTTAATTTTCTTAATTTTCTACTTAGTAAATTGACCTACCCTTATTTCTTTCATGTCGCCAATCTACTCAAACTACAGCGTAGCATTTAGGATCAACTTGTTGTTCCTTGTTCTTGTTTTGCTAAGTAAATTGACTTCCTCTTCTTGTTTTCCTACTAAAGATTAGCCATTTTACTAGTTGTTGTCTTAAAACTATGGGCTAAGCTATTACAACCCCTAGAATCTAATAAACATTACTCTCTAACAGACACAAATCTTATAACTATCATGGTATTGCTTCCTATTAGAAAACATTTCTCTATTAGGAATCAACCTTTTGCCATGTCAAAACAAAACTCTTAAACTTAGATGAAACTAAGGGATAACTGTAGCTTAAACTTTCCTTTATTGTTTGCTATCCAAAGCATATTTTTAAACATTATCATTCAATGACAATAAAAGATTATAAACTCTGTTCTTTTGTTTTTAGTTCTTTGCTACAGTTCCTGTCGTAGTTGCGACAGGAAGATTGTTTATATGTTTTTGAAGTTACTGTTGTAGATTTGACAATAAGAATATTAAGTAACTTAGATTGCTTATAATATTAAGAAACTATGACTGAAATATGGACTTGGTGATTATATCAAATTGATAGCCTTATGGATGCAATTGTATGTAACAAATGATGGATTATTGCTTGGAAAGTGTGTTTCCTTGATTGATGTTTCTGGGAAAGGGATCTTTTGAATTGAATTGTAGTTGAACATTGATTATTTTATTCTATTTATTTATTTACTTGTTTCTTGTGGGAAAATAAATTTTTATCTTATAATGTTATTGGATTACTTTCTGGGCAAGGATGTCAAATGTAGATTATTAGAGATGGCTTTTCCTCTTTTTAGGAATTGAACCAGGTTACTATTTTAAAGGATTAGATCTAATTGATCTATCATTGAAAAAGATGAATATTTTATCTAGCAAACTTATTTATATATATCTCTGCCACATCCTGTTGTGAGACAATATGCATTTTCATTATTTAGAATTGCACATTAAGACATCAGGTTGCATCAGGAGTTCCCACCTGCTAGTTGTTCTAGGTAGCTAGACATTTCGTGCAGGGCTGGGTTTTCTTAATTTCATGAAGGGATCTAGGGAAGTGTAATTGCTTCATGGTTGTGTGGAAAAGCACCTAGGCCATGTTCTCGTCTCTCGGCTCACAAGAGGACCACTTGGTTCACGGCAACTGCTGAGCGTATTGATTTATTTATTCTTGTTGTACATGATGATTGTAACTTGTAATTGGATGTATTATGGCATGAATGCCAATGGATTTTGTATATTATTTATAGTGCTTTCACCCGGATTGAGCACGTGACTTTGTAAGATTTAATCACATTTTTTATTCATATTTATGAGTTTTATCTTTTCACTTGTGATATTGTAATTAAGTGGATTAATTACATCTTTTTATCTTTTATATTGTAATTAAGTGGATTAGTTACACCATTTTACCTTCGTTACTTTAAGATGTTGTATTTAAGTGGATTATTTACTTCATTTGCTTTTGTGATGGTTTTGAGGCTTTTATATGGTTGTTTCATGAATCTAGAGAGAACTCCAAGAACAAAAGAAATATATGGGTGGGTAGTTGTTGCATAAATCAAACTACAAACAAGTCATTTGTATTGAGCTGCATCAACCAATGCTGCAAAGTCATTTGAAGTGAACTTCAAATTTTGCTCCATAGGAGTACTAAGTGGTTTATAGTCAGACATGCCAAATTCACTTAAAAGTTAACCCATATATTTTTATTGATTGATGAAGATATACTTCAGTTTTTGAATGACCTCAATAGCTAAATAGTAATGAAGATGTCCCAAGTCAATCACTTCAAACCCTTGCTTCAATTTGTCTTTCATAGTTTGATTATAAGCCTCAAGATTACCAGTGAGAAATAAATCATCCACATAAACAACTAGATATACAACAGTGTATCATCTTGTTTGACAAAGAGAGTTGCATCATCAAATTCAAAAAACTGCTTGAAATTCAATTTCAAGAGACGCGCAGTGATTTTTTCATACTAGGCTTAGGGGACTTTCTTTAAACCATACAATGATTTTATGAGCTTACACACCTGGTGTTCTTGAACATTGACTGCATATCCTTTTGGTTTAGTCATAAATACCACTTCTTTTGAATCACCATTCTAAATAAGAATATAATTTTTACATCCATTTGATGAACTTTCCACCCATTTTGTGTTGAAAGAGCCAATAAAGCATGAATGGTAGTCCATTTAGTGGTAGGTGCAAAATTTTCATCATAATTGATGCTCTCTTTTTTAGCATAACATTTTGCAATAAGGTACGCCTTATGTTTGTCAAGTGAACCATCTGCTTTATACATGTTTCGAAAGATCCACTTGCACCCAATAGGTTTAGAACGTATTGAGGATCAACCAACTCCCAAGTGTCATTTTTGAAAAGAGCATCATACTCATTTTGCATAGCTTGCCTCCACACTGCATTATTTTTATCTTCTTTATAGCAAGTTGGTTCTAAGTCCATTGTGATATTGATCTCATCAATAGACTCCAAGGTACATTCATTACTAGATTGCGCCTACTTCCTAGCTTTGTAAGAACTTCTTTTTCCTATCTTACCAATTTCATCAGGTCTCAAATCTTTCAAGTTTGTTGGACTTGTTTTGCCCATTTTTGTGAAGATTTTGGTTGAACCAAAGGTGCCTCCATTTCTTGACTAGAATCTCTATTAGTGTGTATGGGTTATGAATACCAGACTCATCTAAAGGGTGAAGGTCATTGTTAGAGCGGGTTTCTTCTTGGAGATTTTGTACCATTA
Organism: Cunninghamia lanceolata; assembly: GCA_027924645.1. Classification (NCBI taxonomy): domain Eukaryota; kingdom Viridiplantae; phylum Streptophyta; class Pinopsida; order Cupressales; family Cupressaceae; genus Cunninghamia; species Cunninghamia lanceolata. The sequence continues at coordinate 4,949,577 of BSBN01001006.1, forward strand.
GTTTACTCTTGGGCTTGACTTATCAACTTAGCAAACCTTAAATTTCTCCTCCATGATGAAGAGAAGTAGAAGTTTGAATGTTTATGGGATTCACATTAGGTGACACCTTCTACCTCAAGGTAAATTCATTTTGAATATGGGTGTAAGGAGATAAATTAACCCTATGATTAACTAAGTAAGTTTGAGTTTATTGATAAAATTTTGTTACAAGAAATTGCATGATGTTGACTTTGATTGTTGAGAAATTGTGGCAGAGAATTGAAAACTAAAATTCAAAACTAGATTAATGATTGGAGATTGGAGGCAAATGGATTCTAATCTTTTTGGGCCCTAAAATTGGATTGAATCCACTATCTAGTATAAATAGTTCAATTCTATCTTTGGTGGCACATTTATGTGTGATATAAAGTTTTAGTTGTAAAATATATTCACCTTCAGTGTACATTCATATGAAAAAAATGGCATTAAGAAGAACTTTTTGGGAGCTTAATATGTATAGAGGGAAGATGGTTGGACTTCCTTATTGATAATGAGGTTCTTGGATTAATCTAACAAGATCAAAATTGAAAATGTTGGATGTTGATATGTTCCATAAATTGTATTTGATGCAAGCGCATTGAATCCAATTGATTATGTGATTTGTGTGATTAATAAAGCATTTTTCAAAATGACATTTGATAATAAAAGTGTCCAAGGATGATGCCTTTAATGAATGTGCAAGATGTGTGTTTACTTGAACTTTAACCTATGCTGATAAGTCACAATTAATCCTTATTAAGATTGTTTAATTCTTTTACAAACTCTACAAAAGACATTTCTTTTTTAAAGGAAAATTACTAGACATTTCATCTTGTACTTTCATGCCACTCGATATAGTTTCAAAAGTAGAATTTCTTTAGTAGTTGATTCAAATTCATTTTAACATATGATATTCTTGGTTGAATGAAAGGATTTTATATACCTTGACCGCATCTATGTTTGTTGATCTCTAGTTGACATTAATAGATAAAAGGGTTGTTTCTAGAATAAAACATTGTTTAGTGTTAAGAGGTTTATGGCTTGGTAACATCATTATCAATAGACTATTGGTTTTAGACACACCATAAATGATTCTCTAGAATGAACTTTGATATTAAAGTGAAAAACTTACTAAGATTATATTCTAAAACACAAATTACAAGGTTTATCAATTTTCAAGATTAAGGATTTTTAAATGACAGATGGACAAAGATTGTAGTTTCCCAAATTCTTTTATGGAACTAGTCAATACCTATTGATAGATCTTGTAGAAACTAAAGATGTTTAAAAGGTTGTTTTGTAAATAGTAGACATTTGAGTCTCTACACAAGGTAGATAACAAAAAAAAGGGTTGATTCAATGTGCATTGTGCAAAACACATTTTGTAGTAGAGAAACAACAAAAATGGAAAGCAAAGTCATCAGCCCATGTCAAAGATGAATGCATCTTGATTGATAAAATTATATATTATTCTTAATGTCAATTATGACCATGGGATAAAATACCAAGTGACCAAGGGCTTAAATACTTTCGAGGTTCCTCCCCATCTTTGATGGTGTCACACCCCCTAGAATTGTTGAGGTCAGAAATTCTTCTTTTTGGAGGATGAATAGTGTCTCTTTCTATTGCTTTTATTTTGATGATTCAATGCCCTTCATGCCTATCAAAAATGCCTCTTTCACACTGATCTTCACACAAAGTCCAAACCAGCTCAAATAAGGCCATGTTAGGGGGTCAAATCAATGCATACAAGGTCGATTTAACTCTCCATACATGCATACCATGTGATCTAGGGCCAAATCAATGCATATAGGACTGATTTAACTCACCATCTAAAGCCACAAAACACCTTTTCTCCATAGGTAAACAACTTCCAAATATGAAATTTGACCTCTAGAGATGAAACTGGGCTTGCACAAATAGCAAATTACCTTGCACAAATAGGAAATCAGCCTCCACAAATAAAGGGAAATTGATATGGAAATATTAAACTCTACAGATTCATTATTAGACTGAGATGTAAGATCTCTTTACTATGATTATCAAGAGGGAGTAGATAATATATGATTAAGTTGATAATTTATGATATCATTGAATTCTCCATATATAACAAATTATATTCTCTTTGTTTGAGCACAGTTTGATTTACTTAATAGAAAACAGAGGATGGGTACTAGTTTACCATAGTTTAAGCAAATTGAATTTCCTGTGAATTTAATAAATTCATAATAGCAGTATAAATGATCTTTTTGAATTTAGAGTTTTTATATAAAAAGTAAATTTTGTTATGAGAGGAATCTATCTTTAAAATTCCAGTTATTCTCAAAGGGCAAAAATACTTCTTTTGTGAAATTACTAAATAGGATATATATAACTACAAATCCTACAAGGGATTAATATGAGTCAAGAGTGTTGAACACACAGTTATAATGAGAGGGGGGTAAATCAGTATATCCAAATACAATTAAACATTTAAATCATGAGAAGCATGAGAACACACACACACACACATAACACAAGATTTACGTAGAAACCCAAGATAGGAAAAACCATAGTGAGCCAGCTGCTTGGATCTACTGTCCAAATCTAGCCTCACAAAAAAAATTAGATTGACAATGAATTTTATGGGCACCAACCCAAAGGAAGTACCAACTCCCTAATACAAAGTTTTATGGGCTCCAACCCAAAGGAAGAACCAAATCTCTAAAGTGCTACAACACTTACAACACTTACAAGATGAGGCACCAACATCTATACCAAAGCACTTGACTGATTCTAATGGTTCAATCACCTCTACAAAATAATCTCCTTTAACTCTTTGATATTGACTTATTCAAATAACCTCAACACCTTCGTCTATCATCTCTCTTATCTTCCAAGCTCAAAACACTTCCATGATACACTATTGAATATATTCTTAATCATGCATCATAGCCTCTAAAGTTACTTCTCCATTTCTGGATTATTCACCTTTTTTGTACATGCTCACCCAATCTGAAAAAATCTTCAATCCTTCATATATATCCTCTGCGAGCCTTCTAAACATCAAATTTGTCAGTCTAAATTTAACATGTAACAACCTTGCTTGTTGGCTCCTAAATCATCTACAATAATGTATGAGTGAAATCCCATAATGCGGTTCATACCAAAAGATCTTCTGGGCCTAATTTACCTTCTCCCAACCTTTCTTATTGGTGCATGCTTTCATACACATGGTGCAATCACTCAAATGCACCAAGTTTGCTCCACAAGTACTTATCCTTTCATGCCTTAGCTTTAGACCCTATGCAGTACTAGAGAAGTGAGATATCATCATGTGGATCAAGTGAAAAAAAATATATGATTTACAAAACCTTCTCATGCATTTTTCTTACTAGTTCATGCTTCTACTTGTTGGCACAAGAAACCAAACTTTATTGTTGGTATCATTTACACTGTCTAGTCACACTGTCTTAATAAGAACAATGAAAAACACAATTGTGGTACTTTGTTTCCTTTAAAACTTGAAACTGTCATTCTTTTACCTTTTATTTACATAATCTCCATACCACCAAGTCATGCATGTAAATGTGGTGAAATCCATTGGATTTCAGTTCTGTCTCTGATGACATTTCATAGGAACATGACTTGTTCTCACTCTACTAGCTTTGAAAATCTTTGCAGTAACTTTTATACTCTAGAAATTGGATCATGCATACCTCATAGTTGTCTCTAGCTAACCTCCAAGCCACGAGGCCATATCTTCATTTGCAGTAGAATGTGGTACAATCTCTTGAGATTTTCTAGTATAATTCCTCATGCCTTTGATAGTTTGATAACTTATACACTTTCCTTCATATCTCATGCAATGATTTTCATCAAGAGGAAATAAATGCAACATTCACAACACCATAAGCAACAATCATATCCTTCAACTTGACAACTTTCACCTATCCATGAACTTCAAAAGATAAGGTACAAATGTGTATTGATGATACTAATCCAACAAAACATGTGCTCATGTCTTTCATCATCACAATTCTTATAATCATCACTCCATTAACATCCTCCTTTGACATCAACATTTCACATCAATGATAACATGTGCAACAATCTACCCCTTTTTCATTGATGGCAACATTAACCTAATATGTACATTTTTTCTCCCCCTTTGACATCAAGGGAAAATGGCCAATGGTCTTCCTCTATACATGAAACATATGAGATCCCCCTATCTATACAATTCTTGTCATCCTCAGTAGTCTCTTTGTCTACCTGCTCCCCCTGAGAGGTAGCCACCATCAATCCAAGGATAATAAATATACCTTGAACTGGTCCCCCTAGATAGATGCATCATCTATGCTAACTTTAGAACATCAAATAGGAGAGAGTTCTCTCTCTCATCTTCTATCTAAAGAACTCATAATTGTTATCATGTACTCTTTATTTTAATACTCAGGCTAATTTTAATCTTTTTTACCCAACAGATGTTCTATTTCCTTGGTCTGATTGAGATCATCACCTTCTATGGTGTAACAATCCACCATAGGCTCTCCAGAACTCCCTTTTATGGTTTTACATTCTTCCATACTAAATGTAGTATTGTAGTCTTTATCTCCATATCCATCACACATCTTAGATTGATCATGAAATACAGTATGTGGGATTATTGACCTTTTAGAATTATGTTCTTCTTTCTTCCTTTTCCACACTTTCTTAAACTTATTCCTTCGATCAATAGAGTTGTTTCCCTTTCTATCTAGTTTAGAAATCTCCATAAAATTACTTCTACAATATCTTGCAATATGTCCAAAATTATTGCATTTGCAGCACATGATATATATATATATATACATATATATATATATATATATACATATATATATATATATAAAGGTGATGAAACTCCCAAACTATATTAATTAAAAACGTAATTCCAAACATCTATCAAGAAGAACTAAGAATAAAAACATCTGGTAAAAAGCTATTACAAAATTCTTCTACATAATGGTAGGGAGAAGCAAGAGATAAACAAAAAAGTTCATGCATTGAACGTGGACATCACCAAAGCCATGTAAAATTATTCAAAATTGGAGTCATGATGCTCTTCAGGGGGTGACAGCAAAAATTAGAGTGCAAAAGAGGGGGTACATGGAGCTCATGGGGACCAGGGGCTAGATCAAGAGCATGGTGATAGTGGAACCGAATAGCATTGAATACCTCTTTTGCCCTATCTGTGTGCCCATCTGTAAGTTGAAGCCTGTGTGCATTTAGAGGGAAATTAAAAGTGTTAGTGCAATCCAACCTAAGATCTCTCTATAGGCCTCTATAAACACATGCCGCATGATGCGAAGTCTACAAAAGGTGATGGTCAAAGACACCCCAATTGGAGCCAAGCCCTCCTAGTACTCATAAACCGTCAATGTTGAGCACCATTTGTCTACACTAAAGAAAGAGGTATGAACTTGGAAGAATCCAATCGAGTGGGTATATTCCTGGTCTTGAGTCAGATCAAAGATATTAGAGATGAAAGTGGAAGCAATCTTTGAGCCCTTGGTCCACCTGTCCTCAGACTAGAATAAGTAATACATGAGCAGACAACAAACCACAAACTCCACACTATCTCACTTGACCTCAAAAATTTCATGAAGGGAAACTATGTTCATGGCTCCCTAGTAAATAAGTTCACCTTACACTGGAGGGAGGAACACATGGAGATTGGAGTCCATAGATCCATTGATAAATAGAGAGGAAGGAAATGGTGGTGCCAATATCATAGGTAAATAGTGTCTGATGGAAATCAAAGAAAGAGAGATGATTCTTTAAAATTTGAGGCAACAACTGCACCTAATCAATGCACATGACATGAAGTGTACACTTGGGGACAAAGGATACACCTTGGCTAGAAACGTGGTGACTGACATGAATGCACTCCATGCAAGCCTTTAATCCAAGTTTGTGCCTGCAATCAATATCTTCAGTTTTAAATTTGCACGATTGAAGCCACCATGTGAAGATGCCAATGACATCCTTAAGGTATGAAAGAATGAAGTTTCATGTGATATTCTATAAAATCTATTCAAGGAGAAGATATAGCAGCCAACAACTAGTTGTAAATCACCTTCTTGAAGTAGCCCACCAATCACTTCAAAGCGTTCCTTGAGATTTGACATACTTAATTGAATGTTGGATCACTAGGCCCTACAAGATATGCCATAAATAGAAAGATTTACCTCTATAAATAATGCTTTCATATCCACGAAGTTGTCCTACTCAACTAATTAATACATATGCTTCAATTTATGTCAAAACTCTAAATTACATCTGATTGATCAGACATTAAACTGGAACTTGCCACCTCTTAAGCTCTTGCCACCTACTATAGCACATGATATTGAAATCAACCAGAGGAGTAAATGCATTTTTGCTCACAAAATTATTTTTCATTTTAGGAAACCTTCTGTAGTCCATTGCCTTATGTCCATAATGATTGAAATTAAAGTAGTAACCAAAAAATGAATGATTGAACTGATATTGTATACTTGCGCTCCTGGATTATGTCTTCCAAGCCTTTTCTTTTATCTAGGAACCAAAATAAAACCATCATCTCCCTTTTTGCTATCTTTTGTCATATTGCTTTGTTCTAAACTTTTGGATCCCTTCTTTTCTGAAACCTTCACTATTATCTTCATGGATTGTTTAGTTTCTTTATTAGATCCAATACCAGTCTTGATGTGTGGTGACCTCTCATCTAGAATCTCAGTACTTTTTCCAAACTTTAGTTTTAGCTGATTATTTGTTACAATTTCTCTCTCATGTCTTTTACAGTGCTTGTCTCTTGTCAACAACCTTTCCATTATAACTTGTTATATCCTCTTTGCTTCTTTCACCTGAATCCTCATATCAATGACCATATTTTATCCCTTCTCAAGGTTCTAAGATAATTTTTCTTTGGCTTTCACTTCGTCAACAATCCTCTTCTTTAGTCTTTTGATTTCTTTCTCAGCACAATGCAAATTTTCCATAGGATTCATCTCATCATCTTCATTTCCAGAATTCACATTATCTATTTCCATTGCCATCAGTAGATCCTTTTTACTTTCACTTCTGAAAGTGTCTTCATCATATTCCTCAAATTAGTAGCCTTCTTCCTCAGCATACTTGCTGTCACTTCTTAGTTTACATTTTGAAGCAATGTTCCCAATTTTACAACAATTGACTTACATTTATACTTGTTGCAACCTCTTTTGAATCTCCTCACAAAGTTTGCTAATTCCAAATCAAAATCTTCAATGGGATCTAAAACCACATTCTTCACTGATACCTTGAAAGTTGCCTCCTTTCTTGAAAATTTGTCATTCGCAATTCTCATCTCATAAGTAGTGAGGGAACCAAATAGCTCATCTATTGTAAGCTTATTCAAATCCCTAGCTTCTTCAATAGCAGAAACTTTTGAATCATACCTTTCAGGGAGTGATCTCAGTACTTTCTTAACAACCACTGAGTCAACTACCTCTTCACCAAGACTTCTGATTGCATTCACAAATTCATCTATTCGGAGTAGATAGTCATCTATGTTCTCTTCTTCATTCATTTTCAGATTTTTAAATTTACCCTTGAAGGTCTACAATTTTTCTTTCTTTACCTTATCATCCCCTTCATAGATATTTTTAAGTTTATCCCATATATCCTTAGCTATGTTGCACTACATCACTTTGACAAACTCTGTGTTAATCAGACCACTCAAGATAGCATTCTTGGCTTTAGCATTGTTTTCACAAGCCTTCTTCTTAGCCAGATCTATGAGTGGATATGTAGGAATAGTATAACCATCAATCACAGATCTCAAAACATCACACCCTAGAGAGGTGAGATAGGATTCCATTCTTATACTCCAGAAGGCGTAGTTAGTTACATCAAACTAAGATTCTCTATTAGAAGAGGACCCTTCCTGAGACATGTGTTCTAATCCAAGATCTACCTTCAGCTATTAGGTTGTACCAAGGAACCTTTCTTTGGTACCAACTGTTGAGCACATAGTTATACTAAGAGGGGGTGAGTTAGTATATCCAAAAACCTTTAAACTTAAGATGCTTCCAAACACAAGTAAACATTTAAATCATGAGAAGTATGAGAACACACACATAACACAAGATTTAAGTGGAAACCCAAGATGGGATAAACCATAGTGAGCCAGTTGCTTGGATCTACTATCTAAATCTAGCCTCACAAATAAAATCAGATTTACAATGAATTTTATGGGCACTAACCCAAAGGAAGTACCAACTCCCTAATACAATGTTTTATGGGCTCCAACCTAAAGGAAGCACCAACTTCCTAAAGTGCTACAACACTTACAAGATGAGACACCAACCTCTGTACCAAAACACTTGACTGTTTCTAATGGTTCAATCTCCTTCGCAACATCATCTCCTTTAACTCTTTCATATTGACTTATTCAGATAACCTCAACACCTTTGCTCTATCATCTCTACTATCTTCCAAACTCAAAACACTTCCACAATACACTACTAACTATTGCAAATATGTGCCTAAGCGGTGTTGTCATTGATGTCAACATATCCTTGTTGCCATTGGTGTCAACTGTATCCTATTTTTCTGCCTGTATAGAAGACTGGATTGTTGAGGATATTGAGAAAATTAATGAGGATCAATGTATGTGGACCATATGGATGAGTAAAGGGTTGTCTAAAGGAGGCCTAGTTATGTTTCTAAGGATTTGCATGAATATTTGAAAAAGCTATGGCCATCTGAATTAAACTAGTTTTGCAGTGTTCAGAAAAGGTAGAGTGATAGGAAAGAGGTCTGGATTGTTCTAGATATGTCAAATGATCTATGGATCTAGAGGCATGTTTGCGAAGTCAGTGTGTATCATCCATTCAAGTGGTTCATGGTTTGGAGGTTTGTAATCAATCTTTCTAATGTGATAGTCATGGCAGATAGTGTTCTTGAGGTTTCAGAGGAAGATGCAAGTGATTCTAATGATTTGGAGGAGTGCAGATGTTTTTGTTGAATTCAATGTGCTTGTGGAGGTCTCTAGATTGTGTGATTACTATGTTGGAGGTCTGCATTGAAGTTTGAGATTATCAATGAAGATTTCCTTCTTGGTGTTGTTTTTGTTCCCAAGCTTGGCTGACCAGATGATTCAAGCATGTTACAGATGATCTAAGAGCAATTCTATGAAGTGTGGCATGTTGATCAAGGAAGATTTGAGTCCCAGTTATGTTTGGCCAATAAATTAGTGATTCACATTAAGTCAGATGCTTGTAGTGTCGAATTCCAAGGTTGATGAAGAGTATAAATACTTGATAAGTTGTGGAAAATTATCATTGTGTGAAAATATTAAAATCCAAAGAAAAGATCAAAGGTAGAGTAGAGCAGAGGAGAAGCAGAAGAACAAGAAATGTTTAGGATGAAGAATTAGAGAAGAAATATTTGAGGCAGAGAAGTCTTGTGAGCATTCAATGAAATTGAACTAGGCATGAAGTAGATGCTATTTATCAGTTAATTCTTTCTGTATTAAACATAAATTCTCTAGGCAGTGAGCCTCTCTTGAGGAGTGAGCTGTAGGCAATGAGCCTGAAGGCATGTGCCTTCTCTTTTCTTCTAAGTACTTTTAACAGGGTATGAATCTTGTGGGTTAACGCCCACCGTGGTTTTTCCTTAACTGAGTTTCCATATAAAATTTTTGGTGTTATGTGTCCTCAATTTATTTTTGCTCTCGTGTTATTTATTCATGTTCTAATGCTTATCTAATTTAAAGTTGTTAAAGAAGATTAAAAGTAGAAAAGGTTAATATTTGTGGGACAACTGATTCACCCCCCTTCTCAGTTGTTTGGACTAATTCAAATAATTAGTATCAGAGCTAGGTTCCTCTAAAAGAAGCTTAACTGCCCGAGGAGATCCAAGATGTTGACTTACAAGAAGGATAGTCTGGGATTCGATGGAACAAATTACTCTGTTTGCAAGAGTCACATGGAGTGCCATTTACAATGCATGGGTGATGCTTATTGAGTGATAACCAATGATGAGTATAAACCTCTAGAGAATGTTCCTTTAATTCCAGATCAAATCAAAGATGCTAAAAATAACCTTTGAGCTAAAGAAGCCTTGTTGAGTGCCCTGACTAGTTCAGAAATGTTGAATGTCTTTGGACTAAAAACTTCTCATGAAATCTGGAAGAAGTTAGAGAATCTTTATGAAGGTGATGAATATGTCAAATGTTCCAAGCTACAAAGTCTGAGAGGAAAATTTGAAAATCTAAGGATGAGTGAAGATGAAAACATCACAATCTACATGCAAAAGATAAATGAACTTATATGTGTTATTAGGTGTGCTGGTGGAACTTTGGAAGAATTAAAAATTGTGACAAAAATGCTTAGATCTTTACCTGATTCTTACAAACATAAGGTTGCTACTATAGAATAGATCAGGAGTATCTCAAAAGTTACAAGAGATCAACTGGTTGGAAAAATTTTAGCTTTTGAATTAAGTGAGTTTGATGATTCTCTACCTAAGTCTGAATCTGCCTTTAAGGCTAGTGTATACGGAAAATAAAAATATGATTCAGGTAAAAGCTCTTTTGCAAGATCAAATAGATTTACTAAGGCAAGGAAGGATCTTGAAGATGATGAAATTGAGTCTACAGAACTGGAATCTCTTATTGCCAAAAGAATGCCAAGAGCATCTAGTAAGTATGAAGGAAAGTTATCATTCAAATGTTTTGCTTGTAATAAGATTGGTCATTTTGCCTCAAGATGTCTAGAAAATTTTTCATAGCCAAACCTTAATAGATATAAAGGTTAGAAGAATTGTTACTATGTCCAAAAAGATAGAGAAGGAGTCACAGATGATGAATCTGATCATGGAGGTGCCACTGAAGATGATTGCGTATTCATTGCTATCAAAGAAGAAGATCCAATGTCTACTAAATCTGCTAGCTATGTAAATGTGGAAAGTGCCTTGGCTTCTCAGGTTGTTGAAAAGGATGAATGGGTGATTGATAGTGGATGTTCTCATCATATGACTAGTGATAAAAGTAAGTTTATAAACTTTGAAAAATATGAAGGTGGAATTGTGAAATTTGGAGACAACTTAGCTGGTAGAATCCATGGTAGAGGATCCATCTCTTTTGATGGTAAGAATAACACCAATGATGTTTTGTATGTGGAAGGACTGAAGCATAATCTTCTCAGTGTTGGATAGTTGGTTGATAAGGGTTATGACCTCAGATTCAAGGATGGAAAATGTAGAATCTTGGAAATCTCTGGAACTGAAATTGTATTCAATACTCAGACTAGAGGTAACATCTTTCATTTAAGTAGTTTGGGTAAAAGTTTCTTGATTGCTCATGTGGATCAGAGTTGGCTCTGGTATAGGAGAATGTGTCATGTAAATATTGATAACATTGTCAATATAAGTTCCACTCAGACTGTGAGAGATCTCCCAAGACTTGTGAAATGTACTAATAGCATGTCCAAAGAATGTCAATTGGGTAAACAGAACAGAATTTCATTGAAGAGTAAAGAACAGTCATTAAGTGGATTGTTGGAACTTGTGCATACAGATCTTTGTGGTCCTGCTAGAATTAGAAGTGTACAAGGAGACATATATTTCATGTTGTTGATTGATGATTACTCCCAGATGATGTGGCTAACCTTCTTAAAAGAAAAATTAGAAGCTCTTGACAAATTCAAAGTGTTCATGTTCATGGTGGAGAATGAGATTGGGGTGAAGATAAAGTGTCTGAAATCTGACAAAGGTGGAGAGTTTACCTCCAGTGAGTTTGATTCATTCTGTGAGAAGCAAGGAATTAAAAGATAGTTATTTGCTCCTAGGACCCCTCAGCAGAATGGAGTTGTCGAAAGAAAGAACTGGAACATTCAATAAGGTGCTAGGACCATGATGATGGAAGAAAATGTTCCACAAGTCTATTGGAGAGAATCTGTGAGTACTGTTGTCTACACTCTTAACCGGGTGTAGATCAAAGGCAATTCTGGTAAGACCCCTTATGACCTATGGTTTGGTCATGTTCCTACTATGAAGTATTTTAGAGTTTTTGGTAGTAAGTGCTATATCAAAAGAGATGAGGATCTAGGGAAGTTTGAAGCAAGAAGTGATGAAGGGATATTTTTGGGTTATTCTACTCAAAGCAAGGCCTACCAGTGCTTTAATAAAAGATTGAAAAAGATTGTTGAAAGTGCAAATGTTAGAGTTGATGAGAGAAAAGAAGGACATTCCAGGTCTTGCAGATATGAATTAGATGATCAAGATGAAAATCCAAGTCAAGAAAGGAAAGTGCAAACTTAGATTTAAATCTAGATTGATCTGGAAAATCTAGTAATTCAAGAGGATAGTGCAGAAGTTGAGGAACCAGCTCAAGAAACAGAAGCTCAAACAATTCCCAAAACTCCTAGGTATGTAAGACTAAATCATCCTGAAGATCAGATCATAGGAGATCATAGACATAGAGGTGTTCGAACTAGGAGAAGAATTGCTGAAGATCAAGAAGAGATTTGTCTAATTTCAAAGATTGAACCAAAATTAGTAAGTGAAGCCTTCAATGATGAAAATTAGATAAAAGAAATGGAAGAAGAACTAATGCAAATTGAAAAGAATCACACTTGGGATCTTGTTTCTAGACCTGAGGACAAAAATGTGATTCAAACTAAATGGGTCTTCCAGAATAAACTAAATGAAGATGGTGAAGTTGTAAGAAATAAAGCAAAGTTGGTATGTAAAGGATATTCTCAAGTAGAAGGAATTGATTTTGAAGAAACTTTTGCTCTGGTGGCAAGAATAGAGGCAATCAAATTGTTTCTTGCTTTTGCTACTTATAAAGATTTCAAAGTCTATCAGATGGACATCAAGTCAACATTTTTAAATGGAGAGTTAGAAGAAGAAGTCTACATTGAACAACTAGAAGGATTTCAGTTGTCTAATCATAGAGATATGGTCTGTAGGTTAAGAAAAGCATTGTATGGACTCACACAAGCCCCAAGAGCCTGGTATGCAAGATTAGATAAGTATTTGCTAAAGCTAGGTTATAGCAAAGGCACTGCTAATAGCAATCTTTACTTCAAGATTGATCATAAGAATATTTTTATTGTTGAAGTATTTGTTGATGATTTCATTTTTGGTGGAAATGAGAGTATATGCAAAACATTTACTGATCAGATGCAGAGTGAATTTGAGATGTCCATGTTTGGTGAAATGAACTTCTTCTTAGGTCTACAAATCACTCAGTCAGATAAAAGTATATTCATATCTCAGTCTAAGTATGTGAAAGAATTGTTGAAGAAGTTTGGAATGGAAGATTCAAAGCCAGTAGGTACACCTATGGTAACTGGATGTAAGTTGAGTAAGGATGATGACTCCCCTAAGGAAAACCATAAAAGGTATAGATCAATGATTAGAGGACTGCTCTATCTGACTCAAACTAGACCTGATATCATAAATGCAGTTGGGTTTGTCACTAGATTCGAAGTTGATCCTAAAGAATCCCATGTTGTAGCAGTCAAGAGAATTTTTAGATATCTCAAAGGGACAATTGATTATGGATTATGGTATCTAAAGGATAATGACTTCACTCTACATGCATATACAGATGCTGATTGGGTAGGAGATATGGATGATAGAAAAAACACTAGTGGTGGTGCATTCTTCTTACGAAGAAGATTAGTTTCTTGGCTGAGAAAAAAGTAGGAGACAATTTCCCTATTTACAGCAGAGGCAGAGTATATAGCTGCAACAAACAATTGTACTCAAGTTCTATGGATGAAGCAAATGTTGAAGGACATCAGAATTCTATTTGAGAAGCCTGTCACAATCTTCTGTGATAATTCAAGTACAATAAGCATCTTAAATAATCTGGTGTTGCATTCAAAGACAAAGCATATATCCATCAAGTTTCATTTCTTGAGAGAGAAGGTAAATGAGAATGAAGTCAAGTTAGAGTTTGTGTCTTCAAAGGATTAGATAGCAGATATTTTAACTAAGTCTCTTCCCAAGGATACTTTTGAGTATCTCAGAGAGAAGTTAGGGGTTATTGCCCCTCCTGATCAGAACTAAGATGCACTAAGGTGCATCAATCCGGTGGAATTCATAGTCATATCTTGTGATCTGGATTGATGTTAAGGAGATACTACTTAGGGGGAGTAGTTAGTAAGAAAATTTTTGGGAACAGTCTAAAACAAAAAGGGAGAAAAGATTGCAAATATGTGCCTTTTGCCATTGATGTCAAAGGGGGAGAGAAGTTCATGTGAAAAACTAGTTGCTGACGAAGAGAGTAGTGAAGAAAGTGATTGCAGAAGTGATAAGACAAAGGGGGAGAAAATCCTGTCTTGATGGTCAAATTAGTTTTTCACATCATATGTTTCCATCAATGACAAAGGGGGATATTGTTGCAAATATATGCCTAAGCAGTGTTGTCATTGATGTCAACATATCCTTGTTGCCATTGGTGTCAACTGTATCCTATTTTGCGCCTGTATAGAAGACTGGATTGTTGAGGATATTGAGAAAATTAATGAGGATCAATGTATATAGACCATATTGCTGAGTAGAGGATTGTCTGAAGAAGCCCCAGTTAAGTTTTGAAGGGTTCGCATGAAGATTTGAAGAAGCTATGGGGTGTGTGCAAGAAGTTGTGTCCACTTTTTGGCCAAAAAGTGGAAGTGTTTTTCCTGATTTTCAGAATCTGTCACATTTGACCTAAAAATTTGAAGCACTTAAATGTGGAATCTTAGAAAAAGTCACTAAATATGAAATGTAGTACTCAGAGTCTACTTTCTAAATATGTAATTTTTTTCAATACCCAGATGATAGAAATTGATTTTGAATAGGCGTTTCTAAAAACCATTGTTTAAAAGTCACTTTTTTTTTTACTATACCATGTACGTGTACGTCACCCATATTTTGACCTAAATAATCATATTTTTCAAAATCCTTTTGTGAAAAGCTTTGTAATTCACTGAAGCATGTTTTCCATATTTATTTGTAATTTTTTATTGAGTAATTTTTTTTTATTAATTTTTTATTGGTCATTTTTTGTCTTTCAAAAAATCATCGTGTACATCACGCATAAGATGACCTAAACTTAACATTTTAAATTTTTTTTTGTAAATTGAAAAGAATTGTCTAAAGTACGTTTTCATACAATTTTTTTACAAAAAATTATTTTAATAAAAAGTTATTAAAATATTAAAAACCCTGATAATTCAAGGTTATGAACCTATTTCATCAAAAATTGATTAAAAAATAGAAAAATTAATTCAATTGTAAAAAAAATTACATATTTAGAATCTACATTGTCTCCTCTATAATGGGTTTTAATTTCGTCAAAATATTCTGCAAAATAGACCTTTAAATATATGCCCAAAATCACTATTTTGTTGTGACATTGATAGGGCCTTCAAGTTGCAGGTCAAACTAGGTCCAGAGGTCAGGGTCGGGTCCCCAAAGCATTTTCCAAAGCGGGTTACGAAGAAAAACCCGAGCCTAAAATTCAAATTTTGAATAACAGGATTTCGTTTATAAAACGCTATCCCGTTCATAAAACAGGATCCCGTTTCTTTCTTCATCGGTCGTAAATAAAACGGGATCCCGTTTTATATAACAGGATAAACAGGATCCCATTTCTTATTTACCCATTTTTTTAATAAGACTGTACTATGACTGTCATTTCTGCAACTTGCTCTACAGTACGGCTGACAGCGACTCTTGCAGCATTCTTTGGCATATTTCTTTCTTTTGCAGGGCCATCAACTTGAAGTATTGTTGGTATTTTGATAGAAGCCATCATGGAGACGTTATTTGAGTGGAATTTTGTTGAATTGGTACTTGTTTGAAGACTTGAAACACATTCAAATTTTTGACATTCATTTGTACATGCTTCATAAATTTTTTAATCATGGGATCACAAAGTCGTAATAAGAGGAAAGATAAGAAGCTATTAACCCCTGAAGAAATTGAAGAAAAGAGAGAGGAGGCAAAAAGACAAAGAGATAGAAGAGTAAAGATTCAATCAATGAACAATGCTGAAGCATCCAATTCCACAACTATTGAAGATAAAAACATTGAGGAGACCATGGATATAGATGATGCAAGTTTGCAAGAGGTGAGTATGGAAACTAATACGATTATACAAACTACTCTTGGTATGTCTTCAAATCCCTCTATTAATGCTATGGAGAATGTTTCAATAGGCACAAATCCAGGTACTTCTTCAAATCCACCTTTGAATGAAATGGAAATAGTGTTGATAGGAGATTTAAAACAAGCTGGATATAACAATGTTGAGATTGATAATATTTGTAGAGATCAAAATTTGAAACAAATTGTAGTTGAAAATGAAAATAAAAATCTTTTTGTTGAAAATAAAAATCCTTTTATTGTTGAAAATGAAAATGAAAACCGTTTTGTTGTTGAAAATGAAAATGAAAATCCTTTTGTTGAAAATGAAAATGAAAATCGTTTTGTTGTTGAAAAAGAAAACGAAAATCCTTTTGTTGAAAATGAAAATGAAAACCGTTAATGAAAATCCTTTTGTTGAAAATGAAAATGAAAACTGTTTTGTTGTTGAAAATGAAAACAAAAATCCTTTTGTTGAAAATGAAAATGAAAACTGTTTTGTTGTTGAAAATGAAAATCATTTTGAAGTTGAAAATGAAAATGAAAATCTAGGAAGTGATGTTGAAAATGAGGAATATTTTTTCAAAATTGACAGAGATGTTTTGGATAATCTTCCTGGTAAAATTTCTTGGAGACAAATAAGAACACATGCCAATAGATTATACAAGGAATTTTTTTATCATAAAAAACTATCATTTCAATGTCAACTAATGATGTAATTAATGAGAATGTGGAAAATGAGAAAAGTAATGAAAATGTTAGGCATTTTTGTTAAACCAAGAAGAAAAGATCAATCACTAAAACATGCTGTCTACTGTTGCTAGTGTCATTGAGTCTATTGGAAGTAATAGTCGATCCAAAGATAAAAATGTAGCAAGACGAGCTATAACAACTGCTATAGTGAATAAAACAACTTTGAATAGAAGAATGGTAAGAAATATTAGTGGAATTCTAAAAATACATCCTAAAACATTGGTAAGAGTGGCAAAAAGAAGAGAAAGTATAGAAAATGATCCAATTAACCAATGTTGGAGTTTTAGTGGTCGACTCTCGAGATCTGACATGAAACTAAATGTTGAAATCAAATCTTTGATCGAAAAATATTGGCATGATAATACTAGGGTATCATCTAATGCTAGAGATGTTTTAAAATTAAGAGTGGGGTCCAAAGTTCGCGATCCTCATCCAAAACACCTATTAGATACAATGCAAACTGAATTTTATAG
The DNA here is from genome assembly GCA_027924645.1 of Cunninghamia lanceolata. Lineage (NCBI taxonomy): Eukaryota > Viridiplantae > Streptophyta > Pinopsida > Cupressales > Cupressaceae > Cunninghamia > Cunninghamia lanceolata. The sequence continues at coordinate 4,966,952 of BSBN01001006.1, forward strand.
AAAATTTTGTGATGAATTAGTGTTACCTGGTAATATTAAAATAAGTCAAAGATCTTTTGAAACATGCAAACCATGGTATGTAAATATTAATAAGGAACAAATATCTTGTTGTAAAACACATGTTCAATTTCGTTATTATTATGATGTGTTTCAATATATACGTTGTACTTTACATCATAACATGATTATACAGAAATGTGATATTAATATGCCAACTGAAGCAATAAAAGAGTTTATATCAAGTTTGTTCTGTGAAAGATCTAATGAAAAAGGTTTTTATTTAAGTTCATGTATTTCTGGACAATGCACTAGTTGTGGCAATCTTTCTTTGTTAAGAGTTTGTATGCATGAAAGTGTTGAAAATGATTTTGGACAACAATTAGTGGATGTTAAAAGATTTAAGAATGTTGAATATTATTTAAAAAATGGAAAATTTGGAAAGCATTGTAATTTAATTACAGAAAAAGTTAGTGTGCATGCATTCATATTAGAATTTAAAAGTAAAATTGTACCAAAATATGTCAAGCACTCTCAACAAGCTCGTTGGCTTGATGGACAATTTCGTGAATGTAGAAACATATTTCTAGTTGGTACTATATTATCAGTGGTTGATTTTGTGGAAAACTATACTTTAGCTCCGCAAGAGGAAATTCAATCACAATATTACAATTCAGTGCAGGTTGCTATGTTTGTTCATATTGTTTATAGATGTAACATCCATAACCGAATTAACGAGAAAAACTAGGTTTTCACAAAGGTAATTTTTTTTTTACAAGGTAATCAAATACAAAATAAACTTATCTATAATCCAAAACAACATTTTTCATTTTATCATAAACATGATCTCATTTTCATAAAACTGAAGAAATGATATACATTAAACACTTTGTTTTCTAACATTTGAAATTTTCTTGAAGCAAACAAATATTGGAAACATACCATTAACATGCATCTCAATTGTCGACCCATCACATTCAAGACTCAGCATTCCTCGGTATTTGGAAGAGAAAGTATCTTCAAGGAGCTTAACCTCCAACCACAGACTGTCGATCTCCCGCACTCCTTCCTAACCGGAAGTGGCCCTACCCTACTCAAGAGGATAGACTTAGGATAACCATCGGTGTTTGCCATCTGAGTTCTGGTGTTCTAACTTACGTGTCTTGTTATCGTGCAAATCCCTAGATACCCTCTAGTCATGCACGACTCTCCACAAGAAATGCCATCCAGTTACAGTGAACATACGATGCACTTGAGGTTAGTACACCACCTTGGCCAAAGGATTTGTTTTTAATTAGCGTTCTAAGAATGCATAAACTTGGTTCACCCACCCTACTTGACTTGAATTGATCGAAATCCTACAGTTTCCTATTTGTATAATTTGAAATAATTGATGACCTTGATGACCTCAAGGGTTTAGGATTTCCTCCTGTAATAGCGCATGGTGCAACATTTACTCTAATCCCGAGTTCATAGTTTCATTAACTCATATTCATGTAAAAATATTGTTTAATAATGCCCACTCCTAAGTGGTTTCACACTTGTTTACCTGGTTCCCACGTTTGCACAAGATATTCCAGTATTTTAAACATTTTTCCCGTTATCCCGGAATTCAAGGGTTCTAGACTCTTAAGGTCTACAAAATGATACTAGAATCGTCACATGCAACGTAATCTAGACTCACATGCAGGTTTTCTGCTCTAATTGTTCTTTTTAGAACCATGACGGTTTTTGATCATTACTAATACTTTAACCTCCTACTCCTCTTTCCGTGTCATTTAGCTTGACATGATTCATAAAGATGAGAGTCCTAAATAAAATATAAATGGTTTTTGGAATCTTTCTTATGTCAATAAAGATGTAAGACGGATAAGACATCAGTTGTTTACAACTGCATTTTCCTGCTATCAAACATAATAAATTTTACATCAAAACATGCTTAAAAACTGTGGTTTTGACTCCTACATAGCATGCACGTGGAGCAACGTGTTTTCTCGCTGTGGAGCTATCATTCAAAGGCTCCAAGGGCAGTTTTTATGTTCATAATTCAGTCTTAAAGGAAACTCTTCTATCTTACGTCATTGTCGATCGTTCATGGAAGGTAAATTACATCTTGCATCATGATGAGTTCGTTCCTAAATGTATATACATTAGAGAACTACGTTCTTTTATTATATAGTGTCATTTATGACAAGAATTGCTATAATTTCTAAGTTCGCAAATTCTAGAAGACAGCAATACTTCTATTTCTGAGTCTTTGAATCTCAAAACATAGTAATGATTTCATTTAATGATCAACTTCATACAAAACTCATAGTAGAGGACAATATCATCATATTTGAATGATTCAATGTATTTATTCATGCACAGCTGAGACACATTTACAGATCTACAATGAGAAAAGGAAAGTATGGGAAACAAACCTGTCAAAGGACTGAAGTTTGTTGTGGCTAGTTCCACGTACTCCTCTAGCAAAACATGCCTCCTCCGGTCTCCTAAACAAAATCTCCTATCCCAATCTCTGCCTGACCACCACTCAAAGCGAAGACCAGCTCCCACTATTTTCTTCTCTGCCAATTACTACTCAAGACAACGACAGCTCTCCTTTTTACTCTCGTCTCAATCCTTCTATACTATGCGAAACTACTACCTCACTGCCCCTTACCAACCTCTAAACTCTCCTCTCGCAAACTCTCCCACGAAACTTCCCACACTACTTCGATACAGGAGTAAGTAACTCCCTTTTTCTCTACCGTGTCCCACTGTATTGCAACAGCGATGCCCACTAAATGCTCTCTCTTCACACAGCGACTGGCTTCCTTCCCTCTACTCTGCAAAACTCCCCCTTCTTCTCAATAGCGACCGACTTCCTTAACTATCTCACCTCTCGATAGAGTCTCTCTCCCTCTTCCCACTACCTCCCACTGTCACCTTTACTCTAACCTCACAGCTTCTAAACTGCCCCCATCGATCTCTCCATTCCGCCATCGAATATCTCCCTCTCTTTTCTACACATCAACATCTCCACTAACTCCCCCATCGTCACTTCTAACTACCTCCCTCTACGATCCATGCTCTCAAACATTCATCAACTACTGTTTCTCCTCAACTCCAGCAATGACAGATCCTCCTTTTCCTCTACCATGTGCAGGGATCTCTCCAACGGCTTCCCAACTCACTCCACTTTCTTCCACGATGATGAAGCTCCTTGAACTGAGGTTTGTTAGCCTCATTCCAACAGCACACCTATGATTTCGCTCCCTCAACGATGAGACAGCATGGGCATTAAATTCAATGGTCATACTTCTATCGCCATCACTGAACTTTCTCTCCCTCGCCCACGGTGAAGGAAATTAAGGCATTCTACAACTACCGATACTTGCCTAAACTCAGGGAGGTCGACATTACTAATTTTAAACCTGACTTCCCACTTATCACGAAGAATAAAAAAGGTGATGGATCCTATAGCAACATGACTTTGCTAAAGGACATAACAATTCTGTCCTTACTCGAACATAATGGCATCTAACTTTCCAAGACCAATTAAAGATGAATTGTGGAGTTAAGCTCGACACGGCAGTGCTTAGGAAATGATTAGAGCATCGTTTTGGTCGAAAAGGAAAAAGAGACAAAGACCATCTTATTAAGAAAACTCAAGGTCAGATTGGCAACAACTCACGGTCAAATCTAGAAGAAAAGACTCACGTTAAACGACGACCATAATAAATTATTTCACGCTATGGCTTCAAATCGACATTCGTCGATCTACAAAAAAGGAATAAATTCACAACACAAGTTCGACGCGTTTTACGACAATCACGACGGATTGATCGTAACGCAAACGAGTTCTTACATCGTTAGACGCACAAAGCTAACTTCTCACATCTTTCAACTATGAGACATGATTTACAATTTCACCACAAGATGGTTCATTAAATACTTATAAACAAAAATAATAAACGTCTAAATAAGTCAACTTGCTATGATGGACTTACAACGACATCGACGACTCCAAGATTCTATATGACAACTTTCGACTAGGATGTTATACTTTATCCTCTGATGTCGACATCTAGTTAACTAACCCAACTGATAACCAAGACTAAAATGATGGTTCCAAGGTTTATCTACCTGTTTGGCATTCTCATTAACAAACACCTTTGGTTAATTTCCAGAGTCTATACTCTCTCTCAAAGATACTTTCTCTTCCCATCAAACATGGTCGACCTGTTCCTGCAACGACAGACTCGCATACAATTTTGTGGTCAAAGCACCTATGTTCCAAATCACATCATAATATATCCAAACATCATTTCAGTTAACATAAAGGACATTTAGTCTACATATCACATTGATCGTAATCAATAGATTCCAAAATTTCATATAACAACTTTTTAAAATAAATTGTCAGTTTCCATGTCATCCACAACATATTAAATTACTAAAATTTGCAAGAAAGTAAATAGCATAAAAGAGGGATGTAACATATCCTTCCCCTTTAAAAATCATTGTCCCCGATGATTAAGTTTATCAAGCAAAATGTAAACTTAAAACAAACTTTTTATAAAGCAACAATAATGTCTTTGAAAAGTTTAGGAAATCTTTGGTAAATATCTTTATAATCTTCCCAAGTGGTGCTATCCTCACCATATTGGTCCCACTGTATTTTGCATTGCAAAACTTCTCGATTACATAAATGAAGTTTACGCATTTCGAGCACCTTGAGTGGCTCGATCACAACCACCCTGGGTTCTTGCATCTGTAAGGAATTCCAGTTAAGGATGTGGTTATTACCTACAAAATATTTCTTTAAATATGAAACATGAAAAACATTATGCATCTTAGACAAGGCTGGAGGTAGAGCAACTTTGTAGGCAACTGGATTGATAATCTCAAGAACTTCGAAAGGTTCGACATGACAAGGAGCCAATTTCGAAGATTTACCAAATTTTATAGAACTCTTTTGGGGTTTCACTCGCAAAAGCACTTTCTCACCAACAGAGAAGTGTCTAGGCACTCGCTTGTGATCTGCATAACTCTTTTGCCTGTCATTGGCTTCTGCCAACCTCTTCCTAATCACTTTAACTTTTTCTTCCATATCAGCAAGCATTTTAGGTGCAATGCTTATCCTATCTTCTAGCTTATCCCAGCTTATAGGAGTTCTGCATTTCCTTCCATATAATGCTTCAAATGGTGCCATCTTAATGGCAGAATGATAGGAGTTGTTATAGGCAAATTCGACAAGAGGTAGATATTCCTCCCATCTATATTGTTGATCCATGCAATACATTCTCAAAAGGTCTTCTAATACCTGATTCACTCTTTCTGTCTGTCCATCAGTTTCAGAATGATAAGCAGTACTTACATTTAGTTTAGTCCCTAATGCAGAAAATAAGGTTTGCCAAAACTGTGAAGTTATCCGAGCATCTCTATCAGATATTATCTTTTCAGGTACCCCATGCAATCTAAAAATTTCTTGCACAAATTTTTGAGCCAAGAAATGTGCTCCATCTGTCAAATTTCCCGGTATGAAATGTGTGACCTTGGTTAGTTTATCCACAACAACCAAAATTGCATCATGCCTATTCTTAGACATCGGCAACCCCTGGACAAAATCCATACTAATAACTTGCCATTTCCACTCTGGAATATCATGTGGGTATAACAATCCAGCAGGATGTTGGTGTTCTACCTTAACTCTCTGACACTCCAAACAACTAGCTACAAACTTTGTAGCATCACTTTTCATTCCCTTCCAGAAATATAGCAGCTTTACATCCGCTAACAGTTTAGTTACACCAGGGTGTCTAGAGTAAGGAGCATAGTGAACTTCCTTCCACACAAGGTTTCTAAGTTCTACTGAATTAGGAACATATATTCTTCCCTTGAATCTCAGCAATCCATTGGATTCAAAACTAAATTCATCATATCTTGGGTCCTTAGGGTTTAGGTGCAGAGCCTGTTTCACTTGTTCATAATACTCATCCCCAGATAAGTTTTGCAATACTAAGTCTTTAAAGTTAGCATGTATGGAAATTATAGAGGCTATGTGCCTTGTTCTACTTAAGGCATCTACTACTCAGTTTTCCTTGCCTTTGATATAAGAAATTTCAAAATCATAATCTGCTATTAATTCCAACCATCTCCTTTGCCTTGCATTGAGATTAGGTTGTGTGAATATGTAGCGAAGGCTTTGGTGATCTGATTTTAAAATAAAAGTCCTTCCCAACAAATAATGTCGCCACATCTGAAGGGCATGTACCACTGCTGCCATCTCTAGGTCATGAGGAGCGTAGTTTTGCTCATAATTTTTTAGCTTCCTTGACTCATAGGCTACCACCCTGCCATCTTGCATAAGCACACCTCCCAATCCTTCCCCCAAGGCATCAATGATAACCTCAAACTCTCCCTCAGGATCAGGAACTTTTAGAATTGGAGCGGTTGTTAATTTTTCTTTTAACAAGTCAAAAGCCTTTTGACATTCATCCGTCCAAACAAACCTTTTTCCTTTTCTCTGTAAGGAGGTAATGGGGCTAGCAATGCTTGAGAAATTCAACACAAATTTCCTATAATACCCTATCAAACCCATGAAACTTCATACCTCTGACACATTATTAGGCTCAGGCCATTCCATAATAGCTTTTATTTTGGCAAGATCAACTAATATCCCATCGGCTGATATTATGTGCCCCAAATACTGTACTTCTTTCTGAAAGAAGGTGCACTTTGAGAGTTTCGCATACAATTTGTGTTCTCTTAATTGTTGCAAGACTATTTGAAGATGTCATGCATGCTCCTCTTCATCTTTGGAATAGATCAGGATATCGTCAATGAAAACTAGCACAAACTTATCAAGACAATCTTTGAAAACACTATTCATGAGATTCATGAAAGCAGCAGGTGCATTGGTCAATCTAAATGGTAGCATCGTAAACTCATAATGACCATACCTCATTCTAAAAGCTGTCTTGGGAATGTCTTCATCTTTCAACCTTAACTGATGGTATCTAGATCTCATATCTATCTTGGAAAAGAATGATGCGCCATGCATTTGGTCAAATAGATCATCAATTCGTGGCAAGGGATACTTGTTCTTTATAGTTGCCTTGTTAAGCATCCTATAGTCTATACATAGCCTGAGAGTTCCATCTTTCTTTTTGACAAAGATACCTAGAGCTCCCCATGGTGATACACTTGGCCTAATTGAATTCTTAGACAATAGCTCCTGCAACTGAGCTTTTAATTCCATAAGTTCAGTGGTAGTCATACGATACGGAGCTTTAGAGATTGGCTCCGATCCTGGTTTAATGTCTATGCCAAAGTCAAATGTTCTCTTCAGAGGTAAGCCTGGTAACTCCTCAGGAAATACATCCCTAAAGTTGCATAGATACATATATCTTTCCTCAAATGATTGCTTCTCTGAGGTTTCCTCTACTAGGTCCATCTTGACCGCAAAAAGTTGACATCCCTTTCGTCTAGCCTGCTTTAGTTGTTTCGATGAAATGGATCTAACCCTTACTTCCCTTTGAATTCGTTGGAGATTCACTATTTTGCCCGTCTCATCCAGACACTCAATGTTTTTATGAAAACAATCTACTTTGGCTCGATGTTTCCTCAACCAGCTCATTCCTAGGATGACATCGTAGGACCCTAAAGGCACTACGTACAAGTTTGCCTCAGTGGTGAAGTTAGAAACATCAATCCTAGCTTCAAACAAACATTGCTCTACCTGAGCCTTTGAGTTATTAGCATACTCTACTGTCCAAGGTTTTGACATAAAACCAGCTTTTCTGGAAAATTTACTTAGGACTCTAGGTGACACAAAATCTTCTGTTGCACCAGTATCAAATAGAATAGAAATAGGAACTCCAAATAAGGTACCTGTCATCTCAATAGGAGTGATCTGATACTCCACTTGTCGATTATCAAGAGCGGCATGAATCCTTTGCTGAAAGGCTTCCTGTTGTGAAGGAAGCTCCATGTTCCTAGGCCTCCCATTCGGCTTCTTGTTGGGGCAACGGTTGGCATAATGATCTCCTCCACAAGAAAAGCATCCTCCTATAGGTCCTCGCTTCTTAGATGGCCTACTTGTAGAATCACCATTCTTCTTAAAATTTGCATTTCTCTTAAAATCTTCACCTCTTCGCTCATTACCAAATCCACCTTGATTCTTTCAATTTCCCCTATCAAACCTCCTATTTCCATATCTCTTCTCATTTTTCCTTTTATAAGACTGATCATTGTAGTTCTTATCAAACTTCTTGCGTTTCTTGTCATGGTAAGTAGAGATAGATTTGATCTTCTGCTCCTGTTTAATTGCCTTTTCATAAACTTGATCCATTGTGCTTGGACCATGCACCTCCACCTCACCGCTGATCTGAGGATTGAGTCCCATGATGAACTTTCTAATTCAGAACCTTTCGTCCTTTTGGTATTGGGGAACATACTTCAGTAGCCTAGTGAATTTTTCTGCGTACTCGACCACAGATAGTTCACCTTGTCTGAGGTTTTGGAAATCCGTTAACTTCTGATCAAAGTATAACTGAGGTAACCACCATTTTCGGAATAGTTCCACAAACTCATCCCATGTCACCTTCAAGGGACTTAATTCCAGCTCCATTTTCTTATTCATCCACCAAGTGGATGCTTCCCCAGATAGCTGATAAGCTCCCCACACAGCTTTAGTAACCTCAGAGTAATTTCTGATCTCAAAATATTTCTCCATCTCTGTCAACCATGCTTCTGCTGCATCTCCAGTTTTCGTTCCATCAAACTTTGGAGGGTTAACCTTCTTCATATCCTTAGATAACTCTAATGCAAGTTTATCCTTGGTTTTTCTTTGAACTTCACTGTCGTCAGGATGTTCACTTGACATGCCATTATCCCAATGTTTACTCTTGCTTGTGTAATGTGAGTTCTCATTTCCACCCTCTGTGTTGCTAGTTTCATCCATTTTCTTCTCTAGTTTGTTCAACCTTTCCTTGGTTTTAGTGAGCATGTTTAGAATCCTATCCAACTTGTCAGTGGAGTTTTCCTGAGAGTTATGACCTTCCCGATCCTCCCCCTCGTTAAACCTTGATTGGTCCATGCTAGTTTAGTTTCACACCTGTTTGAACATATACTAATCAGTTTTATGCTTATTATATTAAACATCATCAAAAGAACACAACATTTGATCATAATCATAATTGTTCTCAAACCAAAATTTTGTCTTTATTCATTTTACAAAATTGTTTCAACATCATTAGAGATAGACAAATCTCATGTTTCTACTCAGTGTTATCTAGTGGAGTGTAACCTTCGGATTCATTGTCTGACACATAATCATGAGGTGTATACCCCTCAGACTCACTATCAGAAGATAGCTCAATAATCTCAGCTCTAGGTACTACACGAGGATCTCTAGTGATCATGGGTATACTACTAGGTACACTCTCAGGTACATTAACAGGTACACTATCAGTTACAATCCAGGAGCAGCGGTTGATCATGATTTGAGCTGCTGTCGCTGCTCCCTCTAGGAGTTCTCTCCTCACTCGCTTAAGTAATGACATTGCATTGGCTAAGGTTTCCACATCATCAAGCCAAATGTCATTTTTGTCATTAGTTTTCTCTATGGTCTTGATCATCGCAAGCCGTTTCTGCTTAGCTTGCAGATAACGCTTCTTACCCGCGAAGGATTTTCTTGCGGTTTTCTTGGTGTATACCATCCTGGCACAATAAACCCAATCATTAGCTACTTGCATAATGATGATTTCCTAATCAGGTTAGTGGACTCATCAGCCCTAGTGCTGAACCTGGTTAGCTCTGGTACCATATGTAACATCCATAACTGAATTAACAAGAAAAACTAGGTTTTCACAAAGGTAATTTTTTTTTACAAGGTAATCAAATACAAAATAAACTTATCTATAATCCAAAACAACATTTTTCATTTTATCATAAACATGATCTCATTTTCATAAAACTGAAGAAATGATATACATTAAACACTTTGTTTTCTAACATTTGAAATTTTCTTGAAGCAAACAAATATTGGAAACATACCATTAACATGCATCTCGATTGTCGACCCATCACATTCAAGACTCGGCATTCCTCAGTATTTGGAAGAGAAAGTATCTTCAAGGAGCTTAACCTCCAACCATAGACCATCGGTCTCCCGCACTCCTTCCTAACTGGAAGTGGCCCTACCCTACTCAAGAGGATAGACTTAGGATAACCATCGGTGTTTGCCATCTGAGCTCTGGTGTTCTAACTTACGTGTCTTGTTATCGTGCAGATCCCTAGATACCCTCTAGTCATGCACGACTCTCCACAAGAAATGCCATCCAGTTACAGTGAACATATGATGCACTTGAGGTTAGTACACCACCTTAGCCAAAGGATTTGTTTTTAATTAGCATTCTAAGATCGCATAAACTTGGTTCACCCACCCTACTCGACTTGAACTGATCGAAATCCTATAGTTTCCTATTTGTATAATTTGAAATAATTGACGACCTTGATGACCTCAAGGGTTTAGGATTTCCTCCTGTAATAGCGCATGGCACAACATTTACTCTAATCCCAAGTTCATAGTTTCATAAACTCATATTCATGTAAAAACATTGTTTAATAACACCCACTCCTAAGTGGTTTTACACTTGTTTACCCGGTTCCCACGTTTGCACAAGATATTCCAGTATTTTAAACATTTTTCCGTTATCCCAGAATTCAAGGGTTCTAGACTCTTAAGGTCTACAAAACGATACTAGAATCGTCACATGCAATGTAATCTAGACTCACATGCAGGTTTTCCGCTCTAATTGTTCTTTTCAGAACCATGATAGTTTTCGATCATTACTAATACTTTAACCTCCTACTCCTCTTTCTGTGTCATTTAGTTTCACATGATTCATAAAGATGAGAGTCGTAAATAAAATATAAATTTTTTTTGGAATCTTTCTTATGTCAATAAAGATGTAAGACGGATAAGACATTAGCTGTTTACAACTACATTTTCTGGCTATCAAACATACTAAATTTTACGTCAAAACATGCTTAAAAACTGTGGTTTTGACTCCTACACAGCATGCACGTGGAGCAACATGTTTTCTCACTGTGGAGCTATCGTTTAAAAACTCCAAGGGCAGTTTTTATGTTCATAATTTAGTCTTAAAGGAAACTCTTCTATCTTACGTCATTGCCGATCATTCACAGAAGGTAAATTACATCTTGCATCATGATGAGTTCGTTCCTAAATGTATATACTTTAGAGAACTACGTTCTTTTATTATACAGTGTCATTTATGACAAGAATGGCTACAGTTTCTGAGTTCGCGAATTCTAGAAGACAACAATACTTCTATTTCTGAGTCTTTGAATCTCAAAACACAGTAATGATTTCATTTAATGATCAACTTCATATAGAACTCATAGTAGAGGACAATATCATCATATTTGAATGATTGAACGTATTTATTCATGCACAGTTGAGACACATTTACAGATCTACGCTGAGAAAAGGAAAGTATGGGAAACAAGCCTGTCGAAGGACTGAAGTTTGTTGTGGCTAGTTCCACATACTCCTCTAGCAAAACGTGCCTCCTCTGGTCTCCTAAACAAAATCTCCTATCCCAATCTTTGCCTGACCACCACTGAAAGTGAAGACCATCTCCCACCGTTTTCTTCTCTACCGATTACTACTCAAGACAACGATAGCTCTCCTTTTTACTCTCATCTCACTCCTTCTATACTGTGCGAAACTACTGCCTCACTGCCCCTTAGCAACCTCTAAACTCTCCTCTCGCAAACTCTCCCACGAAACTTCCCACACTACTACGATGCAGGAGTAAGTAACTCCCTTTTTCTCTGCCGTGTCCCACTGTATTGCAACAGCGATGCCCACTAAATGCTCTCTCTTCACATACCAACTGGCTTCCTTCCCTCTACTCTGCAAGACTCCCCCTTCTTCTCAACAGCGACTGACTTCCTTAACTATCTCCCCTCTCGATAGAGTCTCTCTCCCTCTTCCCACTACCTCCCACTATCACCTTTACTCTAACCTCGCAGCTTCTAAACTGCCCCTGTCAATCTCTCCATTCCGCCATTGAATATCTCCCTCTCTTTTCTACATGTCAGCGTCTCCACTAACTTGCCTATCATCACTTCTAACTACCTCCCTCTATGATCCATGCTCTCAAACATTCATCAACTACCATTTCTCCTCAACTCCAGCAACGATAGATCCTCCTTTTCCTCCACCATGCGCAGGGATCTCTCCAATGGCTTCCCAACTCACTCCACTTTCTTCCACAATGATGAAGTTCCTCGAACTGAGGTTTGTTAGCCTCATTCCAACAGCACACCTATGATTTCACTCCCTCAATGATGAGACAACATGGGCATTAAATTCAATGGTCATACTTCTATCACCATCGCTGAACTTTCTCTCTCTCGCCCACGGTGAAGGAAATTAAGGCATTCTACAACTACCGATACTTGCCTAAACTCAGGGAGGTCGACATTACTAATTTTAAACTTGACTTCCCACTTATCATGACCAAACAAAAAGGTAATGGCTCCTATAGCGACATGACTTTGCTAAAGGACATAACAATTCTGTCCTTACTCGAACATAATGGCATCTAACTTTCCAAGACCAATTAAAGATGAATTGTGGAGTTAAGCTTGACACGGCGGTGGTTAGGAAATGATTAGAGCATCATTTTGGTCGAAAAGGAAAAAGAGACAAAGACCATCTTATTAAGAAAACTCAAGGTCAGATTGGCAACAACTCACGGTCAAAGCTAGAAGAAAAGACTCACGTTAAATGACGACCATAATAAATTATTCCATGCTATGGCTTCAAATCGACATTTGTCAATCTACAAGAAAGGAATAAATTCACAACACAAGTTCGACCCGTTTTATGACAATCACGACGGATTGATCGTAACGCAAACGAGTTCTTACATCGTTAGACGCACAAAGCCGACTTCTCGCATCTTTCGACTACGAGACATGATTTACAATTTCGCCACAAGATGGTTCATTAAATACTTATAAACAAAAATAATAAATGTCTAAATAAGTCAACTTGCTATGATGGACTTACAACAACATCAACGACTCCAAGATTTTATATGACGACTTTCGACGAGGATGTTATACTTTATCGTCTGACGTCAACATCTAGTTAACTAACCCAACCGACAACCAAGACTAAAATGATGGTTCCAAGGTTTATCTACCTGTTTGGTGTTCTCGTTAACAAACACCTTTGGTTAATTTCCAGAGTCTATACTCTCTCTCAAAGATACTTTCTCTTCCTGTCGAACACGGTCCACCTGTTCCTACAACGATAGACTCACATACAATTTTGTGGTCAAAGCACCTATGTTCCAAATCACATCATAATATATCCAAACATCATTTCACTTAACATAAAGGACATTTAGTCTACATATCACATTGATCGTAATCAATAGATTCCAAAATTTCATATAACAACTTTGTAAAATAAATTGTCAGTTTCCATGTCATCCACAACATATTAAATTACTAAAATTTACAAGAAAGTAAATAGCATAATTGTTTCCAAAAAGAGGGATGTAATAATAGACATGCAGATGATAGCATAGAGAATGATAGAAAAGTTTTGAGGGAGTATCATTTCTATTTGAGTGACAACCGGTTACACTCGTCAGAGTTTGTTCAATATTGTTTCAATATATTTTATACAAATTTAAGAGAAAGAGGAATCCAGATGACTGAACATCTTATATGGTCAGATAATTGTACGGGGCAGTTCAAGAATGCTCGAATGTTCTATTGGTTATGTAGGGTTCACAAGGAGAATAATGTCCAACATATGTGGAATTTTTTTGAAGCTGGACATGGTAAAGGAGAACATGATGGAGCTGGTGCATGTGTTAAAAGAATTCTTGCTAGACAACAATTAAAATTTGAGGATGCAACAAAATTTAAAGATGCACGTGGGATTGTAGATTGGTGCAATACAAGATTATGTACACCTGGATCAAGCGAGTACTCTACAGTTCGTCAATTCTTTTGGTTGGTTGAAGAAGAATACATTCTACCTAGACTTGATTGCTAGACAATCAGTGGATCTACTAAATGGCATTCATTTAGGAGTTTGAATGCAAGTACATGGACTATCTGGACAAGGGAGCTTGCATGTTTTTGTCAGTTTTGTATTTCAGGAGATTGGGAAGCATGTGAGAATACAGAATGGGCTGAAGAGTGGAAACAAAGACCATTGACACTTGCACAAGCACACAATCAAAGTGAAACAACAATTGAAGACAATGATCAACTGTTTGTATCAGACGATTATGACCGTGTTTCAGACCTTGTACAAGAAGGTAATTTAATTCAAATCATTTCATTTTATTTCACTTTGATTACTAATTTGTAGTGCTTTTATTTATTTATGTGTACATATGAATGCATGTATGTTGATTGGTCAAATTTTATGGACATGTGCAAGTTATTGAATCAAAATTTGTTTTGCAGGACATGTGTATGTTGTTGTTGCACCAAAGAATAATAAAGAGGAAACTGAATATTGGTTGGCTTGTTGTGTGGAGACTAAACATAAGTTAATAGCACCTCGAGAAGATGATGATGGCTTTCCTTATCCAACAGGTTTGGTGATCCCCTTAAGACATCCCCTTAAGCAAATTTTGATAACAAGTCTTTGATCCCCTTAAGCATATTTTAAGAACTTCTTTGATCCCCTTAAGCAAATTTTAAGTATTTCTTTGATGATGCCTATCATTATCCAATACGTTCGGTGGTGGTTGTTGGCACTTGGCTACGGAAATACCTAATAAGGAAGAATGGTTTGCATGCATTCAAAGATTATGAAACACATAAGAAGATTATACACTACGTGTTGGCAACAAATATAAAACTAGAGAGGTATCATGGAAAACCTACAAATAAAGAGCTATGGAACATTTCTATGGAAGACCATGAGACAATCATCGATGCATTGGAAAAAAGAGAGGATGGAGATGGTACAATGGAATAAGTAAATATAGGTAAATATAGTTAAATAGATTTATATTGTTGTTTTAAATATGTATTAAATACATGTTTTGATATTTCTTGTGCGTTATTAGTTGAAATTGATTTAATTTATCCTTTTATATCCTCAAGCCATCATCACAAATTCATCACATACTTTGAAACAAAAACTTGAGAGATTCTTGTAAATATAGGTACAAATTGTGTATATCTAGATAGTTTTATATAAATTAAAATACATGTTTTGATTCAAATATATTGATAAATTGCTTGTATTATTTTTACATCTGGTGGCATGAAGACCTGCTACATTCTCTTCAAGTTTTGGATTTTCTTGAGATGGCATATAACAACATTTTGTATTTACATTATTTTGAGTTGGCATTTATGTACATACATTATTACACATTTTGTACAGAAATTTGTATACATGTGTATGTACACAATTTTATACTCTACAGTATTAAATTTATCAAAATTATTATTTTATGTATTTTATTTGTTAAATGTCCATGTTTTTCTACTTAGAATTTACTTTAAATTTGATTTATTATATTGTTCAATTTGGTTGCCTTAGGCAACTTCACCAAATTTTGAGAACTTAAGACGTCCCCTTAAGACATCGTAAATTAGGACCCCTTAAGACATCCAAAAAGTTAGCATACAACTTCCACCTTAAGTGGACACTACAAATGCAAGAAGTTGTTTAATTTTGTTGAAGTTCTACATGGAGAACTCTACAAATGTATTATCTCTGTAATCCCATTCTTGAGATAATACATTGGGTTTGTGGTGCTTTGGAGGCTAGGTTTTTTCTAAAAGGGTTTTCCCAAGGTGCATCTTGTGTTATCTTGTAATTATGCTTTATTCTTCTTTTGTATTATAGATTTTGCATACTATTTAGCATATTTTCTCTCATTAAGGTTATGTGGAATTAGTATTTGTGGCTTGAAACTCCTAACATTTGGTATCTATAAGTACTAAAATCACATCAAGCCTACATGACAATTTGATGATGATAAATAAGTCCTAATCATAGTCATGTAGGTGTGAATTACACTCCTACCAGTAGTTTCACTCTTGGTGGCATGTCCTGTGTGTTCTTCCCCCTCTTGACCATCTTTTTCAACCCACAAATTGACCTTCCCTACCTCACATTTTTACCTAGTGCCCCCTTCATTTTTCCTACTTAGGGTCACCTCTTTGTGTCTTAGGGTTGCCCCTAGTGTCTCTAGGTTACTTGAGTGACCTTAATTAGTAAAAGTGGTGACCTTATTCCTAAAATGGGTGACCTTGTGGTTTTTAATGCATGAAATAACTCATATTTTTATCTTTTCTTCTTGATTTTTAACCCATTTTAACTCCCATTTTTTGTGCTAACTTGTGCTTTTCCTCACTTTATTTCTATTTTGAACTCATGATCAAATCTTATCTCTTCTAAATTGTTTCCATTTCCTCTTTGAGTTCATTTTAGTTTTCTCAAGTCTTCTAATTTTCTTTCTATCTTCTCTCTTATTCATGGAATTGCTTCCATTTCTTATTAAGTTAAATATTTATTTTGATCTGATCTCTTCTTCTCTTCCCTCTTATTTCTACCTATAAATACCCCTCATCTCTTCATTATTTATCATCAAGAAGTTTCACACACTTCTCTCATAGAAGCTTCTTTAAAAGCTTCCTCACAAACTTCTTTAAGATTCTTCACAGGTCTTTGAGCGTCTTAGTTTAGTTTGAGTTTTAATTTTGCAAATATTCAAATATTTCCTTTTAGGAGGTTGTCTTCAAGTATTATTTTCTCATCCAAGCTTATGTATAGCACCCCATCTAGCTTTTTATTCTCACACAAGGATCAAGCCTTCCTTCTTTCAAATTTGTTTTTGATTAAGATAAGCTAGAAAAAGGGTCCTATTCCCTTACAAATCCAAAGAGTTTAACAAACTAGCATGAAGAAAATTAAAGACCACCAATACAACAAAAAACACTAGCTACAATAAAATAGGATAGGTGACAAAACAAACAAAAAATAACTAGAAAATAACATACAGACAACAACAAAAACAACACCAAACCCTCCACAGAACATAGAGAAATTACTTCCTACAACTAGAGAGCAGAGAATCCCAATCCTTTCTCATAGAATTCAAGGTGTCATCCCAATTAGCCACACCCAAAACCAATTCTTTCAAATTTGTTATTCCTTCTAATCCACTTTTCATTCCCTTATGTCTCGAAATTCATGTAATGCTTATGAAGACACTTAATAAAATTCCAAATCTTCACTATTAATTTGTTCTTTTTAGATTACAATGCCCTATCATATCCCTTGAAAGAAAACCCATGAAAATTACAATGAAAATGCTCTAAAATCTATCACTAGAACAAAACCCTAGAGGTTTATGCATGTTTTTCTTTGTTTTTCTTAGTCTCTCCTTTGTAACTAGTTTTCCATCTCTTAGTTTAATAAGATACTATAATATATAGATCGTTCAATGTCAACAAGCAACATTGGACAAGGACCTTGGTCACTTGAGAGTTAAATGTCCACCCATACTTTCTCGTGTCACTTTCACATGGCACACACTTGATTATCATGCTGAATTATACCATTATCCCATACCTTTATGTCCAAATCATATTTTTGAGGGGTCCACCGATGTTAAGAGGAATTTGGAGGAAATATTACATCATATCATGTCCATTGAAAGTCATTAATGGTGGTCCTAAGTCATGTAGGGGAGTACTTGGGGTGGGTGGAATCTTTTGAAGAAGTTGTAGAAATTTGACTTGGGACAGGGTATGAACTTGGCAAACTTTTGTAAAAAATGTTACAAAACTTCAAGTGGGAATTGGATGAAATGAATTGAAGAAAGGAATGATTTCTTCAAGGCAGTTAGGCTTCTACAATTAGGAAGAAATGAGTGTTTCGATGTTATGGGGAAATGATGTAAAACTAGACAATAGGATAGGAAGTGGGATGGGATAAATCATATCCTAAAGCTAATCTAGCTTTCACAAAGTGGAGGGAAGGGAAGATACAAAGGAATATAAATTGTGGGAGAACCAATTGGGACCATAGCTAGGAAGTGGAGGGGAGAAATAGATGAGATCCAGGGCCTCAAGATGACTTGGGAAGAAAGTTCCATGGAACTCCAAGTATGTTATTCTATCTCCCTAAACAATAAACTTAAGCTTATCATCCATTGTTTTCTTGTTTGAATATGGTGTCTTCTTGATGATTATCATGATACACTTGTTACTAGATTCAACTTGACCATTCCCTTATGGATTATAAGGGGAAAAATGTATTAAAGCTATCCCATATTTAGAGCATATGCCAAGGAGGTCATGGGATCTAAAATACATTGCATTATCAACAATTATCCTTGTAGGCACTCCTCCACCCATTTTGTGAAGAAGTTGTGTCCACTTAAGACATCGTAAATTAGGACCCTTTAAGACATCCTAAATTACATGATCAACACAAGAACAAGCACCAAGGCACTTGGATAAATATAACTATAACCATGCTAGGATCATTTAATATAACTTATTTGATCTCTAGATGAGAAGATGTGAGAGATTGATCCCTCCTAGTAGGCAAGAGATCTTCATGAACTTATCTCACTTTTTAATGCTTTGTTTTTATTTGCTTACCATTTTATTTCTTAAAATTTGACCAAGACCTAAATATGCATACCGTGAATGAATGGAGGAACTTTATTAGGACCTCATCACTACATAAATTCTTTCAATGCAATTTCTTCATTAAGCACAAATCTAGATCAACACTCTGACACTTGTAGATTTATATATGACAATTGATTATTTTTATTGATGTCAATCTATATATCTTATTATGGTTGATCTCAAATGTTTACATTTCTTTTCCTTCATGCACATGGTTAGATTAGAGTTTGATTTATGATTAAATTTAGGGATGCTTGTATATACATATGTATGTGATGTTATGCTTTTATAGTTTATGATGTATATGCAATGTATGTATGCATGGATAACATATATATAAATATGGATGCACCTAAACTAACATGATGGTTTTACATGATTATTACTTTGACATATGTATGATTTTGAACTACGACAAGATTGCATTTATTGTGTGACATGTAAAAATATATAGTCCAAGTTCAACAATATATATATAAAGTCCAAGTCCATGTTCAAAAAATATATAAAGTCCATGACAAATAGTATATAACAAATAGTCCATGAAATAGTCAAATATATAAAGTCTAGGTCCATGTTCAAAAAAATATATAAAGTCCATGTTCAACAATATATATATATATATATAAAGTCCATGACAAACAGTATATAACAAATAGTCCATGAAATAGTCAAATTATACATAGCCCATGTTTGAAATAACCTATCACATACTATCTCTATCATCAAGAGTCCTCTTCACACCATGCGAACTACTCAGATGACCTGAATCACTCTGCAAAAGAGAAAGATTTAGATGAAATTAGATGTAAGATGATAAGGAAATCTAATTTAATGACAATTTTTAAATTTATAATTTATCATAAAATTAAATTACCGTGTGACGCTGAGAGGCATGCTCTGGTGCACCTGGACCTGTGTCTCCATGCTCTGAATCAATCTATTTAATACAAGAGAAAGTTCAAGTTGAAATTAGATATACTTGACGATTTTAAAAATGATTTAATTCAATTTAATTTATAAGAACTATCATATTTAAAAATTATTATACCGTAAGAGGAACTTGTTGTGAATCCTCTATTCCAGGACCTATCTCTACAGGCTTAGCTCCATGACATGTATCGAGCTATAAAAGAAAAAAGAATTTTGAATGTATATGTCAACATATATATATATATATATATATATATATATATATATATATATATATATATATATATATATATATATATATATATATCAAGAAATTTACTTTAAGTTCACAACGTATATTTTAATTGTTCAATTTAAATATAATCTAAATTTTAAATTATACTGTATCACGCTGCCCATCTCCTCTACCCTCCTGCTTTGCATGTGCTATGTGTTGATCATGAAACGTGTCACTAACAAGCTCCTACAATGTCATTTATATTTAAGTTAGCACATGTGTGTACAAATTAGGTTTTAAAACATATATATAATTGACTTACAGTGTACATGTTAAATACATTTTTCAACAACCTGAAATGCAGTCGACTCCTGATATAAACTTGGATTATCCAAGTGTGCTACAATGCCCATCCTCATAGTTGTGTCAACCTGCATAGACATATTTATAAAATATTAAATAGTACATGTGCACGTTTTTAGATACACTGATATCAAAATAGAAAAATTTAAGTATATATATAGTTTTTAAAAACAATATACATACTGTAAGAGTGTCATGTGAGATGCCCAATGATGGAGGAGCGCTCGAGACACCCTGAAATGGAGGATTCAATGTGGAAGAACCCTGAACCAATTCATAAATAAGTTCATAAATATTTAATTGTACACACATTCAAGACTGAATTTTACAAATTTACAAATCATTGAAAATGTACCCCAAATGGGTGCCCGAGATGAACAGGTGTCGATAAAAAATTAATTCGATCAATGGTGACCCCTGTTTCCATCATCTACACCAAACAAACCAAACAATTCGATTGTTAAAATATTACAATTTAATTGATCATCTATATGTTGATTAAAAACACGTGGTTAAAAAATTGTTTTAAATTCAACATGTGTACATAACCTATATATACCTGTGTCGAATGATCAATGGGATGATCCTCAGCAAATAGATAATCAACAAATGATTCAGTGCCCACATTATCAGATGATGCATGTGTAGCTGAAGTGGGTGCAACTGCCTGATCAGGTCCATAACACAACTGATTGCAATTCGTACATGTATGAGGCATCGACACATGTGGAGTGGCACTAGGACCACCTCCATCATCAACTCCTCCATTCTCTCTAACTCGAGCTACCATCATAGAAGTCTTCTCATGTAGGCTACCTGAGAGTGCACTCAATGTGCCTAGTGTGGATACCACTGCACGATGCTCGAAGGGCAAAGGAATGACAACAACAGGAGGGTCAATAAGAGGTTGAATAGGCACCGGTTGTTGGGGATCAACTCGTGCACCCAACCTCTATTGTGGCATGCCACCACCAACACCCTGGAATGATCTAAAATTAAAGTAGTTTGGTTTTTTATTCATAACAAACTCTACATATAATTTTCTCAAAAAATATAAAGGAACCTCACAATTAGCATGAGGTGGATAATCAAACACCATCCACCATCTATCCCAAAAATTGGCAGACATTCCTTCATGCCTACACCACCTGATTGATATTCTTTTCTTATTTGCAGGAATAGGTTCATTTGTAATGGGATGTCTAAAATATTGTGCTAAATGAGCTTTTGTGATTTTAAGATCCAAAATAGTCTTATAGGAGAGTCCATCAGCATAAAATTGGCACCTCTCCTCTCTCCATTTCCAGAATCCATCAAAATCTGAGTCAATAGACTTCACAGAATCTACAATGTTTTGCATCAAAGATGCAAAACGTACTACGTGAGGTGGCATGAATTGTTCATTACGAATGGAATTCATTTTTTCTTGTATCGAATCCACATTTTCATTTATTATGGCTCGCAAGCAAGCCTGGTCAGTTCCAGGTGGGGGTGGAGGTGGAGGTGGAGGCGGAGGTGGAGGCGGGTCATCTGCAGGTGGGGCATCTAGAGGTGGGGCATTTGGCACTGGGGGTGTGGGTGGGGGTGGGGGTGGGGGTGCAGCTAGATCATCTTGTGCATTAAGGAAGTCCTCAACATCAAAGTGAATATCATCTAGATTCATGATGTATATATAAAAATCTAGATATGAACCTACATATATATATACATATAAACATACAAACTTCAATACAAATTTAAAATTAAATCAAGAATATATATATGTTTCAAGAAATTACACTTGAAATAAATTTAAATTAAAAACATACAAATAATGTATACATGCATGTACAAATTTCAAAATGTAAGAGAGCTATTAGGACTACCATAATGATTGATACAATGGGAAAGGTGACCCATCTTAATGTATAATGTGCATTTAAGTAAGGAAACTTCTCTGGACAATCATCATGTATTTCTTAAATGTGAATATGCATCCCAAATTTTGGACTATTTTAAAGAAATATGGTGCATTTAGGAACTTGGTGATTGTTTGGGTAAAGAGGAATATATGATCATGCTAGAAGAGGCACTGATTAGGCTCATAATTGGCCAAGGTTGCTTTGAATAAGGTTAAAACAAGGAGATACCTATGTTGATATTCACACCCTTTGGTCCACACCTACATTGGGATGGATTAAGCTTGAAATTTTGATGGGTAGCCAAGGGTAATCCTAGTGAAGGAGGAGGAGTATGTTTATTAAGAGATGATAAGGGAAAACCTCTACCTATCTTAAAGCTTATGATTTTGGTGTCAAGAACAATAATATGGTAGATTCTAGGGCCATGATATCCAGGGCCTCAAGATGACTTGGAAACTAAACAAGATATCCCTTAGTATGGAAGGAGATTCCAAGATCAACATTGATCATATGAAAAAGCATAGATGAAGCTTGTGGTTATTGGAAACTATTATATATTGTAAGCTAGAAACTTGATGAATACTTGTTTAAATCTATCTCCTTCAAACATATCAAAACAAAAGGTAATTATATTCTAGACTAGGCAGATAATGAAAGAAATCATTAAATTGCTATTAGACATCTAGCATTTGTTGGGAAGAATAATTTTTTTACATTCAACTTGAAATCCCTAAGTTGTGCCTCCATGCTATCAAATGTTACTTGTATCTACCTTCTATACAATGATATTGAAGGGGTAGAAGGTTAGGCTAAGGATTTCTATATTGCTACTTAGATAAATTTCACATCTTCAATGTGTGGCATGAGCATATGCACAAAGCCTTGGAGGATATTTCTAAGATAATGAAGATAAACCTTCATGTCTTGATGCTAAATTGGATGATTCTATCCACTATGAGAATTAAGATGAGGAGGATGTGACATAAATCCCTCCTATCAAATTCGAACAATGTTAAAAATGTCAAGGAAGTGGTAGAGGGTTTGTAAGGCTTGTGTAATTTGTCCCACCACCCTAGGATAAAGTTTTTTAGTTTATTAGTAATTCTAACACTACTTCAACTTATTACTCTAGGGTTAGGGCCACTATAATTTTCCCTACCACTAATATATCTTAAGACACCTATTGGTTTATGTTTGATGTCATTGTAGTATATTAATTTTCCCTACCACTATTGATTGAACAAAACTATACCATATATATTAAGTACTCTAGCTCAATGATCTTAAGATTAATGAAATTAGGACTAACTATATCATCATTATGCTTAGATACACCCAACATGCTAATCAAGAACTTAATTACCTTCACAACCCTATTAGCATTGTATGACTCCTATTAGGGAGTGGACTTGAATGGGGCCAAAAGATTCTTTACCTCTTACGATTGTGACTTTGGGTTTGGCATGGTCAACTTGGAGAGGTTGTGTGGCATATCCCTATAAGAGGATGAAGGGTGATAGGAGGTTATAGGATGGCTAAAAGCATTCACATGACGATAATGTTCAAGTTTAAATTTCAAGATATGCATCATGGTCTACAAGGTTCTCTTGTTCAAAAGGTTCATCATATTCTAGACAAGGAACTCACAATCATTGGTACCAAATTCAAGACCTCCTATTAGAAGTCTCCATATAGCTTTAAACATAACACCTATAAACACAAAATTTATAGGGCTTGAATACAAGCCCGCCTCCTAGTTAGGAGACTTCCAAATAATTGGTGAACTCACATGCAATAAGGGAATAACACATGCATACAAAATATGTAGAAGAAATCCATATAGAATGACTCGTGATTAATTAAAGTTAGGGTTAGGGTTTCAATTAGGATCAGGCTTAGGGTTAGAATTGAGGTTAGGGTTAGAATTAGAATTCAAGGGTTGCTAAATTAGGGTAAGTATTAGAGCTACAATTATGGTTTGGGTTACGGCTAGAGTTAGGGTTACAATTACAATTACAAGTAGCTCGTTAGGGTTAGGGTTAGGGCTAGAGTTAGAGTTACAATTACAATTACAATTACAAGTAGAGTTAGGGTTAGGGTTTGAATTGCATATAGAATTAGGGTTAGGATTAGGGTTAGAATTAGTGTTAGGGTTAGGGTTGGCATTGCATATAGAATTATGGTTCAATCTAGCTAGAAATAGATAAATTAGTCAAGAGTTCTAGCTTAATTTTGTTTCCTATTTCCTAGAAAATGCAAAACTAGTTATTGTTTTCTATTTAGTTGTTAGTCCCAACTCTTTCCTTTTAAGAAGTATATCAAATCTAATGTAGTAGTAGATACTTCTACATATACAAGTTTCTGTTAGGAGAAAATATATTTTGCCAAATTTGTATAGAGTTGTTTATAGTGTGTTCCAGGGTAATCAAATGATGTAAGTCACAATTTAGAGGGTTGAGGGATAAGTTTGTGTTGAGTCTATAGGAGGTGTTTTCTTACATAGACTGAGCTCCATAATCTAGGTGTCTCCATGTCTAACTCAAATGTTTCAACTTGGTCCATATTATATCCAGATTAATGATAAAATTTTATATATATGGCTATGCACAAGATCCACGACCATATCAATGTTTGGTAGAGAAAAGTTATCTAAGTTGGGGTAGATCCTTTTTTGATGTCCCAAAATTTAGTGCAAACATGAATTCCCTTAGTTTTCTTGTTAACTAAGACCACATTAGATCTACCCATTTAGGATAAGTAATAGTCTGAATGAACCCTGGACATCCAAGAGTTTATACAATTCTTCTATGACCACAAGGGCTACTTGGGGGTGCATTTTGCGTAGCTTTTATTGAATAGGTTTGGCATTGAGGTGAACCACAAGATGATGCATGACTTTAAAGATGGAGTCTCAAGGCATATCACCATAAGACCACATGAAGAAATCAATGTAATCTTTAACATGGTGACATGGTTATATATGCCTTCTTTGATGTCAAGGTCCAGTGGAGCTACTATCTTAGAGAGTTTAGGGTCCAAGCTTCTACTCACAGGTTGATGTTTATAGCATCCTCAACAAGGAGAGGGGAGTCATGTCTTGTATCTAAGTGGTATCTAATGGAAGGTGAAGTTTGTCAAATTGAGGAGCTCTTGGGAAGTGTCCATTTTTATTGTATCATTTTAATCGATCATAAGTTTCTTCTTATATCTTGTTGCTATTCTGCCTAGACTAGGGTGCCTCAGGACTAAAGGGTTCTTTCTTTCTCTCCAAAATAAGCATATGTAGGTGTTAAGTATGGTGGAAAAGTCTTTCTTATGATTACAATGGGGATGTGGTCTTGACACTTCATAAGTTTCATGATGGCTTCATCATTTTGGAAAACATCAAATCATAAAGGGTCATGTTGGTCCCAATCAATAAGCTCAAGGTATTATAGGTCTAAGGAGATGGTGAGGATAGTGACCTATCATGAAAGAGGTTAGTGGTAGAAAGATCTTTGTAAGGATCATGAGTGGAGCCTACATCAATGTCATTAAGATTAGGGAAAGCATTACCAATGAGGTTGAGCTCGTATCACAATTAACATCATGATGTTCATTCCAGGGGCATAACCTAGCTAGTGAGGACAGCTACTTGAGTATATCAAAAGTTACATAAATGTTGGCTTCATTTCATTCTTGATTAGTTGGCTATCACAAAAACTGTAAAATTTTCTCAATTCTTGATTAGTTGGTTGTCTCTAAATGTTTGATTATGAAGGATGTGATAACTTGGTTTTATTATGGTTTGTTGTAAGTTTTTTACATGATAGTTAGCTATTCAATAATGCCTTTAAAATACAATGACATACATTGTTATAAGTAAATTTTATAAAAACCAAATATATATATCATCCCAATGCTATATAATTTTTGACAGTTTGTTCAAAATCTCTCCTTTCATATGATATAATCATTTCAAAATTTCAATTTATTTTCCAGTTAAAATGTTTAAATACAGCTATTCAACACTCAAATTGAACTCAAATTTTGACAGTTTGTTCAAAATCTCTCCTTTCATATGATACAGTATTTTCAAAATTTCAATTGTATTTTACAGCTAAAATGTTTAAATACAGCTATTCAACACTCAAATTGAACTCAAATTTTGACAGTTTGTTCAAAATCTCTCCTTTCATATGATATAGTATTTTCAAATTTTCAATTGTATTTTACAGCTAAAATGTCTAAATATATCTATTCAATTCTCAATTTTAAACATAATTTTGACAGTTTGTTCAAATTCTATCCTTTTATATGATATAGTCTTTCAAAATTTCAATTGTATTTTACAACTAAACTGTGAAAAATTAGCTACTGATTTCATAAACCCTAAACCCTAAATAACAATTCAAAATTTAAATTTTGATTGTATTTTACACCAAAACAAACAAGGGAAGCTTAAAACAATTGATGGGTAATTTGTAGAAGTGGAAAAATCCACTTACCTGATGGCTGGATGGTCTCTAAACTCGGAATCCCATTTTCACCTATCGACTGTCGCTGTTGAAAATGGGGTCTCTACCATTTTTTTAAAATTTAATACTTTTCCAAAATGGGATCCCATTTTATGAAACAGGATCCCATTATATATAACGCAATCCTGTTATATAAAACGGGATCCCGTTTTTGGCCTCTAGGTTCGGGATCCCGGGAAAAAATGGGATCGCATTTTTGGTTCTAGGCTTGGGATCCCGAAGCAAAACGGGATCGCGTTTTACATAAACGGGATCCCATTTTTAGTTCCCCGATTTCAGATTTTTTTCTAACTCTGAAACTTCCACCTTAAGTGGACACAACTTCTTGCTGAGTAGAGGATTGTCTAAAGAAGCCCCAGTTAAGTTTTGAAGGGTTCACATGAAGATTTGAAGAAGCTATGGCCATTTGAATTGAACCAGTTTTGCAGTGTTTAGAAGAGATAGAGTGACATGAAAGAGGTCCGGATTGTTCCAGATATCTCAAATGATGATATGTGGATCTAGAGGCATGTTTGAGAAGTCAGTGTGTATCATCCATTCAAGAGGTTTGTGATTTGGATGTCCACAAGCAATCTTTCTAATGTGACAGTCATGGCAGATAGTGTTCTTGAGGTTTCGGAGGAAGATGCAAGTGATTCTGATGATTTGGAGGAGTGTAGATGTTTTTTGTTGAATTTAATGTGCTTGTGGAGGTCTGCATTGAAGTTTGAGCTTGTCAATGATGAAGATTTCCTTCTTGGTGTTGTTGTTCTTCCCAATCTTGGCTGACCAGATGATTTAAGCGTGTTGCGGATAATCTAAGAGCAATTCTATGAAGCATGGCATGTTGATCAAGGAAGATTTGAGTCCCAATTATGTTTGGCCAATAGATTAGTGATTCACATTAAGTCATATGCTTGTAGTGCTGACCTTGATGTTCATTTCAAGGTTGATGAAGAGTATAAATACTTGTTGATGAGTTGTGGAAAATTATCCTTGTGTGAAAATAATAAAATCCAAAGAAAGGATCAAAGGCAGAGGAGAGCAAAGGAGAAGCAAAAGAAAAAGAGATGTTTAGGATGAAGAATTAGAGAAGAAATATTTGGGGTAGAGTAGAAGTTTTGTGAGCATTCAATGAAACTAAACCAGGCATGAAGTAGATGCTATTTATCAGTTAATTCTTTCTGTATTAAACATAAATTCTGTAGGCAGTCAACCACTTTTGAGGAGTGAGCTCTGGGCAGTGAGCCAGAAGGCATGTGCCTTCTCTTTTCTTTTAAGTACTTTTAACAAGGTATGAAGCTTGTGGGTTAACCCCCACCATGGTTTTCCTTTAACCAGGTTTCCATGTAAAAATTCTAGTGTTATGTGTGCTCAATTTATTTCTTCTCTTGTGTTATTGAGTCATGTTTTAATGTTTATCTAATTGAAATTTGTTAAAGAAGATTAAAAGAAGAAAAGGCTAATATTTGTGAGACAACTGATTAACCCCCCCCCCCTCTTAGTTGTTTGGACTAATTCCAACACTAACTTTCTTATGAGTCATGCATCATAGCCTCTATAGTTACTTCTCCAATTTTTAATCATTCACCTTTTTTCACACATGCTCACCCAATTTGAAACAATCTTCTATGATTCATTTATATCTTTCACAAGCCTTCTAAACATACAAATTGTCAGTCTAAATGTAACATGTAACAACCAGCTCCCAAATCATCTCCAATAATGTAGGAGTGAAATCCCATAATGTAGTTTATACCAAAAGATCTACTGGACCCAATTTACCTTCTCCCAACCTTTC
The DNA here is from genome assembly GCA_027924645.1 of Cunninghamia lanceolata. NCBI lineage: Eukaryota > Viridiplantae > Streptophyta > Pinopsida > Cupressales > Cupressaceae > Cunninghamia > Cunninghamia lanceolata. The sequence continues at coordinate 4,995,383 of BSBN01001006.1, forward strand.
CTACTGGCACACACTTTCATACACATGGTGGAATCACTCAAATGCACCAAGTTCTCTCCGAAAGCACTTATCCTTTCAAGCCTTAGGTCCAAACCCTATACAGTACCGAAGAAGTGAGATATCATCATGCAGATCAAGCCACAAACAATATATGACTTGTAAAACCTTCTCATGCATTCCTCTTACTAGTTCATGCTTCTGCTTGCTGGTGCAAGCAACTAAATTTTTATGTTGGTATCCTTTACACTATCTAGTCACAATGTCTTAACTTAGAACAATGAAAAACACACTTGTAATACTTTGTTTCCTTTGAAACCTAAACATTTCATTCTTGTACCTTTGCTTTACATAATCTCCAAACTGCCAAGTGATACATGCAAACGCAGTGAAATGTGGTGGCTTTCAGTTTTGTTTTTGATGACCTTTCATATGAACATGACTTGTTCTCACTCTGCTAGCTTTTAAAAACTCTGCGGTAACTTTTATGCTCTAAAAATTGGATCATGCATACCTCATAGTTGTCTCTAGAAAACTTCTAAGCCGCGAGGTTGTACCTTCATTTGTGGTAGAATGTGGTACAATCTCCTGAGCTTCTATAGTACAATTCCCTATGCCTTTGATAATTTGATAACTTATACATTTTCCTTCATATATCATGCAATACTTTTCATCTAGAGACAATAAATGCAACATTTAAAACACCATAAGTAACAATCATAACTCTTTTCATGAAAAAACAAGAACTCGTAACTTCTTCATGTTAGTATATCCTTCAACTTGACAACTTTCAGCTTCCATGAACTTCAGAAGATAAGGTACAATTGTGTACTGATGATAACATGCTAATGTCTTTCATCATCACAATTTTCTTCTGATCATCACTCCTTTGATATCATCCATTGACATCAACCTTTGACATCATTGACAACATGTGCAACAAAGAGAAGTATTCTGAAATGATAAGTGAATCAGGAGTTACTTTATTCTTTTGTCAATATTATCTATTTTTAATGATTTCAGACTTGTATATTTAAATATGTATATATGGAAAATACCTATATACATATAGAAATATGCAATTTATATCTCTTGAAAAATATTCATGATTACATATTTTAATTATCAAGTCTCAAACAAGCTCATAATAGAGCAAAGAAGGAATTTAAGGGATATTATATATGTTCATGACCCATAGAGAATTTATAACCTAGTTTACTTAGAAGAGTTCTCTATATATTCATTTGGAACACACACACACACAATTCTGCAATAAGATAGTTTTGGAATATTCCTGCATCTCAATAAAAACTTAGAAAATTTGAAAAAGGGACAACAGAGAATTATAGACTCTGTGAATAACTATTACTACAAGATTGAGTAGTATTGCTATTAAGCGTTTTCATTGTTTGAATAAGAATATAAACCTCTATTTTAATTAGAAGGCATTTTTTCTTTTTATTGATTATTGAGTCAATATGAGTTTCAAACATTATGATAAGATTGTCAGAGTGAAAAATAGCTAAGAATGCAAGGAATGCATAGTAGTATCATTAGTTTAAATGGTTCTACTTGTAATCAACCCTATACTTTTGGCTAAACTAAAGTGAATGATAACTCTCTAATTCATCAAGCCAAGCCTAGGATAGAAGAACTATTCTTTTCTAAAGCTGTTTTTCTTAAATATGAGTATTATACTAGTATATGTGTTTATATGAAAGAATGATTTCTATTAACAAGTTTGAAATAGAGGTGTCTGAATAAACAACACACATCTTTGTTATGGATTGTATTTGTTGAATTGTCAAATCACTATTTGCTTTGTAGATTCAGAGTGTTTTTTTATTTGCAATACAATCAAATTGTGTCATACCTAGTTAGAGTGATTCTAGAGTCATATGATTGATCGTTTGTAATTTAGACACAACACTAGTTCTTAGATGGCATGATGGATCTTGTTGATTCCCTTAATCTATTACGATTGTGAAGAGTAGGGCCACTATTAGATGGAAGGTGTGCAAGGGACTACTGGTTTGTGGTTGGAGGTAAAGCACTTGGATGATTCTCTCCCTCGTGGAGCTGAATATTACCGAAGACTTGATTACCCAATGACATCATTGTTTTACACTTGATATATGTATTATTGTAAACATATGAAAGCTGTAAATTTTAGCATAAATTTGTGGATACAACTATGTAATAATTGATTTATGAATGGTATATATTCATTTATTGTAAATGATTCATAATATGGCATTATACTTTATGTTTCTCAATATTATAGTTATGATTTAATTGTGTTTTTATTATAAAAAACAATGAATGGTTTTGTCTTGCAAAATTGTTAGAATGATTAGATAACGAACAGGCGTTCGTTACAATTGGCCAATTGATGAATAGATTGATAAGAGATTTAGGGAGAGGAGCTTTCCAGTTGTGTTTTCTGCAAAGCTAATTCTAGCACATCTAGCTGAATGGGTAGTTGAGGAGAAGGCGATTTCAATCGTCTTCTTCTTCTCTGCATAAAATACAATTAAAAGAAGGAGATATACTCATCTTATTCAATCTTTTTCTAGTCAGAATCTTATTTGAAGAGCTAGCCAAGAGAAAGATTTAATTTTGGGTAGGCATGCAATTCCTTAGCATAATATGGTTGGCCATTCAATCTGGTCTTCTTTTGAGAGAATTTTATAACTTTGTTTCACCGTGTACAAACGTGAAGGATCCGCTGCCCACTTTAATTCATCCCCCTTTCTTAAAAAGAGAACCATTCTTTGCATTACCAATAATAGCTGCATTTCTAGGCTTCCTTAAAAGGAAAACAATAAACTTTATGATCTGTCGTAATGCTTGGAAAACAATTGAGTAACCAATGAAGGGAAGAAAAGGCTATGACACTAATTAAAGAGAGTTTCCAATTGTTGTAAACTTTTTATAATAATAAATATAATCCACATGGAGCAAGTAGTTACTAAAATATATATTTTTTAAAAAAGAATACATAGATAATACCATTGATATAAAATAGGTATTTAGGAAGGATAATCTTGGTGTCTTTTACATAGATTTATCTAAGATATATATCCTAATTAATTTCCATAACTAAATGCTTCTATAAGTATTTAGAATTGTTATTTAAATATTAACTTATTTTAATTTATTATTTTTAAGTAGGAAAATTTATCATTCCATTAAATGTTTTATTCTCTAACAAAAATATAAATAATGAAGTTATTTTAAATTATAAAAAAAAAATGTCGTGTTCATGTATGAGCCCACTTATGTGGATTCATAAGTCTCAATTAAGGATTTATTAAGTTTTTAGTTATCATCCTAATGGATGGTTATTGGGGTTGTCTAGTCACCACTTTTAAATGACCACATAAGGACCCATGTCCACACAATGACTCCTCTTTTAGTCCTTGCTACTACCCAACCGAAAATCTGATAATTTACAGTCTTTAAATGCATGAAGTTAGGGTGTCGAATTGTTGGGTACTCTCCCTAGTAAACAATAAACTTTAGCAACTATCATAAAACCACATAGCAACAATTAACGAAACTATCATAAAACTGCAAAGTAACAATTAAATATAATTGATGTGGTGAAAAATATTAAATATAAGGGGCCACTTAAACATAATAAAACAAATAACATTTGATTTTAGGGTTCTAGGGACAACTTTTCATAATAATAAATACGATTAACATGGAGAAAATTATTAAATGTAAGCAGCCACTTATACATGCTGAAACAAATAAGTTTTGATTTTAATTAGAACATGTAAGGTGCAAACAGTTACTAAACAGCAATATTTTAAATATTTCATTTCCATAATTAAATTCTTATACAAATAATTAATAATTTATTTTAAATTAAAAAGTTCATCATCTTTTTGTGCCTGGATATCTATATTTAACAGTATACAAGCTAGAAGCTCCGTAGTGTTGTAATTTACTCTATGCTTCTTCAAAATTACACAATTGCAATGGCATACTTTTGGGTTCCTCTGCTTTTGGTTTTACTAGTGCCCACAATAAGTGCAGATCCAGATTCATTGCAGGATTTCTGCGTAGCAGATACTGCCTCTTCCACAGTTTTTATCAATGGCCTGCCTTGTATTAATCCCACCACTGCTTCCGCAAAACACTTTACTACATCCATTTTGAGCGCTCAGGGAAATACATCAGCCAATCCATTCGGAGTGAGTGTGACTGCCACCACAACAGAAGTTCTCCCCGGCATAAACACATTGGGAATAATAATGGCTCGAGTAGACTTTGCAGTGGGAGCAGTTCTTCCTCCTCACACACACCCACGAGCCTCTGAAATAATCTTCGTTTTGCAAGGGAATCTCAGAGTAGGGTTTGTGGACACGACCAACAAGCTTTTCTCTGCAGACATCAAAACAGGCGATGTCTTTGTCTTTCCCAAGGCCATGATACACTTTGTTCAGAACACGGGAAACAGCCCTGCCTCTGTGATAACGGCTCTTAACAGTCAAGCTCCCGGTAATTCTGTCATTCCCTTGGTCACTTTCGCTTCCAATCCGGCAATTTCCAACGATGTTTTAGCCAAGTCATTCCAGACGACCGTAACGGTGGTGGACACAATCAGAAAGAATCTTGGTGGCACTTGAATAGTTGTTTTAGTATAACGAAATTCTGCCCTTCATGGATCTGTTGCTGTTTTATGCTTCAGAATAAATATCTTTGTTTGTTCTGTTTCATATGTTTCCCAATTATCAGTTACTTACTTGAAGGCTGTAATTTAATGCTAGGTTTTTTATCCTGTTGATTACTCATTGTTGGTATTGTTGGTCACTCGCCAGTCGCCACTAATAATTCTATACTTGTTATAGTATCTATTAATCTGTCAATTTTTCTGTTCTATGTATGCACTGCTGTGGAAACATAAACATTTATATAAAATATTATCAATGTAATCTCCAATAAATCTACTATCAATAATTTTAGTTATTGTTACAACACTCTATTTAAATATCATCCATTTTAATGGTCAAACAATTAATAATAATTTTACACCTCATTTACAATAAAAAATGGTAAATATTTGTCCTGCTTTTATTGGCCAAAATTAACCTTTGACTGTTGAAATGAATGATATTTAAGAATAACCTTGTTACAATATTAAGAAGTATCTATTAATCTATCAATTATCTATGTATATTCCTACTCCTGGAACCTCAGTGGTTTTCCTATTTATTTTAGGAGAAAACGTGCTATATCTGCTTTTTCTATTTCTGAAATTGGTTTGTAAGAATTTTAACAAAGTATTAAGAGTATTATAAGTGTCTGACCTATGAAGTTAGTCTATATACCCATACACATTTTTTTTTTAAAAATCTTATTTATACTAACATAATTTTATTAAATTTTATTAAAATTAATACTTAAAAATAAAAAATATATATATTAATTACCGACCCATCATAATAAAAAATTTCATTCAACAAGCTTTTCAACCTGGTTGCAAAGGCATGTGTTTGATACTTGAGGATTCACAGATTTGATTTTTTTTTATAGCCCTCCTAGTATACAATTCCTATTGAATATCTTTTTTTTTACCATAAATCTTAGGTACCTATTTTTTAAATGACATTTTTTATGTATTATTAGTACTCCTTTGACAAAGAGTACTATTGTGATCAAAATCACTTTACTAGTGATTAGTAGTTGGATTTATCCACCAATTAAATGTTTTTTTCCACCTATAATTTATATATGTTTTTTATAAATTAAATATGTAACTTTTTTAGTACAAATGTTAAAAAAATAATTATTACTGGACGCATGGCATCAAGGGATGATTGTTATAAAGTAAAGTTTTTTAAATTTAAAATATAGCCGACATACTTTTATTAAATGAATGCACCTAAAAAATTATTAAGTAACTATTTTATATTTAAAAAATATATCATGGACATATTTTTTTAAATGAAAGCATACAAGAATTAAATTTAAATTATATAACCCCCTTGCTTTGTAACCCCCATAGTTTTATTAAATTAATGGACATAACAATAAAACCTACATAAAGTAAAAAACTATATAAATACAAGTAATAGTCAAATATAAATCACAAAGAATACTGAAGTGCACAAGTTATTTTATACATTTTCCTATAAAAGCTTCAATTTAATTTTCTTTCCTTTTTGCAAAATGAAATCTAATTTCTAGTTTTTATTCTCTGATTTATAAAAATTAATTGTTATTAAATAATATTTTACAAATACATTTTATTAGAGATTAAATTTGTTTAAATTTGTTTTTTTTACAATGTAATTTAATTTAATGGTTATTTATCATTACTATATTATTAAAAATATATGGTAAGTTGTTTTATTTATTTAAATTAAATAGTACCTTTATTTACTGTTGAGTTATTTTAATGAAAATACTCCAAATTAATATGTTACCTTTTATTAGGGTTATTTTGTTTTTTGTGTTATTTTATTTGGGTTTCATCATATGGAATATAAAAGGAACAAAGTGTATTCAACAAGATAGAATTTATTCCAATTGCATTATATTTTATTAGGGTTACCTTTTATTTTCTATGTTATTTTATTTATGTAGAATAATTTAATTTATAACTATATTCTGTTAGGGTTTTATCATATGAAATTTTTTATTAGAGTTTTGTCCTATTAAATAATTTAAGAAGCAAATTATATTTGTCAAGGGAAGAACTTATTCCATGTAAGTGCATTATATTTTATGCATTCTACTAAAAAGGCTTCAATTTAGTTTTCTTTTCCTTTCTTTCTCCAAAATGAAATTTAATTTCTTGTTATTTATTGGTTTCTATTTTATAAAAAAAATAACTACTATAAAATAATATTTTATAAAAATTAACTACTATAAAATAATATTTTATAAATACATTTTATTACAACTTAAATTATATTTTATAAACTATGCTAAAATAATATTTTACAACACCATATTTTATTAGGCTTTCAATTTGTTTTCTACATAATCAATTAATATTTGTCCTAAACTAATATTTTCTACCACTACATTTTATTTGGGTTTCATTTTATTTTTTTGCACAATCAAATTAAACTTATTGGATTTTACTAACTTTTTATACATCTTTTTATTTATTTATTGTTTTATTAAAAAAAATAGTTCTCGTAAAATATCAAATATAAAGGAGCATAATTCTTTTATTTATATAGAGTTATTTTAATGAAATGTTATTTTATTTACTATTTAATAATATTTTATAAGTATATTTTATTATTTTCTACATAATCAAATTTAATTTACTACTTTCTATTAAATTTTAATGTCATTTTATTTAATGTAGACTTATTCTAATGAATATAGGTTTTCACCCATTATCCATGTAGTATAAAGATTGAGATGATGTAAATGTAATATGACATGAAACTGTCTAGACCATAAACTATCAACCCATATAACCTAATCACATAAAGGAACTACCCCAACATACCCAGAACCATACAAACACCAACATCATGTCTATATAGGGGTGGGTAAATTATAATTATCACTCCCCACATGCTTGTATACACTAGTATCATCCTCCCCTACCGCATTGCCCTTAAAGTCACATCCACAGGATAATAGAGCTAGCGGGTGTTAGCAGGTTACTTGGTACAGAATAGAGCTGATCAGATGATACTACACACTATACAGAGGTTGGAAGCCGACATGAGATGATGAATAACACATGCCTAATATATAATAGATATAGTATATATAGATCATAGAGAAGAATAAGAGTAAGATAGATGAGATATTCTGATGTAAGAATGACATAGAAGTCATGTGTGTAACTATTGAGGTAGAGACTTAGACCTATTGGAGGAATGATAGGTGATGTATGTATTTGATGACTTCTAATATATATATGGAGATTTGTTGACACCTAGTAATATTGTGTTATCTTTCTATAATGTGTATTTGATGCTATATTTTGTTATTCTTTATGTTTTGTTGTGAATATATAGCTACTTGACCAGGGTATAAAATGTCTACAAAGACTTGATTGAGGACCGGCTCTCTCAATTAACATTCCCTCTACATTTCTTGCTAACATTTGGTTCCCTTGTCGGGACCTTGGAAGAAGGTGGTTAAGATTGAAAGGGAAAAACATCTGAAGAAGAAGTACCGAGTTCCATAAAAGAGAAAAGGCAAGGTTAGTGGGAAAAAAACTTAAATTGTGGAGGAATTCAAATCCCCTTAAGTTTCTACCTCTATGAGAGGGGGGACAAGCACTTAAGAGAATGGCAAGTGGGAAGGGGGTAGGGTTTGGAAGGACCTTGCAAATCATGTTAATCTTCAAATAAAGATTCCATGGGATATAAGAGGACTAATGGAACACCAAATCCAGCCAAGCCATGGTGAAAGGGGAGAAGTGGAGGAAAAGAGAGATTGGCAAAGAAATCAGAAATGGTATGGAGATAAGCAGAGAAGAGAGATTGAAGAAAACTTAGGAAAGACAAGAGTGTTACTGCAGAAGAATTGAAATGGCACAAATGATGGAGGAAGGAGGGATAATAGAAGGTGTGGAAGAAAAGTTAGAAGAATTTGAAGAGCACACCACTAAGGGTGTTGCTTGAAGGAAAAAATAAGACAAGCATGTCATGAAGGATGATACTTAGTGCACCAAGGAGTGTGCTTCTAGAGAAAGGAGGTTGGATGGAGAAGACATAGAGGATGTTATAGAGAATATTGATGTGCGTGCCACTGTGGGTGCTCCCAGAGAAGAATACAGAAGAGAAAGAGAAGAAATAGGCAAACTAGGGATTATGTCGTAGACTGTCGAAACATATGAGTTAACACTAGAGATTTTGAAGGTGGATGAGGAATATATAGAGTTAATATGTTGAAGTATAAGAGAGATAAGAGAAGGAGGAGAAGATGTGGTAAACATTGAAAGGAGTTTTGAGGGTTTTCAAATGTTATTTGAATCATCATTGGATGCTGACATGATGTCATTCACAAAGGAAAGTGAATCCCCTAATTTAAAGAGATACTCTAAAGAGACATAGCCCCTAGACCATGAGTCACCCTGAGTACCATATAATGTTAAGAGAATTTTAGTAGAGAAGGAAGATATTCAAGAAAACAAGGAAGCAGAGATAATAGCAGAGATCTAGAGCAATTTTGTAGTAGTTTTAGGAGAGGAGTACTTTCAGATCTGACTACAAAGAGATAAGGGAAGAGAAGGTAGAAGATAGAATAACCAGAGGAGAAGACCAGAAGAAACTCACTGTAGAGTACTGGAGATTGTGTGAAAATCAATCATGGATACACATATTAAGTTTCCTATCTTTTAGGACACTATTGAAGCAGCCGAATGTGTGTACCAACTTTCATCTTCTTCATCAACACATTCTCTTTTCTTATGGAAATTTTGTGAAGGACAATTAGGTGTTTCATGGTCATCCCACTCTTTGCATAATCCATAGTATAGTGAATTTATTCTTTTTATTGTTGTTTTGATGTCTACTTTTATTGCGGCAGCTTGTCTTTCACCTTTCATCCTAGGGCACTTATTTCTCAAGTGACCTTCTCTTGTAAAATATAAGCACCAAATATTAGGGCTTTGTTTCTATGTGTTCTCCTCCTGCCTAGCCAATATCTCTTGCTTTAGCTTCAACTACTTCAATTCCAACTTTAGCTTTTCCAATTCTAGGTCTTCCTTCATCCTATCTTGTCTACACCAGGATTGAGACTCTATCTAGTAGGCTAGTGTCACTACTTTTGCATATGTCTTAAAGATCCTTCCATCTAGAGCTAGCCATATTTCAAGGCTTATTCTAGAAGTAAACCATTCTATCTTTTGCTTCTCAGTCAAGGGTTCCTTCAATCTCCTAGTTGTCGCCTTGAATATTTTATCAAAATCTTTATTGATTCTTTCTTCAATTGCATCGAATCTCTCATTCTACTTACCCCTTCTGTCAGAACATCCAGAACTCCAAAATTGTCTAAAAATGCCTTCTTTCTCTCATCCCAATCCTTGTCACTATTCGAGCATATCTTCCTACACCACTTCAAAGCTTCATTCTATAAGGTGCCTATGAAATCAAATAGTTTGATTTCATCTCTTGTTACTCCCTTCCAATTCCAAATAGACTCCAAGACAAAAATGTGTTTAGCTGCTTTAGTAGTGTCCTTCTCAAATATAGGTCACTTAATAGGCATATCAATGATTGATTTTCTCACAATCTCCCATACTCTGTGGTGAGTTTTTTCCATTCTCGCCCTTCGGTAATGCTGTCTTGTATCTGTTGATTATCAGGAACACTGAGAGGGGGTGAATTAGTATTCTAAAAATCTTTTCATGTACCTTAACTTATAGCTATTTTCAAAAATTAATTAAACAAAGGCACAGCATGCATATGAATAGCAACCATAAATACATGACACATGAACATGAACATTTTTACGTGGAAAACCCAATAATGAAAAAACCATAGAGAGGATTAGATCTCAAATATATATTGCAATCTTTACAAAAATAATGTTCAGGCTTGGTCACTCTATGGAATTAGAACATGTTGGCTTACTGCCATGAAGTACAACTAAGTTTAGCAGGTTCACTGCCTCAACCCTAAACCTAGTAAGATCACAATAAGGGCTATTAAACCCTAAGGGCTATTAAACTCTATTGAAGGCTCACTGCTGGCTCACTGTCTTGAACATGAAATCTTGCTTTGCACATGAAAATTGAGTACTACTTAAGCATCTGCCACTATGCCAGGGTGTAGTTATTTCGCAACAAAATTTTGAATCCCAAGTCTTCATTGCTGCTTCTCTTTGAACTCTGCCCTTCTATTTGCATGCTTGTACTACACACACATACTTCTTCTCTGCACACTCACACTCAACCAAAATTCATCACTCTTATATATACGCATCATGATTTAATCCATAATCAGGTCAGCATCCAGAAAGTAGAACGTGTACATAGAAAAATGTACCTTGTCGCTCAATCCAATGCACTATGTGTCGTGAGGACCCAAATCTTCTTCCAAGCATGTTCATATATGTCAGTTCTAATCATTCAAATACTTGAATAGATCTTTCACACATTATTCACATCATGATTTATTTCATCAGTCGACATGTTCCTCAAGAGCATGCTCAACAGGTTCATCTACTAACTTACAACTTCTAGTACAGATCTCAAAACACCTTCAAAATCATATCAAGGACTCTTTACACATTCCCAATCTTACCCTTAGAACTGCAAGGCATGATCTCATCTTGTGGAGAAATGCAGACAAGTAGAACTCAAACTCTATCTCTATCAAACTCTGTCAAGCAATATGTCTATACTTAGCAGCTTGTAGCTAACCTTCTATTAGACTTTAGATCTTCTAATTCTAGAATAAAACACTTCATACAAGTGTTTACAACACCTTAAAAATGCATAACAAAATACCTATCTATGGAGGAATGCGGACCACTGTACTAGACCCTGTTCACTAGTCCTGCTATACCTTTGCTTACCTAGACTTTAGACAATTCTTCAAGGTGACTTCCAGAGGAGATCAAGAATTGACATTTGAAGCATAACACTATCAAACAACTAAGAATATCATACCTAAACCACATTAATTGATCATCATCTGCAGAGACATGCTATTCGACTTACTATCCTCTACTCAGAATACTTTTCATACTTAGCCATTTCCTATCAACCGAACCTGGGATCCAATATGTTCTTCCTAAGATATCTCTTCTTGTCATGGTGATAGGATCTTTGAGCCTTGTTTCCATCAATGAAAAGATACAGATCAATGTTGGAGCAGTGTCTCTTGCCAACAATCTCCCCCTTTGGCATTGATGGCAACACTTACTAAAAAATGCCTAACTACTCCCCCTTACTCTATACACTTGATTCTAATACTTCCCCGAAGATGTTTATCCATTTTTCACTTATCTTCTTCTCCCCCTTTGACATCAATAGCAAAGGGTGTGATCCAAAGCCCAAATTTTTTCAAAAATTCAAAATTTTGGTATCTCTGCTGCATATTTACAGATGCAATCTTCATCTTAATAGTACATATATTTGAGGATGTCATTGAAAATACCTTTAATTTGTGTCCACTCAATGTCCTAACTTTTTTTATCATTGTCCAAAATTTGAATGTCTCCACTGTAGAGAAAAGATAAAGCTTTTGCCTTTTTGAGATCAGAAGATGTCTCTATTTGTATAGCTACCCTAGCCTCTGAAATAAGATTTGTCATTGAGTCCAGTTTAGGGTAGACTAGTCCCCTTAGTTGTCCCATTGTGCTTTTTATTTGATATTTTTGATTTATTATGTCGGGTAGATCATTGTGGATGTTAATGACTTATGCTTCTTTATTTCTAACTGAATCTATTATTGGATCAAATTTGGTAGAGATGTCCATCATTTTCTATTCCAACTCTTTGATCTCTTATTCAATCTCCTGAGCAACTTTTGGCAAGGATAGACAAAATTTGTACACATCTCTAGCTTCTTTTACAACTCTTTGAGTGTTATCTATTGAATTTTCTAACACAATTTTATCATTGGCTATCATTGTCTTTAATTCTTCCAATATTTTTCCTTCAAATACCTACCTTACTTTTGTTTCTGTAGATTTTTCAAAAGATTCAAACTAATTACTTACTGAATTTATTAATCCCTTCAAGTGTCTTGTTGGAGGCATGGATGAATCCATCTTGTGGGTGGGTAGCCGCTTCTCCAAAATCCTAGATGCTTCATCAATCAGTTCACTGTCCTCAATATGAGATTTCAATATCTCCTCTTCAACCTTTTCTTGGACAATTGAAGCTAACTTAAATTTTTGTGCTGGAGACATTATGTCCAAGTTTATTGGGCCATGTAGAAATTCTTGTTCATCCAAATCTTGTTTCTTTTTCTCTAGCACTTCTTTTGCTGATGTGGCGGTGTCTCTTGGCATAGCAGGCACTTCTTCTTTCTAATTTTGTTCCAGATCATCTAAATCCATATTCTTATTGGTTTCCTCCACTTGTTAAGGTGGAGGATTTGCTAATTCTTCCTTAGTTTTCCTTTTGTTAGTATTAGCCTCAGTCTATTGTGTCAGAGAGGTTCTCACTTGAGAGTCATTAGTAGGTTCCTCTTTCTCCTCAGACATTCTGCCATCTATATCTTGTTTGTGACCCAAATTTATTTCCAGAGTAGATGAATTGACAGGAATAGTAGTTTCTTCATTGACACTTGTAATGGGAAGATTGTGTTGTTTCAAAGCTTTCAAGATAATTTCTTTTGATTCTTTTACCACTTTATCAATATCACCCAACATTAAAAAATTCATTCTTGTTTTAGTTCTAAACTGATCCTTAGTCTCCTTTGAGATCAGAATTTCTTCCTTTGCAGTGATTTCCAAACAAATTCTAGTCAATACATGTTTTCTCAGCTCAATATCTTTAGCTCTGGTATTCTCTTTTCTGATGCTTATGATATTAGCTAGACTTTCTAGGAGATCAGAGATGATCTCAATGAGGGCTTTGCTAAAAGTGTTGAGATAGTTTATAGTGGCTTCCTCCAGACTCCTTTTGTCATCGTCACTAAATTCATCATAGTGCTTAATCATAGGTTTTAGATTCCCATCTATAGTGACAACCTTTACTATATCTGCCAATGCTGGAGGCATTTTTTGTCTTTTACTGGACTTATCTTTTCCGAAGGGTTTTTCTTTAGTGCTTCCGGGGGCTTTGTCAATCTCAATTTTCATCTTTTTGATCTCTTCATCTGTCTTTGTCTCCTCTTCATCCTTTTCACTTATGCTAACATATAATCTTTTTCCCTTCATCTTCTTCCTCTTCATGTCTTTGGCTGAGGATTCTTTTGATGTTTTCTCTAGGTTCATTAAGGCTATGGCACCAGAGGAGGTGGCAGATCTTCTATTAGTCCTTTGAGATTTCTCAGACTTATCCTATTTCATCTGTGGTTTTTCTAGAATCTACACTAGTTTATTCTTTTTCTTTTCTTCTACTACTTTCTCTTCTTTTTCCCTTACTTCTTTGAGTTGTTCTTTGGTGATGCCACACCTTGTAGCGACTTCTTCCTCTTTTCTAACTTTTCTAGTTGATTCAAGTTTTCTAAATTCAACATGAAGTTTTATGGAAAACTCTTCATAAGTTCCAAACCTTTCTTCCATCTTGTCCTTGGGTTTGCTCAACATGTATTGAGCATAGCTCTCTAATATTTGCCCATCTACTTCAAACCCCATTGGCATTACCTAGACAGTCCTAGGGTCAACAACTTCTATTAGGCATTAGTCTTTTGTAACCATGAAATAGATAGTATCCTTATATTTGTCAATAATTTTCCTAGGAATTATTTCTCTAGCCTGCATTATGCCTTGAAATTTTTTTAAGTATCCCCATAAGGCCGTGTTTTTCTCATTAACACTTCCAATGCTATTTAGATGGTTTCTGATTTGGACAGCTACTGGTTTACTGCTTAACCAGATCAAATTCTTCGTGTTTGGATAGCTTATTCATAAAATAAAAGAATAAGCAGATGACCAACGTACCATATTTGAAGGGGTAGTTCTTGTTTTCCTTTATCTTATTCAGGTTCTCTAGTAGTTGGGTTAGCAGTAGTTCATAGAAATCATAATCTACATTCTCTTTTACCATTTGATATGCATTATAGATTGTTGTTCATGAGACGGAATTCTCCCAGTTGGAGAAATAGATCTTGTAGCCCAAAACCATTGAGGTGAATCTTACATCATGATCTATAATATCATTGATAGTCAGTGCCCTCTTGTCAAAGCTTTCTCCAGTGGCCTCTATAACAGTCTGATTCTTAATAGCCTTCAACAAGGGCACACCTCTGGTGGAACTTAATCCTATCACTGCCCTAATTGCATCCTTGGTTATTTTGAAGGGCTGCTCTAACCATATGAATTCATCATAAATTCAACTCAGAACATACCTTACCCATTCATCCTCCACAAACATAGGAAAATCCACATACTGAATAAACTTAATTTCCTTTAGGGTTTTGTATTCCTTTTTGAGGTCAAATTGGTCATGAGTTAGATGCTTGAGATGTAAATCTGTCAGACAAATGCTATTGTGTTCATCTATGGCAACATGAATATACGCCCTAACATCCTCAACATAAAGGACTCTGTAAGGTATACTAAAAAATGCACCTATTTGATCCACTTCGGTTGCTTTATGTGGGTGTTTCTTGAACTTGGGTCGAGGGCGTTCAGTAATATCTACAATTTATGGAGTCACCATAGCAAGAATTCAATAGATTCACAATTAGGGTTTCTATGGAAATACCTTGTTTTGCTGAGTCAGGGTTTCCTTTCTTCGAATGCTTCAAATCTTGGTTGTCACTACTTTAGCTTCGATCTCTCTGAAGTTATGATAGCTCTAAGTGCAAAGTGATTTTGAAATCAAACAAGTTCCTTTTTATCCTCCGCACGGTTTGACCTAGTCATCATAAATGCTCATTTTCAAAAAGCTGCCAAAATCTTTCACCATAGAACAAAGTCAATTAGGATTGCTCCGTAATATGCCGCATTGACCCTTTTTCTTCCAGTTTTTCTTCTAAGTGGCGTGTCACATCAAATTTTATCATATACCTTCATGCAAGATTCTAGCACCCACTTTCTAGTTGGGGGTTTGAATTTTCAACACTGTTCCCCTTGAGCCAAAGCTCTCGATTTACTTCCTGGAGGAAGTATCTACACCGAACACTGGTGCAGATTGATCCCTGACTTCTATTACTTCTTTCTTGATCCATACCTTGTCCATTTCCTTTTTGGTTTCAACAGGAATAACTTTCTCTTTTCCCTTATCATTTCTTTGCTCTGTTTTCCTTTCTTCAGAATAGTGATTTCTCTTTATATTTCTGTTTTTACAAAATCTTGCAACATGTCCAAATTTGTTGCAGTTGAAGCACATCACATTTTTTTGACCTTGAATCCTTCCATTAATTGAATTTGATTTGCATTGATTATCCATATGTCCAAATCTATTGCAAGCAAAACACTTTCCATGGAATGATTGACTGTTCCTTGTATTTTGAAAATTAGTCCTTACTGAACTTCTGCATTCTTTTGATTTGTGTCCCATTTTATAGCATGCATTGCATCTAATGAAATTTTGACTTACTTTACTTTTTCATACAACAACTCTATGACTAATTTTATGGCAATTAAAGCATTTACCTTTGAAGGATTGTTCATTCCTCCTATTGTTGAAACTTTTCCTGATCTAATTTATGCATTCATTTATTCTATGACTAGTTTTTTTGCAATTGAAACACTGACTAGAGAATGATGGAATTTTTTATTTATTCTGCTTTTACACTAAGTAGCCTTATGACCAAACTTATTGCATAAATTACAATAACCATTGAAAGATGGGTACCTTTGAGAATTTGGTTGTCTGACTGGAGGTCTTCTAAGTCTTCTTCTTTGATTTCTGAACTGCTATCCTTTGTTTTGCCTTGACTCAGTGTTCATTTGACTAGAGTTTGAACTTTCTCATTCCTCAAATCCTAAAGCATGTTTGTCATCAACATTGTCCTGGCTAGCAATCATTTCATCCAGCTTTATAGTGCTTATCTTGAATTTTTCTTCAAAACTTCTGGCCTTTTCCAGATTTACTTTTAAACTTATAATCTCTTTTTCAAGTTTTGTACAATCTTCTAATCTATTCTTCACAATCAAATTTTAATCTTCTTCTGCTCTTGTTCTTTCTGCTTCCAAATTATTTAGGGCTTCATTTTCTGATAACAATTGGTCACTGACTTCTTTGTATTTCACTTTGAATTTCTTGACTTGCTCTTTCAACTTTAAGATGCATTCATCAGCTTGTTTCAAGTTTTCTTTCAGATCCTTGACCTCTGCTTTAGAATTTTCAAGATCCATATGAGTTGCTTCTAGTTGGTTGTATCTCTCATAATTTCCATAAATTCTTGTTGCCATGATCATACTATCCTAGATCTTCCTTAAGTTGTTAAACTTTTTCCAAGGAACCTCGCTCTGATACCAATTGTTTATTATCAGGAACACTAAGAGGGGGTGTGAATCAGTGTTCTAAAAATCATTTCATGTACTTTAACTTTTAACCATTCCCAAAATTAATTAAACAAAGGCACAACATGCACATGAACAGCAACCATAAAAACATGACACATGAACACCAAGATTTTTACATGGAAAACCCAATAAGGGAAAAACTAGGGAGAGGATTAACTCTCAAATATATATTGTGATATTTACAAAAATAATGTTCAAGCTTGGTCACTCCATGGGCCTAGAACATGCTGGCTCACTGCCATGAACTACAACTAAGTTTAGCAGGCTCACTACCATGAAGTACAACTAAGTTTAGCAGGCTTACTGCCTCAACCCTAAACCTAGCAAGATCACAATAAGGGATGTTAAACCCTAAGGGCTATTAAACCCTATTGAAGGCTCACTACCAGCTCACTGTATTGATCATGAAATCTTGTTTTGGACATGAAAACTGAGTACTTCTTAAGCACTTGCCACTATGCCAGGGTGCAATCATTTAGCAACAAAATTTTGAATCCCAAGTCTTCATCGCTGCTTCTCTTCTAACTCTTCCCTTCTATTCGCATGCTCGCACCACACACACACTTCTTCTCCACACACTCACAGTCAACTAAAATTCATTGCTCTTATATATTCACATCATGATTTAATACATAATCAGGTCAGCATCCAGGAAGTGAAATGTGTACATATAAAAATGTACCTTGTCGCTCAATCCAATGCACTATGTGTCATGCAAACCCAAATCTTCTCCTAAACATGTTCATTTATGTCAGATCTAATCATTCAAATACTTGGATAGATCTTTCACACATTATCTGCATCATGATTTATTTCATCAGTAGGCCTATTCCTCAAGAGCATGCCCAACAGGTTCATCTATTGACTTACAACTTCTACTGCAGATCTCAAAACACCTTCAAAATCATATCAAGGACTCTTTACACATTCCCAATCTTACCCTTAGAACTATAAGGCATGATATCATCTTGCAGAGAAATGCAAACCATCAAAACTCAGACTCTGTCTTTGTCAAACTCTATCAAACACTGTGTCGATACTTAGCAGCTTGTAGCTAACCTTCCAGTGGACTTCAGATCTTCTAATTATGTAATAAGACACTTCATACAAGTGTTTACAACACCTTAAAACTACATAAAAAAATACATATTTGCATAGGAATGCGAACCACTACACTAGACCCTGTTCACTAATCCTGCTATACCTTTGCTTACCCGAACTTTAGACAATTCTTCAAGGTGACTTCTGGAGGAGATTAAGACTTGACCTTTGAAGCATAACACTATCAAACAACTGAGAACATCATATCTAAACTGCATTAACTAATCATCATCTGTGAGACATGCTATTTGACTTACTATCTTGTACTCAGAATACTTTTCATACTTAGCCATTTCTTGTCAACCGGACCTAGGATCCAATATGTTCTTCCTGTGATATCCCTTCCTTTCATGGTGATAGGATATCTGAGCCTTGTTGCCATCAATGACAACATATAGGTCAATATTGGAGTAGTGTCTCTTACCAACACTATCAACTTGCTTCCTTTCTCTTCCCTTATCTCTTTATACTCGGATCTCAAAGTACTCCTCTCCTAAACCTATTGTAAAATTGCTCTAGATCTATACTATTGTCTCTTCTTCCTTGTTTTCTTGAATATCTTCCTTCTCTACTAAAATTCTCTTGAATTTATATGGCACTTGGGGTGACTCGTAGTCTAGGTGTTGTGTCTATTCATAGTGTCTAGATTCAAATTAGGGGATTCTCTTTTCTTTTTGAATGACATATGTTAGAAATGAATGCACAACTACTCAGCGGAAATCTGATTCAAATATAAATTTCTACAATCTTTAATTGTGTATTATCAATGGAGATTGAAAACATAGATAAGAAACTATGCAGTATAGAAACATCAAAACAAAAAACTGAACACACAACACAGTGTTTATGTGGAGAAAACCCTTGCGGGAAAAAACTCCACCAGGAAAGAGGCACAAATTTGTTTTAATCTGAATAAGATTGTACAATACAATAACTCAACAACTCTCTCCACCAGTCTTCAACTTGGCAACATTCCAGTAGCACTTGTGTACCTAAAATTTGTATTGCAGCAACAAATACAATGGCAAATATTTATAGAAGATTTTTCCCTCCATTCTAGGTGTCCACTTTCTCTCTCCTCCAAGTACCCACATGCAAGCATTAAATATCATCATACATGAAACCTCCAAGTGGAAAAAACTTACCCATACAAGGTTGGGCGCCCAAAACCAAGAATAGCATGTAATAACATCTTATGACACTTCATAACCATCATAGATACCACCAACAATAAATCTTCCCAAGATGGGCGCCTAGTGTTAAAAATAGCAACCACAACTAATAATGGCTGTCATATGTGTCATACATGCATGGAATCTTATGACAACTTGTAGCTGCCATAAATCCACTTACACCATATTATGACAAGTTGTCATACATGCCAAAAATAGTAGATTCCTCAAGGGAAATGCCTACCCTCATTTACCTCTAAGTTTTACATTTTTCAATAGTAAATATCACTCCGTAACTTTTGTCGGTAACTCCAAAATTATCACTATCAATGAGACTACCTCATTCCCTTATGGGTAATTACAAATTACAAATAATAAATGGAATAAATAAGATATTTAAATTTACAAGGTTAATGGCACCTTATTCTAATATTCTCACACTTGACATTATTCATTGTAAATCAACCCATATAAAATTAAATGAAATAATCAGGTACTCGAAAGAAGGCCCATGACCTCTCTACACGACATGAACTTCTCTATACTCATAGGTTTGGTCAATGAATCTGCAACATTCTCTTGAGTGTATATCTTCTTCAGTCCAATATGTCCATTTACAACCAACTCTCAAACAAACTGATACTGGACATCAACATGCTTAGTTTGAGCATGATACATAGGATTCTTGGCCAAACAAATAGCACTCTAGCTATCAGAACCAATCTAAATGATCTTGCAATAAAAATCAATACTTGTACACAGTCTCCTCAACCAAACTTCCTCCTTAGAGACATGAGTAGTAGTCATATACTCTTCTTCTGTGGTGGAGAAAGCAACTGTGGGCTGCCTCTTACTCATCCAACTCACTGCTCCTCCAAACAGAATAAACACATAGCCACTAGTGGACCTTCGACTATCCAAGTCACCTGCCCAATTTGCATCAACAAAACCCTGTATGTCTAAAGATTTGTTAGCACTATCAGTACCAGATTAAACCAAACAATAATCCGGTGTACCTACAAGACATTTAAGCACCCTTTTCACATAATTTCAATGTTGTCTACCACGGCTCGACATAAATCTGCTCAAAACTCCCACTGCTGGGGCAATATCTGGCCTAGTGAAAACCTTTGCATACATCAAACTCCCTACAACACTAGCATATGGCACATTAGACATATCCTCAAGATCATCCTCAGTGTTTGGACACATATCTAATGAAATATTAGTACCAATGGGTAAAAGAACTCTAACTAGGTTAGATTCCTACATACTAAATCTTTGCAAAATGGTATTCACATACTTACTTTGCAACAACCAACGCTTTATGTTACCTCTATCCCTCATGATCTCCATTCCCAAAATATACCTAGTAGCTCCAAGATTCTTCATATCAAATGGACCTAAAAATTGGGCTTTAAGCTCACTGTTCATTCCCTTAGTATTGCTAAAAAAACATGTCATCAACATACAATGCAATAACCAATATAGAATCATGAATACAATGAATGTAAACACAATGATCCTCCTAACTTCTAACAAAACCCAATTTTAACACAAATGAATCAAACTTTTGATACCACATTTTAGGGGACTATTTCAAACCATAAAGTGACCTCTTCAACCTACAAACCCAATGTCCTTTTCCTTTTAACTCAAAACCTATAGGTTGTTGTATATAAATTTCTTCCTCAAGATCTCCATGCAAGAACACAGTCTTAACATCCATTTGCTCAATATCCAAATCATAATTTGTAACAATGGATAAAAGAAATCTAATAGAAGTCAATTTAGCAACAAGAGAAAAAATATAACCAACATCAACTCCCTCTGTCTAGGAGTAGCCCTTGGCTACCAATCTAGACTTGTACTTCTCTAATGACCCGTCTGCTCCAAACTTCTTCTTGAAGACCCACTTACAACCTATGGCCTTTCTTCCTTTGGGCAAACGAACAAAATCCAACATATTACAAAAGTCTAAAGCCATCTACTCCTCCTGCATGGCTAACTACCAAGACTCACTATCATCTGAAAGAATAGCTTCCCTATAGGATCTAGGCTCATCGTTAGTACTCAATAAAGAAAATACACAACGAAAATCTAGTGGGCTATACATGTCAACTAGATTCCATTGTCTTTTGGATATCCTCAAGGGTGGAGTAAGAGTCTCAACTTGTTCTTCTACATGATCATTTGTACCAACTTCTTCTATAACTACAAATTCATCTTGATCAGAACTACTCAAATCTTCTTCATCTTCTTCACCCCCCAATCCATCATTATGTTCTTTTTGAGGTGCATCTTGATGCTCTAACTCAAAGTGCATTCTCTTTACCTTTTCATCCTTTTCTTTTCACTGCTCAAGTTCAGAAATAGCTCTAAGTTCCCTAAAGATACAATCTCTAGAATAGATAATCTTATGGGTTAGTGGATTGTAAAGCTTGTAACATTTGGCATTATCACCATATCCAATGAATGCATACACTTTTCATCTTTTGGATCCAACTTAGATCACTTTTCCTTAGGCACATGAACAAAAGCCTCATAGCCAAAATCCCTTCAATGTGAAACAAAATCTTTCTTACCTGTCCACACTTCATAAGGTGTCAAATTAAGATCCTTAAAAGGAGATTTGTTAATCAAGTAGCAAGAAGTACACATGGCCTTTGCTCAAAAGCATTTATACAACTGTGCTTCACTCAGCATATTTTTGGCCCTTTCCATGATTGTTCAATTCATCCTTTTTGCAACACCATCCTGTTGTGGTGTATATGGAGTTATCTTTTGTATGATAATACTTGCATGCTTGCAAAACTCATCAAATTTCTTAAAGCAATATTCCCCTCCATTGTCAGATCTTAATATTTTTATCTTCAAACCTGATTGGTTCTCTACTAAGACTTTGAATTCCTTAAACTTAGTGAAAAGTTTAGATTTGTGTTTCATAAAATAAATCCAAGTAAATATGGACACATCATCAATGAAGATAACAAAATAATGAGATTTTTTGATAGATTAATTATCCATAGGTCCATACACATCCATATGAATAATTTCTAACTTCTCTTTTGCTCTATTGCTTCCTAAAGGAAATGATTTTCTATTTTATTTACTAAACACACAATGCTCATAGAAATCAAAGCGTTCATTACAATAAGATAAACCATCCAACAAATATTTATTCTTAATAGTTTTCCAAACATTATTACTTGTGTCACCCAATCTATGGTGCCACAACATACATGTATTTTCAGTACTAGACTAAGATACATAGGAGGCATTACAAACTATAGTGGCTTTAAGCTTGAACATGTTTCCCAATCTCTTCCCTTTTCTTACCACCAAGTTCCCTCTCACCAATCTGTAGCCATGCTTGTCAAAAGTCACATGTATTTCCAAATCATTTAGCTTTGAAATAGAAATCAAATTTCTAGCTAACCCAGAAACATGATAAACACCAGGGAGGGTTTAATCCTCCCATCACTAAAACACAATAGTACCTTGCCTTTCCCAAGTATCAAATATGTAGAGTTGTCTCCAAGGTAGATATTACCTCCATCATATTCTTCATATTTGGAGAACCATTCCTTATGTGGGGTCATATGAAATGACCATCTTGAGTCAACCAACCAGTGATCATTAGAAACAACACTACATGTAAAAAGTAAAACATCTTCACCTGCATTCAAAGACTTATCCAAAGTAATTTCCCACTGTTTCTTTGTGTTTCTACACTCCTTCACATATCCCCTTTTACTGTAGTTCCAACACTTAACTCTATTCTTCTTCCAAGGAGTCTTAGATTGGCCCTTGGACTTGTCCTTAGACCTTCCCCTGACACTGAGAGCATCCCTTGAACTATCTGAACTCTTCTTCCTCAGTTCCTATAATAGTAAAACTATAACAAGGGCATCCAACTTGGGATCTATGAGGATAGCAGTGATAACTTGTATAACATTCTCCCAAGACTCAGGTAAAGAATAAAGAAGTAAGATACATTTATCTTCCTCACTAACATCAACATCTACTGATGCAAGCTAACTCAATAAAAAATTAAAAGAGTTTAAATGCTCTACAACTGATTCACCCTCTCTCATTTTCATGGAAATTTTTCTTTTTAAATAAAGATAATTTACCATACTCTTGGGTTGATAGATCTCACCTAACCAATTCCACAATTTATGTGTAGTCTCTTCCTTTGTGACATTTAATAAGACAGAGTCTAATAGACACAAACAGATGGTTCCCCGTGCCATTTTATCTAGTCTATACCACTCATCTAGAGAGACATCATTGGGTTTCTTCTCTTTTTGAAAAACCAACCACTAGTTTCTTTCTTTCAAAAAATCCTCCATTCTCAGCTTCCACAACTCAAATCCCATTCCATTGAACTTCTTAATGTCCAAATGAGAGGTTCATGCAATGGTAATTTTGCAGCCATAATATAAACTTAAGATCTACAAAACAAGCACAACCAAATCTCCCACTATAGCTATAGCTTCCACATTACCACCCAAGAGTCAAAGCTAGCCAGGCTCTGATACCAAATGTTAGAAATGAAAGCACAACTACTCAATAGAAATATGATTCAAATATAAATTTCTGCAATCTTTAACTGTGTATTATCAATGGAGATTAAAAACATAGATAAGAAACTATGCAACATAGAAACATCAAAACAAAAAATTAAACACACAACACAGTGTTTATGTGGAGAAAACCCTTGTGAGTAAAACTCCACTAGGAAAGAGGCACAAGTCTGTATTAATCTGAAAAATATTATACATTACAACAACTCAACAATTCTCACCACCAATCTTCAACTTGCTAGCATTTTGATAGCACATGTGTACCTAAAACCTGTATTGCAACAATAAATACATTGGCAAATATTTATAGTAGAGTTTTCCCTCCATTCTATATGTCCACTTTCTCTCTCCTCCAAATACCCCACATGCAAGAAATAAATGTCATCATACATGCAACCTCCATGTGACAAAAACTTATCCATACAAGGCTGGGCACCCAAAACCAAGAATAGCATGTAATAATATCTTATGACATGTCATAACCATCATAGATACCACCAACAATAAATCTTTCCAAGATGGGCTCCTGGGGCTAAAAATAGCAACCACAACTAATAATGGGTGGCATATGCATCATACATGAATGGAATCTTATGACAACTTGTAGTTGCCATAAATCCACTTACACCACATTATGACAAGTTGTCATACATGCTAAAAATAGTATATTCCTCAAGGGAAATGCCTACCCTCATTTACCTGTGAGTTTTACATTTGCCAACAGTAAATATCACTCCGTATCTTCCGCTAGTAACTTTGAAATTACCACTGTCAATGAGACTACCTAACTCCCTTATGGGTAATAACAAATTATAAATAATAAATGGAATAAATACAATATTGAAATTTACAAGGTTAATGGCACCTTATTCCAACAACATCATGTTGACATCCAATGATGGTTTAAATAACATTGAAAATCCATCAAAACTCCTCTCAATGTTTACCGCATCTTCTCCTCTTTCTCTTATCTTCTTTTTGCTTCGGCCAATTATTCCTCTATATATTCCTCATCCATCTTCAAAATCTCCAGTATTAACTCATATGTTCTAGTAGTCTACGGTATAAACCCTAGTTCACCTATTTCTTCTCTTTTCCTTCTTCATTGTTCTCCAGTAGCACCCACAGTGGCACGCTCATCAACATTCTCCGTAACTCCCTCTATGTCTTCTCCATATAACCTCCTTTCTCCAATTGCACCCTCCTTGGTGTGTGTTGAGCAACTTTGCACAACATATTAAAACTCTTTTTTGATATCACCATAGAATTTCAAAGGCACAAATCCATGGAGTTTCAAGACATGAATCCTATGTAGAATGGCACTATCATTAGACACATAAGCACGGGCACCTTCAAGTTTAGAATCAAGGCTATGAAAACCAAGGCAAGGCCTCTCTATTTAGTGGTGCCACCATTGAAATATGATAGCATCATGGCATAAGGTAAAAGTATGGCAGTCTCTTAGGTATGGCGCAACCATATAAATGATGCTTGACCTTGGAAAATGATGCAACTACCTAGAAAAATGGCGCAACCTATTTTATATAGGAATGGACTATAGAAAATAAAGCTGAGCTATAAGGTATGAAGACTCGGCTGCTATCAAGAATGCAAGCATGGCTTCCCAAAAGTTGGCAAAGGAAATAAAAAGAAGGCGTTCCTCAATCCAAAAAAAAGCTCAAGCATTTTGATAGGCACACAACATATTAAAGACAATATGGCTTGAAAGAGGTTGGTACAGCTAGTGTAGCAAATGAAGCAACAATAGATCATAATGGCGCCATATCAAAACTAAGATGTGTCTATTAGAATCAAAGGCACAACACTATGGGAGGGTGCAATCTCAGAAAGAGGATCGACCTTAAGGTAATGTGCAAGCATTCACCGAAGATGGATAGCCATTCTAATATGGGGCCGTACTATATACAAGAGGCACAATGTTGAAAACAAAGGCATCAAGCCACTCCTAAGATATAAGCATGGTGCAAGCCATATATAGATGAAACGCAACCCTATTGTCCATTTCTAAACAATGCAGTGGCTAATGAAGAAATTGCACAGGCATTTTAAATAATGTGCAAGTTTCTAGCAAAGGCTCAGCCTATAGAAATATAGGCATGGCTTTGTTGATCATGTCATTGAAAAAGTATCATTTATAAGACATGGCAGCATGTATGGAAAGAAGGCTCGACCATTAGATAGTGTGCTATCTTTTGGAGCATGGCACATCAATTGTAGATGTAACTCTCATAGCCATTATAAGAAGGAAACAACCATAGCACTACACAGAACCATCTGAACCATTTGATGAAAAAAGATCAGCGGTTTGGACACCTGAAGGAGAAAATGAAGAAGATGTCAGTGGGAATGAGTAGCTATGTGCCACATTATCCTCAGCCACCAATAGCACAACTTGAAGGGAGAGTTAGAAGTTGTTAGTCCTCTGAGAAGCATCCATCCTCCACATGACAACAATGAAAAGTTTACACTTGTACTATGTTTTTAAAACTCACAAGGTTTAATATTTTTATTTAGAATCTTTATTTAAATCTTTTTAAGATTTTAATAAAGTGATTCTTTATTAATAAGCTTTAAAAGCTCACGAGTCATATAAAAGATAGAGTTGTGGGCCAAAACTAAATAAAGCTAAAGATTTATTTAAAATATAGAAACTTGCTTTAAATCCCTTCTTGGATAGCACAAAGTTTATGAAAGCAAGCACCTACAACAAAGAAAAAATAAAAGAAACACTCTTATTATTCATGCTTGTAAAAGTTAAAACTAGAGGTACAGTAACAAAAGCAATGCTTTATTCTATTTTTCTCACGCCAAGAAAAGAGAATATATAGTCAAGTTGAGAGATAGAATCAACAGGTAGAAAACAAGGAGTTAAAATTGGGCAAGATTTGCATGCAAACAAAGAGATAGTTTTGTTTTCTTTACCTCTATATATTATGGGTTTTGAGCAGTAGATAGGTAGAATGTAATTTACCAGTAGCAAAGGAATTAAAAGCAGTGACAGAAATAGATAAGTGGCTTCATTGACAGTAGAGTTTTGTAGGCCTTTGATGGTGAGTCTTCTCCGAGTCAACTGAATTTGATCCATTGTGCTCTTGAGGCATTTTGTGTCTTCAATTTGATTCACCAATGAAGGGAAGATATTTGTTTCTATGCCATTATTTTTTTGTTTGAGATGATTCTTCTCCTCTATTCTCCAAATCCAAGCCTTTATTTTGAAATCTGAGACTTTCAAACCTCATGCAAACTGAATGATTATGTGTTGGGCACTTTTTCCTTCATTGTATCTATGTTTATTCTTATCTCTTATTTGCGAATCCTGTGCACATGAATACTCTACAAGTTGGTGAAGATTATGATAGCATGTTGTCATGTTAAATAGATTTAATTTTATGTTTCCTTCCCTTTTCTTCCCAAACAATCTGAAAATGATTTCATTGAAAATATAATGAAGAGTTGGCTTCTAAATTCCTAGAGGTTATCTCGATCCGCAAAGTGCCACATTTAGAGATTTCCCATTATTGTTAGTGAAATAAAAATTTTACCATCAATAGTTTTTGGCACGCCCAGTGGGACCTAAATTGGAGAGTTCGGTCTTTGTTCAATTGATTCTTTGTTCTACATTTTGTGATTTTGGTGGAAATTCACAAAAATATTTGCTCATAGGAGCATACATCTTCCATCTGGTGACCACGATGGTGACTTTATCTTAGATCTTCATTTTTGTAGATCATGGCAACCCCAAATAATTATGTGCAGGTCAATATTCCAACAAGAGACTTACTATTTGTGACTGGGGA
Organism: Cunninghamia lanceolata; assembly: GCA_027924645.1. Lineage (NCBI taxonomy): Eukaryota > Viridiplantae > Streptophyta > Pinopsida > Cupressales > Cupressaceae > Cunninghamia > Cunninghamia lanceolata. The sequence goes on from BSBN01001006.1 coordinate 5,023,151, forward strand.
TTCAATTCCTCTTCTTCTACAACAACAAGTTTATGTTCCTGACGCAATGTTGAAAGCATTACCCCATTTTCATGGAGATGGCTCTATTTCCCCAGTAGATCATATTCAAGATATTGCAAATTTATGCAATATACATCATGTCACAACTAAAAGAGTAGCTCTTCTATTACTGACATCTTCTCTTAGAGGCAAAGCACAAGAATGGTACAAAAATCTTCGACCCTTTTCAATCACTAGACAGGATCAGCTTGGAGAGCTCATTTACAATCAATTCTGAGAGAAGGTAGATGTTCGCTTCCTTAATCAAAATCTTGTCACAATCAAGAGGCATCCTACAGAGTGCATGCATGATTTCAATGTGATGTTTGATAATATATGGAAAATGTTTTTAGTAGATGCAAGACCTCTAGTTTTAGCATTTCTATATTATTTGAAGGCTTTAGATCCTGAGATTTTTGTTATGATACAAGCCTTAGAAGGTGAAACCTTGCCTCAATCCTATGATTTTGCCATTAGGGTTGAAATGAACCTCATAGAAGCTAGTAAATTTTTTCTTTTTCCTTTAAAACCACTACTTCCTAATGCAAGTATCCCATCCCAAGCTCTTGCTTATAGTCAAATGCATAGTTGTTCTAATCCATCCACCCTTCCTATTTATTTGCCAAATCATAAGGAGATATTGGAAGTAAGAGAGCTTATAAAATCCTTCACCCATGAGCTTAATGAGCTAAGAGATCAAAGCATATATCAGGTTGATCCATATTTCATGCCTTAAAGCCCTTATGAATAGCCATATGAAAGAAATCCATATGTAGAAGAGATCCTTCCTCATGCACAAAATGTACCATATTATGTTGAAAATTGTGCTTTGCAAGCTTCTATTGTTTCAGATCCACAATTTCAATTGATGGAAGCGATAGATCAAGTGTTTTGTCACTTTGATGTCAAAAAAGAATGTAGTCAAAATGCAAGAAGTGAGGTTGGTCCTATTTATCTAGTGTATTCTTTTGTTTATGAGCATCATACAGATACAACAAATATTGATTAAGAGATACAGTCAAGTAAAGAAGAGGATTTAAATGAGGATGATGAGTTGGTTTATCTTGAATCTGAAAAGTACTTGCAAAAGAATATAAAAGTTGAAAAGTATTGGGTGAAGAATGATGCACAGTCTTTATGTCATCTTGAGGAAGAAGTTGTAAAGGAAATTTTTGTAGACTCTACAGAGTGAGTTCTTTTATTTTTGTAATGAGTTTTCACATCTTGCAGGGGATAGTATGGAGATGCATGAGCATGATGAGCAGCAAATCAAGGATTTATTCTCGGTTATTCAACAAGGGTTTTGTATTCTTGACAAAGGGGATCCCACCATTAAGAAAGTGCATGGCTCATTTGTAAATCCTCTCTCATGTGATCATGAAGAAAATTTTGAAGAAATGGTATGTGCAAGTTTTTATCGATTTTCCATTTTTGAGAATGGGTATGGGTGAAAGTTTAAAATTGTGTCACACTTTTATAAAGGAAAGAATCAATGTTGATCTAACTTTTTAACTTGAATCACTAAAAAGTGATGTATATGTTTTAAATTTTAAAATGATGTAAACTAATAAAATGTAGATTTTTTAGTGTATTTTGTGTTTGTGTTTTGTAAAAAAATTTAAAAAAATTTATATAAATATAGTATTTTAGAAAAGTGACACTATAATTTAGTTGCTGATAAAATACTAAAAAATAAGATTGAATGAGACATCACACTTTATATAGTAAATTTCATTTATTTTCCTTCTATGTTTCTTTTGTATTTATAATTCAAAACTTTAGTGCAAGGATTAATTTTTTCCCCAATTTGATAAATATATATTTTTAAATAAATCTTGGAAGTTGCATGTAATAAAAACACAACTGTTTCGGTAGGACATCAACTTTTGTCTTGATTATTTATCCAAAATAGGAAAAAAGTTATATCATCTTGACAAAGAATATCTCCTCTAGTGCATCATGTTATTTTCAAAAGAATTTGATAAAACTTTACTATTTTTTCTTGAGAGGACAATCAACACCATATTTTGTTGTTGATGACCTACTTTTAGTAGATATAAAATATAAAATATAAACACTAATTTAAATGTTTAAAAATAATATTTTTACAAAGTAGACTTAAAGATCTACAAAAGAGTATTTTTTATATTATTTTAAAATGATTATTTGTATGATTAAGAGTCCTTAGAACATCAAGTTTTTCAAATAATTTCATTTTTTTAGAAAATGAGCCACAAAGTGATGCTACATATGTTTTTAGTGGATGGTTCCAATTAGAAAAGTTGTAGCCTTGATCTAATGTAGCTACAATGAATCCAAATAGAACATAAGTTTCACCAAAATTGCCTTTTAGTTAGAAATACTTAAATTTGTTTATGTTGATAAGTTGGCCCAAAGTGTGACACAACTTTGAACTTTTACCTGTATTATCTTCTTCTTGAAGAGGATCCATGATTTCATTTGAATCCTAATGATGTCTCACGAGACACTTGTAGTAATAAAAAGTTGCATAAAAATTTGTATCATACTCCATTCTTCTTTCAAGAGGAAATTCCAATTAGATTCAAGATGGTTATGGGCAGCTCTGTCATATTCAAGCCTATTTTTGATGCCATCTTGGATCATGAGCATGCAAATGAACATACAAAAGAGATCACCAATAAATTCATGTTCATAGATGCTTTCGCATGCAAGAAAAGAGGTAAGCCCCAATGCTTGATATGCCCATCCCACCCTCCACTGGATGTACATCAGCTTGCATGGTATTTTGATGCTAAAGGAGAGTCTTCGGAATGAAGGAAGGTGATGGCACTAGTTCTAAGCACATTTTCTCTGATATCCCTTGATGGGGGAGGATCTATCCAATCACTTCATAGCTTCACTTTTAGAAATCAACTACAATGAGATTTGCATAAAAATGACAGTAACTATAAGGCAAAAATGACAGGAAAAAAATATTCTTGCACAGAAATATGGAGAAAGATATAAGCTTTATTTAATTTCTATTGTAGTCTTTTACAAACCAAAATTTCAGCCATACATTCGACCTTACACTAGGTAAGAAATCAAAACTAGAATAGAAAAAATAAACTATCATCTTCTATCTGAATGACACTGGGGAGATAGTTGGCCCCCTTTTCTATTACCATGACCCATTCCTATGTGAAGGTTGGCCTCCTTCCTTCTAACTCAGACCATCTTCACAACTGTCAACCTCCATAGTCTCTCTTTACTCCACTTCAATCACTCAGATACTACCACCAATCTGAATGGCCTCTATCCAACCTCCCCCAAAGTTGATTAACCAGAAAAATATATAGATCTTCCATAGTTTGCAGGAAGAATGAATCTTCCTCAGTCAATGTTGCCAGAGGTATTCATAAGCCCATGACTTCACACATTGAAGTCTACATAAAACATATCGCTGCCATAAACGAATGACCCCCATGATCTCTAAACATGCCAAAAAAAAAATCTCAAAAATTTGCGGGGAATAAATTCATTGCCTAAAGAAATATAGATGTTTCTAAATATGTCGAACCATAAAGAAAGAAAAGTTAGAAAGAATCTTTTGATTTGTGCCAGCTGGTCCATTCTTTAAGGCATGATATCAGGCCTTTATTTCTTTTTAAATCTGGAGAAGCCACAACCTCCTCAAAATAGTAGAAATTAAATGCTAAGAATGATGCCACTGCATCAGACTCCCAAGGCATAAAAAATCATCAGCTCATACTCATGAGGTCCATGATTCCACTTTCTTTTTCCTTGCTTTCCATTTTCTTAATTCTGCACTTCCACACTTGCATTATTACCTTCAAAATTTCACTATCTTCATTTGTCCTCTTCTTTCTCTTTGTGCATACTTCCTCGTTTGATTCTTCTTATCAACTCCAAATCACCACCATTATGTCTCATCATCACAATCATCTACTGGAAAAACCTCATCCTCATTTTGTGTAAAAGAAATTACCTCCAAAATCTTCATTTCTGCAACCAATAAATCTTCTCCATCTGTTAGTTTGTCCGCTTCAGTGTTTTCTTTCTCTGTTGTAATCACCTTTACCAAATCTACACTTTCACCTTCCAAATTTGCCTTCAAATTATTCTGCACTTCTAGTTGCTCATCCTCCTTTTCATCTAATAATCTCCTCATAGTTTCCTCATCATTAGGAAACTCAACATAAAAATTAGATTTCTTTTCTTTTACCTTGCCTCCTCTTGGCTTCTCTTGCTGCAACTTTACTGTGTGCTCCTTCTCTTTCTTGCAATCTTCTACTGGATTCTTCATGCTTCCAGTTTCTAGGGATTTTTTCTCCTTGTCATGCCTCCAATCCTTTGTCTTTTCTGCAACACCTTTGTTTGCTACTACTTGCTTCACCACCCACACTTTGTCACTGGACTGATGTCTTCTATTTGCTACTCTCGAGCTTCTCTTCACTTGCTTTGTCTTCATCCTCCACTCATTTTCTCTAGGCCTCTTTGCTGGCCAACTCATTCTTGCATCATACTGCCACTTATTCATCTGCATATCTCTCCTTCTATGCACTTGCTTGTCAGCATAAACATAATCAAAGGCATTCACTTCTTTACAACCCTTTTCATCAATCTTTTTCTTTTGCCAATGTGGCACTACATATCCATGATCCTCAATTATATTTACAGTCTCCAATTTTATTTTCTTATCAACTTGCTTATCCATCTTCTCATTTCTACATTCATAATTAAAAATAACAATTTTACCTCCATCCTTCTGTGCAAGGATCTGCTGTCCCAAATTGCATCCACCTTCAGCTTCTTGACTTTGTAACTCTTCTTCATAAGCATCTTGTGCTACTGCTGCAATATCTTCACATACGTCATGAAACTCTAGGGTTTCCTCTTCATCTTTAGCATCAAACTGAACATCTTTGGCATCAATCTCCTTTTCTTTCTTAGGCACTCTGTAATGCACCTCTGTTGCAAACTCTTCTTGGCATTATGTTGCCATTAATCTCTTCTCATTCACATCTTTTACTCTTTCTTTGGGAGCTATTCTTGCCCCATCTTTTGTCATCTTCAAGGTCTCCTCCTCAACCTTCTTCATCACTTTCTTTATACCTGCATATAAATCTGCAAACATAACATTAGCAAATAAAATGAGAGACCACAATGTCTCTATCAATGCCCTCCTCATGGACATTCTTCCTTCATTATTTTCTTCTTCAAGTGCTTTCTGCTACACCTTTTTCTCTTCCTCTTTTCTCATGTGCTCTTCAATAAGAACCTCTTTGACCTCTTCTGGTCCATGTTGCTCTAATGGCAACCCTTTGCTACCCCAACTTCTATGGGCACTCTTTTTATCCTTCTCTTCTCTTCTCAAGACAATTGTCTTTTGCCTTTTTCTTTTCTCAGTAATCTCTTTTACTGGCCATTTCGCATTCTTTACCATTGGCCATACCCAATAATATCCTTGGTCTTGTTCTTCATACCATTGTTTCACCATCATCAAATCTCTCCTCAACTTGGCCAACTCTCTCTGGAATTCTTCATCTGTCATCCTTTTGCCTTCTTTTCTTTTGTCTCTTTTCGTGAGATTCTTTTTCTCCATTTGCTTCTGCATTCTTCTATCTCCTTTCATCTTTTAGTCACCTCTTTAGAATTTTGATAGCACTTGATGGCACCGGTTCTAAGCACATTTGCTCTGATAGACCTTGATGGGGGAGGATCTAGCCAGTCACTTCATAGCTTCACTTTCAAAAATCAACTACAATGAGATTTGCATAAAAATGATAGTAACTATAAGGTAGAAATGACAGGAAGAAAATATTTTCGCACAAAAATATGGAGAAAGATATAAGCTTTATTTAATTTCTATTGTAGTCTTTTACAAACCAAAATTTCGGCCATATATTCGGCCTTACACCAGGTAAGAAATCAAAGCCAAAATTTAAAAAAAACTATCATGTTATGTCTGAATGACACTGGGGAGACAGTCAGCCCCCTCTTCTATTACCACGACCCATTCCTATGTGAAGGTCGACCTCTTTCCTTCTAACTCAGACCATCTTCACAACCATCGACCTCCATAGTTGCTCTTTACTCCAATTCAATCACTCAGATACTACCACCAATATGAATAGTCACTATCCAGCCTCCCCCAAAGTTGATTAACCAGAAAAATATATAGATCTTTTACTGTTTGTAGGAAGAATGAATCTTCCTCAGTCGCTGTCGCCTGGGCATAAATTCATTGCGTAAAGAAAGCAAGATGTTTCTAAATATGTCAACCATAAAGAAGGAAAAGTCAGAAAGAATCTTTTGATTTGTGCCAGCTGGTCCATTCTTTAAGGCACGATATGAGGCCTTTATTTCTTTCTAGATCTGGAGAAGCCACGACCTCTTCAAAATAGCATAAATTAAATGCTAAGAACGATGCCACTACATCGGAAAGCAAAAAGGTACAACTTTTTATTATATTTCTTCATGCATTTCATTTGGTCAATTCTCAGTTCAATGTCCAGATCAAATGGGGAAAAATAATCAAATCTAGGAGTTATTTCACCATTCCAGTGAATGGGCATGTTCCTGTCAATTTTCCTACATTGATAGATTAGTTTCAATGGTTTCAGAATAAGTTGCAAATGCAACATTTAGATTTAGTTTTAGTTTTCCATTTGCCATTTGAATAAATTTAGTTGCGGTTATGAGGTTTGCACTTATGATCAGCAATCATCTGTCAATGGTTCAACAATGTTTTGGTTTCAATTTGGGGGTCTCCCCGGTAGCATATATCAATTTGGCATTACAAGCTTTTGGTTGCAAATGTGTTCTCAGTTTTGTGGTTTGTTTCAGTATATTTTGACCACGTGCCCAATGGATTCAAGGCCTTTTCTTTTGGGTTCGATGTGTGCAGGCACACTTTCCCTCATGAGTCGCCAAGAAATGTTGAGCAATTTTGCACAACATATCGAAACTCATTTTCGATATCACCATAGAATCTCAGAGGCACAAAGCCATGGAGTTTCAAGAAATGAAGCCTTTGGAGAGTCAAGGCTCAGCCTTCGTGAGTCAATGGATAGGTTTGTATTGAAAGGTTTGGTCTGTTAAGCTAAATTCTCAACCTCTGCATATCAAAAGCCTCGCAATCTTTAATGTATGGTGTTTCCTGTTAAAATTAAGAGGATACCTATTTAAATGAAGTCTGAACCACTTTCAAATAGAGTCACGGGCCATGAGTCTGATAGGTGCCAGCTATGGATAAGACACAACATACATAAGAAGAAAGGCGTTGTTTATAAGTTTCAGCGCCAGCCTCTCAAACAAAGCTTAAGGATCTAAAAAGGTGCAATCTATAAAATGCAAGTGTTGCCAAAAGAGTATAGGCTTGGCCTATCTCATAAGAATTGCACTGCCATTAGAAACATAAGCGCGGGCATCTTCAAGTTAAGACTCAAGCCTGAGAAAATCAAGGCCTGGCCTCTCCATTCATTGGCGCCACCATTGAAGTATGATAGCATCATGGCATAAGGTAAATTTATGGTGATCTCTTAGGTATGTCGCAACCATATAAATAATGCTTGTCCTTGGCAAATGATGCAGCTACCTAAATAGATGGCGCAGCCTATTTTATATAGGCACGACCTATAGAAAATAAAGATGAGCCATAAGTTATGAAGACTCAGACGCTATCAATAATGCAAGCATGGCTTCCCAAAAGTTGGTGAAGGAAATAAAAAGAAGCGTTCCCCAATCCAAACAAAATCTCAAGCATTTTGATAGGCACACAACATATTAAAGATAGTGTGGCCTGAAAGAGGTTCATACGGCTAGTGCAGCAAACGAATCAACAGTAGATGATAATGGCACCATATCAAAACTAAGACATGTCTATTAGAATCAAAGGCATAGCACTATGGGAAGGTGCAATCTCAAATAGAGTATCGGCCCAAAGGTAATGCGCAAGCATTCGCTGAAGATGGATTGCCATTCTAATATGGCGCTTCACTATATACAAGAGGCACAACGTTGAAAACAAAGGCATCAAGCCACTCTGAAGATATATGCATGGTGCAAGCCATATCTAGATGAAACGCAACCCTATAGTCCATTTCTAAACAATGCAGCAGCTAATGAAGAAATGGCACAGGTAGTTTAAATAATGTGCGGTTTCTAGCAAAGCTCGGCCTATAGAAATATAGGCACGACGTTGTTGATCATGGCATTGCACAAGACTGGCGCATCCTTTATAAGACATGGCAGCGTGTATCGAAAGAAGGCTCAGCCATTAGATAGTGTGCTATATTTTGAAGCATGGCACATCAATTGCGTATGAAACTCTCGCAGCCATTCTAAGAAGGAAACAGGCGTAGCATTGCACAGAACCATTCGAATCATTCGATGCAAAAAATTAATGGTTTGCGCACCTGAATGAGAAAATGAAGTAGATGTCAGTGGGAATGAGTAGCTATGTGCCACGTTATCCCCAGTGACCAATAGCGCAACTTGAAGGGAGAGTTACAAGTTGTCAGTCCTTTCAGAGAAGCGTCCATCCTCATGTGGCAGCAATGAAAAGTTTACTCTTGTACCGTGTTTTTAAAACTCAGGGGGTTTAATAGTTTTATTTAGAATCTTTATTTAAATCTTTTTAAGATTTTAATAAAGTGATTCTTTATTAATAAGCTTTAAAAGCTCACGTGAGCCATGTAAAAGATAGAGCTGAGTCATATAAGAGGTGGGCCCAAACTAAATAAAGCCAAACCTTTATTCGCTGATAGGCTTATAGTGGGAGCTTTTTGCTCCCAAAAATCGTCAGATGCCGGAAAATGTTTTCACTGTTAGGGTTGTCATTTTCGCTAATCCGACTCGCGTATTTATACTGATTGTCAGAATTTTAGTGTAGTCCGATTCCAAACAGCGTGAATATTAAGAATAAAAAAATAATGTGAATACCACCGCGTGTCCTGCCCGAGTTTTTCAAACTCACTGCGATGCGAAGATAGGTGTTTGGAAGGAAACAGTCGGAGCCATATTGTGTAGTCCAATTCAAAATTACAATTTACCCGTTTCATATTAACATCAGAAGGTGAAATTGCAGGAGGAGGCGAATTTACAACACAAGCACGGTTACATCTGGTTAGATCAGAAAATTTTGTATGCACCACCTAGATTTGCTTCTGAATTCTGTTTTTTCTTGCTCTGCAATTTTTATCCATTAAATTTGAGATTGGGTAAACTTCCTTTTGATTTTTTTTTTGGCTATGCAATCTTTATCCATTAAATTTTTGAGATTGAGGTTAAAAAAATAAAATGGCTTGGTGTCACAGAAACGCTGTGTGGTTGGTTAGATGACTCGATACATATGCTATGACAGATTTGTTCGTATTATAATGAAAGATTTAACAGATTTTTTAAAATATCACAGAGCCTGCAATTGATTTACAACTAGCTTCCAAGCCCATGACAAACTGCCAAATATTACTGCTACTTTTTAAAATCTTTTTTGGCCAATGAATCCACCGTTGTACAGTGACCTGTGGATTCTACCAAACATAGGTATTGCAATAGGATACCCTCAGTTGTCTGCTATGGTGATTATTAGGGACAATGTTGATGGAGAGAAGAAACCACGAGTCTTGCTCTCTCCACAACGTCTGTGAAGAGATGAATCATGAAAATATTAAGAGTTTCAGTATTTAAATAAGGATTATGTAAGCCAACTCTCATAGGAGAAATTTGAATGAACTGCCTAATTACTCATGAGAGAGAAGAAACCATGAATTTAAAATGTGTTTCTCTTGCCAGTCGGCAGTTAGATAGATTTCTAAAAGGGTTTTCTCCTGATACCTGCCCTTCACCCTATTTCTCTTTCTATTTATTTATGCTCAGACAAAATCCCCACAATGGTAAAACATTAAACACCATTACTGGTTGACAAGTTACAGGTCAAATAAGCTCACTTTCACTGTTGGGTTGTAATAATTTACCATCTTAATTTGTTATTCTTCCACAGGACTGCAAGGATAGGGATAGAATAGGCTTCAACTTCATTGTTTCTTGGGGTGGGGTTTCTGTGCATGTACAGTCTATTGAAGGAGCAGAATATTAAAGATTTACTTAATATTCCTTTGTCTTAGCCTCCTACACCACCTTAAAATCCTCAAATCCTGCCACTTACCTAGCATAGTGTAGATAGATAAGAAGAGATGGGTGTTTTTGTTTCCATAGTGTTGGTGAAGTGGCAGGCTAGATTTTGAGTGCTTATTTTGAATTTGGGTTGGGAAAATTTTGGTTTTGATTAGGTTTAGTTCTGATGCATATTTTTGTTGCAGAAATACTCAATAAGGATTTCAAACATTGGCATGAATCTAAATACGAAGCAGGCAGAGAATAGTTAAAATATAAAGCTAACCAGGAGTGGGAAGTGATTCCAAGGTGTTTCATGTTTTTCATGCAAAATTTAGTTAGTTTACGAATGCTCACTCTCTAGTTGCCAATGGTCATGTCCAAATAGGGCAAAGCCACCCCACAGGTCTTAACAACAATCTATTGAAGCTTGTTAAACCAGAGCCTCCTCTCGAATTCAAGCCGCCTCTTGAGAAAAGAAAATTACCATCATACACTGGTATAATTGACTTTTGCTTGTCTTCATTTTGAGTCTTCACTATTGAATTTTCTGAGTCTTGTAGAACTTGGTCTAGGTAGCTATGGTATGGATCTCTAAATATATGGATCCTTTTCTATAACTGTATGGTAGAAACTCATTTTCCACCCTGTATTTGGGCAGGGGAGATATATGTTACATATGCTTTGTGGTGTAGTTGGAGACGGTAGTCTCGTAACTTAGTTTTTGTTTTTCTACTATTCTGGAATCACTGTATTCTTTCTTTTCTTTCCAATGTTAGAGGTTTAATGTTCAGAATCCTCTTTAGTGATAAGCTTTATTTTAGTCTATCTTCTGGATCCTTTTCCAGGATATGGTTTGTCGGTCCAATCTTCAAGAACTCTCTTCAGGGAGAAAGATTGGAAAGTGAATTAATGGCATAGTGATTCCTGAACATAAGGATATTGAGAGTTACCATATACAGAAAGTTTAGAAGTTTAATAACCCGGTTTATAGATTTCAATTGCTGCATGGGACATGCTATTCAATTTTATGTCACTTTATGTTGTCCTTACTAGAGTTGCACTAATTTTGTGGAGGTATATACATGCTTAATGTGTCAAGACTCAAGGATATAGTGTTCTCTCCTTTGTAGTTCCCTTATTAGCTGTTTCTTTAACTCATCACATCAATCCAATCCATTATGTGTTTTGAATGTGATGTTTTGGTTTTTCAGACTGATGTTAAAGTGTGTTTTCCATAAATAATTTTTTTCATGCTTTTATGGGAAGGCATGGGCCAGTTTGTTAATAATTTTACAAAGCCAAGAGACCCTGAGTATGGCCCTCCTATTCCAGAGGTTGAAACTCCGGTATGGTTTTTTCATTACTTGTTAAAAAAATGATTTCCAAAGCATGTCATGTAATATTTTGGAAAGGGTTAATTAGCCGATAGGCTATTAGTGGGAGCTTTTTGCTCCCGGAAAAATCGGACGCCGGAAAAGTCAGACGCCGGAAAAGTTAGACACCGGGAAGTCGGACGCCGGTAAACATTTGCAGTTAGCTTTTTCTTTTTCGCCGGCCGCGAACTGATTTTCTTTGGTTTCCAGAAAGCTTGCTTTGCGTTTCTTTCTACCAAAGCCGTGAAACGAGCAGTTTCCGGCATTTTCAAGCGCCTGTAGTAAGTCATGGCTGCGGGAATGGCTCCGAACATGAGAATTAACCTCACACGAAATCTGCCTCATCCACAGTCGAACCCTTGGGATCCTTTTCATACGCCAGAGCCCTACATTGCTTCTTGAACCCTAACGACACAATAATTGACACGGCGCCGCCTACCAGGATTCCAAACCCTTGCATTGCAAATGCCGCCGCAATAAATGCGCCGCGAGTTTTCTTGTTCGCGTACTCGGACATGATTGTGGCGGACAGAGGATAATCTCCACCGATGCCGAAACCGAGCCAGAATCTGAAAAAGCAGAGCGTTGTCATCACATATTTGGCCGAGTTGCTGACGGAAAGGCCGGATCCAATGGAGCAAATCACCATGAGCATGAGCATCATTCCATAGACTTTCTTCCGCCCCAATTTGTCCCCTGTTAAAGATTAGATCAGAAATGGATTCCAAGTTTCGCGAGGCAATGCATAAAGGACCCCTCTGGGACAAAATTTCAAGGTAAGTCTGGAGTATCGATGTTCAACATTGTTTAATTCTTGTTTAATCATTGCTGGCCAGCATTTACTTGTGTGGAATATCGAAGAGATAGGGTTCGAATCTCATCAGTGCCCACAACAAAGCCAGTTCTATGTATCCTTTAAACTTTTGGTACGGCGGGAAAACCCTATTATTAAATTTCAAAGGCAAAAAATTAAATATTTCCTCTAGGTTCCGATAAAATATGGATCAAATAAAGGTTTTGAATCTTCAGAGTTTTGTGAGTATGCTGCACTGGGGTTGGAAAAATTTCAGCAATGGTTCTTTATTTTTGTGGGCAAGTTCCTCATTGGTTAGAAAATTGCCGCTTTGTGGGTGCTTGGATTGAAAAATTTTCAGGTTAAAGGAAATTATTATAATCAAATATAAGGGCCGTCCGTTCCAAATCTACAAATGTAACTTCCCTACCATTCTCGGAAACAGTTCTCTGGTTTTTCGTCTTGGATGCCAAAAAGCTATACAATTCACTGCACTCGACGGCATCGCCTGGTGCCAGAGTCAGATTGGATGGGATCTGCGTATATTTTTTGATGCTGGCAACCTAGGAGGGTTCAGTGGAATGGAGAAACAATTTGCAGGCGGAGCCATGAAGGAGCCCGCCGGTGTTTACATTGTTAATTACAGGTGCCCCTCCCTTTTTTTTCTCAATGTCATCTTTGTTTTTTAAAGGTTTCTCTAAATTTGAGCAAAATTCTTTAGTTATCTGTTCTTATTTATCAAATTTGTTTTCTGTGGAATAAGCTAGAAACCAAAAACAATGTTTCAATTCTTTTGCATTTTGTCTCATCAGTTGTTATTTGGTAGACACCAGATTAAGATTAGGTTAAACTAAAAATTGAATAATCTGGTATCTGTCTCTTTTCTGCACTTTTTGTTGTTCCGTTTCTGCAATCAATAATGTTTTATAAGGACCAAGAATTAATCAACCATATCCTGGATTCCTCGTGCGATTATTGGTTTCAACTGGAAATGGATAAACAATTAGAGCAGATCTATTTATATTTCGCTAATCCAAGCAAACTTGAAAGGATGTCTTTGTTCTTTGTATAAAATAATTCCAGTAGTTGTGCAGTTTATACTATTACTACTTTTACCACTTGCAGCTCATTTTTTTAGTTAAGGAGATTTTATGTCATTTGGTATAAGAATAATGCCTATGGAAAACATATTGCCATGTGTTTGAGGTAAGGTCCATTTTGCACAGACAGTGACACTAAACTGAATCTTAAAAATAACTTCAGAGCCATGCTTGCGCATTGTACGGTTAAGTTAAATGTTAAGGTACTATCTACAAGTCCTGTATCAAAAAACCTTCTAGAAACTATCTTTCTTCCAGAACACTTTCTACATACCATCTTTCTTTACTATGAGATATCTTCCAAGTCTTGTTTTCCTTTAGTTTACCCTTATTTGTCAGTCACCAAGTAATTCAGAATGCCTAACTGGAATTTGAATTTCAGAATGCCTAATTGGAATTTGAATTTGACAAATTGAACACATCAAACAAACTGTATATGTTGCATATAATTTTGAATTTTGAAGTACTTCAGGAAAATTAGGGTTAGGCTGACTTTTATCAATGGCAAATGTCAGCTTTCGGATGTGTTCATTAATATTTCAGTGACTGAGCTATTTTCGAGATTGCTTTGCAATGTGCTATTTTAGCATGTCATTTATTTAGTTTGTCATTTAGTGTGCTATACTAGATTTGATTATGGCTTCGATGTTTTGACATAGGACAGAGAAATCTTAGCTTATTTAGTTTATTGGAAAATTTGATGCAATCAGCTTCATGTGAAACTGAAGACAAAGATGGTCTTTTCGAGAATATTTGAATTCAATTTCTTGCTGGGTTCTCTAAGAGGTCGTGCATCACCTCAGATGGGCAAACTCTGGCTTCAGACAGTGCAGAGTATGAGGGAGTTATCATTAGCTCTTTTAATGAAAATCAAATTTATGTGGAAGGAAACAGAGGAGAGTAGATGCAATTGCCATTGCAGCAATCAGAATTCACTTCTGGCTGCGACGGTATTCTGTGGGGTCGATTGTCATCATTAGAAGATGGAGAAGGAATTAGTACCGGCTGTTTACGGCCAGGTGATGTTGAAAGCCTCCCATTCCTTGAAGAACTGAGTAGATTGCCATCAGTTGGAGATCTGGAACAATTGATGCCTAATCCTATGGCGTCTGAAGTAAGGACCCATTCTCTACTTGAGGAGCCGGCACGTTGTGGTCACATAGAATCTAAGCATTTAAATGTGAGTGCCGCCACTCCTGATAAGAAAGCCGAGATTTTGTTGAAGCGGGGTGGAATACAAAAACATTATAGAGTGGTGCGGAGGTGTCCATGGGGAAAATTCACTGCAGAAATAAGGGATTCGACAAGGCAGGGAACGAGGGTGTGGCTGGGAACATTCTCTACCGCAGAAGCAGCAGCCATGGCATATGACAAAGCTGCTCTCAAAATGAGGGGAACTCGCACATTCCTCAACTTTCTAGTTGAAATTGTATTAAGGGCATTCGCAGAGGACGGCAACTTTCCATGATATTCTGTGCAGAAAGAGTCTCTCCACAAGAGGAGCAGCAGCCACAGCAAAAATGATTTCACTCCCAGCAATAAATTTGGACTTGTGACGGCGTTGATAATGATATTTTAAGCTCATTCGGTATGTATATATATATATATTAGGTTCTTTTTAAGGAGACTCCCAGATTTGCCCTGTTTGTTCGACCCTTTTTCTCCAACAGATTAAAGGTATGAAATTTCTTTGTTTTTTTTTTACTTATTTTGGATTAATTATCTTTTCTTCTACATTCATTTTGAAAAGAACCATGGTGGTTTAGTTATATTGCTATAGTGTAGCTACCAATGAGATTCAAGATCAATCTTCTTGAAGATTAGAAAGCAACATACTTCTCAATCATGGGGTGCACTGCTCTGAAAATGATTTGATCCTATAGATACAATTAACATGTTTGAATAGTATATTGGGTCACTTAAAAAGTGCAGATTTTTCGGGCCAGAAAGGGATTTTTGAACATAATCTGTTATGCATATCAATTACCGAATAAAACACCAATTTATGTTTAGAATGGGGGTTTGGCAATCTATAAGAAATATCCATCAATTTTTTGGCAAGTGTTATGAATCGTGTCACATTATTAATTTATAACTATGAAAGTTAGTGTTGGGGTTTTATATAGCAAGCCAGGACGCAGGCGAAGTTCACATTTTTATCTAGTAAAGCAAATTATTTCTTTACTTCTAATGGATGTCTTGTTTAAACACCTAAATCCATTGGAACTATGCAGGATATAGACAAAAAGGAGGCTGCAAATGAGCTACTGAAATATAGAGACACTTTTACAAAAATAGGGTACACAGCATTAGCCAAGCCAGAACCTGAGGTACCAGAAGGACTTAGTATGGAGAATTTTTCTTGGAAATATAGATAAAATCTTAATAAGATATTCTATCTTGGACAGATCATGATGAATTGACCTTTTGCTTTCTCAACCATGGCAACCCCTAGTCTTGATTATCTGGAAAGTTCTTTGGAAAAGTTTGATGACGGGCCTTTCTTCTTGGGTGAGCTCAGTTTGGTAAGCCATCTGATCTTGCATAGTTATTTCCAGGACTTTTGATCCTTTATCCTTTTGTGTTTATCACTTTTAACAACAGTGAGATGTTGCATGAAATTTATGTAGGTTGATCTTGGATTATGCTCCTTTTGTCCAAAGATTTTATCTTGTGTTTCCCAGACCTAAGAATAAT
Organism: Cunninghamia lanceolata; assembly: GCA_027924645.1. Taxonomy (NCBI): domain Eukaryota; kingdom Viridiplantae; phylum Streptophyta; class Pinopsida; order Cupressales; family Cupressaceae; genus Cunninghamia; species Cunninghamia lanceolata. Next base: position 5,039,257 of record BSBN01001006.1, read on the forward strand.
GACATCACAACTGGCAGGCCAAAACTAGCTATCAATTGCATTTTTTTGGAGTAGTTACTGTGCTTGCAACTTCTTTCAACTTATCGGTAGCTTTGTGCTATAAAGATTGGATGGGGTATATGTGCAAATGAATGAATTCAATTCAAGGAAATTTTAATGTCGCCTCTTTTCTTACTCATTCATAAGCATGCAATGTAGTTTGGTCACTAAAAATTGCTAGAATAGTTGGGAGCAGTTTGGTGATTTGTTCTCTCAAGAATTTTTTTTTGGTTCAAAATTCTTTCTTTGAAGGTAGAAAATGTTTGGTTTTTCTTTTTCTTGAACAAAATCACATCATTAGGGATTATTAAGGTTTCTTGTATGTGCTATAGAGAATAGTTACCAATCTGCTAAAGTTTTCAGTGCCTTGTCCCAGACTTGGTCTTCCAAATCACCTCTTGCTGGCAGAGATATTATTGAATTTCAGAACATTGATGAGTTGGGTAGACAGGGAAGCCATTTCTCAACCTTGGAGAAACTTCATGCTTGGGAGAAAAGGCTCTATGAAGAAGTTAGGGTATTTGTCTTTTTGCTTCCCCCTATCCTCTCTTTCAATTTATATCACTTCAGTGATCCATTGCCTTTTGTAATAGAGGACAGATTGAGAAGATGAAGAAATGGTATGAAACATTCCATGGGATTGGGATTCATCCTGATGTAATAACATTCAATACAATAATAAGTTCTTATGGTAAACATTGTTTATATGAAAAAATGACTGTTGTGATGGAGAAAATGCAGAAATTTCACTTCTCATGGACAACTATAACATATAATATTGTCATTGATGCATATAGGAGAGTTGGTGAAATTGAAAAAATGGAGTACTTTTACAATTTGATGATAACTGAAGGTACTAAGCCAAACAGGATAACTCTTTGTTCTCTTGTCAGTGCATACAGTAAAGGAGGTATCTTTCATAAGATCACAAAGATTCTATGACAAATGGAGAATTATAAAATAGTTCCGGATACTCCATTTATTAATTTTGTACTTGATACCTACCGAAGGGCAAGAAACATGACATAAATGGAGCATGTGTTTCATCAAATGGAGGACAAAGGATGCAAACCTAACAAAATAGCATTCGCTGCCATGATTAGTGCTTATCAAAGTGAAGGTGTTCTTGAAAAGGTTTAGAAGATGGAATAGAAGATGCAGAGGATGTAAATAAATATGCATTAATAAATATTTCAATTAATACCATTCATTCCATGTTTTGGTAATAATTAGTGAATACGTAAATTTGCGTACTCCTTTGATAATAATTAGTCCCATGCATATGTTTTTTTATTTTGTTTTTTAGAATTCAAGGACATCATATTAATCATTAAAGTTGTTCCCCAATGATTTTTACCTAAATTGTTTGAGAGACCTTGCAATTAACTATGATGTGAACAGTGGATAGAAGTAGTATCCCTATTTCCTATTCATGTTGGATTTTGGTGGTCACTTGTTGATACTATTTTCTAGGTTCAATAGATTTTTATCATTTTTAGCCTTGATAAAATTTTATCCCATACGATATTTTATTATAGCGATTCAATGGTTAGATTCTCACCTCCCAGGTGGTGATTTCCTATAGCAAAAGTGGCTTGTCATCCAATTTTTAGAGATTTATTATACTTAAAATTTGAATCCAAGGTTGTCATTGTTAAGTGCAATGATTTGAAAGGTACTAAGGGTGGTGAATGGGCCTACTATTGTACATAATTTGCTACTTGTTCTAAAGTTATTACTTTTGAAAATAACGACTTCTCCTTGATTTGTTGAAAGTTAGCATTAGATTGATGGTGACAAAATGTACGAAGACCATCAGTTTACAATCAAATTTATTGGGAAGTTGATCTAAAATTTACTTCTTTATCCAGGGACTCTAGAGGTCATTTCTTGACTCAAATGTCTTCCAGTAAATGGTTGATCAAGAGTGATGTTGTATCATTTCTTTAAATTGGTCTCTACATTTTTTATTTGTATGTCTCTAGAGGTCTCATTTTTAGAGAATATGCATCGAATAGAGTTCTTGATATGCATATTCAAAATTTCAATGTGCCCATTATACTTGGTTGCTCCTTTCATCATACACAATGAATGATCAGAGGTTTCAAGGAGTGCCTTAGGTTTTGAACTATTTTTTCCTTTTTATGCAACCTTAGACAACCGATTTTGATCCTCATGAGGGTGTTCCTAGGTACTGGTATGCATTTGTTTGTTCCCTCTATAGAATATTGAAAGGATTATTTAGCAATTTTAAATACGTATTTTTCTATAGTTTCCAAGAGACTCGTACCTTGATCCTTGGTTCTTGTTTTTTGTATCAAAAACATGTCCTTGTTGTGAAGATCCATATGGTACCATCTCTAGACATTAGGAGATTGCATATGGAGTTTCTTTGCCTCTGTATGTCTCCTATAAGCATACCTTGAAGTTTGAGAAACTTATTCTTGAGGTTGCTTAGATATTACATAAATTACATTGGAGTATCAACAGTACGTCTACATGTTTGTAAGATTGTTTAGTGTTCTAAACACTTTCTTCAAATATGAACAGTATCCAACATCAAAATCACAAAATCAATGAGTAGTAACCAACATAAATATCAGAGAGTCGAGGTTTTTGATGCATAAGATATCAATGGATTGTTCTTTATGCTAGGTTTTAAATTATAGGGGACAAAGTTGAATCCAGTTTTGACACAAGATCATTGTGTCTGAATGAGAGGAAAGGTTGAGTTAATTGTAATGTGGACAACACTACATAACAATATTATGTCTAACCTATATAAACTTTTCTATAGGCTACTCTATTGCGCACAAATTCAGTGCAACTGCTAGCTTAAAATAAAGAAACTTGCTTTAAAGCCCATGTAGGAGATAGCATAAAGTTTATGAAAGAGAGCACCTACATCAGAGAAAAAATAAAAGCAATGCTTTTATTATTCATGATTGTTAAAGTTAAAACTAAAGCTATAATAATAAAGCTATGCTTTACTCTATTTTCTCATGCCAAGCAAGGAGAATATACAATGATGTTGAGTAAAGCGAAACGTGCAGCCATGGAGAGTCTTTTGCATGAGAATAGATAGAATCAAGAGGTAGAAATCAAGGAGTTAAAATTGGGCAAGATTTGCATGCAAACAAAGAGGCAGTTTTGTTTTCTTTTCCTCTTTATATTTTGGGTTTTGAGTAGAAGATAGGCAAAATGTAATTTACAAGCAACAAAGGAATTAAAAGCAGTGATAAAGATAGATAAGTGGCTTCATCGACAACAAAGTTTTGCAGGCCTTTGATTGCAAGTCTTCTTCAAGTCAATTGAATTCAATGCACTGTGCTCTTGAGGCCTTTTGTGTCTTTAATTTGATTCACCAATGAAGGGAGTATGGTTGTTTTTGTACCATTGTTTTTCTGTTTGAGATGGTTTTTCTCTTCTTTTCACCAGATCTGAGCTTTTATTTTGTAAAATCCAAGACTTTCAAACCTCATGCAAACTAAATGATTATGTGTTGGGAACTTTTCCTTCATTTGATCTGTGTTTATTCTTGTCTCTTATTTGCGAATCTTGTGCACATTAATCCTCTGCAAGTTGGTGAAGATTATGATTACCATGTTGTGTTAAATAGATTTAATTTTATGTTTCCTTCTTTCCTTTTCTCCCCAAACAATCTGAAAATGATTTTATTGAAAATCTAACAAGAGTCAGCTTCTTAATCCTAGAGATTATCTTGATCTGCAAGGTTCCACATTTTGAGATTTACCATTGTTTGTAGTGAAATGCAAATTTTACCATCAACAATGCGCTCAATAGCATCCTTCATGGTGCACTTGTCTTCTTCCTTCCTTTTCGTAGCACTCTCAGTGGCACGCTCTTCAAATTCTCTTATCTTTTCTTCCACACCTTCTATTATCCCTCCTTCCTCCATCATTTGTGCCCTTTCCATTCTTCTGCAGTAACATTCTTGTCTTTCCTGAGTTTGCTTCAATCTCTCTTCTCTGCTTATCTCCATACAGGTTCTGATTTCTTTGCTAGTCTCTCTTTTCCTCAATTTCTCCCAATTTGCCATGGGTTTTCTGTCTAGATTTGGTGTTCCATTAGACATCTTATATCCCATGGAATCTTTATTTGAAGATTCACATCATTTGTGGGGTGATGTGCCAACAACTCTTGGAGAATCTACAAAAGATCAAGAATTCTAACTATAACTTCCGGTATGGCACTTTAATCATTTTCCTTACATTTTATTTTTTGAATGTGTTGCCTCGGTATAAGGGGAAATAATGGCAACATAATATACCAGTAGGGTTAGAGGTTAAAAGACATATAGCCCAATGTTTTGAAACTAAAGCATATAGTGCCACATATTGGGGGTTTATAAAAATCCTATAGGAAGAGATGAGGGAAAGCCTTATAGAATCCCTTTTTGAACAGTGAGGAAATGCATAAAGATATCACATTTTTGGTGGATAAGGACATTAGATACATGGAAGAAGTGGAGCTGAGAACGGCATGGGTACCTCAATTACAATATGAGATAATTTCAACAGAAGCTGATGCCTATGCAAAACATTTACTAAGTAAGCCAAAAGATACAAATACAGAGAGATTTGGAACTTACTCAGAAGTTATGGACAAACAACATAAGAAGCATGTGGAGGAGAGATATATAAAAGTAGGACATATAACTATGTTGGCTAAAGCCAAGAAGCAGTGGGACATCAGTCTAACTCAGCTCAAGCAAATCTACAAGACTGTCCTACCTAACAACTAATTTTACATGTATTGAGGACAATACACAATTTTGTGGGGAGGATGATGTTAGCAAGTTACTTGGTACATAATGGAGTCGACCAGAGGATACTACACACAATGCAGAGGTCAGAAGGTAATAGGAGATGATGAATAACACATCCCTAATATGTAATAGATATGGTATATATATAGATAGAGAAGAGTAAGAGTAAGATAGATGAGATAGTTTGATGTAAGAATGACATAGAAGTGATGTGTCTAACTATTGAGGCAGAGACTTAGACCTACTGGAGGATGGATAGGTGATGTATGTATTTGATGACTGCTAATATATACATGGAGATCTGTTGGTACCAGGTAATACTGTGTTATCTTTCTATGATGTGTATTTAATGCTCTATTTTTTTATTCTTTATGTTTTGCTATCAATGTAACATCCCACTACGTAAACCTAAAGAGTAAGAGCCAAAAGAGGACAAGATAAATTTTTTTTTTGACATAAGTAGACAACATACATAGATTCAGTTGCCAATTCGATAGATCGATAGTATTCATGGCCAAGTATGGCCGAATGCGCAACTCAGAAGAGAGGACTAATTCACTCTCTAGAGGAAACATTAAAACAACTACATTCATTTTAAACACCAAAGAAAATGTTCCTAATCCTATATCTAATTATAAATATGAATCCATAATCAACATAGTATAAGTGGATCCGATACCCACACCGAAATCCGTAAACCAAAAGGAAACATCTCATTTCTTCTCATTAAATTTAATGATTACAACTTCTCTCTTAAGAGAGTACAATTACATAACTGCATATACAATTACAATGACATAATCTAGAATATGATACAAGAACACTAACATAGTCCAAAATATGATATAAGGATTGAATGGGTACAATAATTGAATGAAGTGATGGAGAGAGAAAAATCTACAAATGGTGCTCCAAAACCTATTCATCGGTCCCCAATGGTGGTGGTAATGCCTCCCAACCATGTGGACTCATAAGAGACCACCCCACCATTCTTAGAGATAGTCACAAGGCCCAAATGAAAGGATAACGACAAGGGGATACAAGATGGCCAACACTCACATCAGAAACCGAGCAGATACGGAGAACAATACATACAACCAATGTCATAACATAGGTGTACTCGTCCAAGTCATAGGTTGGGTACTACTCATGACTGCTAAGGTGCTAGATACTAGAGTGTAATCATATAAGTGTCATCATGCATGCTCAAAGGGATGGCACCACACGAAACCTAGTACTCCTCTCATACAGACAAGGAGATTGAATCATGCCTGAATCCACATCCCACAGACGAATTGGCCTTCTCATTGCATCCTTAGCCTTTACAAGCACTTAAGGCCATGCACAAGGTCTAATTATCTTATTAGTGTTTTTATCCTAATTTTTAATTCAGTTATTAACTGTTACTATAACTCTACTACTAGTTCCCCTTGTAGCCACTTATAGACCTCAGGCCCATATAGAGCCACTGTAGACGACCACTCTAATGCCTAGATCTAGATCATCTCATGTAACCAACGAGGAATCCAAAATGACTAAAAACACTGAGTTAAAAATTAAAATAGTAAAGCTGAAAAATATGATCTATAATATAAAAGCTTGCGGTAACAATGTAGTTTGTTGAAAACAACCCTTTGCCAATAAGATCAGTTTCGTAATAACTCTAGTTACCCCAATTTGGCCATGATTCACAAGGTATGCATAGATAATAGAAAAGAATAGTAAGAGGCATTGCAAGTCTTCTCATAGCCTATTTTGCATATTGTCTACCACTTTTGACTTAACAAAAATAGGAATGTTTAAGATAATAATAGAATAAAATATTGAAAAGGTTCACAAAAAAGAAATCTTAATTTTTCCCATTACAGTAGTTCCCTTAGATCCTTGGGCTGTAGATTTTTGTCAAATAGGGTTTATGTGACCAATTTTAAAACACAACATAGGTAGATGTTGTAGCTGCAAGTGCCCCGTATATATGTGTGTAAAGAGTTGAAACATAGACAAGGCATAATCTATTTCGTAATATGCCTCAAGAATGCGGTCACATGGACTGCAGAAATTGTAGGGTATGTACATAATGGATTTGTTGAAAAGTCTATGGAAACTTTGGAGCAAATTCTATTGGTAGGCTTAAAGTCCAATTCCTAACCTTTGCCAGCACCCACACTGCATGTGCCTAGATGGGGCAGCAAAGACAATGCATGTGAGCTGTTTGACAAATGACTCAAGAATGTGGTCTTAGGCAATCCCACGATTGCAGGACATGTACAAAATGGGTTTATAGAAAAGGCTTTAAAAACTTTCAGGCAAATGTAATTGGTTGGCATAAAGCCAAATTCCACAACCTTTGTTAATCTGTTAAAGCATAGATGACAGAGGAATTTAGTGAGATGTAGTTGTGACTGTCTAGTTTTATTGCATGGCTACCACATTTTATCCTCCATAAAATTTAAACCCTCTGATTATACAAGAAAAAGGTTTTAAAATCAGACAATGTATGATTTTTCTATGTAAACCCCTTTATCAAGTAAACAAGGAAATGGTTCTGTATAAAAAAAATGGTCCAAGGAAAGAGGAAATGTAACTATCTTGCATTGAAATAAATTTTTGGCACATATTGTGTTTACGGCAAAATGGGTTTCAGTTTTCCTGTGCTTAACAATCATATTTTAGTTTTTGTGCTAGGGAACAAAGAACTGATGTAAATACCTACTTATAAATCACACTCCCCTCCTTACCACAGCTCGTACTCCCTTCAGCGCATCTCAACTCCTGCCATATGATCACCTTCCTAGGTAAAAATCTTTCCCCTGGCTCTTTTGTTTCCTCTTCTATCACGACCTCTCCTTAAACTATATCCTCTACCTATTCTAATCTGCCTTCATTCTCTGTCTTTTCTTTTTTTCTATCCCTCCCCAAAATAATGTGTTTTCCTTTCTTTTCTCTGACAAATCAGAGATATATTTTTTTATCCTTCTCCTCCCATTGTTGCTCATCGACCCAGAGGATATTTTTTCCTCTCGCATTAACTATCTCTTTGCAGTCATTCCTTGCAAGCGTTCATTTCTCCACCCAGAATAGATATTTTCTTGCCACCTCATATGCCACGACCCCCTGTCACAAAACATAGATTTAGTCAATGTAGGGTTGTTACATCCTACTCGCCTTGGACTAGGCTTACTCCTGCAAGCCTGCAAATGCTAAGATGTAGCCAAAGCACACACTAGTCCATGAAACTTAATAAAATCAAAGGGAACCAAGGAGAAAAGCCTCAACCATCAAACTGGAAAACTACACATGACCATAAGATAATCTAGATGGTAAGATGACAACACAAGAACACTACACTAATCGGGTATAGTGGGCTATGGTAGGGAATAGTGCCTGTGACTATCTTTAGTAACCACCATTAGGAATAATAAGAGTACGCTCAGGCTTGGGAATCTAGGTGGAGTTGATACTAAGTACCTGCAACACTCCAAGCACACATCAAGGTACCTGTGCATATACATACATCATATAGCCGAAGCAACATCAATCATTTAAGCATGAAATCCATCATAAGTAATAATAATGTCCACATCATAAAAGTATCGAGATTCCACATCACTAGTGCCAATACAAAATAATAAGAAGACACATAATCCAAAACAAAGTATACAATCATCCAAGTCCATCAAGATAAGATTAAACATAATACGAACATAGGGGTCATTACATCCCCTTGAAGCCTACAAAAAGATATGGATAAAGGTCTCTCATCCTCGTCGCATCTTCCCAAGATGCTGAGGACTCACCATCAGGATCCCATTGGCCCCTTACCTACTCTATGTCCCGATTCCTGAGGGTCAACCTCTAATGCTGAAGGATGCGTACGGGCTCTAAAGAAAGCTACCCATCTGCCTCGACCTGCAAAGCAGTCCAATCAAGAACATGGGTCACATCAGGAATATACTATCTAAGAACTGAAACATGGAACACATTGTGGATACGTGATAGACTCAGTGGTAATGCAAGGCAATAGGCAGCACAACCAATCCTCTCAAGGATCTCAAAAGGTCCAACAAAATGAGGTGCCAACTTCAAGCCTTTACCATAATGGATGAGGCTCTTTTGTGGATGAACTCTTAGAAACACACGGTCACCTACTGAGAAGTGGCAATCCAACCTATGGGCATCAGCATACTTCCTCTGTTGATCCTGAGCTATAGCCAACTACTCTCTAATCTGTACTACTTTCTAATCCATATCCTAAAGCATCTCCAGACCCAAAAGAACTTAGTCCTCTTAGCGATCCCAACCCAATGGAGTGTGACATGGCCTACCATACAAGGCTTAAAATGGTGACATACCAAGAGAACTGTGATACCCATTGTTATAAGCAAACTCAACCAGGTACAAGTAGTCCTCCCAATGAGATTACTAATCCATAACGTGCATCTGAAGCATATCCTCTAAGACCCGATTAACCCACTCTGTCTGTTCATCAATCTTAGGATGGTATGCAAAGCTAAAATTAAGCTAAGCTCCCAAAGCATGCTGAAGAGAAGTCCACAAAGTTGAAGTGAACATTGGATCATGATTAGAAATGATCCTACGAGGAATACCATGTAGATGCAAAAAATCCTCCATAAACTATCAAGCTACAGATGCTACAGTGTAGGAAGATCTCATGGGTGAGAAGTGTGCCACCTTAGACAACTTGTCCACTATGACCATAATAGTATCATGATGATGTGAAGACATAGGTAGCCCCACTATGAAATCCAGAGATATCTTATCCCACTTCCATCCAGGGATGGAATGAGGCTGCAATAGTCCTGTTGGGTGCTGATGCTCTACCTTCACCCACTGGCACTCAAGACACCGAGCCACAAAATTAGCAATATCATGCTATAAACCTAGCCAATGATACAATTGTCGAAGATCGACATCCATCTTCATGACACCTGGATGAGCTGAATAGGGTGCATGATGGGCCTTTGACAAAACCACAGAATGAAGATCACTAGAATCTAGAACATAAATATGACCAAGATGTCACAAAAGTCCATCAGGCTTGAGTGAGAAACCTGCAAACCTGCCCTCAAGGACTCTCCCAGACTCAATCTCCGCTCTCACCTCATGATACCAAGTATCACTAGAAAGTGACTCCAAAATACAGCTTCGTAAATCCACTCCAAGAGACAAAATTGAAATCTCAAGTCTCCTCCTACTCAGGGCATCCATGACAACATTCTCCTTACCCTAAATGTAGTGAACCTTGAAGTCTCACTCACAGAGGAACTCCATCTAATGGCGCTGCTGAGCATTCAAATTCAGTTGAGTGAAGATATACTACAAACTGCGATGATCACTATCCAACTCAAACCGATGTCCCAAGAGGAAATGTCTCCAATGCACAAGTGCATGGACGATAACTGCTAACTCCAAATCATAGGTGGGGTAGTTCAAATTATGATCCTTGAGCTTACAGGACTCATGCAATCACTCATCCCTCCTACATAAGAACTACCCCCACACCCTCCAACAAAGCATCAGTGTACACTACAAAATCACCTGAAGGATCTGGCACTACTAGGATAGGTGCACTAGTCAGCCACTCCTTAAGAGTCTGAAAAGATAACTCACACTGATTTGACCACACAAACTTCTTTCCCTTTCACTAAAGAGTAGTGATGGGATGGGCTACCCAAGAGAAATCTCTAACAAATCAGCAATAGTAACCTGCCAATCCCATGAACCTGTGAAGCTTGGCCACATTCGTTGGTGCTGGCCAATCCACAATGGCCTAAATCTTAGAAGAATCCACTGAGATACCCTCTCCTAAAATAATGTGGCCCAAATATCTCACCTTAGTCTGGAAGAACACACACTTGGCCAAATTGCCAAATAATTGATTATCTCGCAAGCACTGCAATACTTACGGCAAATGGCCTTCATGCTCCTCCATAGTCCTCAAATAAATAAAAATATCATCAAGGAACACGAGAACAAACTAGTCAAGATAGGTGTGAAACACCCCATTCATCAAACTCATGAAAACTAAGGGAGCATTGGTCAACTCGAAAGTTATAACTGTGAATTCATAATGCCCTTAGCGTGTACAAAATGTCATTCGATGAATGTCTACCTCATGAATACAAAGATGATGGTATCTTGACTTCATATCTATCTTGGAGAACACCTTGGCTCCCCTCATTTGATTAGACAAATCATCTATCCGAGGCAATGGGTATCGATTCTTCACCGTCACTTTGTTCAACTGGCGATAATCAATGCACAAGCGAAGAGATCCATCCTCATTCTTCACGAAGATGACAGGCACTTCCCAAGGGGATACACTAGGACAAATGAAACACTTCTCTAGTAACTCCTCTAATTGCAACCACAATTCACTCAACTCTTGAGTAGTCATGCAATATAGTGCCCGAGAAATAGGCTCCACACCAGGAATGAGATCAATACGGAAGTCTATATCATGCTTAGGTGGCATACCTAGAATGTCACTCAGAAAGACATCTGCAAACTCCTCAAGAATAGGATGATCATCAAGAGATACCTCCTAAATCCCACCCTAATTAAGATCACTAACTGAAATAGAAAACATCTGACAACCTTTCCGCAAGGCACGCTTCAACTGCATAGCTGAAATCACCTTTTTGCAAGGCGCGCTTTAGCTACATAGCTGAAATCACACAGAGAGAAATGGGTCTCTAAACCCCAACTAACTCAACATGCTCTCCAACATCGTCAACACACTAAACTGACTTACACCGACAATCTATACTAGCTAGGTGGGTCTCCAACCAATCCATGCCTAAAACAATCCCGTAGGACCCCAAAGGCAACACACGGAGATCCACTATGGTAGTGAAGGTGCCCAAATCCAATAGACGACCATGAACAAGGGAGTCTATAGCCACCTTGGATCTAGTAGCTAACTCAACCTATCAACCAACGTCTTGCCTTCCCACCATGAGTCCACAATGCTCCATGAGAGAAGGAGAAATGAAAGAATCTGAAGCTCCTGAATCAAATAAGATAGATGTGGTAACCCCACATAATGCACATGAATAGTTGACCATAGTGCCTTGATGCTCAGCCTGACGGTTATCAACTGCCACAAAAACTCTATGTGATCTACCAGCATCACCTATTGTAGGCTCTGAAGTAGCCTGTCTCTGACTACCACCAACCACTAATCTTTGAGGACACTAAGTAGGTATATGACCATGCTGTCCACAAGCATAACAACCACCCATGCCTAAACCTCAACCCAAGAATGGTGCACATGACTGCTGGGATCCACCACCCCTAGAACTCTATTGTGCACTCTAAAAACTCTGTGCCGGGCTACTATGATGCCTACTCCGAGAATGATGATGCAAGCGATCTATAGAAAATGAAGTACCAGGATTCTATCCACTCTGCCAAGATTGAGAAGGCCTGTGCCTCTGTCGCTGACTGAGTCTAGGAGGTGCAGTATGAGATCTAGATGGTGTAGCTCCCTAAGACTATGTACCCCTAACAACTAATCCTAAAGGAGGAGTACTACCAATCTGAACACCTGCCTGAGCACCAAAGCCTCTAGTCAAATTCTCCTCTATCAACCTCACCTTCTCTATGGCGAGCTCTAAGGTCTTCGACTCAAACACATGAACACCACCACTGATACGGGCAGTCAAGACCCTGATGAACTGATGTACTTGTTAGATCTAGGGTAGACAATTGAGAGGGGGGGTGAATCAGTTGTCCAAAACTTCCTTCTTTTCAACACTTATATTCACTTAGCAATATAACAATAAATCAAACATGAAACTTAATGCATTTAATCAAGAGCAGAAACACATCAACACATGAGACATCAAGATTTTGACGTGGAAAACCTGATTAAGGGAAAAAACATGGGGTGACTAACCCAAGATTGTATTCTCTGTTAGAAGAATAGAAAGAACAAAATGGCATGTGCCAATTAGGGCTCACTACCCGAGCACACTGCTCACAAGAGGCTCACTGCCTACAAGAGACACACTGTCTACAAAAGAATAGCTATCACATACTTGAACTGGTAAATAGCATCTTCATCATGCTTGAGTCAGTTCCATTTAAGCCCAAACCTTCTGCTCTGCCTTTCACTCTTCACCTCGCTACCACACACTCATCTCCACAAGTCACTATTTAAAATGACTTCACAATCCCTTATTTATACATGATATCAACTTAGGAACAACCATCTGAGTTGGCAAACATCCATAAGAACATCCGCAAAATGTATAGTTCATCCAGTCAGCCTGTCACAGAGAGAACACCATCATCTGGAAGTTATTCTTCATTTCTAGGCTCCTAATTCTAATGCGGACCATAAACATGAACTAAGCACGATCCAAGGACCTCCACAAACTTGCCTAAAACACCAAGAACATCCGCACTTCCTTTACTTACTGAAACCCTTCTCTCCTTCATCCAGAACCTCAAGAACACAGTCTGCCATTACTGTCATAAAGGAATAGATACTTCTGGACCTTCAAACCACAAACCAATCAAGTTGACACACCACATAGACTTCCCCAACATTTCGTCAAATCTATAGAATTGGAGAATGCATTTCTGGATCTCACTAGACCTATCTATATCACTCTGTCACCACTGAACATCTGTCAAAACCAGTTTCACTTGAACTACCATAACTTCTTGATATCCTTATGCGGACCTCTGAAATCTCTACTGGAACATCTTATGACACATATCTACAAACCCTTTAATCCGTATCCTCTGATTTAGAACCTATCTTGGACTTTTATCTTGTTGTCATCACTATTCTTCACTGTTCCTGATTGAGACTAATTTTATCAATATCCTCAGCATACAGCTCATCCAATCCTTCTCATTAATGCAACATTAGTATGTTGACATCAATGACAACACCGGTTAAACCCATACTTGCAACAATCTCCCCCTTTGTCATTGATGGCAACATATGATGTGAAAAACCATCAAGACAAGAACTTCTCCTTATTGTCACAACACCCCCTATCAATCAACAACTATTCACATGTCTTCTCTTCTTGTACTGTTCCCCCTTTGGTCATCAACCACTTGTTTTTCACATGTCTTCTCTCCCCCTTTGACATCAATGGCAAATGGCACATACTTGCAACTTCAGAATCACACCTACTGCTCCCCCTGAGTAGCATCTCCCCATCATCAATCCGGATCACAAGATATGACTGTGATATCCACCAGACTGATGCACATCAGTGCATCTTAGTTCACCATCGGAGGGGCAATAACCCCTAACTTCTCCCTGAGATACTCAAAATAGTCCTTGGGAAGAGGTTTAGTAAAGATATTTGCAATCTGATCCTTGGAGGGCACATAATCCAGTCTAACTTCATCCTTGTTCACTTGCTCTCTTAGAAAGTGAAACTTGATAGATATATGCTTAGTCTTAGAATGCAACACCAAATTCTTAGAAATATTTATTGCACTTGAATTATCATAGAAAATTGTGATAGGCTCCTCATACTCTACTTTAATATCTCTTAACATCTGCTTCATCCACAAAACTTGAGTGTGACTACCTGCTGCTGCAATGTATTCTACTTTAGTTGTAGACAGGGATATTGCCTCTTGTTTATTGCTTAGCCAAGAAACCAATCTCTTCCCCAAAAAGAATGCTCCACCACTGGTACTCTTCCGGTCATCCACATCACCTGCCCAATTAGCATCTGTATATGCATGAAGAGAGAAATCATGATCTTTAGGATACCACAACCCATACTCAACTGTCCCCTTTAGATATCTAAAAATCCTCTTAATTGCCATAACATGAGATTCTCTAGGATCAGCTTGGAATCTAGCAACAAGACCAACAACCTGCATAATATCTGGTCTAGTTTGAGTGAGATACAACAATCTTCTAATCATTGACCTATATTTTGTCTGATCAACCTTGGGAGAGTCATCATCTTTGCTCAACTTGCATCCAGTTGCCATTGGAGTGTTCATTGGCTTTGAATCTTCCATCCCCAATTTCCTCAACAATTCTTTCACATATTTTGACTGAGAAATGAAGATTCCTTTCTTTGGTTGAGTAATTTGTAGACCCAAAAAGAAATTTATTTCTCCAAGTATGGACATCTCAAATTTACTTTTCATTTGACTTGCAAAAGTTTTGCACATACTATCTCTTGCTCCAAAAATGATATCATCAACAAATACTTCAACAATTAAGACATTTTCATGATCAATTTTGAAATACAAGTTACCGTTAGTAGTACCTTTGTTGAAACCAATCTTCAAGAGATGCTTATCCAATCTTTCATACCAGGCTCTTGGGGCTTGCTTCAGTCCATACAGTTCCTTTTTCAATTTGTAGACCATGTCACCATGATCAGATAATTGAAATCCATCCGGTTGCTCAATGTACACTTCTTCTTCCAAATTTCCATTCAAGAAGGCATATTTGACATCCATCTAATACACCTTGAAATCCTTAAAGGCAACAAATGCAAGAAATAATCTGACTGCTTCAATTCTTTCCACCAGAGCAAAAGTCTCTTCAAAATCAACTCCTTCAATCTAAGAGTAACCCTTACAGACCAATCTAGCTTTATTTTTGATTACTTCACCAGCTTCATTCAGTTTGTTCCGCAAGACCCATTTGGTTCCAATCACATTCTTTTTTCTAGGTCTGGGAACAAGATCCCAAGTGTGATTTTTTTCAATTTGCATTAGTTCTTCCTCCATTGCTTTTGACCAGTTTTCATCATTGCAAGCTTCATTCACTGTCTTAGGTTCAATCTTTGAAATTAGACAATACTCATCTGAATTTTGAGCAATTCTCCTCCTTGTTTGCACTCCTTTGCTTTTGTCACCTATGATCTGATCTTCATAATGGTTTAGAGTAACATACCTTGGAACTTTGGGAGTTTCTTGCACCACTAACTCTTGATCAGTCTCATTGAGATTTATCTCTTCTTCCTGACTTACCAAATCAACTTGACTTTGTTTCTCAGAAGAGGCTTGGATACCTTGAATTTGAACATCATTCTGATTATCTTCATCATACTCATGAATTCTTGAGGGTCTTTCAACTTCTTCATCAACCTTCACATTTACACTTTCTACAATCTTTCTCAGTCTCTTGTTGTAACACCGATATGCTTTGCTTTTAGTAGAGTAACCCAAGAATATTCCTTCATCACTTCTAGCATCAAACTTTCCTAGATCTTCATCCCTTTTAATGTAACATCTGCTACCAAAAACTCTAAAATATCTCACAGTGGGAGTAATGCCAAACCAAAGTTCATAAGGAGTCTTACCGGTATTGTTTCTAATTTGAACTCGATTGAGAGTGTATACTACAATGCTGATAGCTTCTCTCCAATAGATCTGAGGAACATTTGCATCCATCATCATGGTCCTGGATGCTTCCTGGATGGTCCGGTTCTTTCTCTTAACTACTCCATTCTATTGTGGAGTTTTAGGGGCAGACAACTGTCTCTTTATTCCATGTTTCTCACAGAAGTCTATGAACTCACTGGATGTGAATTCTCCACCTCTTTCAGACCTCAAACATTTCAATTTTAATTTGGTTTCAATCTCCACCATGGCCTTGAATATTTTGAATTTCTCAAGTGCTTCTAATTTTTCTTTCAAAAACATTACCCACATCATCTAGGAATAGTCATCAATTAGCAACATGAAGTACTTATCACCTTGGATACTCCTAACTCTTGCCGGACCACAGTTTGGTAGAAGACAATTCCTTACTTTTGAATGTGACTCTACTCAATTTGCCCAACTGACATTCTTTACACAAACTATTAGTAGGTTTTACTAATTTTGGAAGATCACTTACAGCTTGAGTATTGCTTATCTTGATGATATTATCAAAATTCACATAACACATCCTCCTATGCCATAACCAACTCTAATCAATTTGAGCAAATAAGAAACTTTTACTAGTACCTACCAAGTGGAAGATATTACCTTTAGTTTGAGTACCAGATGCAATCTTTATTCCAAAACTTTCAAAGATCTTGCACTTTCTATTCCTGAATCTAAGATCATAGCCTTTGTCCACCAGCTATCCAACAGTAAGAAGATTGTGCTTTAATCCTTCAACATACAATACATTACCGGTTTTGTTCTTTCCATCAACAGAAATAGTTCCTCTACCTCTGATTCTGCCAGCAAAATTATCTCCAAACTTTGCAATTCCTCCTTCATACTTTTCCAAATTTAAAAACTTATTCTTGTCACCTGTCATATGGTGAGAAAATCCACTATTAATGACCCAATCATCCTTTGTTTCAACTTGGGCAGCCAGAGCTCTTTCTTCAACTTTATGATTGACAGTTACAGAGGATATTTGTTCCTCTTCTTTGATGGCAATAAACACCCATTCATTACCGGATTTGTTTCGTATCTCTAATTCATCATCTGTTACTCCTTCATTATCATCTTCTTCATGAACATAGTAACAATTCTTTTGAAACCTTAGTCTGTTAGGATTTGGTCTTGAAAATCTTTCTGAACATCTTGAGGCAAAATGACCAATTTTATTGTAGTTAAAACACTTAAAAGGTAATTTCCCTTCATACTTACCGGATCCTCTTGGCAGTCTTTTTGCAATAAGAGCTTCAAGATGAGCAGTTTCAGCTTCTTCTTCTTCCAAGTCTTTTCTTGATTTTTCATACCATGATGGGTCCCTCGAAGAATTTTCTCCCAGATTAAACCTTTGTTTCCCTTTTACAGAGGCACTGACTTTGAATGCAGATTCAGTCTTTGGAGGATCATCTCCAAACTTAGCCATTTCAAAAGCAGCCAACTTACCAACCAATTGATCTCTTGTGACTGTTGTGTGAGCTCTAAATTCTTTGATTGCAAAAGCCTTGATTTTATAAGACTCGGGAAGGGATCTGAGAACTTTGCCAACAATCTCATCTTCACTCAAGGTTCCACCTGCATTTCTAATTCCACAAACCAGCTCATTCACTCTTGGCATAAAAGAGGTAATATTTTCATCATTTCTCATCTTCAGTTTTTCAAATTTCTCTTTTAGACTTTGTAACCTTGCACATTTAACATATTGGTCTCCTTCATGTAAAAGTTCCAGTTTATTCCAAATCTCAAAGGCAATTGGTAGATTAATAACATTTGAGAGTTCTGAGTCAGATAATGCGCTTAAAAGAGCCTCTTTGGTCCGTATATTGTTTTCAGCATCTATGATTTCATTTAGGCTTGTCGGACCACCCTGTGGAGGTACATAAGCTTTTGAAACCATGGACCAGTATGCAAATCCCATACACTGCAAGTGAAATTTCATGCGACCTTTCCAAAGAGCAAAGTTAGTTCCATCAAACTTCAGACTATCCTTCTTGTAGGACGACATCCTGGATCTCCTCAAGCGGTTAAGCTCCTTTCAGAGGAACTTGGCTCTGATACCAATTGTTAGATCTAGGGCAGATAACTGAGAGGGGGGGTGAATCAGTTGTCCAAAACTTCCTTCTTTTCAACACTTATATTCACTTAGCAATATAACAATAAATCAAACATGAAACTTAATGCATTTAATCAAGAGCATAAACACATCAACACATGAGACATCAAGATTTTGACGTGAAAACCTAGTTAAGGGAAAAACCACGGGGTGACTAACCCAAGATTATATTCTCTGTTAGAAGAATAGAAAAAATAAAATGGTACATGCCAATTATGGCTCATTGCCCGAGCACACTGCTCACAAGAGGCTCACTGCCTACAAGAGACACACTGTCTACAAAAGAATAGGTATCACATACTTGAACTGGTAAACAACATCTTCATCATGCTTGAGTCAATTCTGTTTAAGCCCAAACCTTCTGCTCTGCCTTTCGCTCTTCTCCTCACTACCACACACTCATCTCCACAAGTCACTATTTGAAATGACTTTGCAATCCATTATTTATACATGATATCAACTTAGGAACAACCATCTAAGTCAGAAAACATCCATAAGAACATCTGCAAGATGTATAGTTCCTCCAGTCAGTCTGTCACAGAGAGAACACCATCATCCAAAAGTTATTCTTCATTTCTGGGATCCCAATTCTAATGCAGACCATAAACATGAACTAAGTACGATCCAAGGACCTCCATAAACTTGCTTGAAACACCAAGAACATCTACACTTCCTTTACTTACTGAAACCCTTCTCTCCTTCATCTGGAACCTCAAGAACATAGTTTGCCATTACTGTCACAAAGGAATAGATTCTTCTGGACCTTTAAACCATGAACCAATCGAGTTGACACACCACATAGACTTCCCCAACATTTCCTCAAATCCGCAGAACTGGAGAATGTATTTTCGGATCTCACCGGACCTATCTGTATCACTTTGTCACCATTGAACGTTTGTCAGAACCGGTTTCACTTGAACTGCCATAACTTCTTCATATCTTCATGTGGACTTCTGAAATCTCTACTGGAACATCTTATGACACATATCTACAAACCCTTTAATCCACATCCTCTAATTCGCAACCTATCTTGGACTTTTATCTTGTTTTCATCACTGTTCTTCACTGTTCCTGATTAAGACTAATTTTCTCAATATGCTTAGCATACAACTCATCCAATCCTTGTCATTAATGCAACATTAGTATGTTGACATCAATGACAACACCAGTTAAACCCATACTTGCAATAGTACTAACATCAGCTCATCATTGGAAATGCTAGCATACTACTTAAGCTCAAAGAAATAGCGCTCATACTTATCTACTGTCATAGTCAATTGATGAACATCATGGAACTCATCAACACATCTCTGCTGGTACTAGTCTGAAAGAAATTGTGCTTGGAACCTCTGTAAGAATAGTCCCCATGACACGAAAGAAATATCTAGGTGAAGCTTTTGTTCCTCTACTCTCCACCATGTAGATGCAAAACCTCTAAGATGCATAATAGCACATCAAGCTCTAGTATTGCTACTATAAGGATGCATAGCTAAGCATCGATCAAGATCGATCAACTGGAAGTCTCTACCTTGGTACCTGTACTAGAACCATCAAAAGAAGGGGACGAGCTCTAAGAAGATCTCTCATGTGACTTGCAGTAACACTGTCTCCATCCACCCTGTCCCTCACAACAACTGCTCTCGACTGATCCAGACTATGGGAACACTCATGCTCATCTCTAGTACCCTAACCATCTTGATGAGAAGGGTGTGACTCTGCTTCATGTGATACATCCTAACGAGGTCCTAATCAGTCCATAATTTTTTGTAAAAGAGATAACACCTGAGCACCCTCGAGCCCTTCGGCTTGATTCTCAACATGTGATTCCTCCTAACGCTCACCTTGATTACCTTGATTGCCTTGATTGGCATTATGCCAGGTGCTATGTCAAAGAACAATGGCTGTACCTCTAATTCTGCCTTTGGCTCTACCCTTAGGAGGCATCCTAAAGGAAGTAAAGAACACATCAAAATAGATCATCAAAAGGATGACCTATACACCATACTAAGGCATGAAAGCATAACAACAAGATTATGAAACAATATGACAAGCTCACACCACACACGCCAAACATAGAAAAACATAGAAGGCTCAAGTACGCCAGAGCTCCCAGTGTGTGAACATGGGCTCTGATACTACATGTAAAATCCCACTATGTAACCCTGAAGGGTAAGAGCCAAAAGAGGACAAGATAATTTTTTTTGACATAAGTAGAAAACATACATAGATTCGGTTGCTGATTCAATAGATTGATAGCATTCATGGCCAAGTATGGCTGAATGCACAACCTGGAAGAGAGGACTAATTCACTCTCCAGAGGAAACATTAAAACAACTACGTTGATTTTAAACACCAAATAAAATGTTCCTAATCCCATATCTAATTATAAACATGAATCCATAATCAACATAGTACAAGTGGACCCGATACCCACACCGGAATCTATAAACCAAAAGGAAAATCTCATTCTTCTCATTAAATTTAATGATTACAACTTCTCTCTTAAGAGAGTACAATTACATAACTATATATACAATTACAATGATATAATCTAGAATATGATACAAGTATAATAACATAGTCTTAAATATGGTACAATGACTAAATGGGTACAATAACTAAATGAAATGATGGAGAGAGAAAAATCTCCAAATGGTGCTCCAAAACCTATTCATGGGTTCCCAATGGTGGTAGCAATGCCTCTAAACCATGTGGACTCATAAGAGACCACCCCACCATGCTCATAGATAGTCACAAGGCCCATACAAAAGAATAATGACAAGGGGATACAAGATGGCCAACACTCATGTCATGTCCGCATTTCACATGCATTCACAACACACTAAACCGCATGTCATGTCCACATGCGTCATGTGGTCATGATCTGAAATATCAATTTTTTTCCCTAACTACTTTGAAAGCCTCCCTCACACGTGCAGGCGTGCTCGGTGCATCTGTTTATCTTGTCTAATAGAATGTTGTTACAGAAAATTCACTCCCATGCGCATGTCGATATTGTTAACTAAGCTTGTATCGGTTCATTTTGTTTAGTATAAGGTTCTCTTAGGTAGGTAGATGATCTTACTGAGTTATCTCGAACCGTTAAATACTTTCTCACATTCTCTGTATAAATTTCTCTATCGATTTGATTTTTAACGTTACCTATTTCACCGTTCACGTAATTCTTAACTTTCTCTTTGATTATGCATTTATGTTTTATTCACATTACAACATCTTCAATACTTGGTAATTCGTTAATAAAAAGAATCTACTAAGCTATAATTTTTTAATAGGGCAATTTAAATTAGCCATTACAATTTGCCCAACTACATATAAATGTTTATATATATATATATAATTTCCTTATTAAATCTTGTTATGGGATCTCCACTCAAATATATATATATATATATATATATATATATATATACAATAATGTTCATTTAAAATGAGTAGTGGAAATTCCACTAAAACTATTACCAATATTTAATATTAAATCCCATCACATGGGATGATGTTTTAACCCTAAACTCTTTAATTTCTTTGAGAGTTTATTGAATGCTGTTGCAGGGTGAAGGGGTGGAGCGGTGGTGGATCTCAAAGCAGAGGCGGAGGAGTGAAATGGACATAGGGTATGTAGAGGTGGAGGGGTGTGGTGGAGCATAGCACTGGTGGTGACTGTGGGGAAGCCGCTATCAGTGGTAGCGAAGTATGACAGATGCAGGGGTTAGGGCTTGTGGCAGGCCATGACAATGTTAGGTGTGGGGATGTGGGGAGGGGCGGAGCCCCACCCACATCCCACGAAGTGGGGTGTGGGTGGGGCTCCGGCCCTCCCCACACCCTAAAGTAATAAGTGGCGGTGGGGAGGGTTCATTCGCCTCCCCACCTCCATTCCTTTAATTTTACGACTATGTAAAATCTGCGACTCTCTCTATTCGCAATTCACCTCAGTTTACGAATTTTCTATTTAAATTTTGTTTTATCAATGTTGTGTGTGTGTGTGTGTGTGTGTGTGTGTGTGTGTGTGTGTGTGTGTGTGTGTGTGTGTGTGTGTGTGTGTGTGTGTGTGTGTGTGTGTGTGTGTAACATTTTCACAACTACATTTAATTTAAAGCTATTTAAATATATAGAAAACAGTATCACAATTTAATTTTCTTTAACTATTAGGTATATATATAATTTTCACAAGGGCATAAGATAATAAGAATTATAAAAACAAAGATTTCTTTTTAACTCCCACAAATAAATTTTTAAAGAACTATTATATATATATATATTTCTCAATTTCAATCAGTGATAAGGAATGTAAATACATATATATCTAATTTTCACAACTAAGTTAATATTTTCATTTATACAACAAAGGTCATGGTAAACTTATTTTACCATCTCTCTAATCTTTTGATTTACAATATACATCTACTCAAATGGAAAGAACATTTAATCATATCAAATATGTATTTTCTATTTGCAATTCTATCAAGTAAATTTATTCTATTCAAATTACAATTAAAACTAGAAATAAATGCTTGTATCTAATGAACTTTCTATATTTCAAGAACACACATAATACAATAAACATTCAGTTTAGATTATTTTCCAATGCAATGTAACTTCAAGTTTAAACGTTGTTTTCAAGAGCAAAATGCATCATACATAACACTAAAATTAAAATAACTTTCTTACTAGATAATACAAGGAAATTATATATCATTTGGTTCATCAAATTAACAACAAGTCTCACAAATTAAGACTTGACAACAAGAATAATTACTGTATTAAATTCCCACAATACATAGACTCTCAAGGGAGTAATTTTTACTCTCTTCTCCCAACTTACACAATTGATGAAAGGTAACAACCAAATAATTACACAACTTTAAACATAGTCAGGGAGGCTTATTCCTTCACTCCCAAGGTAACAATATTTACAACAATATCAAGAGATATATTCTCTCTTCAACTCTTACATTAAGAACTATGATGATCAAGACTCTTGTTACAAATAATAGGATAGAACATTTTCTTTAACTAGGGGAAACTTCTCCAAGGCTTTTTTTTACAATCTCCAATAGTAACCTGCAAGACAACAAGGGAAAAACAACAAACACCATCTAGCTCTCCTCCCTACCTTCAACCCGCAAGAGGGTCACCCCCAAGTTAGGGAGACCATCCTCATATCCAGGGTAAGATAGACTAACCACCTCACAACATAGAACCAACAACAACAACAAGTAATTAATACACACCCCCAAGGTTGACACACATAACAAGGACTCCGCTTAGGTGAGTACAAGGAAGGTAGGGGAGTAGACAATCTCTACCTCTAGGTGTCATCCTTTCACAATTTATCACAAGGCCTCAAGCCAATAGTATAATCTTCCACAAGGCCTTAAGCCTTCCAATGAATCAAGTAACCAAAGATATCCCAATAGGCTCTCAAAGCCAATAAGCCCTCAAGGCTAAAAATAGTACCAATTTGCCCTCAAGGCATATCATGTATCTAGAACCAAGATGACACTCGAGGAGGGTCACACCTCCCCTCCCTAAACACGATGAGCATTGCCTTCCAACTAGAAGGAGCTCTCTCTACACCCAAAACAAAACCCCAAAACAAACATAAAAGCTCATAGAAGACATTTGCAAGACTCTTTCAACAATCAAGATACAAACATGCATATCAAACATTAGATGACACAAGAGAATAGATTAGTTCACCAACCTTCCAAAGCCCAATTATGGAAGTAATCTGATGAAGAGCTCCTTTCTCCTTCCTTCTGCAAAATCTCCTTTCTTTTTTCCTCAAGGATCCAACCCCCTTACTCTCCTCCTCCTCTCACTTTTAAAACTAATTCACTCTAATTTTCCAATTTTCCAAGTGACAATAAACAACTTAAGCCCCCACTCCTCCATTAACCAGGTGGAACATAAACAATTTAACCCCACTCAAGAGGTCCCCCATTAAAGCTCACATGTAGAAATAAAATAAACAAGTAAACTTAAAATAACAAGAGAGTGGGTGACACAACACCCTCATTAAGGGAAACCCCACCAAAAGGAGGCACATGGAGACAAGTACTCCATTATTAGGGGATCATAGAGTTGCTCCATGACTTGGAAGTGGGCATGAGTGTGGATTCCACTCATCCCATGTTCCCCATGCTTCCAATTTCGTCACTTTACTTCACCCTGAAGTTGAAGTGACCATATGGAAGTTAACCCAAGGTTATCTTAGCCAAAAAGGTCCCTAAACCCATGGGGGGTTGTTTTAAACCTAGTTAGGACTCCCAGAGTTAAGTAAAAACACATGAAGAGGGTCAAAAAGAATTAAAGTTAAAACAAGATTCAAAACATCATCTTACAACACTTATCATAATAAAAGTAATTCAGAAAATAACCCTTAGACCCTTAACCTCCTGTAATATTAACACAATACAACATTACAACATTTTCCAAAACATGAGGTTGATATTAGTTCTTCATAGAGCTAGATCAGCTCACAAGGGATACAACAAAGGATATGGGACGATCTCCTGTAGAAGTGGTTTCATTAGTAATACCTGCACACTCAAACTCGAAGTCAATAACTCATAGAGATATGATAGCCGAAGCAATTTAAATACATGTATACCTAAACATACTACCATATAACATACTAAAATCATAATATAGTTCCATATCCATTCATCATTTTCTTACAAACAACATCTAATATCATTGCACAATTATTTTCTTAGAATCACATAGGTTCAATAATCAAGAATTCAGAAATCAATAGTCTCTCAACATAAAAAAAAATAGTAACAATAGCACTACAAATAGTCTCATGAATAGTAGTGTAAAAAGTAGGCCTCACATCCTCTCCCCCTAAGATTGTAATTCCTCCTGGAAGTCATCAAAGAGGTGAGGGTAAAGCGTCTTCAATCTTGTAGCATCTTCCCATGTTGCAGTGACCTCATCGTACATATCCCACTAGACTCTAACCTGGTCTAGCTTTCAACCTCGAAGGCCCAGCGTTCATCGAGCCAAGATGCGTATTAGCTCCAAAGCCAGCTGTCTATTTGCCTCTACCTGAAGAGCACTCCAATCCAACACGTGAGATAAATCAGAAATATATAGACGTAGTACTGAAATATGAAAGACATCGTGGATACGAGATAGGCTAGGCGGCAAGGCTAAATGGTAGGCTACAGGTCCTATCCTCTCTAGGATCTCAAAAGGTCCTACAAACCGGGGTGTGAACTTACAGCCTTTTCTATAACGGATTGGACTCTTATGCGGTCGCACTCTCAAGAACACTCTGTCACCTACTGAAAAGCTTCAATCTGTTCTCTTTGCATCTGCATACTTCTTCTGTCTATCCTGAGCTTCCTACAATCTCTATCTGATCAAGGTGACCTACTGTTCCATATCCTGGATTAACTCGGGACCAATGGCAACTTTGTCCTCTAACTGATCCCAACTCAAAGGCGTTCTGCAAGGTCTGCCATATAAAGCCTGGTAATGAGGCATACCCAACAAGCTATGATGCCAATTATTGTAGGTGAACTCAACCAGATACAAGTACTCCTCCCATTTAGACTGATGATCTATAACATACATATGTAGCATAGCCTCTAACACCTGACTAACTCTTTCTATTTGGCCGTCGATCTCAGGATGGTAAGTAGAACTGAAGTTGAGCTGTGTGCCCAATGCCTGATGTAAAGCTCTCCAAAATGAAGATGTGAAAATAGAGTCTCTATCAGATATAATACAGCGAGGTACTCCATGTAGTCTAACGATCTAATCTAGAAACACCCTCGCCACTGATGGTGCATTGTACATTGTGCATACCAGTGAGAAATGCGCCACCTTAGTTAACTTGTCAACTGTCACCATGATAGCATCATGGCATCGCGATGACATAGGTAGACCAACAATGAAGTCCATGGAAATGGTGTCACACTTCCACTCAGGTATCTCATGTGGGTACAAAAATCCTGCTCGATGCTAATGTTCGGCCTTGACTCTCTGACACTCAAGGCATCGAGCAACATACTCTACAATGTCGCGTCTCATTCCTGCCTAATGATATAACTGCTGCAAATCCACATGCATCTTCTTCACTCCTGGATGAGCTGCATAGGGTGCCCTATGAGCCTCAGAAAGTATCACTGCATGCAGATCACCTGCACGGGGTACATAGATGCGCTGCTTATGTCTAAGTAATCCATCAGACTCTAGGGAATATCCCACGAATTTACCTTTTAGGATCCTCTGATTCTGAATTTCCTGCTATACCTCAAGAAACCACTCATCTTCAGGCAGATGCTGTAAGATACGTTCTCTCAAATCCACTTTCAAAGTAAGAGTCAGGATCTCGTGGCACCTTTGACTCAAGGCGTCAGCGACCACATTCTCTTTCCCCTTGATGTAGTGGACATCAAAGTCGTATTCACATAAGAACTCCATCCAATGCCACTGGTGGGCGTTCAAATTTGGCTAAGTGAAGATATACTGCAAGCTATGATGGTCTGAATGAAGCTCAAAACGTTAGCCTAAGAGAAAATGTCTCCATCGAACAAGAGCATGAATGACAGCTGCTAGCTCTAGATCATGGGTAGGGTAGTTTAGCTCATGCATTTTAAGTTTTCACGATTCATAAGCAATCGCTCTACCACCCTGCATAAATACAACTCCCAATCCCTCTAATGATGCATCCGTGCAAACAACAAAATCTTTTGCTGGATTAGGAACAACTAATATGGGAGCACTGGTAAGGCGTTCTTTAAGGATCCCAAAGGCCTTCTCACACTACTCAGTCCAAGTGAATCCTTTCCCTTTTCACTGAAGGGAAGTCATGTTGATGATTGTTTTGATGCAATCATAACAATAAGTTAAAATTCACATATAATGAATTGAAACTATACTTGAAAGATAAGAAGGAATCATTTGAGATTCAACTAATCCCAAGTCTACAATGGTTCGGTTGGTCAAGTTCAGTTGGTCAATGTGAAGCTGTAATGTTCAAGGGGCCTTACGTAGTTTAGTTTTGTTTGGTGGTTTACTGGACTAAGAATATGCAGAAAGGTCAGGAGATATGTCAATACTTTTCATTCCTTTGCATTAAAGTGATACTGTGCTGCAAGTTTTAGATGGTTTTCTTGAATTTTTGCAGCTTTCTTCTTTATCTATTTATGAAAGCTGTCTACTTATAGCTCTGTTATGCATGCTTCTTCAAATTTGAGACAATTTCCTTTAGATTTCTACGTTTTCAGCTAAATATCTCAGAGGGGTTGGGAAAAGTTAGAAAGATCTAATCTATACCTCATTTAATCTACCGAAAGATCTAATTGTTTCTGTTATGCACTATGTAAATACCACAGTAATTTGATCAAATCCACAGTAAAAACCTTAAATGCAAGTTCTGAGCATTTTCACAAACATACATTTAAAATTGCAAGCTCTCAAAGAAAATATTTCAAAACACAAAGAAGAGCAGGAGAACACTCAGAAGATAGATGCAGAACTCTAGATTCTATTGTATTAGAAACGAATAGTCATACATGATTTACAATGTAGGAATGACTCTTAGTTTCATTGATCATACTACAGAGAACTTACAAGCTTTACAGATACAATAAGGTAGCCAGACATTCCACGCGCACCTTACTGCAGACAAACAGGCAACCTCCTTCTTCTACCTCTAAACTATGCTAACTTGCTGTATGTTCCTAAAAGAAAATCCTGCTGTAGCCCCTGTTGTTTTCCTAAAATCCCTGTTGTAAAGTATTACAGTGTAGAGAGGCACAATATAAAGACATTCTGATTGTCCTCACTACAGCAAAAACCTAACTGAACCCTTGGTTCAAACCCTTGGTTACAGCAATAAATACAGGTGAACCAGCTCTTCAAAATATCTCTGAGCAGTGTCAAATCTGGGTGAAATATTACCCCTTCTGAGAAGTTCCGGCAGCTCAGCAATAACTCTTGTTTGTCTGTTGTAGTAATACTCTCAGCTGCAACCTTGTTCTTCACTTGAATGGCCTTGACTTTTTCGCACTTTGTCTTTATCTTCCTGCTCCTGAGATCAGATTTCCTTCCTTCATGAGGTCACTGTGTTGACTTTCCAGCTGCTTCCTCAACTGCAAGCCTGCAAGACAAGACAAGCAATAAGTATTTCATTTATCACATAAACAGCAGGAAATTAAAATAATCGTTTAAATCCAGGTGACTGCGCAAAATTGTGGAAATCGGGTCCAAAATACTCTTAAAACGCGTTCAAAACGCATTCAGACCGCTCAAAACCCATCGGGTCAACCATCACTGACCGAAAAAATGCCACGGGCGCCAAAAAATGGTTTAAAACTCCACCGCTTCATTTCCCGCCCATCGGCGTGTCAAAAAACATGTCGGCTGATATTCTCTATTTGGCCGATGTTCACTTCATCTGCATGATATTCTGGAAATATGATGCTCTCCCTTCCGAAGGTCCAGATGACATCATCAGGATGTTTCGCTTCTGTGTATCGGGGAAAAGAATGACATCATCATCATATTCATGTCGAAGGAAAATAGGAGGATATGAAATATGATCCTGCCACTGAGGAAAGGAAAATGATGGTGACGTCATCGTCATATTCGGGCTTCATTAAAATGCAAATGATGGCGTCATCGTCATGTTTAGTTAAGATCAGGGGATAAATGTAATATTGGGTCATCTAAGGAGCATGATCAGGATGATGAATGTAATATGACCCTTTTGCGGCCAAGGTAACCCTCTCGAAAGATCAGGATGATGAAGATCATCAGGATATCCGGGGCCTTTGTCGAACTTAGAATAAGACGTCATCATGATATTCGTGAATATCATGTTTTGGAAAATATCCTGCCGAAGGGAAATGTGATGATGATGATCATCAGGATATTTGCTTCTTCATTTATCAGATCGGGATGACGTCATCATGATATCCGGAGCTTTTGTTAAACTTAGAACATGACGTCATCATGATATTTCGCTAACCGGATCATGTTTTGGAAAATATCCTGCCGAAGGGAAATGTGATGATGATGATCATCAGGATATTTGCTTAAGGTCATATTTCTCGGCAGGAGGACTTCATGAAATATCGGGTAGGCAAACAAGATCATGATGATCTTGACAATATGACAGGATAAAAAATATGATGATCCTCCTCATTGAATTATCATGATGACGTAATCATCATATTTCATTTTCGGAGCATGAAGATGAGTTGAGGTCATCATCAGGTTTGTGCTAGGGTGATATTTAAAATATGATCATGCTGTTGAGGAATGGAACATAACCCTCCCTTGAAAGATCAGGATGATCATCATGATCATGCAAGAGGAGATCAGGAGGATATGAAGACGTCATCATCATCTTAGCGAATTTCAGCAAATATGACCCTCTCGTGAAAGATCAGGATGATGACCCTCCGATAGGATTTTGGCATGCGCATGCAAATTATGCAGATGGTGGATTTTCTAAGTCAGGGTGATATCTAATATCAGCATGATATTATAATATCAGGCAATGTTAAAATAAATATCATGATGCTCATGATACAAAGACCGCTCGACGGGGAAAACTTACTATGACTTAAAGTTGACGTCTGGATATTTGAACCTCAGGATATTATCGGGGGGCGTTTCAAATATGATGATGATGTTCTTCATACAGCAAAACCGAGTTTATAAAATGTGACCCTCCTAAAATCATGATGCTCACGATGCGCATAAGGTCATTTGACGGGTAAAGGGCACTATCACCTAAGATTGACGTCCGGATATTTCGACTGCATGATTTTTATCGGGTGATAGACCAAGATCATGATGACCTTGACAACATGACTGAGGATATAAAAAATATGATGACCCTCCTACGATTATCAGGTTTGACCAAAACTTTGACTGCTCATAACTCCCTCATATGGACGAATTTTCAAGTGATGTAAAAGGCAAACCTGCATGGAATTTCAAGCTCTTTCTAAATATGAGGTCACAGAAACAAAATATGAACTTTGACAAACTGACCTCATGATGATGACCGACCTCATCCAATATCATGATGATGATGCACCTGACTCATTTTTACCAAACCGCCAGAAAGTAGAAAAACACAAGCAGAAGCAAAAAGCAAAGCGACAACAGGGGTCCCCATTTTGCTAAGGAGCAATAATGGGGCATGTTGTGAACATCAGAACAACTACTAGCAACCAAAACAAAACAATTAAATTCAGAGTGTTCAAGGAAACTAGATGAAATGAACTCATAACTTCCGACTATCTTTCCTGCAAATTACTATTCAGCTTGAGACTCAAAGTATTCAATAAAGATGCACGAACTTCCATTTTCAGTTTAGTTGTGTGCACGTGATTAATTATCCTCATCTTGAAGATCGGTTGAACAAACCAGTGACTGACATTAGCCTACGTAGGTGAGGATATTCCCTCATAGCCGACCGGATAGAGCCTTGCTGCCAGCGAGCGTCCATAGCCCCGGCAAGGTTATCGTTACAATTCTCCCAAGTAGAGCCCCACTGCCAGCGAGCGTCCATAGCCCCGGTAGAGTTACTTAGATGGCTTAATCTAGATTTTCAGTATAATCCGCTTTATTTATTTATTTAGTTATTTTTTGTTTTCTAATTTTGAAAGATTTCATAAGATATAACAATTTGTAACTTCATGATGCAAGGAGTGGACACTTGCTGAAATTAAGCTGAGAATTGTAATGGTAGCAAGGGTGACCTCTGATTTTTCACCTAATATCTACACTGGTAAGTTCAACAAACCCAAGGATTTTAGGTGTGTCATCGTGAGAAACCTGCTTCGAATTCTCAATCACATTTATTGAATACAAAACTTCAGAAGATGAACAACTCTCTACATTCATGACAGTAACAAGTTATGTGTAAATTGTAAATGATTAACTTGAATACCCTAAATTTTATACTGTTTTGAATGGTTGCTAGTTTTGCTCCTTAATACTCTAAAATAAAATAAAGATCCCTGCTGAGGAGACAACAAACAAACCAAACAAACAGGCTGTACAAACAACACAACAAAAGAAAAAACTGTACAAACAGGAAGAAACAAAAAGCAAAAACAAACAGAAGACAAGCTATACAAACAGCCAACCCAAAAGAAAACACAAAAGAAGAACTGTACATTACACACAGCATTTTACATTAAGAAAAAAGGACTGCCCCCCTTT
Source organism: Cunninghamia lanceolata (assembly GCA_027924645.1). NCBI lineage: Eukaryota > Viridiplantae > Streptophyta > Pinopsida > Cupressales > Cupressaceae > Cunninghamia > Cunninghamia lanceolata. Next base: position 5,070,813 of record BSBN01001006.1, read on the forward strand.
TACCTCAAGCCTGGAAGTAGTGTTTCAAATGCTGGCCATTAATTGGTAATGGCATATCTTCTCCAGTCAAGGTCTTAAGTCTAAAGGTGTTATCTCCTATTATTTCTGAGACTTGTAATGGACCCAGCCATAATTTATCGAATTTTCCATGGCTTCCTTTCTTTTCATGTGCTTTGTCCCAGCACAACACTAAGTCTGATATCCTAAATGTCTTGACTCTTGCCCTTTTGTCAAACCACCTCTTAACAACCACTTGGTGTTTGGCAAACTTCTCGAGGGCTTGACCTCTTTTCTCCTCTAGTTGTAACATTTGCACTATTCTGGCTTCCCTATGGTTATCAAAGCCTAGATATTCATTAGCAAACTTCCAGGTTGGTATTCTCAGATTAACCGAAAGTATGGGATCAGTCCCATAAACTAAGTGATAAGGTGTGCTACCTAAAGCTGTCTTGAACTTGGTCCTGTCTACCCATAATGCATATCCTAACAGGGTATTCCACTCTCTAGGACTTTTGGCAATTAACCTCTTGATTATGTCTAATAAAATTTTGTTTATTGATTCAGCCAGTCCATTACCTTGAGGGTCTATGAGTTCAATACCCGCACCCGCGCCCTGTTTTGATTTGGACCCATCACATTTTAACGTCCACATGCCATTTTTACTTTTCTGATCTTTTACCTTGGCATACTTTGTCCCTTTTATTGCCTGTGGGGTGTTATCTTGTTTATTCATGGGTTTTTCCATTTGGTTATCTTGCATATGTGTGTCTTTAGTTTGCAACTCAGAAAGATAACTACCCTTGTCCTCTATTTCTTTTCCTAAATCTGGAATCAAGGCATCTATATTATCCTGGACATATCTCTATGTTGGATTAGGATCCTCATTTTCCTCTTGTGACTCTACCCTCCCTATGCACTTTTTGTATTCATATTCAATTATGTCTTTGCATATTTCACAATTCTCCTCAGAATGTTGCCTATCATGGACTCTACACCTATTTTTATATAACTTACATTTGACTGGGAGATTGTGTGTAACGCACACTTCCACCTCTCGTCTAATGGCATGACCAAATTTGTCTATTGCATTATTTTCTTCATCTGAAGAATTTCCGTCAGACTCAATGAGTAGTGCCGTTCTATTGTTGACACACTTCTTTCTAATGTTTAACATCATAATCTCTTCAATCTGCATCCCATTGTTGGTAACTCTATAGACACCTGGTTCAACAGCAGCATATAAGATTTCATTAGTTTGATTATACTCTGTTATCATATGTTTCATTCTGGGCTCTGCCTCTATTTTGATCTGGTTTGGGATGCCTCTCCATGGTAACCACATGTGTGAAAAGTCAGTAGCCATATATCTGTTTAATGTCTTGGACCAATCCCTACTTAGCAACATTCCATAATTTACGGGTATATCCACTACTTGAATGTCAATGATTTGGCTTACCCTAGGGTCTGAAGCTAATTGCACTTGAATGTTCATGAGTTCTCCTATCACGCTAACCTCGGTCTTATCTAATTGCGTGACAACCTTGGCAGATTTGGTGGGAGTCAGCCCAAGAGTTTTACATATTCCTAAGGGCATTACGTTGGCTGAAGCACCAGAATCTACCATGCAATTGTGTATATTCTTCCCACACAACCTAACAGTTAACAAGAAAGGTTGAGTATCCCTCTTATCTGCATGTATTACTACATTTGTATTGGAAGGCTGCTCAACTTTCTTACCTTTCTCCTAAGGTGGTGAATCACTATTAGGAACAATTATATCAGCAGACACCTTGTTTGTTATGGATGTATCCAAGGATTTTAAAAAAGCATTTCTGATCCCTGGGGTCTTCAATAATTCATTTAGAGGTATACTGACCTTAATTTTCTTTATTTCCTTTGATAAGTAATTCATTAATCTTGTTGTCTCTATTGCTTCTGTCTTACTTGTTTGATCCTTTTGCACTGCTGTTCTGTTATTTGTGTGCTGACTAGCTTTAAGTATGGCAGGATTGTTGCTAGCATTCTGATCTGGGGGTGTATTGATGTTATTCGGAGGAGTGGAGGTGGTGAAAGGTCCTCCCGGCCTAGGGTTGTTCCTCAAATTGTAGGTGTGGCTTTTATTTGTCTGTTGAAAGGCCTGCACCTCCTCAGTTTCATTTAATATCTCATTTTCAGATTCAAAAGGAAACTGAAAAGCATTTAACACAAAGGCTGATTCAGGATAAAGACTTTCACAACAGTATGGTTCATCCTCTAGCAATTCATCCTCTTTCTCTTCTGCAGTTGCAAAGGTAAACGTTTCTAAGACTAATGCTGTGTCATATTCTGAGGGTACTACCTCATTACCCTTAGGAATGAGAAATTCAAAGGTAGGAGGCTGTACATCTATGTTGAAAATACTAGCTGCCAAGTGGAACTGTGGACAGTCGTGCTCAGCATGGGCATTGGTATTGTGAAATCTGCACCAATTTTTGGGTGCTGTACTGGCCATTTGTATGCTAGTCGTTGGTTTTGTACCATGATTATTTGTATTCTCAAAAGGAGAAGCCAGAGTACCGTTGTTGGGCCCAGTGTTCCATGTCTTGGGTGGCCTAGGTTGATTCTGATTTCTGTTATTATTGCCCCAGGTCCTGTTATCTATCACTGGCCCTCTATTTTGCATTGGTTGCCCCTGACTGGGGCCTTGATGCAACTGGTATTTGGGACATATCTTTTCCAGATTTTTTGGCATCTCATGATAATCATTGAAGAGTATGGGAGAATTGACATCGAAATAAGCCATTGCAGGTGTTTGAGCTTGACTTGAACCTGCAGGAATACCTGGATTGATTGGTGGATTAGGATTTAGAGGAGGATTGAGACCTCCAGGAGTGCCTGAACCAAGATTTAAAGATCTAAACAGTGATCTGTCAGGACTCACAATACTACGAATGTTAAAAGGTGACCCAGGAGGTGTTCCAGATGAACTTCCTGCTTGCGATATCTTTGGATTCCAAATTAAAGGGTTTTTACTTCGCCTTGTATCAGGTAGTTGCACAAATATATCTCCTGCACTGGACCTAGACCTAGTCACTCTATTACTGTCGTTAGCCAGTTTGGAATGAAACCTAATTCAGGAAGGCCCTCCTTCTAGCACCAGAAAACTGTTGATGATTGTTTTGATGCAATCATAACAATAAGTTAAAATTCACATATAATGAACTGAAACTATACTTGAAAGATAAGAAGGAATCATTTGAGATTCAACTAATCCCAAGTCTACAATGGTTCAGTTGGTCAAGTTCAGTTGGTCAATGTGAAGCTGTAATGTTCAAGGGGCCTTACGTAGTTTAGGTTTGTTTGGTGGTTTACTGGACTAAGAATATGCAAAAAGGTCAGGAGATATGTCAATACTTTTCATTCCTTTGCATAAAAGTGATACTGTGCTGCAAGTTTTAGATGGTTTTCTTGAATTTTTGCAGCTTTCTTCTTTATCTATTTATGAAAACTGTCTACTTATAGCTCTGTTATGCATGCTTCTTCAAATTTGAGACAATTTCCTTTAGATTTCTACGTTTTCAGCTAAATATTTCAGAGGGGTTGGGAAAAGTTAGAAAGATCTAATCTATACCTCATTTAATCTACCGAAGGATCTAATTGTTTCTGTTATGCACTATGTAAATACCACAGTAATTTGATCAAATCCACAGTAAAAACCTTAAATGCAAGTTCTGAGCATTTTCACAAACATACATTTAAAATTGCAAGCTCTCAAAGAAAATATTTCAAAACACAAAGAAGAGTAGGAGAACACTCAGAAGATAGATGCAGAACTCCAGATTCTATTGTATTAGAAACGAATAGTCATACATGATTTACAATGTAGGAATGACTCTTAGTTTCATTGATCATACTACAGAGAACTTACAAGCTTTACAGATACAATAAGGCAGCCAGACATTCCACGCGCACCTTACTGCAGACAAACAGGCAACCTCCTTCTTCTACCTCTAAACTATGCTAACTTGCTGTATGTTCCTAACAGAAAATCCTGCTGTAGCCCCTGTTGTTTTCCTAAAATCCCTGTTGTAAAGTATTACAGTGTAGAGAGGCACAATATAAAGACATTCTGATTGTCCTCACTACAGCAAAAACCTAACTGAACCCCTGGTTCAAACCCTTGGTTACAGCAATAAATACAGGTGAACCAGCTCTTCAAAATATCTCTGAGCAGTGTCAAATCTGGGCAAAATATTGCCCCTTCTGAGAAGTTCCGGCAACTCAGCAATAACTCTTGTTTGTCTGTTGTAGTAATACTCTCAGCTGCAACCTTGTTCTTCACTTGAATGGCCTTGACTTTTTCGCACTTTGTCTTTATCTTCCTGCTCTTGAGATCAGATTTCCTTCCTCCATGAGGTCACTGTGTTGACTTTCCAGCTGCTTCCTCAACTGCAAGCCTGCAAGACAAGACAAGCAATAAGTATTTCATTTATCACATAAACAGCAGGAAATTAAAATAATCGTTTAAATCCAGGTGACTGCACAAAATTATGGAAATCGGGTCCAAAATACTCTTAAAACGCATTCAAAACGCATTCAGACCGCTCAAAACCCATCGGGTCAACCATCACTGACTGAAAAAATGCCACGGGCGCCAAAAAATGGTTTAAAACTCCACCGCTTCATTTCCCGCCCATCGGCGTGTCAAAAAACATGGCCGATATTCTCTATTTGGCCGATGTTCACTTCATCTGCATGATATTCTGGAAATATGATGCTCTCCCTTCCGAAGGTCCAGATGACGTCATCAGGATGTTTCGCTTCTGTGTATCGGGGAAAAGAATGACATCATCATCATATTCATGTCGAAGGAAAATAGGAGGATATGAAATATGATCCTGCCGCTGAGGAAAGGAAAATGATGGTGACGTCATCGTCATATTCGGGCTTCGTTAAAATGCAAATGATGGCATCATCGTCATGTTTAGTTAAGATCAGGGGATAAATGTAATATCGGGTCATCTAAGGAGCATGATCAGGATGATGAATGTAATATGACCCTTTTGCGGCCAAGGTAACCCTCTCGAAAGATCAGGATGATGAAGATCATCAGGATATCTGGGGCCTTTGTCGAACTTAGAATAAGACGTCATCATGATATTCGTGAATATCATGTTTTGGAAAATATCCTGCCGAAGGGAAATGTGATGATGATGATCATCAGGATATTTGCTTCTTCGTTTATCAGATCGGGATGACATCATCATGATATCCGGAGCTTTTGTTAAACTTAGAACATGACGTCATCATGATATTTCGCTAACCGGATCATGTTTTAGAAAATATCCTGCCGAAGGGAAATGTGATGATGATGATCATTAGGATATTTGCTTAAGGTCATATTTCTCAGCAGGAGGACTTCACGAAATATCGGGTAGGCAAACAAGATCATGATAATCTTGACAATATGACAGGATAAAAAATATGATGATCCTCCTCATCGAATTATCATGATGACGTAATCATCATATTTCGTTTTCGGAGCATGAAGATGAGTTGAGGTCATCATCAGGTTTGTGCTAGGGTGATATTTAAAATATGATCATGCTGTTGAGGAATGGAACATAACCCTCCCTTGAAAGATCAGGATGATCATCATGATCATGCAAGAGGAGATCAGGAGGATATGAAGACGTCATCATCATCTTAGCGAATTTCAGCAAATATGACCCTCTCGTGAAAGATCAGGATGATGACCCTCCGATAGGATTTTGGCATGCGCATGCAAATTATGCAGATGGTGGATTTTCTAAGTCAGGGTGATATCTAATATCAGCATGATATTATAATATCAGGCAATGTTAAAATAAATATCATGATGCTCACGATACAAAAGACCGCTCGACGGGGAAAACTTACTATGACTTAAAGTTGACGTCCGGATATTTGAACCTCAGGATATTATCAGGGGGCGTTTCAAATATGATGACGATGTTCTTCATATAGCAAAACTGAGTTTATAAAATGTTACCCTCCTAAAATCATGATGCTCACGATGCGCATAAGGTCATTTGACGGGTAAAGGGCACTATCACCTAAGATTGACGTCCGGATATTTCGACTGCATGATTTTTATCGAGTGATAGACCAAGATCATGATGACCTTGACAACATGACTGAGGATATAAAAAATATGATGACCCTCCTACGATTATCAAGTTTGACCAAAACTTTGACTGCTCATAACTCCCTCATATGGACGAATTTTCAAGTGATGTAAAAGGCAAACCTGCATGGAATTTCAAGCTCTTTCTAAATATGAGGTCACAGAAACAAAATATGAACTTTGACAAACTGACCTCATGATGATGACCAACCTCATCCAATATCATGATGATGATGCACCTGACTCATTTTTACCAAACCGCCAGAAAGCAGAAAAACACAAGCAGAAGCAAAAAGCAAAGCAACAGCAGGGGTCCCCATTTTGCTAAGGAGCAATAATGGGGCGTGTTGTGAACATCACAACAAGTCATAGGATGAGCTATCCTGGAGAAACCTTCGACAAACCTACGGTAATAACCGGCTAGACCCATAAAGCTCCTTACTTCTGTCACATTGGTGGGTACTGGCCAATCCTGAATTGATTTGATCTTCGATGGATCTACGGAGATACCATCACCTAATAAAATGTGCCCCAAATACTGCACCTCTGTCCTGAAGAAGTCACACTTCACCGGTTGCCGTAAAGCTACTGCTCATGTAAACACTGCAAAACCTGACACAAATGGCCCACATGTTCCTCTTCGGTCCGTGAATAAATCAAAATGTCGTCTAGAAAAATGATCATGAACTAATCTAGGTAAGCGTGGAACACTCCGTTCATAAGACTCATGAACACTGCAAGGGCGTTCGTTAATCCAAAAGGTACCACTGTAAATTCATAATGGCCGTATCTAGTTTAGAAAGTAGTTTTGTGGATATCTGCCTCTGTAATTCTCAATTGGTGATACCCAAATTTAAGATCAATCTTTGAAAACACTCTAGCTCCTTGCATTTGGTCAAAGAGATTGTCAATCCTCGACAGAGAATATCGGTTCCTCACCGTCACTTTATTCAACTGCCTGTAGTCCATGCATAGATGAAGAGAACCATCCTTCTTCTTTACGAAGATAACCGGTGTGCCCCATGGTGAAATGCTAGGTTGGATGTGTCCCTTCTCTAATAACTCTTCTAGCTACAGTTTAAGCTCTGTAAGTTCATGTGTAGTCTTCTATATGGTGCACAAGATATTGGTTCTGCCCCTAGTACTAAATCAATGTGGAAATCAACTTCTCTCTGTGGAGGCATACCAGGTAACTCTGGTGGAAAGACATCTGCAAACTCTCTCGGGATGGGGTGTTTATCTAATGTAGTCTCAGGTTCATCTTCTGATCTATCACTAACTGTGATAGAAAACAACTGACAACCCTTCCGCATGCAACGTTTAAGTTGCTGAGTGGATATCATTCTAGCAGTCATGGGCTTTTGTATGACCACTATTTCGACCGGTGTGCCATGATCATCTAAGCAACTAATTGTCTTCTGATGGCAATCTAGCTTAGCTCTATGAGCCACAAGCCAATCCATACCAAGAACTACGTCGTAGGTTCCTAATGGCATCACCCTAAGATCACATGTAGTAATGAAAGGACCCAAGGAAATCTCACAATCTCTAACCATGGTATCAACTGACATCCTGGCCTCAGAGGCCAATTCGACCTCCCACCTAATGTCCTGTCTAGAAGCCACCAGCTTGCAACATCCCACTAACGATGTAGCTATAAAGGAGTCAGTAGCTTCGGAGTCAAAAAGGATAGAGATGGGAGATTTTGCAATCATACCTGGTGTCTCAATAACTAAAGCCTGATAATCATCCTGGCGGTTTTTAACTGCTGCAAATATATGGTGGGATTTACCCACGTCACCCACAGTCTGCTCGGAACCTCCTGCCTGATGTTGTCCCCCAGCTGTATAACCCTGTGGGCACTCTCTAGCTATGTGTTCTACTTCACCACAAGTATAACAAGGGCCTCTAACTTGTACCTATACAGTCTGAGTCTAACTCAACTGCTGCTGTCTTGTTCTGCCAGTAGACCCCTATAAACCCCTATAAGACTGCTGTGATCTAGTGGGTCCCGCAGGTTGTCCCTGCTGTCTCTGATCTCTGCACTGGCCCTACTATTGCCAACCTCTATTATTTCCCCCATAAGACTTCTATTTTGTTTTAGCTTTCTATTGCTGTTGTGACTACTGTTGTTGTGGAGGCCTAGGAGGTAAGAGTGCTAAACTGTATCCTCCTCTATTGGGTTGCTGTGTTGGCCTGCGATAATTCTATTGATGCTGTTGCTGTCCCTGATCCTGGAATTGAGGGCAAGAATTTTGCCCCCGTCCCTGAATCTCCTTAGCAATGTAAGCCTTCTCAGCATCATCACTCAAAGTTTATGGATCTGCCATCCAAACAAGTCTTGCTATACCGTGGTTTAGACCTCTGATAAACTTATGTACCAAGAGTTTCTCATCATGGAGATACTTCACATATTTGGATAGTTCTGTAAACTTTCTCTCATACTGAGCCACTGAGAGTCCCCTCTGCTGTAGATCATGAAATTCGTCTATACGATGCTATCTATAGTGGTCTGATAGATAACGCACATTGAAGTGCTCAATAAAAGTCTCCCATGAGAGTGTGTCTATGGAAAGGTGACGCTTGCGCTCCTCAGTGTGCCACCATGTAGCTGTTGCATCCCGTAATAAGTGAACTGCCACACGGGCCTTCGTGTTGCCTGCATATGGACGCAACGCGAAGCACCTATCCAAACTGATAAGCCAGGCCTCTGCCATGGCTCCCTCTGTAGTTCCAATGAATGTAGGAGGGTTCAACCTCAATATATCCCTAATGGGATCTCCTCTGTCACTGCGCCCCCTATAAGGCTCATCTGCATGAATCTCATAAGGCTTGGAACCAAAATGTGCTACTCTCACTGTCTCGTCATGCCTGGCATGATGTGTGGGGCTCCTACTACAGCCCGTATTAGCTGAACCAACCTCCTCTATATCAGGCAGCTCGACATACAGCTCCACACATGGTACCCCTTGCGGCTCTACATGGGGCTCCTCACGTGGCTTGACATGAGACTCAGCTCGTGCCTCCATGCATGGCTCCTTTCGTGGAACATCACGGGGCTTGACATATGGCTCTACGCACAGCTCAACTACAGCTGGTGGAAGCCTATCCAAGATAACTTGTAAGGCCTGTAATATCTGTGGTCCCATATCTGATGGGGTTGGTGGTGCTTGTGGTACTTGAGGAACTGATTGTGCCTGTATAACTGGCTGAACTTGTGGGATTGGCTGTTCTAGTGGAATTGGCTAATCCGGTCCCACAGTTGAAGAATCAATACGCACCTCGGTGGCTGGTGTATGGCGGGTTGGCATTTGCCGAACTCATCTGGGAGGCATCCTACAAAACAAGGTATTCGCTAGTCAGTGTGTTTCATGGAAGTAATAATGTGCTCATACAAGCCCAGTGTTTGAAACTCGGGCTTTGATACCAAATGTCATGCCCGTATTTCACATGCGTTCACAACACACTAAACTGCATGTCATGTCCACATGCGTCATGTGGTCATGATACGAAATATCAAAAAATTTTCCCTAACTACTTCGAAAGCCTCCCTCGCATGCGCAAGCATGCTCGGTGCGTCTGTTTATCTTGTCTAATAGAATGTTGTTATGGAAAATTCACTCCCATGTGCATGTCGATATTGGTAACTAAGCTTGTATTAGTTCATTTTGTTTAGTATAAGGTTCTCTTAGGTAGGTAGAGGATCTTAATGAGTTATCTTGAACCATTAAATACTTTCTCACATTCTCTGTATAAATTCCTCTATCGATTTGATTTTTAACGTTGCCTATTTCACCGTTCATGTAATTCTTAACTTTCTCTTTGATTATGCATTTATGTTTTCTTCACATTACAACATCTTCAATACTTGGTAATTCGTTAATAAAAAGAATCTACTAAGCTATAATTTCTTAATAGGGCAATTTAAATTAGCCATTACAATTTGCCCAACTACATATAAATGTTTATATATATATATATATATATATATATAATTTCCTTATTAAATCTTGTTATGGGATCTCCACTCAATACATATATATATATATATTCTCTTAAGTGCATTCTACCAAATGTCATTACAATTATATATATATATATACAATAATGTTCATTTAAAATGAGTAGTGGAAATTCCACTAAAACTATTACCAATATTTAATATTAATTCCCATCACATGGGATGATGTTTTAACCCTAAACTCTTTAATTTCTTTGAGAGTTTATTGAATGCTGTTGCAGGGTGAAGGGGTGGAGCGGCGGTGAAACTCAAAGCAGAGGCGGAGGAGTGAAATGGACATAGGGTATGAAGAGGTGGAGGGGTGTGATGGAGCATAGCACCAGCAGTGATTGTGGGGAAGCCGCTATTGGCGGCGGCGGAGTATGACAGACGCTGGGGTTAGGGCCTATGGCAGGCTGGAACAATGTAAGGCGCGGGGATGTGGGGAGGGGCGGAGCCCCACCCACATCGCACAAAGTGGGGTGTGGGTGGGGTTCTGCCCCTCCCCACACCCTAAAGTAATAAGTGGCGATGGGGAGGGTTCATTCCCCCCACCTCCATTCCTTTAATTTTATGATTGTGTAAAATCCGCGACTCTCTCTATTCGCAGTTCGCCTCAATTTTTGAATTTTCTATTTAAATCTTGTTTTATCAATGTTATATATGTGTGTGTGTGTGTGTGTGTGTGTGTGTGTGTAACATTTTCACAACTACATTTAATTTAAAGCTATTTAAATATATATATTTAGAAAATAGTATCACAATTTAATTTTCTTTAACTATTAGGTATATATATAATTTTCACAAGGGCATAAGATAATAAGAATTATAAAAACAGAGATTTCTTTTTAACTCCGACAAATAAATTTTTAAAGAACTATTATATATATATATATATATATATATATATATATATATATATATATATATATATATATATATATATATATATATATAAAGATATATATATATTTCTCAATTTCAATCAGTGATAAGGAATGTAAATACATATATATCTAATTTTCACAACTAAGTTAATATTTTCATTTATACAACAAAGGTCATGGTAAACTTATTTTACCATCTCTCTAATCTTTTGATTTACAATATACATCTACTCAAATGGAAAGAACATTTAATCATATCAAATCTGTATTTTCTATTTGCAATTCTATCAAGTAAATTTGTTCTTTTCAAATTACAATTGAAACCAGAAATAAATGCTTGTATCTAATGAACTTTTTATATTTCAAGAACACACATAATACAATAAACATTCAGTTTAGATTATTTTCCAATGCAATGTAACTTCAAGTTTAAACTTTGTTTTCAAGAGCAAAATGCATCGTACATAACACTAAAATTAAAATAACTTTCTTACTAGATAATACAAGGAAATTATATATCATTTGGTTCATCAAATTAACAAATCTCACAAATTAAGACTTGACAACAAGAATAATTACTGTATTAAATTCCCACAATACACAGACTCTCAAGGGAGTAATTTTTGCTCTCTTCTCCCAACTTACACAATTGATGAAAGGTAACAACCAAATAATTACACAACTTTAAACATAGTCAGGGAGGCTTATTCCTTCACTCCCAAGGTAACAATATTTACAACAATATCAAGAGAGATATTCTCTCTTCAACTCTTACATAAAGAACTATGATGATCAAGACTCTTGTTACAAATAATAGGATAGAACATTTTCTTTAACCAGGGAAAACTTCTCCAAGGCTTTTTTTTTACAATCTCCAACAGTAACCTACAAGACAACAAGGGAAAAACAACAAACACCATCTAGCTCTCCTCCCTACCTTTGACCCGCAAGAGGGTCACCCCCGAGCTAGGGAGACCATCCTCATATCCAGGGTAAGATAGACTAACCACCTCACAATATAAAACCAACATCAACAACAAGTAATTAATACACACCCCCAAGGTTGACACACATAACAAGGACTCAGCTTAGGTGAGTACAAGGAGGGTAGGGGAGTAGACAATCTCTTCCTCTAGGTGTCATCCTTTCACAATTTATCACAAGGCCTCAAGCCAACATAATCACAAGGCCTCAAGCCAACAGTATAATCTTCCACAAGGCCTTAAGCCTTCCAATGAATCAAGTAACCAAAGATATCCCAATAGGCTCTCAAAGCCAATAAGCCCTCAAGGCTAAAAATAGTACCAATTTGCCCTCAAGGCATATCATGTATCCAGAACTAAGATGACACCCGAGGAGGGTCACACCTCCCCTCCCTAAACATGATGAGCATTGCCTTCCAACTGGAAGGAGCTCTCTCTACACCCAAAACAAAACCCCAAAACAAACATAAAAGCTCATAGAAGACATTTGCAAGACTCTTTCAACAATCAAGATACAAACATGCATATCAAACATTAGATGACACAAGAGAATAGATTAGTTCACCAACCTTCCAAAGCCCAATTATGGAAGTAATCTAATGAAGAGCTCCTTTCTCCTTCCTTCTCCAAAATCTCCTTTCTTTTTTCCTCAAGGATCCAACCCCCTTACTCTCCTCCTCCTCTCACTTTTAAAACTAATTTACCCTAATTTTCCAATTTTCCAAGTGACAATAAACAACTTAACCCCCCACTGCTCCATTAACTAGGTGGAACATAAACAATTTAACCCCACTCAAGAGGTCCCCCATTAAAGCTCACGTGTAGAAATAAAATAAACAAGTAAAATTAAAATAACAAGAGAGTGGGTGACACAACACCCTCATTAAGGGAAACCCCACCAAATGGAGGCACATGGAGACAAGCACTCCATTATTAGGGAATCATGGAGTTGCTCCATGACTTGGAAGTGGGCATGAGTGTGGATTCCACTCATCCCATATTCCCCATGCTTCCAATTTCGTCACTTTACTTCACCTTGAAGTTGAAGTGACCGTATGGAAGCTAACCCAGGGTTATCATAGCTAAAAAGGTCCCTAAACCCATGGGGTATAACCTAGGGTTGTTTTAAACCTAGTTAGGACTCCCAGAGTTAAGTAAAAACACATGAAGAGGGTCAAAAAGAATTAAAGTTAAAACAAGATTCAAAACATCATCTTACAACACTTATCATAATAAAAGTAATTCAAAAAATAACCCTTAGTCCCTTAACCTCCTGTAATATTAACACAATACAAAATTACAACATTTTCTAAAACACGATGTTGATCTTAGTTCCTTATAGAACTAGATCGGCTCACAAGGGATACAACAAAGGATATGGGACGATCTCCTGTATAAGTGGTTTCATTAGTAATACCTGCACACTCAAACTCGAAGTCAATAACTCATAGAGATATGATAGCCGAAGTAATTTAAATACATGCATACCTAAACATACTACCATATAACATACTGAAATCATAATACAGTTCCATATCCATTCATCATTTTCTTACAAACAACATCTAATATCATTGCACAATTATTTTCTTAGAATCATATAGGTTCAATAATCAAGAATTCAGAAATCAATAGTCTCTCAACATAAAAAAAATAGTAACAATAGCACTACAAATAGTCTCATGAATAGTAGTGTAAAATGTATGCCTCACAACTCACATCAGACACAAAGCAGACATGAGGAACAATGCATATAGCCAAAGTTATAACACAAGTGTTGTCATCCAAGTCATAGGTCGAGTACTACTCACAACTACTAAAATGTTAAATACTAGATTGTAATCATATGGAGTGTCATCACGCATCCTCGAAGGGATGGCACCGCACATAACCAAGTACTCCTCTCATTCAAATGAGGAGACTCAATCATGCCCAAATCCACACCCTGTAGACAAATGACTCGGCACCTTGCAGAGGGATAGGCTTTCTTATTGCATCCTTAGCCTTTACAAGCAATAAAGGCCATGCGCGAGGTCTAATTATCTTATTAGTCTTTTTACCCCAATGTTTAATTTAACTTTATCAATTGTTACTATAACTCTACTACTAGTTCCCTTGGCAGCCACTTATGGGCCCCATGCTTGTAGAGAACCACTCCAGATGACCACTCTAGTGTCTAGACCTAGATCATCTCATGTAACCAATGAGGAATCCAAAATGACAAAAAACACTGAGTTAAAAATTAAAATAGTAAAGGTGAAAAATATGATCTATAATACAAAAGCTTGTGGTAACAGTGTAGTTTGTTGAAAACAATCCTTTGTCAGTAAGATCAGTTTCATAATAACTCCAGTGACCCCAATTTGGCCATAATTCACAAGGTATGCATAGATAATAGAAAAAGCATGGCAAGAGGCATTTCAAGTCTTATCATAGCCTATTTTGGATATTGTCTACCAGTTTTGACATAACAAAAATAGGAATGTTTAAGATAATAACAAAATAAAATATTGAAAAGATTCATAGAAAGGAAATCTTAATTTTTCCCATTACAGTAGTTCCCTTAGATCCTTGGGTTGTGGATTTTTTTCAAATAGGGTTTATGTGACCAATTTTAAAACACAACACAGGTAGATGTTGTATCTGCAAGTGCCCAATATACATGTGTGCAAAGAGTTGAAGCATAGACAAGGCACGATTTGTTTGGTAGTATGCCTCAAGAATGTGGTCACATGGACTGCAAAAATTGCAGGGTATGTACATAATGGATTTGTTGAAAATTCTATGGAAACTTTGAAGAAAATGCTATTGGTAGGCTTAAAGCCCAATTCCTAACCTTTTCCAGCACCCACGTTGCCTGCTCCTAGATGGGGTAGCAGAGACAAAGCATGTGAGCTGTTTGACAAATGACTAAAGAATGTGGTCTTAGGCAATCCCATGGTTGCAGGACATGCACAAAATGGGTTTATAGAAAAGGCTTTAAAAACTTTCAGGTAAATGTAATTGGTTGGTGTAAAGACAAATTCCACAACCTTTGTTAATCCATTAAAGCATAGATGATAGAGGAATTTTGTGAGATGTAGTTGTGATTACCTAGTTTTCTTACATGGCTACCACATTTTATCCTCTATAAAATTTAAACCCTCTAATTATACGAAGAAAAAGGTTTTTAAATCAGACAATGTATGATTTTTCTATGTAAACCCCTATATCAAGTAAACAAGGAAATGGTTCTACATAAAAAAAATGGTCCAAGGAAAGAGGAAATGTGACTATCTTGCATTGAAATATATTTCTGGCACATATTCTGTTTAAGGTAAAATGGGTTTTAGTTTTCCTGTGCTTAATGAAAACACAACAATCATATTTTAGTTTTTGTGCTAGGGAACAAAGAACTGATGTAAATACCTACTTATAAATCACACTCCCCTCCTCAGCCTAGCTTGTACTCCCTTCAGCACATCTCAACTCTTGCCATTTGATGACCTTCCTGTGTAAAAATCTGTCCTGTGGCTCTTTTATTTCCTCCTCTATCACGACCTCTCCTTAAACTATTCTACCTATTCTAATCTGCCTTCATTCTCTCCCTCCCCAAAATATTATGTTTTCCCTTCTTTTCTCTGACAGATCATATATATATATATATATATATATATATATATATATATATATATATATATATATATATATATATATATATATATATATATATATATATATATATATATATATTTTACCCTTATCCTCCCTTCATCACTCATCGACCCAAAAGATATTTCTTCCTCTCGCATTAACTATCTCTCTGTAGTAGTTCCCTGCAAGCCTTCAATTCTCCACCTAGAATAGATATTTTCTGTCCACCTCATATGCCATGACCCCCCCTCACAAAACATAGATTCATTCAACGTAGGGTTGTTACATTTTTTTTGAATGAGTTGCTTGGGTATAAGGGAAAACAATGGCAACATAATATACTTGTACGGTTAGAGGTTAAAAGACATATAGCCTAATGTTTTGAAACCAAAGCATATACTTCCACATATTGTGGGTTTTCCAAAATCCTACAGGAAGAGATGAGGGCAAGTCCAATAGAATCCCCTATTGAATAGTGAGGAAATACATAAAAGATATCACATTTTTGGTGGATAAGCACTTTACATACATGGAGGAAGTGGAGTCGAGATCAGCATGGGTACTTTAATTACAATATGAGATAACTTCAACAGAAGCTAATGCCTATGTAAAACATTTACTAAGTGAGCCAAAAGATACAAATGCAGAGAGATTTTGCACTTACTCAGAAGTTATGGACAAACAACATAAGAAGCATGTGGAGGAGACATATAAAAGTAGGACATATAGCTATGTTGGCTAAAGCTAAGAAGCAGTGGGACACCAGTCTAACTTAGCTCAAGCAAATCTACCAGACTATCCTACCTAACAACTAATTTTGCATGTATTGAGGACAATACATAATTTTGTGGGGAGGATGATGTTAGCAAGTTACTTGGTACCTATTGGAGTTGACTAGAGGATACTACACACAATGTGGAGGCTGGAAGCTGATAGGAGATGATGAATAACACATCCCTAATATGTAATAGATATGGTATATATCTAGATATAGAATAATAAGAGTAAGATAGATGAGATAGTTTGATATAAGAATGCTATAGATGTGATGTTTGTAACTATTGAGGCAGAGACTTAGACTTGCTGGAGGATGGATAGGTGATGTATGTATTTGATGACTGCTAATATATATATGGAGATCTGTTGGTACCAAGTAATACTATGTTATCTTTCTATGATGTGTATTTGATGCTCTATTTTTTTATTCTTTATGTTTTGCTATCAATCTCTAGCTACTTGACTGGGGTATAAACTAACTACAAAGACTTGACTAAGGACCGGGTTTTTGGACTGATATTCCCTCTATATTTTTTCCTAACAATGGGCGTTCAGGAAGTGTCAATCCTAATATTTTTGCAATTTGATCCAAATCCACCCTTATGTCATATTACCTCCTCTATATGTCATGTAAATGTCCCATAACAAAATCCATATCTATTTCTGCCTACTTCGAGTTTTCCTCCAAATCATCATGCAGTAACATTGAACTAGCTACAATTGAAAGCAATGCCACCAACGAAATTGACTGACATCTCCAATAGATTCTATCTCCCTCGGGTGTATCTAGGGTCCAACAAAAGATTTGTCATCATGGATCAAATATTAGCCTCTGACTCCCCATCAACCTTTTTAGAAATCTCCATTATTTGTATCAACTAGCTCTGAAGAGATGGGTTTCTTATTTCCTTATCCACATAGTGAATGAAGCTATAAGTCACTACCTCCCCAAAAATCCTCTTCTTCCTCTGGCACTTCCCTTCCTCCCTAGTATCCCACTTCCCATCAACCACCTTTTTCCTCCCACAAAGCTACTCTCAACCTTCCTCTTCAATTACCTCCTCGGCCTACCTTGGGGAGCTTTTGTTCTCTACTTATCCATCCTTTTCCCCTTCAATCCCTTTACCCTTTCCCCTTCATAACTAGATGCCATGAAAATTGTATCTCAACACATGGAGAAAATTATGTGTGAAAGATAGCACAAAATTAACAAAATCTAGAACACCACGAGGGGAATTAACTTCCCATGAATCCAACCTAACCCAGTTGTCCACCATCTTATCACCCTCTCTTCTACCACTGCCAGCATATCTACTGATTAATATTCTACTTCTTGCATCTCCTCAACTTACTTACCATATCATCCTCCATCACTTTTTGATCTTCTCATGATTATTGTGTATCTGGCCCCTTATCATGCGAAAACAATAAATTCTTAATCTATATTAAGAATATAAGGGTTATTCAATAAAACCCTAGCAAAATATGAAATAAATAATTCAAACCATAGGATTCAATATGAAATAAAGGGATAAAAA
Source organism: Cunninghamia lanceolata (assembly GCA_027924645.1). Lineage (NCBI taxonomy): Eukaryota > Viridiplantae > Streptophyta > Pinopsida > Cupressales > Cupressaceae > Cunninghamia > Cunninghamia lanceolata. Next base: position 5,088,776 of record BSBN01001006.1, read on the forward strand.
CATATTGTTTTCTCTAAGTGCTCTAGCATACCTATCTTTAGAAAAGTATATCTAAAATATGTCAATAAATATCCTTCTCGAGATGCCTATTCAACTTATATGCGATAAAGTAATTCAAAAATAGGCATCTCAAGAAGGATATCTCTCGACGTATTCTACTATTTTTAATTCTTATTCTGATTAGGGGCAGGTGCAAAAATTTGGGGGACCAAAAAGTGGCCAACTTAAAAAAAATAGACATAACTAGCTTGTGTTATGCCTTGGTGTTGTCGAGCCTACACCAAGCCATAATGCACTCACGTTATAATGGGAGTGCATTATGGTCTGTTAGATATAAAGAAAGTAGCATTCCATTTCATTATTTAACACCAATTTGGAAGAAACTTGTGGCTTAAGGAGAGAAAAGAGTGCGCTTGCATTATCTAAGATCCAATAGTCATCTATTTCTCTCCGATTCATCATCAAAATGCCACCACAACGTCAGGGAAATTGAAGAAGTAAGTTTTATTTTCTTTCTTGTGTGAATTTGTTGCTAAATAGGTAGGTTAAAATAGTTTTTGATGTAAATTTCTTAAATTTATAGGAGTTGATAATGCACCTCCTCATTCTCCTAAAAATCCACAAAGTCCTCCATCACCTAAACAACAAATACTTGTTGAAGAAGAACCCCAACCACAAACAGCTCCATTTATTCCTAAATATTCCCTTGGAACATAAAAAAATATAATAGGGCAAATTGAAAACAATAACAAACAAATTGAGGACATAATTGCAAGGTTGAAAGAACCTACAACTTCAACCTTGCATAGATCCACGCTTGTCAATCCCTTGAATCTATGTTGTCAAATATAGATTGAATTAGCAAGAAAATTACTAGTTGGACAAGAAAGAGGAGAGAATTTAGAGAGTATTATGCAGACAATTTGTCATATGAACAAGTTAAAAATGAACAAATTATAAAACTAGACTTGTGTTCTATTTTCACAAACCCATGAACAAATGAATCTCTACCCCTTACATGAAAGAAGTTCCCTATCCATTGGTGTAACAACCAAGTAATAAGGGACAATTTTGCACAGAGGTGGTGGACGGTTTTTGACCATCCTCCATGCAACAATAATGAGGTCCCACAATATTTTTTGAGGAAATTCTACTGTGAGTTTATCAAAATTAAAGTGCCAAATTATTTTCATATGCAGGAGTTCTAGGGAAGAGGTGGGGGGTCAACACAAGATAGACCAGGAGCACGTGTTGACCCACATCAACTAGCGAGAAGAGCACTCTTTAGACCAGCCCATGAGCACATTTCTATCCTCTCTATTGTGAAGAAGAGTGTTGAGGTCAAGAAACTTCAGTCCATTAGTGCCTTGACCCAGAGCATCATACAACATGATAGTCTTGCAGCACATCATGGGTCGAGGGAGAGTTCAAGTACGGTTCCACTCCATACTTGTTGGACTTGTAGGTCAGCATGTGGTTATGACCCCATGGATAGTCATGACAGAGGTGTGTAGGCTACATCTGTAGCTGAGTAGATGGTGATGACAGATGCCTTTCTGAATGAGACTTTCAGGCTTGATACTCATGTAAATCTTAGCAAGTTCATTGAATTTAATTTATTAAATTTATTTTTTGAAATGCAAGATTAACTAATTTAGTTTGATGATTTTAATGAAATTTCAGGGTCATAGAGTTGATGCAGTTTTCAGTGGTTCTCCACCTGCATATTACACTACATCATCTATTTTTGGGGTATGTAACTAGAAAACAATTATAAATATTACATTTGAATAGCATCGTTATATGAATGGCATTCTAATATCTAATTTTGGATGTTGAATAGGTTAATATTGGATATTTCACGGCAACACCTACCAATGGTAGTGGACTTCAAAGCTTCATGGAGGTAATAAAATAAATAGTTTAATGAATGAATTGTAGTTACTAGATTTTGGTATGTGACTTATGTGCTTTATTGTGTGTACTTCCATTTTTAGGTGAATGTGTCTGCATGTTAGGAGCCATGATTTGCATCACTATTATAGTTTTCGTAATTGAATAATGTTGTTTTATTTTCAGATGATGCAGACTATAGAGACACCTCCCTATGTTCATAGGGCAATGGAGCATGGTGTGTCCTATGTGATTCACAGCTCCATGCCATTGACGGGGGTATGAGGGAGATTAGTAAATTTCAATTTACATTCATTGTTATAGTTGTTTATTTTTGAAACATCAAAAGATTATTGATTTGAAATTTAATTTCTGTCTAGATGGTTTCTATAGGACATGGCATCACCATAGCCTAATCCTGCTACTAAGGAAAATGAGGAGACAGATTATATGGTAGTAGTAAGTGATTATTTTGTTAAAAGTTTCATTTTTTATAACATGTAATTTCTATATATTAATGTCTATACTTTTTATTGTAACAGCTACAGATCCACGAACAACTAAATAGGATAAGCAACCCTCGAGTTCATAGTAGACCACCCACATATGTGTCTCCATCCCCTAGAAGATCAAAGGCCGCCTGTGATCTATTCTCTTCACCGAATAGAGGGGAAGGACTTTTTATCGTTTTCCTTTGTTATATTCCTATATGGCATTTGTGGACATATATTTTGTATTGCATATAGTTGACATTGTATGCCTTTATGGCATTATTGTAAACTATATGGCTATTTTGTATATATGTTATACTTATATCAATAGATATTGATGTATGCCTATATGGATATTTTGTTAATACAAATCCTTTTTTATTGATGGCATCCATATTTTCATTGTAAATCCACATTTGAATGGATATTTGTAGATGGTTACTTCAAATATTTAAAGTTGAATTGCATTACATAGGATGTTTGTTGATCCAATAAGCTAGCTATTGTAATTCAAGTATCACTTAAACCTCATTCTGGAACTAAAAGATAAAAGTTTTATTTGAAATAAAAATGAATCATCATGTTGAATAGAAAATATTCATATTCTTTATGAGTTGCTCAATTGAAAATATTCAAATGAGTATGCTGATCCATATTCTAATGAGTTGGTCAATTGAAAATATTTCTTAATTTCTTGTTATTAGACCATATTGGGATGCAAAGAGTATGTTTGTTGTTTTGAATAAGATAGTCAAAATCATATGCTTATGAGCACCTGATGACCATTGTGGTTATTAAATGTATTTCCTCTTGCATATAAGGCAAGGTTATGAGAGTACATTGAGTCTTACCTAATTTTAGTATGTAGCATAACATTGGGGCTATAGGCTTCGATAAGTCATCAACAATCAAGGTTCAAGGTTGTCATTGAAGTCAAAGGGTCAAGGTTGATGCCATGATGTTGATAAGGTGATACAGTGAGTCAAGGTAGGTGATGGTCATGAGGTGCATGATGTTGTGTATATGGTTGTCATGATAAGGTCTCTTAGTTCATGTTGATGTTGTACAAGACAAACATGGTTCATATGATGCAAGGTTCATGTTCATGGTGGTTTTGGTTTTGTTCATGCAAGGTTTTGTTGTGAATATGGTTTTCATGATAAGGTCTATCTTAGAAGGTTGATATGATGCAAGGTCCATGTTCATGGTGGATGTGGTTTTGTTTATGCAATAAGAAGTCAGAGAAGACACAAGGTTTCATAATAATAATTCAATGTCATCATCTAGGAGAGTTATATTTATCAAGGGGAGTCATGAGTTTGATTCGAATGTGAAGTTGTTCATGTCTAAGAACCCTAAGCCTATGATAAGTGTCATATACTAATTTCTCTCTTCTGATGTCCCTAAGGTCTCTGAAATGTTATAGATATCTCTTGATGAAAGTTAGAATGTTTAAGTCTTTCCTGAAAAAAATCTAATTTTCTTAAGACTTTAAAACCCTCAATTGCCTATCATGTGTAAAGTGCACTTTTGTTTTAATTTAATATTGACTTATAATCACAAGTTACTATCACTTAAATCAACGTACCAAAGGGTCTTTAAGTCATTAGTTCACCATCCCTTCAACCTAACTCAACTGGCCTCTCTGGTAAACTCTCATAATCCTGAGCACCATATCATAATCGAAGGTCATATTTAATTGATATGAGGGCAGGAAAAAGGATTGGAAGGTCAGTATTTGAAAGTAATTTGGAATACAAACAATCATCTCTATGCAATTCAATTTGATGGGAATAACTTTATAAAAGGCCAAAAGATAGATTTATGCAAGATATCATGGTATTTGTAGTGTTTGAAGATTGAAGACTAGTTAGTGTTTGTAGCTCGGACTATTTTGGCATGTTTGGGTGTGAAACAGGATAATGCCTAGCCTAAACGTATCCATCCAGATGCATTGGAATTGTTAGTTTAACTACACAAGGAGAAGAACAAAATTTACACCCCTTTGCAACTTTACACTGCCTCCTTCTGACAATTTTTGGGGCAGCAGAAAACCTTTCACCACGGGAAAATGCCTTAGAGATATAAAAAACTGATAGAGGTTATTGTAGAGGAACCCTACATTATCATGTTGCCTCAGATGGAATGTTTCTAAGTGACATGGTTTTCAAGTAACATCTCATCAAAGATTGCTACCTTTTTGCACTTTGGACTCTTCAGGGATATCATCGGTACAATGTAGCTCAGACTGTTTTGGCATGTTTTAGTGTAAAATAGGACCATGCCTAGCCTAACATACCCATCTAGACAAGTTGAACTTGTTGGTTTGGCTACATGAGGAGAATAACAAAAGTTACACCCCTTTGTAACTTTACATTGCCTCCTGATGATTTTTGGGGCTGTAGAAAACCTTTCACCATGGGAAAACGCCTCAAAGATATAAAAAACTAAGAGAGGTTATTGTAGAGGAACCCTATGTGATGACGTTTTTTTAGACATAATGTTTCTAAGTGAGAAGGTTTTTAAGTAACATCTTGTCAAAGATTGCTACCTTTTTGCACTTTGGACTCTTCATGGATATCGTCGGTACAATGTAGCTCGAACTATTTCAGCATGTTTGGGTGAAAAATAGGATCATGCCTAGCCTAAATGTACCCATCCAGACTCATTGGAACAACTAGTTTGGTCGCATCAGAAGCAGGATGAAAGTTACACCCCTTTGCAACTTTACACTACCTCTTTCTAACAATTTTTGGGGCAGCAGAAAATCTTTCACCATGGGAAAATGTCTCAGAGATATAAAAAAATGAGAGAGGTTATTGTAGAGGGAATCTAAGTGATTATATTTCCTTAGATAGAATGTCTCTAAGTGACACATTTTTTGAATAATGTCTCGTCAAAGATTGCTACCTTTTTGCACTTTGGACTCTTCAGGGATATCGTCAGTACAATGTAGCTCAGACTATTTCGGCATGTTTGTGTGAAAAAAAGGACCATGCCTAGCATAAATGTACCCATCTAGATATGTTGGAATAGTCAGTTTGGTTGCATTAGGAGTAGGACAAAAGTTACACCCCTTTGCAACTTTACACTACCTCCTTTTAACGATTTTTGGGGTAGTAAAAAACCTTTCACCATGGGAAAATACCTTAGAGATATAAAAAACTAAAAGAGTTTATTGTAGAAGAACCCCACATGATCATGTTGCCTTAGACATGTTTCTAAGTTACACAGTTTTTGAGTAACATCTCGTTAAAGATTGCTACCTTTTTGCACCTTGGACTCTTCAGGAATATCGTCGGTACAATGTAGCTCAGACTATTTCAGCATGTTTGGGTGAAAAAAAGACCATGCCTAGCCTAAACGTACCCATCTAGATGCATTGGAATAGTTTGTTTGGTCACATCAGGAGTAGGACAAAAGTTACACCCCTTTGCAACTTTACACTACCTCCTTCTGACATTTTTTGAGGTAGCAAAAAACTTTTCACCATGAGAAAATGCCTTAGAGATATAAAAAATTGAGAGAGGTTATAGTATAGGAACCCTACATTATCATGTTATCTTAGACATAATGTTTTTAAGTGAAACGGTTTCTGAGTAACATCTCGTCAAAGATTGTTGCCTTTTTGCTCTTTGGACTCTTCAGGGATATTGTCGGTACAATGTAGCTCAGACTGTTTTGGCATGTTTGGGTGAAAAATAGGACCATTCCTAGCCTAAGTGTACCCATCCAGATGTTTTGAAACTGTCAGTTTGGTCGCATCAGAAGTAGGACACCAAAAATGCAAAAGGTGCTTTGTGTAACTTGACAACATTGACACTTTTTTGCAACAAGTCTCAAAGACTCAAACTGACTCAAAAACATATGAAATGGTCTTAGAAGAGCTTATTACATAAAATTAGCTCAATCAAAACAAAATTTCAATTTTTGACCCCTCTTGGAGGCATGACAACCTGGGTGCCCTTGCACCATTAGTGCAACTGAAGTTGATAAAGTTTTCCTATTGTATAGTATCTATCTAGATTTTATAGACATAGTAGACCTAAGACACCTAGGCTTTATGCCTTATTTTAGTCTAGACCTAAGTTAACTAGACACCTAGATTATAGTTCTACCTAAGACACCTATTATGGTAGACCTAGTTGACATATAGTACCTACCTAAGAAACCTAAATTAAATTATAGAAGACACCTACCTAGAAGACACCTAGATCATTCTAGATTATACCTTATTCTAGTCTCTAGACAGGTCATTGATATATAGTATCTACCTAAGACACCTAGATTAGATTAAATACCTTTTTTCTAGTTTCTATCTACCTAGTTGACATATCATATATACCTAAGACACAATTAGAGACACCTATTATCTAGTTAGAAACCAAGACACCTAGAGACACCTATATTTTATACATTACTTAGATTTTCTACATTATTCTTAGGATCAACTTCATCCATCACTTAGGTCTAACCCCATGAAACATAACATGATGATGTAAAAATGCAACGGCAAATAAAAAAAGACAAACCTTACAAATTAATGTGCATACTTACAACTCAATGTAACATGACTTTACAAAATCAATGTGAATACTTACAAATTAATCCAATGAACCATCTAGGTCTGCTCTACTCTTTATTGTGTCAAGTATTGCTTCATGGCAAACTCACACACCTTCCACAAGGTCTTGTTCAAAGGTCTACCCCAATATTGTGTCAAATGAACATTGGATGCCATGACAAGGTTTGAGTAATGAAGAATCTTTTAATGTGTGTCAAAGTCCTGAAACAACAAAACATTAACACTCTTATGTGGGTACCTTCTAATCCATGTTCTAGTAACAACCACTAAACTTGTAGGGTATTCGATGTTTTCTCCATCTGTAACTGGGGCCTCCAATTTCTTTTTGACCTCAACACAATGATACAAGTAATAATATGTTCCCTCTTCATTATCTTTATCTACAATAACTACATATACATGCCCTACATTGATATGTCTAGCAAATAATATGAAATTAGTCAACATTACAAAAACACTACAAAGTAAGATGACATTAGGAATTTCAAAAAATATGTAAATAGATCTATTACATGGTTGAACTAGATCTGATATGTGATCAAAGTCAACTGATGATTCTATCTGTGTTAGTTCCAGTGTCGTCAGTGGTTGATACGTGTCAAGTTGGCTAAGATAACTTAACTATAATTCATGAACCCACTCATTTGACTCGCACTCATCCCAGGCTTGAATTGTATAGGAAGAACAAAAGCATGACATCTTTCGCGTATGGATACTCCATGAACCAACAATTAAACTTCTGAAAGAGTGCATCTCACTTGATCCTCTCAGTGTAGAATAGTCCTCATATGGTGTAATGTTAGTATCATCTATCAACCAAAAAAATCTACGAACTGAAGAATTAGCTTCAATACTTGGACCTATGGAAGCATTACACCACTCGATGATCGATTTTGCATCTGTCAACTTTGCATTATCTTTATACTTTAACTCTTCTCATGCTATGGCTCTTTTGATACATGCTCCTACACCATCATATTCCCCCTTTCCATGCCCAAGCTCCCAAAAGTTCCACATATGTTGAATACCTATAAAATTATGCCTCCTTCTCAGCCAATAGAAATTCTGTGAGTTCTTGAATTGTGATGCATAGTTATTGACCATATGATATGCTAACTAAATGATATGCCCCTTCTAGCCAAATCATTGTAGAACACCTGAAAGCAATCTTGCATGAACTCCGTAGAATGAGTACAATCATCATTGATATAGAAATGATACTCTCTTATGATCTTTCTATCATCCTCTATACTATAATGAATTAATGCGATGTGCACAAATATAGAAACCTGTGTGGAGTTGTAATGTTTTGATTGTACCTCACACTATGGTTGTAGAGTGTAGTTCTCTGCAAAGTCAATGACTAAAACAATGCTACCAACTAGAAATGTGTCCTTGCATAACTTGAATTGCAAGTCCAACCATCAAGCTCTATGGGCATGTCTTGCATACTCATACACTATGTTGTCACAAAATATAGGCATAAACTGATACACTAGAATCTTTTCAATAACCAATTCACACCTCTTTGCTTCTTTACCATCTTTTCTATTGTATGCCACTGTTTTGTACTTGCTAAACTCTACTAGTTTGTTTCCAACCACATGTGTTATTTCCATATGTTCACATATTGGCATACATTGCAAGCCACCACAACGATGACATGTGCCATCCAAGCATAATTTCTTGTAGAATATTTGACCTTCCTCTCTTTCACATAAAACTCTTGATATGAAGTCTCTTGAAGATGTTGGTGGGGCACGTATGCCACAACCCTACAAAACATTGTTAGTATGCAAATCTAAACATATCTAGACTGATAAACATCAAAATGATTAGAAAATTCAATATGTAATCTACAACAACAAGTAGTGCGTGTATGATTTATCTTGACATAGAAAGGTTTTAGCATTTCAAAATATTTTTAACAAATTTTAATTTGAGGATACTTCTCTAGAAATTTACCAAAAAACTATGTTTGAGTCTCATCCAAAAAATGCTTTGGATGTGGCTCACGGTTTCAACTATCAATTCTCCTTCTTACCACATCCCTTTGATTCAGAGATACCCTTGTGTAATTCTTCCAAAAGTCTTCAATTAGTGATCTCAATGCTTCACCAATTGGTTTATCTTTTCATGGTAGTCTCCCCGAGAATGCCCATAATTCATTGGCATTAGTGTCCTCAATTCATTGGCATCTTCCAACAGCTCTTGATAAACTTTTCCTATTAATTCTCAATGCTTGAATCATCTTTCTAATGGGACGATCTTTCCTCGTTTGACTACTTACTATAGTCGATGTAATCACATGCCATGTTCCATTACTATCTTTTGTGCATGAGGTGTTACCCACACTCTCATATGCACTCATTAGATTCTTGACAATAGATTTTTCACTTGAAGCCTCTGATGTTCTCAACCTAGGAAACTTCATGACAGACCTATACTTTATACTTCGCATCATTTCAACAAATAGTTCACATCTTGTGGTCTCATTTAACTTTTCAAAGAACAATCTCCAAATCTTATGAGCATATATTCTATAAGTATGTTTTGGAATCTTACCTTCCATTGGCTACAAAATATTCTCATCAATATCAATCAAATACTTTGGCTTTCTATGCAAAATTTTAGGTAGTGTTAAGTTAGGTAAATTCATCTCAACATTAGGAATTTCATCAATATTTAAATGAGATGGGCTAGATGGCATACATTTAATTGAAGATGGAATAGATGACATACCTTGAGGTTGAGGTGGGAACAATGGTGTACCTCCTTCATCACATGTGAGTGATGATGTACTCTCAACTTGAGATGTAGTAGATGGTGTCCCTACATGTTGACTTGCGGTAGAGGACATGTCTCCAACTATGGTATTCAAATCTCTCATAGCATAAAGTTTTTGCATTCGTTCTCTTTATGCCACCAATACCATATCTCTTTGTGTTGGTTGTGGTTCCTCTTCAATTGGCATGTCTTCATTTATTATGTCCAATTTCCTTTTCTCACAAAGTTCCCTCATAGCCACGGCTTTCTTTGCATTCTTAGCTTCTATCTCTTCCTATGTTGGTTTAATTTTTGATCATTTCCTCGGCATGACAGAGAATTTGTTTGTAGCATGATAAAGAGACCTGTTGCAAGTATGGGCCTAACTGGTCTTGTCATTAATGTCAACATACTCCTGTTGCATTAATGATAAGAATTGGATGAGCTGTGTGCGAGGATATTGAGAAAATTGGCCTCAATCAGGAACAGTGAAGAACAGTGATGAAAGTAAGGCAATAATCCAAGATAGGAAGAATATCAGAGGATACGGATTAAAGGGTTTGTAGATATGTGTCTTGAGGTGGTCCAGTAGAGATTTCAGAGGTCTGCATGAAGATCTAAAGAAGTTATGGCTGATTGAGTAAAACTAGTTCCGGTAAGTGTTCAAAAGTGACAAAGTGTTACAGAAAGGTCCGGTGAGATCTAGAAATTCAGTTTCATGTTTTGTGAAATTGAGGAAGTGTTTTGGAAGTCTTTGTGGTGTGTCAACTTGATTTTTTCATGGTTTGGAGGTTCACAAGCATTTATTATTATGTGACAATAGTGACAGTTTGAGTTCTTGAGGTTCCAGATGTAGGAGAGGTGGAATCCAGTAAGCAGGTGAAGTGTGGATGTTTGTGGTGAGTCATGCAAGCTTGTAGAAGTATTTGGAGTATGTCCAGTTCATGTTGATGATCCTCATTGAAGTTAGAGCCGAAAATTGAAGAATAACTTCTGGATAATAGTGTTCTTCTTGAGACTGGTCAACTGGATTAGTTACTTGCCCTGTGGATGTTCTTGTTGATGTTTTCTGACTTAGATGATCATTCCTAAGTTGATGTCTTGTATAAAGTCTTTTTGAAGTTGTCCATGTGAAGATGAGCATGTGGTAGCAAAGAGGAAAGTGAAAGGTAGAGCAGAAGAGTTGAGCTAAAATGGAATTGATTCAAGCATAGTGAAGATGCTATTCTCTGGTTCATGTATGTGATATTTATTTTTTTGTAGACAGTGTGTCTCTTGTAGGCAGTGAGCCTCTTGTGAGTAGTGTGCTCGGGCAGTGAGCAGTGTGCTCAGGTAGTGAGCCCTAATTGGCATGTGCCATTTGTTCTTTCTATTCTTCTAATAGAGAATACATTTTGGGTTAATCACCCCGTGGTTTTTCCCTCGACTGGATTTTCCACATCAAAATCTTGGTGTCTCTTGTGTTGATGTGTTTTTTCTCTTAATTCATTGCATTATGTTTTCCATGGTTGATTTATTATTATGCTGTTGAACTGAAATGTAAAGATAAGTGTCTAGAAGAAGAAAGTTTTGCACAACTGATTCACCCCCCCTCTCAGTTGTGTGCCCTAATTCTAACAATTGGTATCAGAGCCAGGTTCCTCTAAAAGGAGCTTAACCACTTGAGGAGATTCAGGATGTCGTCTTACAAGAAGAATAGTCAAAAATTTGATGGAACCAATTTTAATCTTTGGAAAGGTCGCATGAAATGTCACTTGCGATGTATGGGAACGACATATTGGACCATGGCTATAACATTGTATACTCCTCCACAGGGTGGTCTGAAAACTAAAGATGAAATCATTGATCCTGAAAACAATCTGTGGACCATTGAGGCTCTTCTTAGTGCATTATCAGATATAGAGCTCTCAAATGTTATTGACCTACCCCCTGCCTATGATATCTGGAAAAAACTAGAATTGTTACATGAGGGAGACTAGTATGTTAAAAGTGCAAGGTTACAAAGTATGAAAGGGAAATTTGAAAGTCTGAAGATGAGAGATGATGAAAACATTACCACTTTCATGCCAAGAGTAAATGAGATTGTTTGTGGAATTAGAAATGTCAGTGGAGTCTTGACTGAAGAAGAGATTATTTGCAAAGTTCTCAGATCCCTTCCTTCTTATAAAATCAAGGCTGCTGTAATTGAAGAATTTAGAGCTCACACAATAGTTACAAGAGAACAATTGGTTGGTAAATTGGCTGCATTTGAAATGACCGAGTTTGGAGATGAAGCCCCAAAGATTGAATCTGCATTCAAAGCCAGTGCTTCTGTAAAAGGGAAACAAAGGTTTGATCTAGGAGAGAACTCTTCAAGGAATCTCTCATGGTATGAAAAAGCAAAAAAAGATCTGGAAGAAGAATCAGTAGAAATTGCTCAACTTGAAGCCCTTTTTGCAAAAAGGCTGCCAAGAGGATCTGGTAAGTATGAAAGAAAGTTGCCCTTTAAGTGTTTCAACTGCAATAAGATTGGCCATTTTGCCTCAAAGTGTCTAGAAAGATTTTCAAGGCCAAATTCTAACAGACCAAGATTCTAGAAGAATTGTTACTATGCTCATGAAGGAGATGATGGAGTAATAGATGATGAATCAGAGATAAGAGACAAATCTAGAAAAGACTGGGTGTTCATTGCCATCAAGGAAGAAGATCCAATGCCCTCTAAATCTGTCAATCATAAAGTTGAAGAAAGAGCTCTGACTACTCAAGTTGTTGAAAAGGATGATTGGGTCATTGATAGTGGATGCTCTCATCATATGACAGGTGACAAGAATAAGTTCATAGATTTGGAAAGGTATGAAGGAGGAGTGGTAAAGTTTGGTGATAATTCTGTGGGTAGAATCAGAGGTAGAGGAACTATTTCTTTTGATGGAAAGAACAAAATCGGTAATGTACTGTATGTTGAAGGCTTAAAGCACAATCTTCTCAGTGTTGGTCAGTTGGTGGACAAAGGCTATGATCTCAGATTCAAGAATGGAAAATACAAGATCTTTGAAAGTTCCAGAATAGAGATTGCATCTGGTACTCAAACTAAAGGTAATATCTTCCACTTGGTTGGTACTGGTACAAGTTGCTTGTTTGCTCAAATTGATCAGAGTTGGTTATGGCATAGGAGCATGTGTCATGTGAATTTTGATAATATCATCAAGATAAGCATTACTTAGGCTATAAGAGATCTTCCAAAATTAGTGAAACCTAGTAATAGCTTGCACAAAGAATGTTAGTTGGGTAAGATAAGCAGAGTCACTTTCAAAAGCAAGGAACTGTCCTCTACCAGATTATTGGACCTAGTTCATACTGATCTATGTGGTCCAGCAAGAGTTAGGAGTATACACGGTGATAGATACTTTATGTTGTTAATTGATGACTATTCCCAGATGATGTGGGTAACCTTTCTAAAGGAGAAATCAAAAGCACTTGAGAAATTCAAAATATTCAAGGCTATGGTAGAGAATGAAACTGGATTAAAAATTAAATGTTTGAGGTCTGATAGAGGTGGAGAATTCACATCCGGTGAGTTCATAGACTTTTGTGAGAAACATGGAATAAAGAGATAGTTGTCTACTCCTAGGACTCCACAGCAGAATGGACTAGTTGAGAGAAAGAACCAGACCATCCAGGAAGCATCCAAAACCATGATGATGGAAGCCAATGTTCCTCAGATATATTGGAGAGAAGCGGTTAGCACTGTAGTCTACACTCTCAATCGAGTTCAAATCAGAAGCAATACTAGTAAGACTCCTTATGAACTTTGGTTTGGTATCACTCCCACTGTAAGGTATTTTAGAGTGTTTGGTAGCAAATGTTATATCAAGAGGGATGAAGATCTAGGAAAGTTTGATGCTAGAAGTGATGAAGGAATCTTCTTGGGTTACTCTACTTAAAGCAAAGCATACAGGTGTTATAACAAGAGATTGAGGAAGATTATAGAAAGTACAAATGTGAAGGTTGATGAAGGAATTTAAAAACCCTCAAAGATTTATGAGTATGATGAAGATGATCAGAATGGTGCACTGATTCACGGTGGTCAAGCTTCTTCTAAAATACTGATTCAAGTTGATCTGGTAAGTCAGGAAGAAGAGATGAGTCTCAATGAGCCTAATCAAGAGTTAGAAGTGCAAGAAACTCCAAAAATTCCAAGGTATGTAAGACTGAACCACTCTGAAGATCGGATTATAGGTGACAAAAGTAGAAGTGTGCAAACAAGAAGAAGAATTGCTCAAAACTCAGATGAGTATTGTTTGATTTCAAAGTTTGAACCTAAGATAGTGAATGAAGCTTGCAATGATGAAAATTGGTCTAAAGCTATGGAGGAAAAACCAATGAAAATTGAGAAAAACCACACTTGGGATCTTGTTCCCAGACCTAGAAAGAAGAATGTGATTGGAACCAAATGGGTCTTCCGGAACAAACTGAATGAAGTTGGTGAGGTAGTCAGGAATAAGGCCAAATTAGTATGCAAAGGCTATTCTCAAATAGAAGGAGTTAATTTTGAAGAAACCTTTGCTCCAGTGGCAAGAATTGAAGCAGTCATATTATTTCTTGCATTTGCTGCTTTCAAAGATTTCAAAGTGTATCAGATGGATGTCAAGTCTGCCTTCCTGAATGGTGATTTGGAAGAAGAAGTGTACATTGAGCAACTGGATGGACTTCAGTTGTCTGATCATGGTGATATGGTCTGCAAGTTAAAGAAGGCATTGTATGGATTGAAGCAAGCCCCAAGAGCCTGGTATGAAAGATTGGACAAGCTTCTTTTGAAGATTGGTTTCAACAAAGGTACTGCTGATAGTAATTTGTATTTCAAAATTGATCATGAAAACATTTTGATTGTTGAGGTGTTTGTTGATGATATCATTTTTAGAGGAAGAGATAGTATGTGTAAAACTTTTGCAAATCAAATGAAAAGTGAGTTTGAGATGTCCATGCTTGGTGAAATGAATTTCTTCTTGGGTCTACAAATCACTCAAACAAAGAAAGGAATCTTTATTTCTCAGTCAAAATATGTGAAAGAGTTGTTGAAGAAATTTGGGATGGAAGACTCAAAGCCAATGAACACTCCTACGGCAACCGGATGTAAGTTGAGAAAAGATGATGACTCTCCTAAGACTGATCAGATAAAGTACAGGTCAATGATTGGAGGATTGTTGTATCTCACTCAAACTAGACCAGACATCATGCAGGCTATTGGTCTTGTTGCTAGATTTCAGGCTGATCCTAGAGAAACTCATGTCATGGCAATCAAGAGGATTTTTAGATATCTAAAAGGGATAGTTGAGTTTGGTCTATGGTACCCTAGAGATCATGATTTCTCTCTTCATGCTTATATAGATGCTGATTGGGTAGGAGATGTAGATGACCGGAAGAGTACCAGTGGTGGAGCATTCTTTTTGGGAAAGAGATTAGTTTCTTGGCTAAGCAAGAAAGAAGAGGAAATATCTCTGTCCACTGCAGAAGTAGAATATATTGCAGTAGCAGGCAGTTGCACTCAAGTTTTGTGGATGAAGCAGATGCTAAAAGACATCAGAGTAGAGTACGAGGAGTCCATAACAATTTTTTGTGATAATTCAAGTGCCATAAACATATCTAAGAATCTGATGTTGCATTCAAAGACTAAACATATATCCATAAAGTTTTACTTTTTGAGAGAACAAGTGAACAAGAATGAAGTTAGATTGGAGTTTGTACCTTCCAAGGATCAGATTGCAGACATCTTTACTAAACCTCTACCTAAGGACTCTTTTGAGTATCTCAAAGAGAAGTTAGGGGTTATTGCCCCTCCAGTGGTGAACTAAGGTGCATTGTTGTGCATTGGTCTAGTGGTTATCACAGTCACATCTTGTGATCTGGATTGATGATGGGGAGCTGCTACTCAGGGGGAGCAGCAGATATGATTCTGAAGTGGTGGAATTGCAAGTATGTGCCCTTTGCCATTGATGTCAAAGGGGGAGAGAAGACATGTGAAAAACAAGTGGTTTCTGATCAAAGGGGGAGCTATAAAGGGAGAGAAGACATGTGAATGGTTGTTGTTGATAGGGGGAGCTGAGACAGTAAGGAGAAGTTCTTGTCTTGATGGTTAAAATAGTTTTTCACATAATATGTTGCCATCAATGACAAAGGGGGAGATTGTTGCAAATAGGGGCCTAACCAGTGTTTTCATTGATGTCAACATAATCTTGTTGTATTAATGATAAGAATTGGATGAGCTGTGTGCTGAGGATATTGAGAAAATTGGCCTCAATCAGGAACAGTGAAGAACAGTGATGAAAGTAAGGCAATAATCCAAGATAGGAAGAATATCAAAGGATACAGATTAAAGGGTTTGTAGATACGTGTCTTGAGGTGGTCCAGTAGAGATTTCAAAGGTCCACATGAAGATCTGAAGAAGTTATGGCTGATTGAGTAAAACCAGTTCTAGTAAGTGTTCAAAAGTGACAAAGTGTTACAGAAAGGTCTGGTGAGATCTAGAAATGCAGTTTCATGTTTTACAGATTTGAGGAAGTGTTTTGGAAGTCTTTGTGGTGTGTCAACTTGATTTGTTCATGGTTTGGAGGTCCGCAAGCATTTATTATTATGTGACAGTAGTGACAGTTTGAGTTCTTGAGGTTCCGAATGTAGGAGAGGTGGAATCCAGTAAGCAGGTGAAGTGCGGATGTTTGTGGTGAGTCATGCAAGCTTATGGAAGTCTTTGGAGTATGTCTAGTTCTTGTTGATGATCCACATTGAAGTTAGAGCCCGAAATTGAATAATAACTTCTGGATGATAGTGTTCTTCTTGAGACTGGCTGACTAGATTAGTTACTTGCCCTGTGGATGTTCTTGTTGATGTTTGCTAACTTAGATGATCATTCCTAAGTTGATGTCTTGTATAAAGAAGGGATTGTGAAGTCTTTTCAAAGTTGTCCATGTGAAGATGAGCATGTGGTAGCAATGAGGAAAGAGAAAGGCAGAGCAGAAGTGTTGAGCTGAAATGGAACTGATTCAAGCATAGTGAAGATGCTATTCTCCAGTTCATGTATGTGATACTCATTTCTTTGTAGACAGTGTGTCTCTTGTCGGCAGTGAGCCTCTTGTAAGTAGTGTGCTTGGGCAGTGAGCCCTAATTGGCATGTGCCTTTTGTTCTTTCTATTCTTCTAATAGAGAATACATTTTGGGTTAATCACCCTGTTGTTTTTCCCTTGACTGATTTTTCCACATCAAAATCTTGGTGTCTCTTGTGTTGATGTGTTTCTACTCTTAATTCATTGCATTATGTTTTCCATGGTTGATTTATTATTATGCTGCTGAACTAAAATGTAAAGATAAGTGTTTAGAAGAAGAAAGTTTTGCACAACTGATTCACCCCCCCTCTCAGTTGTGTGCCCTAATTCTAATAAGACCAATATTAGTTCCTAAGAAATGAATCCATACAAATAACTAAAATATATGTCATTCAACCCTTCATAGTAAATGTACATATAATCATCATGTAAAAGAGTAAATGTCACGCAACCAAAATAGGTACAAAGCATACAAAGCAAATTATTGCAGCCATACAAAGCATTATTGCACCCATACAAAGCATTATGGTGCAAAGTTCACTTCAGTCCTAGATGAGGATAAGGTCAAAGGAGAGTCACCTATTAAGGCTACAAGTGAAGAGTAAATGGGACTTCATGCTTGAAAAGGTTGAGACATACCCAATTTGACATGTTTGTTGTCTTGGTTTGAAGATTGGAAGCTTGGAGATCAAAAAACCTATAGCGACCTATTTGCACAAGCCTAATTAGGCCTCTTGTCAAGTGGGACAGTCAATTATGGAATGATGAAGGCACTATGAGATGTATTCTTTTGGTGAAAAGTGATGCTTTCAATTAGGGTTTTGATGAAAGAGCATTGTTAAAGTGTGGATGACAGTTTAGATCAAGAAGTTGAAATTTGGAATTGAGAAGGCATTTTGTTGGTTCTAGGGCTACTAGGATTTGGGTGGTTTGTGAAGGAATAGACAACAATTGAAGAGTGTAGACTTGAGTAAGGGTTTAGAATGGTTGTGTCTAAGTTCCTGAGGGGTAAGAAGACATCTAGTAACCTTGTTAGGTTTTGAAGTATTGAAGACCCTCTTTGTACCTTTGTATAGGGAGATTGCTTGAGAGCAAAGCTTATGAAATTTAAAAAAACTATTGGTATGAGCCCTTTGGATTGAGTTGAACCCTACCTCTACATCACATACAATTAGGAAATTTTGAAATATTGTTGTGTCATGTGCATACAAATCATCATGAATAGGTGCATAAGGAATGGCCGAGCCCAAGATATGTGCATACAAATCATCATGTCATGTGCACACTTGTATGATCTTGGCACCTATTCATTTGTATTTTAACTTGTTAATATGACAAGATAATAGTGGGATTGTATTTTTATTATGTTGTAAGGATTTATTCTTGTATAGTTTGACATCATGATATGTTAAGGTCTGTTTATTACACATAATTATTAAAGAGCCCAAGTGTAGAAAATATACATGGCATCATTTGTGATTGTAGGAAGCTTTCTTGATTGGGAATGTGTCTATTTTAATTAATGTTGACCTTTGAGATATCTTATATTATGCATACCATGAACTAATTTAAAACATAGTCTATTATATAAACACAAGATATGTATACATAGTCTTTTATTATGCATACTGGATACAAGTGATATAAACATGTATGATAAAGCATGATAAATTAATTCAAATAGAATTAAGGAAAATGTAAAGAACATGCATGTAAAGACTTGACATACCTAAAAAATGGAGATTCGAATGGAGAGAGTACCCAATTATGTAGTGTTTTTTTCTTCTTGCATCAAACTCCTCAACAATTTGAGTTTTTCACCACTTTCTTTCTTTTCAATGTTAAATTGAATAACACTCAAATATAATTAGTAACAACAATACTATTAACCAATCTATAATGTTAAATTCCTAAAATTGAATCACAATTAACATTGTAACACTACAAAAATTGAAACTTGAATAGATATATATCAAATTTGATGTGAAAACTATGTTATTTCCTCCTTCTCAAGTTGGAAAAGCAGAAAAGGTGGTAGAATGTGTAAAATGTGCATTTGAACTTCCCAATAGCATGAAAACACTTCTTTTTTGTTGGAACATGCACATAATCAGCATGAAAATAGAGCATGTGGGTGTGGATCATGGGGGTCTAGGCCTTTTTACCATTTCTATAGTAGGACAAAATGTGAGCGCATTATAACATGCTCACGTTATAATGTGCTTGCATTTTGTTCTGCTATAGGTTGATCCATAAACATTTGTGCATATCTCACATTTTATAGAACCTTTGCAATATCTCACCTCTAGTTCCATTAGCTCATGTTCTATCTCTCACCTCTCTATATCTCACTTATCTCTCCCTCTCACCTCTCTACCTCTCCCCTCTCAATGTCACTTAATCCTAAACCCTAAAGCCTCAACCCTCAAACCTTAAACCCTAAACCCTATCTCTAAACCCTCAACACTTTACCTTAAATCCTATCCCTAAACCCTCAACACTTTACCTTAAACCCTATTCCCTCAACCATAAACCCTAATCCCTCTACCCTATACCCTATACCTTATCACTAAACCCTACACCCTATCACTAAACCTTAATCCCTTAACCCTTAGCCCTAAAGCCTCAATTCTCAATCCTTAAACCTTCAAACCTAAACCCTATCCCCAATCCCTATACCCTTGACACTGTACTTTAACCTTAATCCATTGACCATCAAACCTATCCCTAAACCATTAACCCTCAACTCGTAACATTAAACCCTAATCCATCAACCATAAACCCTAATCCCTCAACCCTAAATCCTATTCCTAAACCCTCAACCCTCAACACTATACCTTAAACCTTAATTCCTCAACCCTCAACCCTCAACCCTATCCCTAAACCCTCAACCCTCAACACTATACCTTAAACCCTAATCCCTCAACCCTCAACCCTCAACCCTAATCCCTAATCCCTCAACCCTATCCCTAAACCCTCAACACTATACCTTAAACCCTAATATCTCAACCCTAAACCCTAAACCCTATCCCTAAACCCTCAACCCTTGACACTATACCTTAAACCCTAATACCTCAACCCTCAACCCTAATCCCTAATCTGTCAACCCTAAACCCTCAACCCTCAACCCTCAACACTATACCTTAAACCCTAATCCCTCAACCCTAAACCCTCAACCCGCGACACTATACCTTAAACCCTAATCCCTCAACCCTCAACCCTCAACTCTAATCCCTAATCCCTCAACCCTAAATCCTAAACCCTATCCCTAATCCCTAATCCCTCAACCCTTATATCTAATCCCTCAACCCTAAACCCTATCCCTAAACCCTCAACAATATAACTTAAACCCTAATCCCTCAACACTAAACCCTAAACCCTATCCCTAAACCTTAAACGCTAATCCCTTATACCTAAGCCCTCCAACCCTATCCCTAATCCCTATATCCTCGACACTCTACTTTAACCCTAATCCTTTGACCCTCAACCCTATCCCTAAACCCTCAACCCTAAAACCTCAACCCTCAACCCTCAATGTCAAGCCCTAATCCCTCAACCCTTAACTGTAATCCCTAAACCCTAAACCCTATCCCAAAACCCTCAACACTATACCTTAAACCATAATCCCTCAACCCTCAACCCTAAACCCTATCCCTAAACCCTAATACATGAACCCTCAACCCTAATCCCTCAACTCTTAACTCTAATCCATCAACCCTAAACTCTATATCTAAACCCTAATCCCTCAACCCTTAACTCTAATCCCTCGACCCTCAACCCTATCCTTAAACCCTCAACTCTTAGCGCCAAACCCTAATCCGTCAACCCTTAACTCTAATCCCTTGACGCTCAACCCTATCCCTAAACCCTCAACCCTAGAACTTCAACCCTCAACCCTAATCCCTCATCCCTAAACCCTACACTCCATCCCTATTCCTAAACAATCAACCCTCAACCCTAATCCCTCAACCCTTAACTCTAATCCCTCAACCCTAAACCCTATCCCTAAACCCTCAACACTATACCTTAAACCCTAATCCCTCAACACTAAACCCTAAACCCTATCCCTAAACTGTAAACCCTAATCCCTTATCCCTAAACCCTCCAACCCTATCCCTAATCCCTATACCCTCGATACTCTACTTTACCCCTAATCCTTCGACCCTCAACCCTATCCCTAAACCCTCAACCCTAAAACCTTAACTCTCAACCCTCAACATAAAACCCTAATCCCTCAACCCTTAACTCTAATCCCTCAACCCTCAACCCTATCCCTAAACTATCAACAATATACCTTAAACCCTAATCCCTCAACCCTAAACCCAAAACCCTATCTATAAACCCTAATCCCTCAACCCTCAACCCTAATCCCTCAACCCTTAACTCTAATCCCTCAACCTTAAACCCTATCCCTAAAGCCTCAACTATATACCTTAAACCCTAAAACCTCAACCCTCAACCCTCAATGTCAAACCCTAATCCCTCAACCCTTAACTCTAATCCCTTGACCCTCAACCCTATCCCTAAACCATCAACCCTAAAATCTCAACCCTCAACCCTCAATGCCAAACCCTAATCCCTTAACCCTTAACTCTAATCCCTTGACCCTCGAACCTAACCCTAAACCCTCAACTCTAAAACCTCAAAACTCAAACCTCAACGTCAAACCCTAAAACCTCTACCCTCAACCCTCAACACTATACCTTAAACCCTAAACCCTAAACCCTATCCCTAAACCCTAATCGCTTGACCCTCAACCCTAATCCCTCAACCCTCAACCCTCAACCCTAATCCCTCATCCCTAAGCCCTAAATGCTATCCCTATTCCTAAACCCTCAATGGGCTTGATGCTATACCTCACACCCTAATCCTTTATCCCTAAACCCTCCAACCCTATCCCTAATCCCTATAGCCTCAACACTCTACTTTAACCATAATCCCTCAACCCTCAACCCTATCCCTAAACCTTGAATCCTCAATCCTCAAACCTCAACCCTTAACCCTCAATGTCAAACCCTAATCCCTCAATCATTAACCCTAATCCCTCAACCCTAAACCCTATCCCTAAACCCTCAACACTATACCCTAAACCCTAATTCTTCTTTCTTGGATAATGAAAATAAAGTCTGCAAAACTACAGTATTTACCATCAACTAGCAAGAGCAAATGTCATCCATTAAAATTAGGAAAGGTGCTTGAAGTGCACCTTAACTCTTTAGATTCATGAGTTGTCCTTTCTTGAATCTCACATCTTGGGCCATATTGTGCCCTGTCAATTCTCTGAGTTTCTAGCTCCATTAGTAAAACATTCTAGTTGAAGTGAATATTCAAATTATATGGCATGTTTTTCTAGCCCATCTGGGGTTCATTATGCCAATAGGTGTACACACTATGAGAAAAGTTTTATTTCTGGTACATCCACAGTGAGTAATTAATAGTTGAAATCAAAAGGATGATCATTATGAGAAAATCTTTGCATTGGGGTACATCCACAGTGGGAAATGAATGTTTGAAATCAGAACCCCTGGTCAACATTAAGTGAACATTTTTTTATTAAGATTTTTTTAAAAGATTAGCATACTCTCTCCATCTATTTACTTGGATTTAAATTAGAGCCATAAAAATGTGCACACATCTGCTCCCAATGTATAACCTGGGTGTAATTTAAACCGTCAACTAGGTAAAATAAACAACTTTGGCGATAAAAATCAATCAGTCTTTTAAAAATAGATATTAGTAACTATACATTTTAGATATCAGTAACTACACATTTTAGTACCATTTCCTTCTTGATTTGCTAGTTTTAATTAACTAGATTTTGTTTGTTTTAGACAAAATATTACAATCCTCATGAAGATCGTTTCTTGTATAATTTTCTCCTTTTATCTTTGGCCTGTCTTTTCCCTCCTAGAAGTTCTTTCAGAAGGATCCTTAGTTTATCTTTTGATCTATATGAAATCTAAATATAAATCTATATTTTTTGTTGTCTACCTACTCAAAGATGCAAATGTCTCCTTCCTTGATATTATTATGATGTACAAAATATGCCCACCCTGTACTTAGGCCAGGTATATTGTTATGAAGCAGGCAAATAATCTCCCATTGTTTATTGGCTCTATCCACAAGAACTACTAAACTTTTTTCTCTTGGTAATTGTAGAGGACATTCACCTATTTTTGGCAACTCCTGTATTCCCAAACCATTACAAAAACTAAGTTATTTTAACCCAATGAATAGGCATTGATTTAATACTCTACTATTAAAGCTTAGTAATCACACAAATGCAGATGTTCATATTATAGAAGACTGCATTATATTAGACTATTCTAGAGATCCCTCAGAAAAATGTAATAACAAAACTACTTTGCCTTATGTTAGCTTACAATTAAACTGATTATTTTTTACACTCTTCTCTTAATAAAGTAAGAGTAATAAGAATAGAAGGAAGAGAATTCGATCTTACTAGTATGCATGGTTGGTTTACATTCCCTGACTTCATTTTCATTGAATAAAAAGGTTTATCTGATTTGATAGGTGGGATAGAGTTCATTGTCATGTGCTTTTCTATATGATAGGGTCCATAATGTCTAGGGTTCTTCAAAGAAAGGCCTATAATAGAATTAAGTTTTTGTTATACCAATCCTCCTGGTAAAGCTACAATTCAAATGTCTACTTTGAAAGTTGAAATAAATTAAATTAACATTACAATTTTGATTTTCTTCCATTGCTTCAACAACATCATTGTCTTCTTCATCAGAAACCAATTCAATCAGCAACTTGATGCCCATTTGTTGACTTGAACTGCATCCTCTATTAGAAGAAGGGGATTTTTTATATGCATCAATGTTGGTATTCATAAGCTGAAGAGTAGTGATATTTTTCACACACCCTGTTCTTTGAAATATTTTAACCTTAAATTTTGACTTGAATATGTACTCGAACACAACAAAATCTCTAACCTCAATCCTATGATGATTCACAATTTTTTCCCAACCCTGCCTAAATTCCATTTTATTTATGGTACCCCCTAATTGCACATCCCACTCCTACCCACCTAGGCCTTACAACACCATATGTTCATCTGTGTTGTCTATAAACTGTGAAACTAATGTAGGAGGAATGCACTGCCATAAACACATTACACAATTAGATTTTACAAGTTCTTAATAGTGTACAGGAAATAAAAGAATAAAAAATAATGTATAGATTTACCAGGTTTTGTGTAAAGACTCCAAGCATAACTTTGAAGAAGGAGGCACACCCATTAAACTAATTTATTCTATAACTTGTTGCCCATTGGTTGACTTGAACTGCATACTCTGTTAGAAGGACATCTTTTATCTGTATCAATGTTGGTATTCATAAGTTGAAGAGCATTGATATTTTTCACACACCCTATTCTTTAAAATATCTTAACCTTAAAATATGAGTTGGATATGTATTTGAACACAACAAAATCTCCAATCTCTAGCCTAGGATGATTCACAAAATATTCCCGATCATGCCTAAATTCTAGTTTATTTAAGGTACTCCTTAATTGTACATCCCTAAACCCTAAACCCTAATCCCTTAACCCTAAATCCTAATCCCTAATCACTAAACCCCAAACACTAATTCCTAATTATAATTTATGCTACCCTAATCCCTTATCCCTAAACCATAAACCCTATCCCTAAATCCTCAACCCTCAACACTTAAACCTTAAATCCTAAACCCTATCCCTAAACCCACAACCCTCAACACTATACATTAAATTCTAATCCCTCAACCCTTAACACACTACCTTAATCCTAATCCCTCGACCCTCAACCCTAAATGCTATCCCTAAAGCCTCAACCCTAAACCCTAATCCCTCAAGGTCCTAAACCCTAATCCCTAAACTCTAGATCCTATCCCTAAATGCTCAACCCTCAATCATAAACCTTAATCCCTCTACCCTAAACCCTAATCTCTCAACCCTAAACCCTAATCCCTCTTGACCTTAAACCCTCAACCGTTATCCACCCCTCTCCTCCCCTATCTGCCTCACCCCAATCTCTACCCTCCTCTACCCTCGACACTATACATACATACATATATACATACATACCTACATACATACATACATACATACATACATACATACATACATACATACACACCTACATATAGGCATACACATATACATTCATACATACATACATACATACATACATACATACATACAAGCATACATATATACATGATTAATAACCTTGAACATAAAACAATCCAAGGGGGACATAATGCGAGCGCATTATAACATGCTCGCATTATGTCAAACATGACAAACATTGAGCAAACTTTTGTGAAAAATGAAAAAATGTAAAACAGAACCTAATGCAAGTGCATTATGTCAAACATGACAAACATTGAGTAAACTTTTGTGAAAAATGAAAAAATGTAAAACAGAACCTAACGCGAGCGCGTTATAACACACTTGCATTATAATGCATTCACGTTATATTTTGCTTTTAGAATCCCAAGCCTTGGGCTTGGGATTTTCTTTGGATTTCCAACCCAAAGGCTTGGAGTGCCTTCCCAATGTCTAGAGACATGTTTTTGCATATTCTTCAGGATTTCACATAATTCGGTTCATGGTAACCCTCATATTTGCATGTGTTTCAAGGTTGAACAAATCGAACACCTAGGTAATGTTAGGCTTTCTCTTAGCAATTTAATGAGGTATTGTTTTCACATTTTGACAATGTTAAGCCTTTCATCTTTAATTTCTTTTGTTTGTGTGTCCGTTTTTGGGGAAAAACTAGTGTTTGGTATTTTTTTCATTGTAAATTAACGATTCATTGAAATTTCAAGAAAAATATATTTTTAGAAACTAGACTCCATTCTACATATATTAAAAAAAATTCATTTTCAATTAGTTTTCAAAATTTATAGGTGTAGCATGGCCAAAATTCAATTTTTTATGATGTGTCCACTTTGAAAATTAGTAAAATATCAAATATTCATTAAAAAATTATCAAAAAAATCAGGCATAAACTACATGTTGTTAGCTAATTTCTCACTGAAGTGATTTTAAAAATACGAAAAAAAAAGTTAACCTATTGAGGGAGCCACAAAACATGTTATGTTATGTTTTTTTGACAGAAAGAACACCAATTTCTATGGCTCCATCTTTTGAACTCCTTAATCTATACCATTTTCAAAAAAAATTAGTAGTTTAGAAAGTAGACTCGGAGCACTGCGAACATTGTTTTGATTGCATCTCCAAGTTTTGAGTGTAACTATGCTCAATTTCTCGTCCAAGCCTAGCATTTCCTAATTTCAAAAAAAAGTGGCCACTTAAGACCCCTTTTTGGCCCCCCATCTTCTTGCACTTACCCTTAGTTCATATTTTTAAGTCTTATGGTCAGAAAATGTGGACAGATGTAAATTACAGACTACATGACTTCACAAGCGTATATGTGTATATGCACCTGACAAAAAGGTAGGTACAATGTTATGTTTACATGCTTCAAACTTATTTAATTAAATATAATGCCCCACCCACTCTATTTAAATGTCATCCATGGTCAAACAATCAATAGCAATTTTACACCTTATCCACAACAAAAATTGGTAAATATTTACCCTATTTTTATTGACCAATATTGACTTTTGATGATTAAAATAAATGATCTTAAATAATAGCCGCCATAGTGCCACCACACTAGGATAAAGAATAAATTCAAACGAGCAAGGATCACTCCAACAATCCTACTCTAGACACTAACTGGTAAAAAAACAATGACAACTAATCTAGTTTTGTTGATCTAGGATTGACCAAGGGTCAAAACCCCTCACTTACCTCATTCACAATTGGGGTTGAAAAAAAATTTCAACCTCTCTCACTCCTATAATGCCTGCATTGGCCATGTTATGAGAACACTTAGCAAATGGTTGTCCAAGTTGAGTGGATTTTATATCACAAAACCCTCAAGATGCATACTCTATGGAAATAGGCTAAAAAATAAATCCCCTACCTAAGCTCTAATGGACAAAGGCCTCAGTTCTAGGTGGAGACAAATATATATAACAATTAAGACAAAGTTAAGATAATTGAAATTGTAGAGTTTGTGAGGAATCTAGATGCCCTAATTTGGTAGGATGTTGGTCAGGTGGTAAGACAAGGGCTACCACTGTAACTATTATGCCACTTAAAGACACTTGCAGTAGGGGTTGTAGGTAAGGTTTTAGGTTCAATTGTTAGGTTATTGTACATTCTTTTCTAGAATTTAAACTTAGCGATAAGGTGTAAAAACACTCATGATTTTACCTCTTGCTCACATTTTTTTAATTAGTGAATTCCCCTTCCATAGATGCCATAGGTGGAGGTATCTATTTTGTGAAATGCATACAACACTTGCACATGGTTTCATTCTATTGTCCTCATTTTCAAATTGCCGATTTTTAAACCTTTTGTGTCAAAATCCCTACATTGAATCAATCCTAGTCACAAGTGCTAAATTGTCAAGTTATTCACTAGTTTGAAGAACAATCTCTATCATTCCAGTTGAAACCTTGAAAACAATTGCGTAGGGTGGCTGATTTATGAAAATAATTAAATCTTGAAATTCATGATAACTGGTGTAAAATTATTTTTATGGTTGTGTTCACAACTCCATTTCACCTAATCTGGCAAGTTTCCATATCAGGATGTCTCATGGTTTGGGAGATTTCAAGCTTCTCATTTTTTTTATTGCAATTTTTGAAAATAATCAAAACATGAGTTCTATGTGCATTGCAGAAAAATTGTTTGACCAAAGGTTTTATGTTGACATTTCATACAATGTGCCAAGAGTTCATAAGAAAATGTTGATCTAGTGAAACGTTATGCCTGCATCTTTGTTTTCTAGGTTAGGAGGATTTATCAGACAAGTTTTATGAATATTTGGTGAGATGAAGTTAGATATCTTTCACGTTTGGAGACTCTCATTGGCACACATTAAGATTCTCAATGCTCACTATCATTCTCTATCAAGAAGGCATATGGAAGCAACTTGTATTGATGATTTGGCCAAGTTCACAACTCCTCTTAAAACTTTGATGATTCATGATTAAAATCAATTCCCATAGGTAAAACATGGTTTTCAAATCATATCACTTTCAATGGAGTTTTGAAAACTTCTTAGAACATCACCAATGCTGCACTTATAGAAGAGGATCTCATGATTGCTCATTACAAAGGCACTTCATCAGATGTTTTGGATAATTTTGGAACTATTTCAAAGGAAGAACAAGTTATATCGTATTATAAAGATACTAATAGAAGTCGATCTTTTCTTTTATCAGGGAAAACTTTAGTTTCAAAAACTATTTAAAGAGCCCAAAGGTTGTGAATGCCACCCTAAGTGCCGACAAAGACTTTCAAAAAAGTGATCTATTCCTATATCCAATATACAACTCAGTTTTAAAACTTTCAATGGCTCTTTATAAAAGTTTCAAAAGTGCCATCAACCATCAGCTGAACGGAAGTTTTGAATGTTTCAAAGTAGCAGACAAAGAAAGTTTTACTATCAGTGAAAGAATATAGTTTTAAAAGTTCCTAATATCTCTAATGAGTTTTAAAATGAAAATTTACTCTCTTCCTATCAGAGGCAATTCCTAGTTATGAAAGTATTTCTTATCTCTGATGAAGTTGTCAAAACTTCTAAAAAAGCTGATGAAGGAGAAGTCGTTGTAGTTAAAAACCTCTCCTCATACTTTTTTGGTGATTGTGGTTAGTTTTGCAAATATCACTTACCTCTGATGAATCTTTTGAAAGTCTTCCAAATCACTGATAAAGAGCCAACAAAGTAGTTAATCTAGATACCCAAGCAAACTGAATAATTGTTTTGAAACTCATTTTCGGAGAAATTAAAAGGTTTTAAAACTTGTATAAGTTGCCGAGGAGGGTTTGAATTAATATCAAGAAGCTGATGGATAGAATATTGCAAAAGAAAAGGGTAGTTATTTTAACTAACCCAAGAAATAAATGCATCTTTTGTTAAAGAACAGGCTTAGAAACTTTCAAGTAAAGTATTTACAGGTGCAAAGCCAAATCCTATGATCTTTGCCAGTCTCCTCACTACCTGTCAATAAAAGAGAAATCTACAATAGAGTATCGACATCCATCAAAGTATAAAAGAAAGTGAATTTGTATTGGACATTGTAATTGCAAATGTCGTGGTAGACATATATGTTTCATGTAGAAGCATAGAGGCAGCACATGAAAAAAGGTAGAGGATAAAAGAAAAATAGAGAGCTACAGCTCATCACATTTGCATACAAATGAAGAAATAAAATAGAGCATTTCATTATTTTAGATCTGCACATTCACAGTGCCTTCATTTTACAACAATATTAAACACAACATATTAAAACCTCCAGAAAAAATACTATCCCCTGCAAGCACACTAGTTTTTACACATCAAAAAGATACATATTTTTGTTAAACAGAGCTGCTGTTCATCATGCATAAAACCATAAAAATAGAGCATTTTTTTAAGCTGCTAAACTTCTCACTCAATACATACTAAAAAAGAGTAGAGATATATATTGTTTTTATTGCCCAGCCAAGGAGGAAAGAAAAAGACAATAAATACAATTAATTCCTATTTTCAACATCAGTGTAAGAAAACTGAGGTAGAGTGTATGCATGAAGATTTCATTTAATTTTGTCCTGCAAAGAGCTCTGCATTGGAGAAGTTGAGCCATGCATAGATTGTGTTAGACCATACTCATGACAACATTTCTTGTAGATAATATTAATGAAACAACATGAAGATAGAATGAAATAGGAGAAGGTAGAAAAGATAGTCAAAACAAAAGTCTTGTTTAATAAATGAAAGTGGTTGAGATTAATATTCCAACACTCCCCCTTAATCACAACTACCTCCATTTAGAACTCCTGAATGATCTCTTAGATACTCAAAGCTTTCTTTTGGTAATGGCTTGGTGAAGATATCTGCATACTAGTCTTGAGACCTGCAAAAAACTAGAAAGATTTATCCATTGTTGATTAGTTCTCTAATGAAGTGATACCGTGTCTCTATATGTTTACTTCTCTTGTGAAAAATTGGATTCTTTGACAATGCTATAGCTGAGTTGTTTTCACAATAGATCCTTGTTGCCTCTTCTTGTTCTTTCCTGAGTTCTTTCAACGTTCTTCTCATCCAAACTGCTTGACATGATGCACATGTGGCTGCTACATACTCTTCTTCAACTGATGAAAGAGTAACAATTGGTTGTTTCTTTGAAGCCCATGAAACTAGACCTATTCCAAAATAAATAAAAACCATAACCTAAAGTGCTCTTCCTATCATCAATGCTTCCTGTACAATCACTATCTGTATATCCAATCAGCTTGAACTCATTTGACCTTGAATACTAAATGCCATAGTTCTTTGTTCCACACATATCTGAGAATCCTTTTTCCTGCTTGCCAATGAGAAAATTTTGGAGACTCCATGAATCTTGAAATGAGACTGCTTGCATACATAATGTCTGACCTTGTGGCTATTAAATACATGAGGCTACTAACAAGCCTTTTATACCAAGTTGGATCAATGTTGGCTCCTTTGTCATCTTTGCTTAATTTCAATCCTGTGACAATTGGTGTTGGAGTTGATTTGCAATTTGTCATCTTAAACCTCTTTAAAATGTCATTTTCATATTTAGATTGGGAGATGAATATACCATTATCATTTTGATTCACCTCAATGCCAAGAAAATACCTCATGAGACCCAAATCAGTCATTTCAGACTCCTTTTTCATAGCTCCTTTAAACAAATCAATTGCTAAATCACCTGTGAATATCAAATCATCAACATACAAGAAAACAATTATTATCTCACCTTCTTCATTCATCTCGGTGTATAATGTAGGCTCACTGCTACACCTATTGAAGCTATTTTGCAAAAGATAAGAGTCAATTCTACTATACCAAGCTCTTGGGGCTTGCTTGAGTCCATAGAGTGCCTTTCTTAGTTTGTAGACTTTGTCTTCTTGACCCAAAATCTCATACCTAGGTGGCTGCTCCACATACACTTCTTCTTCAAGGTAGCCATTCAAAAAAGCTGATTTTACATCAATTTGGTAAACTAACCATTTGTTTTGAGCTGCTATTGCAAGTATAGTTCTCATAGTGTCTAATCGAGCTACTAGAGCAAATGTCTCATTGTAATCAACCCCGGGCTATTGTGAATATCCTTTTGCCACTAGTCTTGCTTTATGTTTTTGTACATCACCATCTCCATCTAATTTAGTCTTGTAAACCCACTTCACTCCTATGACATCTTTGTCTTTTGGAAGACTCACTAACTCCCATGTTTGATTCTTTTCAATTGCATCAATTTCGTCATCCATTGCATAAATACCCATTTTTCATTCTTAATTGCATCTTCATAATGAATTGGATCTTCTACTTGTGAATAAAATGCAAAGAGAGAAATTAGACCAACATTTTTCTCACCTTCATTTTTCTCATAAATGTCTCTTAAACTTCTAATTTTTTGTCTCCTCAGGCTTGCCAATGTAGGATGTGACATATCACTTGAACTTGGACTCGTAGAATGTGGACTTGATGGTCCTGCACCTTGATTGCCACTTGTAGATGGTGTTTGTTGTACATTTGAAAGAGTGGATACTTGAATGTGTGGGACAATCCTTACACTTGATGATGGTGTCATTTGATGACCACTTTGTTGAGCTTGAATGGGTGTGGAAGGAGTCACATTTGATGGAGTACCTGATAGTATAAAAACTTCTATATCTTCTTGTGGTAAGTTGGCTACAATATTGATTGTTTTCTCCAAACTTCCATCCCATGCTTCATCTTCTATGAACTGCACATCTTTGTTGATTATAACTTTCTTGGTTTTTGGATTGTATAGTCTATATGCCTTTGATTCATCACTATAACCAACAAATATACACTTTTCTCCTTTGTTGTCCAATTTTCTTCTCAACTCATTTGGCACATGTGCATATGCCACACATCCAAATACTCTCATGTGAGCAACACTATGTTTTCTTGCTATCCATGCTTCTTCGACAATCATATTCTTCACACTCTTGGTTGGACATCTATTCATAATGTTTGTTACACAAGCTACAACTTCAGCCCAATATTAATTTGATAAATGCTTTGCTTTCAACATGCTTCTTGCCATTTCCATGATTGTTCTATTTTTTCTTTCAGCTACCCCATTTTTTTTATGTGTGTACCTAGTTGTGAATTGCTTGTGAATCCCATGGTCTTTGCAAAAATGTAGAAATTCATTTGAGATGTATTCACCACCTCTCTCTGTTCTCAATGCTTTGATGTAGTACCCACTTTGCTTCTCAACAAGTGCCTTGAATTGATGGAAGTGATCAATCACTTCATTCTTTTTCCTTAGGAAGTAGACCCATGTTTTCCTTGAATAGTCATCAATGAAGGTCAAAAAGTAGTAGCTTCCACCAATTGAGGGTGTTTGCATAGGTCCACACAAATGTGAATGAACAATCTCCAAAGGTGTCTTTGCTCTAATTGACTTGCCAGTTGGAAATATCTCTCTACGTTGCTTTCTCAAGATGCACGCTTCACATACTCTTTCTGGTTTCTCTATTAATGGCATACCCTTTACCATACTCTTCCTATTTAGTAGGTTCAAACCTCCAAAGTTGAGATTCCCAAATTATCTTAGATGCCACAACCAATTTTCATCTTTTATTTCTGCTTGAAAGATGGTTTGTGTAACTGTTGCAACTTCTTCTTTATCTTCTTGTTGGTTCATTGTGGGTTGTTCTTGAGCATATTCCACATTCAAATCTAGCTTAATCTTTAGGAGAAATATTCTATTGTTTGTCATTTGCACTTTAGCAATAAGATGATTACTTGGAAATTTATCTAGAATAGTGCATTCTCTAGTTTTGAAGAAGACTCTATAACCCTTTTGAACAAGCTGCCCAATACTCATTGGATTGTGTTTTAGACTAGGCATAAAATGCACATCTAAAATATACTTCTTATCCCTCTGTTTAGTTAGAATGTTGATATTTCCTTTACCCATAACTGAAACTTTGTTGTCATTACCCAATGTGACATCTAATTTTACACTTTCATCTAAACTTGAGAACATTTCTAAGTTCCCTATCATGTGATTGTTGCAACCTGAGTCAAAGAACCATACTATTGTGATGTTCACAACACGCCCCATTATGCTCCTTAGCAAAATGGGGAC
Source organism: Cunninghamia lanceolata (assembly GCA_027924645.1). Classification (NCBI taxonomy): domain Eukaryota; kingdom Viridiplantae; phylum Streptophyta; class Pinopsida; order Cupressales; family Cupressaceae; genus Cunninghamia; species Cunninghamia lanceolata. The sequence continues at coordinate 5,121,808 of BSBN01001006.1, forward strand.
CCCTGCTGTCGCTTTGCTTTTTGCTTCTGCTTGTGTTTGTCTGCTTTCTGGCGGTTTGGTAAAAATGAGTCAGGTGCATCATCATCATGAAGGTCAGGATGAGGTAGGTCATCATCATGAGGTTAGTTTGTCAAAGTTCATATTTTGTTTCTATGACCTCATATTTAGAAAGAGCTTGAAATTCCATGCAGGTTTCCCTTTTACATCACTTGAAAATTCGTCCATATGTGGAAGTTATGCATAGTCAAAGTTTTGGTCAAACCTAATATTCGCAGGAGGATCATCATATTTTTATCCTTAGTCATGTTGTCAAGATCATCATGATCTTGATCTATCACCTGATAAAAATCATGCAGTCGCAACATCCAGACGTCAATCTTAGGTGATAGTGTGTTTTACCCGTCAAATGACCTTATGCGCATCGTGGGCATCATGTTCTGAGTGTAACCCGATATTTCATAACAACGAGCATCATGATATTTTTACATCACCGGATATTATAATATCATGCTGATATTATAATATCACCCTGCTTAGAAAATCCACCATCTGCATATTTGCATGCGCATGTCAAAATCTTATCGGAAGGTCATCATCCTGATCTTTCACAAGAGGTTCATAGTTGCTGATATTTGCTAAGATGATAATGACGTCATCATATCCTCCTGATCTCCTTTTGCATGATCATGATGATCACCTTATCTTTTAAGGGAGGGTGATATTCCATTCCTCAACAGCATGATCATATTTTAAATATCACCCTAGCGCTAACCTGATGATGACCTCAACTCATCCTCATGCTTCGAAGATGGAAAATGATGGAGACATCATCATGATATTCGATGAGGAGGATCATCATATTTTTTTTATCCTGTCCTGTTGTCAAGATCATCATGATCTTGTTTGTCTACCCGATATTTTGTGAAGTCCTCCTGCCGAGAAATATGACCTTTTGCAAATATCCTGATGATCATCATCATCACATTTCCCTTCGGCAGGATATTTTCCAAAACATGATCCGGTTCGCGAATATGATGATGACGTCATGTTCTAAGTTTAACAAAAGCCCCGGATATCATGATGACGTCATCCCGATCTGATAAACGAAGAAGCAAATATCCTGATGATCATCATCATCCTGATCTTTCTAGAGAGTTACCTTGGCCGCAAAGGGGTCATATTACATTCACCACCTGATCATGCTCCTTAGGTGACCCGATATTACATTTATCCCCTGATCTTAACTAAACATGACGGTGACGTCATCATTCGCATTTTAATGAAGCCCGGATATGACGATGACGTCACCATCATATTCCTTTCCTCAGTAGCAGGATCATATTTCATATCCTCCTATTTTCCTTCGACATGAATATGATGATGATGTCATTCTTTTCCCCAATATACAGAAGCGAAACATCCTGATGACGTCATCTGGACCTTCGGAAGGGGGAGCATCATATTTCCAAAATATCATGCAGATGAAAGTTTTAAGTCTTGCTATCGGCCAAACAACGAATATCGGCCATACATTTTTTTGACACGCCGATGGGTGGGAAATGAAGCGGTGGAGTTTTAAAGCATTTTTTGGCGCCCGTGGCATTTTCCCGGTCAGTGATGGTTGACCCAATGGGTTTTGAGCAGTCTGTATGTGTTTTGGGCGCATTTTAAGAGTATTTTGGACCCGATTTCCACGATTTTGCGTAGTCACCTGGATTTAAACGATTATTTTAATTTCCTGCTGTTTATGTGATAAATGAAATACTTATTGCTTGTCTTGTCTTGCAGGCTTGCAGTTGAGGAAGCAGCTGGAAAGTCAACACAGTGACCTCATGGAGGAAGGAAATCCAATCTCAGGAGCAGGAAGATAAAGACGAAGTGCGAAAAAGTCAAGGCCATTCAAGTGAAGAACAAGGTTGCAGCTGAGAGTATTACTACAACAGACAAACAGAAGTTATTACCCAGCTGCTGGAACTTCTCAGAAGGGGCAATATTTCGCCCAGATTTGACACTGCTCAGAGATATTTTGAAGAGCTGGTTCACCTGTATTTATTGCTGTAACCAAGGGTTTGAACCAGGGGTTTGGTTAGGTTTTTTTTCTGCTGTAGTGAGGACAATCAGAATGTCTTTATATTGTGCCTCTCTACACTGTAGTACTTTACAACAGGGGCTACACAGGGATTTTAGTATTTTGCCAGAATTGTAGAGTCTTTCTGGGCATAGTTTAGTGTAGAAGAAGGAGGTCGCCTGTTTGTCTGCAGTAAGGTGCGCGTGGAATGTCTGGCTGTCTTACTGTATCTGTAAAGCTTGTAAGTTCTCTGTAGTATGATCAATGAAACTAAGAGTCATTCCTACATTGTAAATCATGTATGACTATTCGTTTCTAATACAATAGAATCTGGAGTTCTGCATCTATCTTCTGAGTGTTCTCCTGCTCTTCTTTGTGTTTTGAAATATTTTCTTTGAGAGCTTGCAATTTTAAATGTATGTTTGTGAAAATGCTCAGAACTTGCATTTAAGGTTTTTACTGTGGATTTGATCAAATTACTGTAGTATTTACATAGTGCATAACAGAAACAATTAGATCCTTCGGTAGATTAAATGAGGTATAGATTAGATCTTTCTAACTTTTCCCAACCCATCTGAAATATTTAGCTGAAAACGTAGAAATCTAAAGGAAATTGTCTCAAATTTGAAGAAGCATGCATAACAAAGCTATAAGTAGACAGTTTTCATAAATAGATAAAGAAGAAAGCTGCAAAAAAATTCAAGAAAACCATCTAAAACTTGCAGCACAGTAACATTTTTATGCAAAGGAATGAAAAGTATTTACATATCTCATGACCTTTTTGCATATTCTTAGTCCAGTAAACCACCAAACAAACCTAAACTACGTAAGGCCCCTTGAACATTACAGCTTCACATTGACCAACTGAACTTGACCAACCGAACCATTGTAGACTTGGGATTAGTTGAATCTCGAATGATTCCTTCTTATCTTTCAAGTATAGTTTCAGTTCATTATATGTGAATTTTAACTTATTGTTATGATTGCATCAAAACAATCATCAACACATACATCCTTTTGATTCTCTTGTGCTACATTGCATGCTATGAACATATTACTTTGGATTTGGTTTTCTCTTGTAAAGTTTGCATTTTCTCTGTTGAAATCATATTGTTTTTTCCTACATTCATTTGAATAATGCCCATATTTCTTACAATATAATGACATTGAATTTGAGACTTGTCATACCTTTGACCTTGTGGTTGATTTTGAGATGGGTTTTGGCTTGAGTTTTGGCTACTACTTCTTCCACTTGAGCTTGATGGGCTATTTCTTCCACCTCTATAAAAATTCCTTCCTCTACCTCTGAAATTTGATCTACCTCTAACTCTACCATGGATGATTGAAACTTGTGACTTGAATGCATGCTCCAATGAGTTGCTTACTGACCTACTTTGCCTATGTTCATGTGAAATGAGGGATGCATGGAGATCATCAACTAAAAATTATGAGAGGTTCTTTGTTTCCTCTATAGTCACAACTATGGATTCAAACCTTGTGGCTAAACTCCTTAAAATATTTTCAACAATCCTTCTGTCTTCAAGTGTTTCACCATGAGATCTAATTTGATTAACTAAACCCATCACTTGTGTGAAGAAAGTGTCTATTGAATCTGAATCCTTTATGAAGACTATTTCAAAATCCCTTCTCAACATTTGCAACTTAGTTGTCTTAACCTTTGCCAGGGCTTGATAGGCTATTTGGAGTATATCCCATGCTTGTTTCAACTTAGTTGCTGCTACAATCCTTGGGAAAATGCTCTCATGCACTACTTTGAAGATGTAAAAGAGAGCTTTGGAGTCCTTCCTGTTATCCCTCAACAAATCTTTCTCTGCTTGTGTTAATGCATTGTATGTTGTTGCATCAGCTAGCTCTAGAAATCCATTCTCAACAAGCTCCCAAATATCTTGAGAACAAAATAGATCTTTCATGGTGATTGTCCAGTAGTCATATTCTTGCAATTAAACTGTGGAATTTGTGGGTTTGTCAAGCTTGTGCTTGCTTCCATTGTTGACTGTGAAAAGCCTCTATCTTCTTGAAAAACTTTGCTTGAAATGCCCTTGCTTGAAACCTTTAGCACACGACTATGGCTCTGATACTAGGTGAAGGAAAAAAGGTAGTGGATAAAAGAAAAATAGGGAGCTACAACTCATCACATTTGCATACAAATGAAGAAATAAAATAGAGCATTTCATTCTTTTAAATCTGCACATTCAAAGTGCCTTCATTTTACAACAATATTAAACACAACATATTAAAACCTCTAGAAAAAATACTATCCCCTATAGGCACACTAGTTTTTACACACCAAAAAGATACATATTTTTGTTAAACAGAGCTGCTACTTATCATACATAAAACTAGAAAAACATAGCATATTTTTAAGCTGCTAAACTTCTCACTCAATACATACTAACACAGAGCAAAGATATATATTGTTTTTAATGTCTAGCCAAAGAGGAAAGAAAAAGACAATAAATACAATTAATTGTTGTTTTCAGCAGCAACATAAGAAAACTAAGGTAGAGTGTATGCATGAATATTTCATTTAATTTTATCCTATAAAGAGATCTGCATTGGAGAAGTTGAGTCATGCGTAGAGTGTGTTAGACCATACTCACGACAACATTTCTTGCAGATAATATTAATGAAATAGCATGGAGATAGGATGAAACAGGAGAAGGTAGAAAAGATAGTAAAAATAAAAGTCTTGTTTAATAAATGACGGTGGTTGGATTAATATTCCAACAAACAGTTTGGCGCAATGCCTTAAAGAGATTTAGTCTCACCATAGGAAATGATCATAGGACATGTACAATATGGATTTGTTGTAAAGGCCACAGGAATATAATGATTGCAGGCTAATACAGAATACAACCGCCATGCTTCATACAGGCTGTAGAAAAATCTTGGCGGCTACATTTGATCTCTGTAAATAACCATTCTATAGAGGAATTGTAGCTATAAATGCTCTACGTAAAATGTGGAAGGATATACAAGGCGTAATAATTGTTTAACAAAATGCCTCAAAGATATGTCACGTCATGGAATGCAAATATTGCAGAATATGTGTGGTTAAACGAATGTTAAAAAGTCTTTAGAAACTTTCAATGAAAACATCTTTGAGAACACACCTCAAAGAGATGCAGAGTAAGGGTATCTACGAAATGTGTTTATCGAAAAGGCTTCAAAAAAATCCATAGCCAACGTAATCTCCTTGGTAGACATCGATACAAAATGTGAACGCATAGACAGCGCACTTGAGCTGTTTGATAGAACACCTCAAAGATTTTTAACTGATATGAGAGCGTTATAGTGCTCAAAAAATTGTCTCGTGCTATATAAAAAAAATAATTCATTCCGGAAGGTTTTCTAATCCTATCGGTTTATTCCTGAACCTCCTATGGGTACAAGTGCTAGTTATATCTCATGGGCTCTCACCTTATGGTGTAGTGTATTTGTTGAAAAGGTTTTAGAAACTATCAATCAAATGCACTTGGTAAGTGAATCGACAAACCCCACAAACATAAGAGATATATGTGAAGTCAGAGAAATTGTTTAGAGAAATGATGCAGTAGGGTATATTTCAGATTCAAAGTATGCATCCAATGCTGTGGGGAATAAAAAAAGAATTGTTCCTCTTCCACCATAGTGACAAACTAGAAATTACAAATTGAATTGGTAATCATGCCTCTCAAAATGACTATTAGAGTAGTCAAGAACCTTCAAGTATGTGTTTACTATCATGGTACAATCAAGTTTATCTCCGAGATCTCGCAAGACAAATTGTTGAGAGAGATGCAAATCAGTTCCATCATTTTAAACAAGGATAATGTCCCTGGGGAGATTATTGGTGATGCTTAGGGAAACAATATGTAAACATATACTAGTTCTATATAAAGGGCCAAGTTTTACTTCTGATTTCTAAAAATTGTTGTCTACACAGTGTTCTTTATTCCATAAAATCACATGTAAGGAATGCAATGTGCATCACTACGGCTACATAGATATATTGATGGGGAATCTATTAAAATCTTGTTCTATGATACCATGGAGGTGTTATGCCATTGAACTATTCTGAAGAAACCAATACATGTCGAATGAAAAGCTACAAGAGGTCATAATAAAATTACTCACAAAAATGTTGATTATGGTTATGGTTTTTATGGTCAAACCTAAAGTTCATTTTATTCTTCATCATCTTTGAGTAGTCATTCTATTGGAGTAAAGTTATACAATCGAGAGTATAAGGTCAAGCAATAGAAGTGGAAATTGTCAGTTTGGACATCCCAAAGAGAATAAATGACATGAAAAACTTTTCATTTGCTCTCTTTGATAGAAGCAAGAGGAGTGGAAGTGCTATAATTACATGGTTCAATAATACTACATCATTCTTATTATGGAACACTATATGTATGCATGGTTGATCTTCTTGAGCATGCTAGAAAATTAATTTAGAAAACCTTTCTTCATCATGAGACATGCAGATTCTTTATGTCATATCAATATCGATGAATTGGAGCAAGGAAAGGAGTGGTTGAATGACACATTTTGGTCTAATAGGATGTGTAGATCAAGCATTTCTATCAATTCATAGGGTATGTGAATTAAGAAGAATGTGTATTGTCTCCTTCAACTGGCCTTCTGTGCATAATTCTGAGCTTTAGACGAGTAGTGGATGGCAATGGCATTTTACGATTGTAATCATGGTAGGAAAATGTGCTTCAGTCTACCTCTATCATGTTGATGTTCCTAGTAGAAGACATACTATTCTTCATCCATTTTTTGTATGTGAGAACACAGGAGTCTAAGATTCAGGTATTTAGAGAATTGGAAAGATCTAACAAGGTTTGACCACCAAGATGGAGCAGATGAAAGTGGAAAGAACTTAGCGAAGTTCACAACTTAGAAGTTACAAATTTTAGTTAATTTTTTGTAAAAAGTAATTCAAAAGTTACATCACTTAATGTAATTCAAAAGTTAGAATATGAGCTTTGTTTCCAGAAAAGATAGGTAAAATCTAACTAGAATAAAGTTTATTTTTAAATTATTATATTTCAAAAAGGGTAGTTGTGAAGTGGTTATTAGGTAGTTATGAGGTAGTTATTGGGAACACGCCTATAAATATGAGGTTATTTCATATGTAAAGAGGGACATTTTTAGAAGAGACTTTGAGGGGGACTTATGGAGAAGCTTTTCAGAGACCTTTGGTCTAACACTTTGTACATAAAAGCCTTTGAAATTGTACAATTTCACAAAGAATAATGAAGAGTGCTTTGGTTCATATGTTCCAATGGTATTTCTGAGTTATTGTTACTAATTTCTCATTTGTTAGATTAGGAATACTTTTGTGTCACTATGTAAATCATAGGTCATCCATTGAAATATTTTAACTATGCAATTGGTGTAAATAAATACAATCTTACCTTGGTATCTTGATTCGAATGTTGTTGATGTAACCTCTCTCATAGTGTGTGGGATTATTACGTCATTCTTTCATCATTCTTATTTAATATCATATACATTGTTGTCCAATCCATCATATAGATTTAGGAACATAGTTTCTAACTCTTATGGTGAAACCCCCCTTTAACATGTTACTAAATCTGTGAAATCCTAGTTGGTATTCATGTGTCTACCACTAGGGTTTCTATAATTCATCTTCCTTTTAGTTTTCCTTTGTTGGCAAGAGACACTATATGGATTCATGGTTGTTGTCATTGATGGCAACAAAGGTCATCCCACATATCCGCAAGTCATGGTGTGTCTCTACCGGAAGTCAGAATGAAGATTGTTGTGGTCCGGTGAACAAGAACAGAGCATATGGCAAGGTCTGACAGATTGGTCTGGATCTCTCAGAGGAAGTGTCTTGGTGTAGTGCGGATTTGGGGAAGTCAAGAGGACTACCTTGAGTAGTATATTCCAAGGATTTAGCCTCCGGTGATGAACAAAGAAAAAGATATGAATAGTTGAGTACCGGATTCCTGAGAGACAGTGAGAACAGAGGAAGAACTGACTGACAGAGTATCAGACTATTTTCCGGATGTGTTACTGTTGATGGTAAAGGTTGTGAAGGCATGAATCATGTTTGGCTGACATGATTAATGATATCTACAAGTATATGCTTGATCCGCATTGCTTGGTGAGCAAGGATTCAGCCGACAGAACAGAGTTTGTAAGAAACTAGACTGTTCCGGATGCCGACTAGAAAGGTGATGAAATTACTTGTGCGGATATGTATAGAGGATGGATTTAGTTGGGAAGATATGAAGTTGTGTGAAGGTATATACGAATAAGTGCAGAACAGAGTAGAAGTAGTAAGAAAGATCTGGTATGTGAAAGGATAGCAGAATAAAGAACAGAGGAAAGATGAAGTGCAGCAGATCAGTGTACTGAGCCTAACCGGAACTAAACTCTAGCATATGTAGATGCTTCCAATCAGTTCAAGACTGTGATTCTTATCACTTTGTAGACAGTGTGTTTCCTTGTAGGCAGTGGGCCTCTTTGTGAGCAGTGTGCTCGGGCAGTGAGCCCTAATTGGCAAGTGCCATTTTGTAATTCCTTATTCTTCTAATAGAGAATAATCTTTGGGTTAATCACCCCGTGGTTTTCTCCCTTAACAGGGTTTCCACGTCAAAAATACTGTGTCATGTGTTTTTCATTTCATGGTAATGTTTGTTTGTTTGATTCAATGCTGCATTGATTAATAAGAAAGTTCAAAAGAAGAAATAATTAGGATAACTGATTCACCCCCCCTCTCAGTTATCAACAATTGGTATCAGAGCTAAGTTCCTCCTAATAGAGCCTAACAGCTTGAGGAAGATCTGGGAGTTCAAATGGATGCATATGGTTTAAGGGAGCAACTCAAGACTGCCCTTGAGGATCTTGAACAGTCAAATTCTGAAGTCAATGAATTAAAGGAAAGACTCAAACAGGCTGATGAATTCATGAGAGAATTAAAAGACAAATTAAGTCTCTCTATGAAAAAGAGAAAGGAGCTGCTCCAACAATTGGCAAGACAAAGTGAAGAAAGCAATACAAATGAAGAATTGACTGAGCAAACCAAGTTATGTGAAAAGTTATCAAAAGAAGTCATTATGTTAAGACATGAAATGGAATCAGGAACTATAAAGTTTACTCAAGAGATTGAAGAAAAAAGAAAAGCTGAAGACAATCTAAGACAATCTCTTAAAAATCAGAAGAATGCCACCAGATGGACAGGATTATCAGACATCTTGAATCTGATCTTGAAGATGCCAAAGATAATGAAGAAAAACTTGAGGATCAAATTGCCTCTCTCAAAAGAGATCTTCAAACAGCAAATGAATATAAAGAAAAATTCAAGATAAGTTCTGCCCAACTTGAAGTACTTCTTGGAAGTCAAAAGAGGATAGATGACAAGTATGGTTTAGGATATGAGAAAGGAGAAAGCTCCGGATCCGGTCAAAAGAATTTTGGATCAGAAAATCCAAGGAATAGGCCTAGAAGACCTCCGGTAAGACAGCCCAATGCTCAAAGATATCCATCTTTCAATGGATACTGCCACAGCTGCAACCACTTTGGTCACACAGCTAATCAGTGCAGAAAGAGAATGAATCAGATTAATTCTTCCTTCTCCGGACAGTGCTTTAACTACAAAAGGTATGGACACAAATCCCATGAATGCAGAAATATGCAAGTAAACAAATCATTCAAAGGTAGATGCTTTACATGCAATAGAGTAGGTCATATGGCTAATCAATGCAGATCAAGAGGTTATCAGTCAAATATGCAAAGAAATGTTATTTGCCAAATCTGTAATAGGTCCGGTCATAATGCTAAAGTCTGCAGAAGCAAGAATCAGGACAAAAGAGGTCCGGTGTATAATCAGAATCAAGACAAAGGTAAACAAAAGATGAATGCGGATGAAGTTAGGAGTCAGATGAGCAAGATTTGAGTGAAGAAAAGTTCAGAGAATGTAGAGGTTGGATCCGCACCAGACTCTGGTGCTGACATTTCTTCCAGAAATTAAAAAGTGAGCTCTAGCTCAGGGGGAGACTCAAAGAAAATCCTGTTCCCCCAGCCAATCAAGTGGTGCTGGATGTGACACAAGATGTGGAGTAAAGGGTTTGAAGATACCAGTCCTGAGATGATCCAGACAAGATTTCAGAGGTCCGCATGAAGATATAAAGAAGTTGTGATCGATCAAGTAAAGACCTGTTCCAGGAGATGCTCCGAAATGACAGAGGACTACAAAAGGGTCCGGAGGGATCCGGAAGTACATTATTTTACTCTGCGGACTGGACAGAATGTTTGGGATGTTCTTGTAATGTGTCATCTCGATTTATTCATGATTGAAAGATCCACATGATGTTCATAGATCAAGACTGATCTGGGATACTCCAAGCTAGCCGGACAAGGCAAACCAGAATAATATAGGTGAAGCAATTATTGCAAATAGATATTAGGGTTTGCGAAATGATATAAGGGATTTCTCAACAATCATTTGATCATTCCACATCCAAGAAGAAGAGAAAAGCGGAGCTCTGAAACAAAATTCATCAAGATCACCGAAGATCTCCTGCCGAAGTCATTACATACAGAAATCAATCCAGCTACTCCGTGCAACTGAAGACGCAAAAGGTATTTTCCACTTTCGATATCTTGCTACAAATCTTTTGAAGAAATGGCTACTCCAAATATAGTAAAAATCTCAGATAGGCCCCGACCTGAATTTAAGAAACATCCATACAAGTCATTGGAGGTAGATCCCTTAGGAGCATTTTCCAGTGTTCCTCACGGAGTTTTACACACAGAAGACATTAGGGTTTACATACATGCAAGCATTGAGGAATTCGGGGAATTCAAATTGAGAGATCTCTATCACAAACAAATGATAGACAATGCTTTTGAGCTTAAACCAGAGTATAAGGGTATCCAGAAGAAACAATTTGATCAATTCATTCATTTCCCCTACTTTGAAGAAGATGAATGGGTCCGGTATGTACTGAGCAGGATGCATGACAACTTCCTATGGCTGGATAGACCCTGCAAGATCACAAAAGAGGCAATTAGAGCAGTAACTGGTCTATACTCTTCCGGAGGGATACCTATCCTCAAATCTGTCAAGAACAACATTGTAACTGAGGCCACCAGATCAAAATTTGATAAGAGGGCGATGACCATTGAAGATATTTCGGATCCGGATATCAAGTATGCATCCATGATAATAGGATACAAGATCTATCACTCCAGCAGGGAGAATTCTGTATCCGGAACTGCAGTATATACTGCCTATGAAATGCTAAGGAAGAATGCAGAATATGATCTCTGCGAACTACTCTTAGGCCAATTAATGGAAAATATACAAAAAATCAAGAAGGACAAGAAGAATTCCTTTAAGTATGGTACTCTTATATTATGTCTATTCTTCTACTTCATGAATGAGCTGCCCGGATCAAGTGGATGGGCATGGCAGAATGACAAACCTGTTGCAGTCCAGATAAGAGACTATGTACATGGGCTTGGGGATACCAAAGCAAGAAATACAGCCCTATGGGGATACTTCAAAAACTTCCAAAGCATGATGCAAGCAAGAGAGAGAATTCCCTAGTCTCTTGTTGAAAAATACAAAGACTCAGTGTGCTTTATGGTGGACACCGATCAGTGCCTAATGGAGGCAGTGGAGCCAAGGACTGTCTGGATCATGCCCATGGGGTATGAAGTGGATGAATAGATAGTGGAGCTGCGTGTTCAACACATGCTAAGTCAGCCCAAAGATCCTAAGGCAGAAAGGTTTGGAACCTTTGAGGAGCTGAGTGTAAAGATACATGTAGAACTCAGGGAACCTGAGATAAAGAGAAAGGTGAGAAAAGAAGTAGAGCACATTGCTCAAGGCCTAGGCATCTCAAAAGAGGCACTTGATGCCAGCCGGGAAAAGAGAAGAAAATCTGAGGAAGCAAAGAAAGAGGCAGAAAAGAAAAGCAAGAAGAGTGCTCCGGTGGAATCCTCAACCCGGACCAGATCATCTAAAGGATCCACACCTATCAAAACCAAAAGCTCAAAACCGGAAGTCCAGGGATCTGGTAAAAGATCCAAGGCAAAAGCCTCAAGAGCTTATCAAAGCCAAAAGGATGAAGAAGAAACTGAGTTAGATGAAGGAGTGAAAGAAATAAAGAAATAGAAAAAGAAAGGATCCGGTAAACCCTCTTCTGGCTGAGACAAGGAAGAAATGACAGAAGAATTTTCTGAAAAGCCCACCCTGTCTCTAGACAGTGTAGTCAAATCAGTCACTGTGGATGGGAACCTTCAACCAGTGGCTGAATTCTATGATGACTACATTGAGGTAGATCAAAAGATCCTGCAAGAAGCCATAATAAGGTACTTGAACATCTACAATAAAGCTTTTATTGAGATTATTTCTGAAATTCCTAAAAGCCTAGAAAAGGAATTAGAAATAAGAAAGAATAATGCTCATCCAAAAGATCTTGAGATCCGGGAGCAGATAGCTATTCAGCTATATCCTCAAATTGATCCCAAGACAATGAACATAATATTCAAAGACTGCAAAGATGAGTTCAGAAGTAAAGCCAGGATGAATCAACTCATGCTTGGTGAGACTGACAAGGTGGCCAAAGAGACAGAAGAGATCCTCCGAAAGGCCTTCAAAAGGTTCAATCTTCCTGTTGTAGAGGACTTAGGTGCAGAAACAGCTGTGGACTTGGAACCCTCTGCTCCAGAAGAAGTGGCCTATGAACAGGCTAGCATCGCTCCTCCGGTTTCCCCTACAGTCTCTGGATCCAAAGAAGAAGAGAAATTATAGGAGAAGGAAGCAGTGGTGAAAGATAAAGAGGTTGACAGTACCAAGGGTGCAGAGAAAGAGAAGACTCCATCAGAGAAGACCATGACTGATAGTGGTAAGAATGTGGAAGGAGAGAAAATCCCAAAGGACAGTTCCAAGACTGCAGAAGAAAAGAAACATCTGTCTCCGGCAAGAGACACTACACAAACTGTTCAACAATTTTTGAGCAAAGAAACAATAGAGATCGATGAACCGGAGCTACTACAAGGCCCATTCAACTTTGATTCCCTCTCTCCGGTGCAGACAATGAAGATAGCCTCATTTGCAAATGCTAAGGCAAATGAAAAGCTCCTAAAGTCTCATATGGAAGACTGTGAGTTGATAGAGGCTGCCTCTGGAGTGCTTGAGAAGATTATGCCATCGGTCCAGATAGATCTGGCAGCCTCCTCTTCCGGTAATCTAAAAACCTTAGTCAGCAGTGTTGATACACATTTTGATTCTCTAGAAAAATCAGCTAAAGAAAAGGTCCGGAAGGAATTTTTGGATAAAAGATTTTTAGAAGTATTAGGATTAATCTCTAACGATAGGAGAAATATGAGTATTGGAATAAAGAGCTTAGAAAATGCTCTTAAGGATGGCGGTGATATTTACAAATTTTGTATCTCCTGGTCAAAGGCAACAGTTGAAATAGATAAGAAAATAAAAGCGGAACAGGACAAACTACACAGTTTGTCTCAAAGTTTTGATCCTCTCTCTTCCATAGTAAATCAAGAATGTCAAACTATTGCAATCACAAATGCAATAAAGAACTTTGAGAAGGAAAGGAAGAATATTACTAACCGGATGGGAGAACTTAGAAGGATTATAATCCCTAAGTTAGAAACTATGCATGAGGCCATCAGTGATGCTCAGACCACCGCCCAAACAAATGATCCGACAGATCTCAAGAGGGCAGAAGCTTTTGCATTTTTGTTGAGTGGTCACATTTCAATTTTGGATAGAATGAAGCAAAGTTGGGCTACAGAACTGATCCAACTGAAGACATCTTTTGCAGACATTCTTTAGTATATGTGAGTATGTAAATATGCGGCTATGTATAGAAATTTTTTGAAAATTTTGGTGTGCGGACCCTACCCTTTGCCATTGATGTCAAAGGGGGAGTGAGGAGCAGTGAAAAATGAGGAATCCAACTAAGGGGGAGTTCCGGAAATTGTATATAAAGACAGAGCATCAGCAAAGGGGGAGCATAGTGTAAACACTTAGTCATTTTTCACTAAGTGTTGCCATCAATGCCAAAGGGGGAGATTGTTGGCAAGAGACACTATATGGATTCATGGTTGTTGTCATTGATGGCAACAAAGGTCATCCCACATATCCGCAAGTCATGGTGTGTCTCTACCGAAAGTCAGAATGAAGATTGTTGTGGTCCGGTGAACAAGAACAGAGCATATGGCAAGGTCCGACAGATTGGTCTGGATCTCTCAGAGGAAGTGTCTTGGTGTAGTGCAGATTTGGGGAAGTCAAGAGGACTACCTTGAGTAGTATATTCCAAGGATTTAGCCTCCGGTGATGAACAAAGAAAAAGATATGAATAGTTGAGTACCGGATTCCTGAGAGACAGTGAGAACAGAGGAAGAACTGACTGACAGAGTATCAGACTATTTTCCGGATGTGTTACTGTTGATGGTAAAGGTTGTGAAGGCATGAATCATGTTTGGCCGACATGATTAATGATATCTACAAGTATATGCTTGATCCGCATTGCTTGGTGAGCAAGGATTCAGCCGACATAACAGAGTTTGTAAGAAACTAGACTGTTCCGGATGCCAACTAGAAAGGTGATGAAATTACTTGTGCGGATATATATAGAGGATGGATTTAGTTGGGAAGATATGAAGTTGTGTGAAGGTATATGCAAATAAGTGCAGAACAGAGCAGAAGTAGTAAGAAAGATCTGGTATGTGAAAGGATAGCAGAATAAAGAACAGAGGAAAGATGAAGTGCAGCAGATCAGTGTACTGAGCCTAACCGGAACTGAACTCCAGCATATGTAGATGCTTCCAATCAGTTCAAGACTGTGATTCTTATCACTTTGTAGACAGTGTGTCTCCTTGTAGGCAGTGGGCCTCTTTATGAGCAGTGTGCTCAGGCAGTGAGCCCTAATTGGCAAGTGCCATTTTGTAATTCCTTATTCTTCTAATAGAGAATAATCTTTGGGTTAATCAACCCATGGTTTTCTCCCTTAACAGGGTTTCCACGTCAAAAATACTGTGTCATGTGTTTTTCATTTCATGGTAATGTTTGTTTGTTTGATTCAATGCTGCATTGATTAATAAGAAAGTTCAAAAGAAGAAATAATTAGGATAACTGATTCACCCCCCCCTCTCAGTTATCAACATCCTTTACCTTCAATATTTCTGATTAAAATACCACAAAACCCCTATTTTGATCATATGAGGGAGTTGTCCCTCTCAAATGCAGAGGAAAGCTGATAATTCAATAACAGCTTCTCCGACTATTGGGACAATTTAGTCAACGCTCTAAGGGCAACGGGTCATTTTCAAAGGTTATTTTGTGGTGATAAATTTGTTTACCAACACATTCATTAAAGTGTTATTTAACAAGGACTACTGTAGTATATTACATAGTTTTTTACATGAACATATTCTTGGGGGCTTAAACTTGGGGCTAAGCTTTGTAATAACCATTGATCATTTATTTATTTATTTTTTAAATTTTCCTTCCAAAATGGTTTTGGCTGGGATATCACATCCATAGTATCTATTCTATCAAATTGACACAAGGGCTGTGCCTACCATGAGTTGTTGAGCTACACTGTATGAAAAATTGATATTTTTTTATTGTCAAATTTTCCTTCCACAGTGGTTTTGGCTCAGATGCCACATCCTAGGACTATCTATTCTATCAAATTAACACAAGACTTGTGCCTTGTATGAGTGTTTGAGGTACACTGTACCATAAATTTACGCATTATATTACTCAATTTTACACATTAGTCTTGGTGGTAAATTATGAAATCCCCATTTATTTACTACTTATTTCATCCTATTGGCAGAGTCATAGATTTTACTTAATTGAGCAAAATAGTCCTTCTTATTGTACTTAATTTTGTTTTTCAGATTCCCTTAGACTAATGCTACAACATTAGAAAGAATATAAGTTGTCCTTTTGGATCCAAGTAATTATTAAGAAGGCAAATTTATTAGAAGTTTAGGTTGCTACCTATGTTGTTCTTGTAAGGTGTTAACGGTCAAGACTATTAATTTGTGAATGGTCATTTGAGAATAATTTTCTATAAAGATCTAGTTGTTATCAATCAGATATGCACCCTATGCTAAGTTATTCAACTTAACTATCTATTGACATGTGGGAACACTCCTAGGCCTGTGGGTTGCCTAAACTCAGAGTGAACCTCTAGAGTGAGCTGTTTCTCCTTATTATTTTTCCTAATCTAAATGCTTGCTGAGGGAAAAGGGTGAGAAGATAAAATTGAAATGGAACCCAAACTTAAACAAAATTCTAACCTATCTTGATACTTTCACTCACAAACAACTCCTTAAACATGGACTCTCACAACCTCACTTGGAACATACAATTCAAAAAAAATACTTTGTATGAAGGTTCACTTTGAACACAATCATACAACCTGAATCATATGAACAGTTTGTACAACACTTTCACAATAATGAGATATGACAAAGGATAAATTATTCATTATCACAATGAGACATCAAGTCAATACTGTGATTATGAGGCAAGAGAAGTAAAATAGAATGGTTATGTTGTATTAGACTAGGAGTACATGAAAATCTAATAAAAAACTAAGTCAAAAATAAGTGTACAAACTCTCTGCCTATGCTCAAGACAGAAGAAACAATAATCTCCAACTGATGAGAAAGAGCTAGCTTTCTCCAATATATCCTGTCCAAAAGATCTCCAAAGAGAAAAAGCTGGAAAAGCTCCTAAAAATAGTTCTTCTGATCCAATTTCGAGCTCCCAGAAAAAGCCAAAAAATTAGCTTACAAACTATCTCCAAACAGCTTGCAAAAAACTACCAAAAGTCCTTCAAGGTGGTCCCACCAAAAAATATGCTTTGTCTACCTAGAAAAAACTCTATTTTTTTCCATAACTGCACCAAAAGAAAGAAAACTTAAAAAAGAAAATACTATTTGCTTTACCTTGTTTCAACTACAAAAATAATGAATATTTAAAAGCAATTTATAGATACAATGCTTTAAATACCATTTTACAATGTTTGCATCTTTATTTTCCTGATTTATCTCAATTTGAATCCTTTTTTTTTTGCAAAAATAAATATACAAGGCTTCATCACTATGCCAAGCATATTATGTCTCATTTGGCATATGATTTTCTATAAAAATTATTAAAAAGTAAAGGCAAAATATAAGCCTATATGTGTTACTTTCTATCTAATTTGAAAAAATAATCTAAGGCATGTGAACCTATCTCCAAGGGACATAAATAAGTTTTTTATAGCTATGGATATGCATCATAATCAAATTGCACTAAGGCATAAAGCCTAGGCAATAAATATGCAAAGGGGCTTAAGGCACTTTGACACATGTGTTAGGACCTATGGTCTCCAATGGTCTTCGACATCACCTTAAGTCATGAGACTTAGATAAAAAATGCAAGATGAACCTAATACCACGATGGGTATTAATTTGGGCAATGAAAATAATTTCAAAGTGATAAAAATGCCCATTGATTTTAGGGCAAGGTGTAAACCCTAAACACAAAACATCATTTGCCCTACTTTCTAGGCCTCATTCTTGACTTCTCAATTTTTTAGAAAATACTCTCTGTTGTGGCCATCAATACCATGGTAGGGTTTGGACTGAAAATCCTTCGATTCTGCTATTTCTAAGTGATTTCTAGCTGAATTATATAGGTAAATGCTTTTATTACTGTTCTGAGTTATTTTTATGCAAAAATAGTGATCTTTTGGCCCAAAACCCGTAGATATATCATTTTCTCTGATGTATTTTGCTTGCATATTTTGCTATATTTTGTTCACTATGACCATGGTGCCATAAATATGAGCTCAAAGCCTTTTGAAAGACCTCCAAAAGGGCAAAACCATGGCCTCTTACTTGTTGTTATATACTCCATTTTTGAGGTAAGCTCTTACTTTTGACACCTTTGTATCTTCTCCATAGATATTGTTCATTATCATGGCTTAAATGAGATCTCATAAACACTGAATCATGCATACATTTTATCTTAATATGACTGCACAAATGTATTGAAATGGGCCTCCTATAAAGAAGTCACGACTTATATCCATCTGGGTATGCTAAATATGATGCTTTCATGACTCTTCTTGTAGCATGGCTCAAATGAGCTTTCACAAATACTGAAATAAGAGCTCTTACCGCTTGATTATTTTGCAAATACAACAATACAAACCTCTATTAAAATAGGCCGCGAATATGCATCCTTTTGGGTCTTCAAAACAATGATTTTGTACTTTATTGCTATTTGTCATTGCCATTTTCAGAGATATGGATTCCACTTCTTGTATTTGTTACCCTTTTACGTTGGCACACTGTTACTTCTTGCTCTACTATTGGGTCACAAAATCCTCACTGCTGAATGTATCTATCGTCTACTATATGTATACACTTTGTTGAGTTGTGGGCTTCAATGATATTCTTCTTCATTTATGATTCTGGGTGTATCATATTGCAACTTCACATTAACCCATTTCTTCACCCACTAATGTTCTAAGAGCCACTCTAATCTCCAAAATGAATGTGGACATCTTCAACACCAAAATAGTTAAACCATAAACAATGCATCATGGTCAGGACTACCTGTTTCTGAGCTGCTATTGTAGTAATAATGACAACTATTCTCATGCATTGAATTTTTTCCTATATGAGTTTAGGTCACTTTAATGCTTTCATTTCATCACTACTTGAACTGTAAGAATTAGATTGATATTGTACTCCTTACGTTAACCTATTTCAATTGAGCATTATGAATATAATTTGCATTCCATTCCCTTTGAGGGCTAGGGGCAACATGTTGGGCTCAATCCTTGTGGGAGCCCACTTTACACCACATGCTGATATGTCTTCAAACAACTACATGACTTATCCTATACCTACACATGAAACAAATACATTAGTTTAAAAAACATTGATACTAAGTGATGCTTCATTTTCTCTCTCTTTTGAATAAGGGTGTTGTACTTTTTCTGATCTTGCATATCATAGATAGTCTATTATGCATTCTGTCTCATTTGATGTAGTGTATGAATAAGACCATGGCATGAGCTCTAATCCATCTCTCTCTTCCAATGTACGTTCAAGTATATTCGGAGTTTGGCAAGAAAGAGACATCTGCAACAAGATCAACCCGGCTCTAAATACCTTAGGCAATGATTGATATGTCCTCAATAATACGCTTTGTCAGTTTTCTTTTCTTTACAGTTGCATAGTAGGTTGTCTTTGATATTCTAGTCCAGCTATTCCCATGGCTTGTGTGGGACAAACAATTTATCTCCCTTGTTCTTCATTCAATGTAATCTGATTCAATTTTATGTATCTCATTTGATAAAGTGAATAAAGCACTGTATGTATTATGAGACATCTTCCAACAGTCAATAAACATTGTATAAAGCAATGAATGATAACTAATTTGTACTCCTTTCTACATAACAATTGATAAAACTAAACCAATCTCTTATGATAACTTGAAACTATGTAATTGATGTGACCAGATAATGTTATGAATCTTTCATCTTAAAATAATGAACTGAAAATGAACCAGCTCTGCCAATTTGAGCTATAGGTGAAAAATTGGTAACACTAGCCATTCATCATACCTCTTTTCCAATACTAGTAACATGAGGAATTTTAGGGACAAATTGTGGTACTAATGCATACTAACTGGTTAATAAATGAATAACAATTAACCCATATTATTAAAGTTAATTTGCAATGAGATTCTATGGTATTAAATTATTAGTACTGTGAGATTGAAAAGGTCTGGTTTTGTTGTTAATTTGCATCTTGATCCATGCAATTACATTGGAAGAAATTTTAATGAAAGGTTAGGTAGCTATCAGATAGCTATCTAGGCTATTTTCATATGTGAAAATATTCATGTTCATGAGGTACTACCTATAACCTTGTCACATGTACATTGTGAAATGGGCTGCCTTATTGCAGAAACTTATAAGTGTCCATTGTTGCAAACATAGTTGCATGGAATGCAATGGTAGTGGATTGATGCATGTTTGAATGACTAGCACTTGCAATGTAGTGTTGTTTTTAAGATTGACATACGATGTAGTTAGAAATTTAAATATAGTCCAAATGAAAATGGGTTGATAAAAATAAAGTAAAATTAAGGCAGCAGTAGAGATAGCCAAATATAAAATAGTATTGTATGGGACAATGTACATGCACTCCAAGCTCTATAGAATGAATTTCCACCTTACATGTTTCCAACTAAGAGAAGCAAGAGGTGATAAAGATGTTTTATAAGAATATACTTAATGAGAGAAATTTCAAAAAACTTGACAAGAGGATGAGAATGATACAGAGGAGTCCTTGCCTGAAGAGTATGCTTGTAAAGATTTTGCTAGAACACACAAGCATGTGTTGACAAAAGAAAAAGAAATGGATAGTGGTAAGTTGGATGGTTATGTTGGTACTTATGTTCAAGTTCTTATTGATGTAATGATGCCATAAAAGACATTGGATAGAGGTAAAATGAATATCCCTTTACTATTAATGAAAAAGGGGGAAAATAATAGAAAGGTGGAGAGCTACAACAAGGAAGATTTATAAGAATAAGAAGAATGATGCCATTAATGTCAAGAACAAGTATTATAGAAATGGGGATTCTTTGTGAAGAGTTTAAGCCATTTTCCATCTTGTAAGATGTGTAGTAAATGATGGGATAACAAAACAAGATCATGATTTGTGAATGATGGGATAACAAAGCTATGTCACACTTTCAACCAACTTATCAGCACAAGTGAATTTAAGTATTTCTAACTAAAAATTAATTTTAGTCAAACATATGATCTCGTAAGGTTCATTCTAGCTAAGTTAGATATGTCCACAACTTTTCCAACTAAAATAGTTGGCTATATGCATATGTAGCACAACTATGAGGCCAATTTACCAAAAAAAAATTTATTTGAACAACTTGATATTTCAACAACTTCTACTCATGTAAATAACATTTTTTAAAAAGTATAAAAATACCCCTTTGTAGATCTATAAGTTTAGTTTTTAAAAATATATATATTTCAATAGTTTAATTATTATTTATATTTTCCTTTCTATTTTTACTCAAAGGAGGTTATCAGCACAAAACATTAGGTCGGTTACCATGTCAAGGAAAATTAGTAAAACTTATTAAAAATTTTGAAAAAAATATGATGCATTAGATAAAAGAATCTACATCAAGATGGTATAATTTTTTTTTTCTATTTTAGATAAATAGTTAATATGAAAGTTGACATTGAATGGAAACAACTACATTTTAATACACAGACATTTTATTATTTATTTAAAAATATATATTTATCAAAATTAGAAAAAAATATATCCATGCACTAAAATTTCAAGTTATAAATACACACAAAAAATTGGAGAATTTTTTTTAACTATATAAAGATTGACGTCTCATGTAACTTCATTTTTTAGCATTTCATCAGCAACTAAATTATAGTGTCAATTTATTAAAAACTATATT
This sequence comes from Cunninghamia lanceolata, assembly GCA_027924645.1. Lineage (NCBI taxonomy): Eukaryota > Viridiplantae > Streptophyta > Pinopsida > Cupressales > Cupressaceae > Cunninghamia > Cunninghamia lanceolata. The sequence goes on from BSBN01001006.1 coordinate 5,143,416, forward strand.
CAAATAATCTTTTATCTTTTTTCAAAAAATACAAATATAAAATATACTAAAAATAAATATTATATTAGTTTACATCATTTCAAAATTTAAAACATGTCACTTTTTAGTGATTCAAGTTTAAAAGTTGGATCAGCGTTGGCCATTTCCTTTATAAAAGTGTGACACAACTTTGTACTTTTACCAATCATCCAAATTATTTTTGGATAGCTATAGAGGAAGCATATCACCCAAGTGAGATAGAGGCAAAAGGGGAGCCTTACAGACATGGGGAGCATCATAGAAAGAATCACATCATACATGCCTTTATCATTGATGTCAAAGGGGGAGAGATAAAGTAAGGGGGAGTAATACAAAAGGAGAGAATTATGTTTGTTTTGCTATCAATGACAAAGGGAGAGATTGTTGGAAATGTTGTCATTGATGTCAAAAGTATGAATGAGACTAAGAACAAGATTAGTTGACCTAGATTTATGAACAAGAATGTCAAAGGTGTATAGACATGTTGTCATTAATGTCAAAGGTACATGGATACAATGATTGTCATTAATGTCAAGGAACATAGACAAGATTGTTGTCATTGATGTCAAAGAGTTCGTCATGAAGATTGTTGGATTAATTGTTCAAGACATATGGACGGGAATGTCAAAATAAGTGTTGTTGTTAATGTCAAAAGTGAATATTGTTGTCAAAGGCATATGGATATTGTTGAAGGAAATGTCACATTATTAGATCATTAATGTATGGATGCAAATGTCAAAGTAGCAATATCATTGTATGCAAGGTGTAAATATTCTCATCACCATTTAGTGGAAATGTCTAAGGAAAATTGGATCAATCATTGAGAAGAGGTTGATAAAGAAAGTAATGTTTATATGAGATTTAAACATTGGTTAGATATGAACGTTTTATCCCTCTAAAGGTCCATTTAAATTCATAGAGCTATGGTAGCATCTTTTAGTACTGTTGGGGGTTGCAAATGGTTAGTATCCCCCTATTGGCCCTTTCAAAATTCATAAGGCTCTGTTAGCAATTGTTGGTACCATTGGGGGATCAATGGTCTTCCCTAGTATGAGATAAGCCTCAATCTCTGTCTGAAATTTCAATTTGTCTCTTTATCTCTGTTGGCTAGGAGGATTTGACAGTATCATCTTCAATGGCTTTTTTGGTATTTGGTTGCAAAACTCCCCTTCATTGTATATGGACCTAATTTTGAATTAGTGCTGGGAGAAATTACTTTTATTTCTTAGACTACTTTAACTATGGAGCAGCTCATATCAGCAGCAAGACATCTGTCTAGAGGTGTTTTATTTTCATCCTTTTGGGTCTTAATGGCCATGGCTAAGATTATTGTATAACCCTTTAGGGTTTCAGGGTCATGGCTCCATATATTGCCCTTTTCTGGGCCACTACTGTACTTTTCTTTTTCTTATTTATTATATTCTGTTTGGGTGTTTTGCACCTTAAAAAAAAAGATACAATTTGTGATATTAAGTGGAGCATTGTAAAAAGGAGGTGAATGACTTGCCATTTAAAAATAAACATGAAGCACTTTACATTAGACAAAAATGTCTTAATATCATAATAACAAAAGTGATAATAAAAGAGGAAGCCAATGATTACCAAACTGAATGCTCCACATATACATTGAAATGTCTTAATTAAAACACAAGAAGGGGTGCAATTCAAATATGAGACGTAAAGTGTGATCTTGAAAAGATTAAGGATGTCATTTAAAAGAACTCATGTATGATGCGATTTATGTGTTATAAAGTGGTCGACTAAAGTCTGTAACATATAAGACAAAAAACATGTATTAAGAAAAAGATAAAAAGGAAGTGTAGCGATTATTAATAAAGGAAGAAATTATTTGAAGATGATATGATTTGTTATGAATGAAGTGTTATGTGGTGTGATTGGAAACCAAAAGTGTGAGCACTTAACAAAAGTAATGATTAATATATAAAAGGAAACACTAGAGTTAAAATGAAGGAAGCATCCATTAACAAAAGGTCATGCCTCTCTCTCAATAGTCATTCCTTTCCAAGAGGCATGAGAGGATATAAAAGGTGAATAAGATGTGGTGGTATAGTGTGTAAGGAATAAAATGAATATAATATGATTTGACAGAGAAGATCTAGAAAGAGAAAAAGACATAAATATGAAGTCCATTTCAGATTCATATTGAAGCTCGTATATGCAACCATGTATGAAGGACAAATGAAAATATATATGAAAAAAATATGTGAAGATTAAGAGTTGAATATTAAGGATGATATGAGCAGAAATTTATATGAAGATATTGGGTCAATTATGATCAGTTTTTTTTAACAAATTTATGCATGATTTGGATCAGATTTGAAGGAAAAAAAGTGTGATTTATAGTAGAGTTGTGAAGGAGGGAAAGTATATGTGTATGAACCTGATTTGAAAAGGAAAGATTTAAATTATACGTAATTAGAAGTAGTGATCAGATTGTGAGTAAAGGAGAATAATATCATCCATTGAAGAATTAGTAGGTTGGTGCCTAGAGTTTCTTGTGTCTCTTACTAAGTTGGTGCTCAAGTGTGAGGATTACTACCTATAGATTCTAGAAGTGGGGATTGGTGTCTCCAGTGGGTTGGTGCTCATAAAAGAAGAATCAATATATAAATAATAAATATTTTTCTGTGGTTTTCTCCCATAAGGGTTTCTATGTAAAATCATGTGTTCTCTATGTGTTCATAATTGCTATATCTTACATGTGTGATATATTGTAATTGATTAAGTTTGGAAAAGTGAAATTTTGTATTATACAGATTCACCCCCTCTTAGTATAACCGTGTGCTTATCAAGAACTTGGTCTCTCATACTTTATGTATATCAGGAATGCCCATAGAAACCCTTGTTAGCCTAGATTATGACCTTTTGCCTGTCCTTTTTTGAGGTGTATTAAATACCAATTAGGTTGCAAAAGTTACTCACATCATAGTTTGAAGCTTTTAGAGATAGAGCTTACTATGGGAAAGTCCTTCACCTCCATGACAAGAAGTGTATAGGTGGTACATGACATTACATTCCCTAGCTATCTGTAACTTAGTAAATAGTATACTCATGGGCCCTGCTACAATTAGGTTGTTGATGTGTCTACCTTGTTTTCTATTGTGACAAACATGTGCTTGTTTGTAAAACATTAAGCCAAACCAATCCCCCCAAAATTATTAACATTGCCTTTAGAAAAAACATAGACAATAAGAAAAACATTTGAATCCAAGGATCCCTAGCTGATCAAGACTTTGGAACTCAAAAGATCTAGGCCATCACCAACTTATTTCCATCCCATCTCAAGGTAAACCATTGCATCTATTTATAATCTCCAACCTTTGATCCAAAACATTTAAACCTCTCTCATCCCTGAGAAAAACCTATTCCTAACACCTTTTCATCCCCCCACCCCCAAATCACCTCTTTTATTCCAAATTACCCTTCCACTCCTTAGAAGCATCATAAACCAACAAATACACCCTTGGACCCTTTGAAAAAATTATCTTTGGATCCCTAAAATCAACAATTAGCCCAAATAAATCCATCTTTGAGGTGTTGATCATCCTTAGGCCCCAAAAATCAACATATGCTTGGGATCTTAATCATCCTTAGACCCCAAAACCAATCTCCCCTTATGACCTTAAACATCCTTAGGCCCTAAAATCTAGTGAAACCACAATCATTTTAAGGATCCAAAGCTTGACTATCCAATAGTACAAGTTCCCTAACATTGTTCAATTTGATCCATCATCCCATCAACAAAATCTGATCATCCCAATGCTCATCCTTTAAACCTTAGGATACTCTTAGGTTCCCCACAACGCTTATCTAAATATCTAACCCAATGGATCCTAATTCTTCAAATCCAATAATTTATTCACCCTTGGGATTTATCATCCCACTTTACCATCAAAAATCAAATCATCCAACATCAATCATCCACAACCAAAAACCTAACCACCCTTAGAATTTGTCACCTCCCAGTCCAACCCAACCTCATAATCACAACCATCCTTATAGTCTTCCAAAGGAATTTCCTCTTAGAACCTTAGACCCAAATCCAAAATCCACCATCCAAATAATCAATCCTTGGCCATGACTAAAGATCGCAACCACAACAAGGTCAATCTCCCCAACACACTTTCGTAGAACTTGCTTTCATGCCTCCTATAACAAGGAAAGAAGCTAAGTTGAGCATGGAATTAAATAAAGAGAGGCCCTTCCTTCCTTTGATCTTCCACCCCTATGTTGGAGGGCCATCACACCCTCACAATAGTGATAGTGATAGTGAGGCTCCCAGCCAACATAAATACACTTTTGACTATGATCAATTCTTGAGTTCCCAACAAGGACATAATATTATCAAGAAGTTCATCAAAACAAACAAAAATGACATCTTTCACCATGCAATCAAGTTAGGGGACAAGTTTTCCCCTATAAGTGTAGGTTTTTATTTTCATAGTGGGTTATTTATTTTCCTTTTTCCTAGGCTTTTCCTACACCTCTAATTAAGCTTGCTTAGGATAATAATGTGGGTATTAGTGTGAATGGGTGTGATGTGTTGGCATCTTCTTTGTGATTTACACTTTCCTATTTGAGGCTATTGTGGTGGACTCTTCCAATTGGTCATATTTTCCACCTCTCCCCTCTCTCATTTTCTATTTGTACTCACCTCCTATCTAGTCTTGTGTATTGATTCATGCAACTATTTGCTTTTGCATTATCTTAATGCTATTTTTCTTTATGATCATTTTCATTTCTCTCTAGGAGACTAACTCTATTTTCTTATTTTAATCTTTGTATCATTTACATTTATAGTTTATTAGCTATTTATTGCAATATATTTCTAGGTTATTTTTCCTTTTAGATTCTAGCATGGTATCAAAGCATTTCTAGTGTAAGAATAGATTTTAGTTTCCTTATTTGTTAGATTCACGTGGGCTAATAAGAATTTCTTGTAGGTTTCTTAAAACCTAGTATGCTCTTCTCTTGCCTTTTCGAAAGATCTAGAGAATCAAAAAAGTTTGATGGAAAAATCTAACCACTAGTGTTTCAAACATTTGTATTTCTAAAATTTGGGTGTTTGTAGAATTCTAGTAATCTTGGAAATGTTTTTACAATTCCATAGTGTTCAAAAGGCTTGAGGAAGTCAAAATTGACTTTCATTTCACCAAAATCAAAGATCAGAAGACTAGTTTCTAAACAAGGTTTCTCATTATAGATCTGGTGATAAGCTTCCATACGAGGCATTTTCAAGCCAAAAGGAACTCACCATTGCATCTATAATGCCCCAAAATTCTATTTTAATATAAACTTCTCCCAATTTTAGTGCTGGGAGAATTCAAGGGTTCAAATAAATTTGCCAGGAGGGTCGTACTACCCCCTAGCATGCAGATTGAGGTGAAAAAATAAAATTTTCAAAAAAAATATTATTAAAAGTGCTAAAAAGAGCTTTGAACTTAGCACTAAGTTCTTAAAGTACTTTTCACTATCTAAGGGCTTTGACTCTATATTAAGGGGCCTGACCACCTAAGCCCTTTGCAGGCTTCTATAAAATCCATTTGCAGTCTAAGGTTGCAATGGTCTTCACTAAGCTACTAGTGGCTAAAAAAATGAAACCCCAAGCATCCCTCTAACCATCCTATAGTTTCTCTATTGGTGGTGCCACCCAATAGCCACCAAGGACCAACCCTAGTAAGAGGATAGGGATCTTTTACCCTTTGTAAAGCTTTCAAAGGGGGTGATGTTTTTTTCTTTTGGCATAAATTTTGACCTAGAAGTTAGATTTTTGAAAAAAATAGGAAACAAAAAGATGGTGAATCATATTTTTCATCCATGGTGGTTTTGATCAGAATATTTTCTGATTTTTTCTAGATATTTCAGGTTGAAATTGGTTGTTTAATTTTCTTCAACAAGCCATATCTTGTGCCCTAGATCTCCATTTTTTGAAAACAAATACACATTGGAAAGGTGTTTGAGAGTACTAAATAACCATATAGTTTATTCTTATAGATTTTGTAACAAGTCTACTTTGGATCAGAAGTCATTTTTTAGCCATTTTTGGGCCTTGTGACTATTGTACTTTGGAAAAAGCATTGTAAGTGCAGTAAACTATAAAGTGCCAAACTTATAATCTTAGGGGGGGTGATTTGTAAGACTAGTCAAATGGGGGTGTACACTTATTTTCTCTTCAAGATTTCAACAATTCATTTATGTATTTTCAAAGTTTTTTGCATCATGGATCAAAGTACAGTTCCTATTCTTACACCATACAACTATTTTGAGTGGAAATCATGAATGGTAATCTACTTAAGAAATGATAGTTTACATAGAATATCTACAGGATTGGAACTTGAACCCTTTTTTTCTTGCAAAAAATGTAAGTGGTTTATCAAATGTGATGAATCCTATAGAATATTGTGTGTATTTGGTTCTCTCGATTTACTTTTTCATATTGAATCTTTGAATTCTCTCAATGAAATCTAGACTAAGCTAGAAAAATTATTTGGGACACAAGATTATATGAGAGGCCATCAATTGGAGAATGAACTCATAAGTTTAGTTCATGTAACTCTTATGGGTACATTTGACTTATTGTTGAAATTGTCAACATTTATTTACCTTATTGTTAGAATTGAGATTTCTTTCACTTTGCTATTTTTGGAAATTGTGGTGACTATGCTATTTTCTAATGTTTGGAATTTTTGGTCTTGTGTTGTACAATGTTCTTCTCTACCACATCTAGTGTTGGATGTTGGGTAGAACATTAAGAGGGAGTAGAAGAGGAAAATAATTGTGGGAAAAAATAAATACAGATCAGTATGTGGAAATTATTATCAATTCATTTATCTTTGTGTGTGTGTTGTGATGAAATTTATGCATTAGTTTCATCTTCATACGATCATTGATCTTTTATAAATATGCTCTAGAATGTGTAAGTTCTTGTATGCATATGTGAATGTGTTGTTTGGTAAGAAATCCTCATGTTTTTGGGATTTCAATCCTTAGAATTATGTGGAAAGTAGAATTATGCTTGGTGATAATGTTGGAAACATGTGAATCTTTATTCCTTATTTTTCTCTATTGGTAATGTCAGATTATGGTGGTCAACCTTGAATGATTATGCTACTTCTTTGGTTTGAGTGTGTTAGTGGTGTGGTAATCCTACCTTGGATGACTTCTGGGAGAATGTCCATTCTAAGGGGTGTAGGATGTAATGCCTACATCTATTAACTCTTTCCCATCTTGTTGGTTTTCTGTTGTTAACTGTGTTCTTGTTTACTATCTTGATGAGTTTAAAACCCTCCCAAGGGCCTACGAATTGTGTTGAATGCCCTTTTAAGGGCTTGGTAAAGGGAGGCTTGGAGAAGTGCCTATCACAGGTAGGTCAATCTCTGCACAATAGTAAGAGAAAGCAGTACCCATGCTATGTTCTGCCACCCACGGCATGACCTCTATAGGTCCCACCATAGGCACTGGGTGCTAGCACAATAATGGGTTACACTTTTAGGGACATCCTGATTTTTGTTGAAATCACATATTTGTAGAAAATATAATGATTTAAGCCTTGAAAGGTTCCATTTAAAGGATTTTAATTGAAGAGGGTTTGATCAAATCCCTTTCGATTCAAACCCCCTTGGATAGGATGCCACTAGTTTTAAACCATACCTATAACGGAGTCTCCTCTACACCTATTAAAATGCTAATAAAAACTATTTTTGATTTATATTTTGAGGGATCAAATGAATTCATTTAAAATTTATACTTTGTAAGTATGTAGTCCTTATTATAAGCTTCCCAAAAAATATAATTTTAAATATATTTAATTTGATTATTATATTTATTTTTTATTTCTTGTGAATGTATGTTTTTCACCGAACATCAAGTTCTCTATTCTACACACATGGAAAATTAGTAAATAACTGAAAAAAATTTCTAAAAAATTCTATGCACTAGGAATTGATGTCCTTGTTCAACAAAAGGAAAAAAAATAAATTTTGATACATACAGAAAAAGTTATGTTTTACGGGATATGCCTATGTCTAAATTATAATTGGTTTGACTTCAAAAATTAATTAAACATATAAATTCAACAAAACATTATGAAACAAAATGCATACACTATATATCAGTGTTACCAATCTAAATTAAAAAGATTCAGAATTTTATCATTTGGAGAAAAAAAGTTATGTGCTATGGAATACACATCACTTTAAAAAAATGTTGTTCACATATGTTGTTTATTTAACTCCAATTTTTTTTAAAAAAATATATTTAGAATCTACAGATAAAATTTCACAAATCACTAGTTCGCATCATCTTCAAATTCCTAATGGTTTAGCAGCTATAGGTGTCATAATGTGAAGATTTAGTTCAAAATATTGATTTCAATGTCAAGTTTGGCCAAAAAGTGTAATCGTACCTATGAGAAGGCGCTTGCAAGGTGCCTTGTAAGAGCCTTCTCATAGATACCATTGCGCCCTTCACATCGCCCTCACAGTGGTGCCCTCTGATGCCTCCTCAAATGGGCCTCTCAAATGGCCTTTCACCTCACCCATTTGTAATAGAAAAAGGGAGTGATGTGTGTCAAATTTTATGCAACAAATAGGAGCACTATTCAGCTAACATAAGAAACTAGGGGGGTGATGTCATCAAGGGGGAGGGGGCACAATCTCAAAAATTTAAGCCCTTGGTCACATGGGGTTTTAGCACCTGGTCATGTGCAACCCAAGGGGGCTTAATCTTTCTCCTCTTTTCATTTTTTTTTCTCCAACAAATTTGCATGCAAATTTAATCTTCCAAAATTTGAAACTTTTTTTTTGCTAAGGAAGGATTTTTTTTTTGTAAATTCAAAAAATTAAAAGTCTTATAACTTTTGCAAATCAACTTGAAATTGAGTGCTTCTTTTTGCAAAAGTGGACAATTTTTCATCGCCGATCTAACTAGACTAAAATCACACTAAAATTATAAAGTTCCTTTTTATGTTTTTTTGGGTGACCTAAAGCACTCCTTCTATACTAGTTTCAAATTTTGGCGGAACAACAAATAATCAAAGGGAGTAATAGTGTCCACGATGCACTTACTTTATAAAGTGCCACTTTAATGGGGGAAATAAGCAAAGATTAATCAAGCACTCAACTTATAAAGTGCCACCTTATATAAAGTTCAATTAGGGATTCAAATCACAAATTAGGGGAACACATCTTCAAGAAGGTAAAAAGATAAATCCATGGCACCTTCAAAATCAGAAGTCAACAAATGGATTCTCAATTCATGTACAATTGAACACATGTCACCATACAAAGAGGTGTTTGTGACAATTCTTCCATGCAACACCTTCAAAATACTGATAGATGATATCTATTATAATATTTTTGGTAAGGGAATTGTAAACTTAGGTAATGAATACATACACAATGTGCTTTTCATTCCCAAATTATATATCAATCATCTCTGTGTGTCAACTCACCTATTATGATAAAATAGTTGAGTTCACTACCACAATAGCCCTAATTCAAGAATCCCAAAGTTGAAACATTGTCACCTAGTGAAGATTTGTCACTTCGACTGGAAATTCACTTTTTTGCACTTTACTTCAGGTGAAGAGGACACTACACTAGGAACTTTAGAGCCTAGTGTTACTTCTCATCTCAACTCAGTTGGTTCATCCTAATGGGTTGATGAAGTCCAAAAGTATATATGTTGTAAATACACTCATATAGTGTCATATAATTGAATGTGTGTAACACATAAAGGGAACTTGGGAAAATTTGTACTCACACTGATATATAAAGTGTAATAGGGGGTTGTAACAATCACAAAATGAATCGTATAGATTCTCTTCTCATTCGTGTGTCCCATTAATACACATCCTTTTTTCAGACATTGTACATTTTCTAAACCAAATTCCTTGCACACTACAATTTCAATTAGTTTGCTAAATTCTTTGAGAATTAAGGGAAGGGTAGAATTTACAATTATTTCATGGTCCAGGAGTTCTTCATCTCTACATCAAAATCAACATCAGCATCATCTTTTGGAAGGGATTTCTAAGCCTTTCCTTTTTTTCTCTTTTCGGAGGATAGTTTTTTCCCACTAGGTTTTCTTTCTTTGTTTCTGAGAGATTTATATTGTACTTGAGTACCTTATCAGGCTTCATGGCCAGGACTCATTTTTCTTTTGCATTGTGCATGGGTACCTCATCAGGATTATATCTGAGATCCATTTTTCATAAAACTCACCTAAGCTATGCTTAAGAGGGGGTGTTGGTGTATACCTTTAATCCTAGGCATATACACATTTACATTTAATCATAGTTAGGTGTTTTACCACATGTTACTTTGAACATGTCAAAGTAGTTGGTCGTTTTGGAGAGGTGTCGACTCACATCGACACCTCGTACTATCTTTGTGGGTGGTTACTTGCCACAACTTCATGTAGAGGAGTCTTATCCTTATTTTGTGGAGATTCAGGTACCCACACTCGCCTATTTATATTCGCATCTTTGTTAATACAATCAGGTTGATTCATGGCAAACTTGTGTGCTTGTTTGTCTACTCCACAATCTTGGTTTTCTACATTTAATAAATGATTAATTGTATGTTGATCATATTATTGGGATTAATGATTTAATAAGGTTGTGTAGATTAAATGTCTATTATTTAATTGTGTAAGTTTATCATTCACTTCAATTATTGTTATTTATTTTATAGATGTGTGTAATGTTTGATTGAGTGTTTAGGAAAATTATAGGGTATTGACTAATTATTGGTATGTGGAGAATGTTGATATGGATTATGCAAAGCCATCTCACCTTACCTATCCTTGTGTTGTCAAAACTCATGAAAACCTTATCCAAATAAACTACGATTCTAGATCCCCTTGTGTTAAACATGTGAATGTGTCTTCTTGGGTAATTTTAATATCATTTCTACATTTACTTGGTAGGTGCAAAGATGTAATAATTATTTCAAAATATTAAATATGTTAGTAGGTTAATTGAAAAGAGGAATGATTTGAATTAGTTGATTTTATTTGGAAATAATAGTACCTTTTGCATGAAATGCATTTTTAATTTAATCATTAGAGTATTGAGAAATTAGAAATATTTTCTATAATTTAGAATTATTTCATTATGTGTAAAAGGCAATTGTTTGGGATTGTTAATATATTGGGAAAATAGATTAAATTTACTTAGGCTAGAAATATTGGTTCTTAGTGGAAAAATGAATTGGAAAATAGACAAGGGGCTTACATTTCAAAAAAGGATTTGATATTTTCATTATGTTTTGTTTTTGGGGAGCAAAACTGGAAAACTAGATATTTTTCAAACCCTTCTTTGGAAGAAATGAACTGGACATGCCTAGAGATTGCTTGGATGGATTGGATTAGTTGTGGATGGAAAAAGATTCATCTTGAAATTGCCTTCGAATTCATTGAGGTATTTCTTGATTTCATTTGTTGTATAAATTTATTTTTTAATTTTTAACTTGTTAGAAATGTTTTCGAAAAGTTAACTTTCCTACCAAAACTATTTTAAAATTTTCTAAAATTGGAACTTGATTGAAAAATTATGTTGGTGGTTATATTTAGACTAAGAGGGTATACTTAGAATATTGTTTTTTGCATTTTTTAGTTTTAGTAAAAATTTTGTTAATTTTCCTTCTAAACCCAATCAAATCATTTTGAAAATGTTATGTTATTTGAAAAGTATGATTTTGGGTACATTTAGAGTAGAATGGTGTTTTTATAATTTTGATATAAATATATTTTTGAAAATAGGAAAAATAGGAGAAGGTAGCTTTAGGATCTATTAATGGTGGACCCTGGATATTTTAGAAATATGGTTATTTAATTTTTGTTGGATTTTTTGAAAGTTTCAAAAGTGTTTATTATGTGCAATTATGTATTATTTGTTGGGAATTAAGGTGTCTCAACCTTGGTAATTCCTTGCATTATTTTGATTATATTTATTTATTCATTGCCTATAATGTAAATTAATTGTAAATTCTATATTGTCATCTTGTGAGATGTGGCACAGTGATGTGTCATCCTACATGGAAGACGACAACTTGTAATTTTGTCCTCACATGAGGAGATAGGAGTCCCACTTTGTGGTAGGAATATTTTGCCATGTGTTGGCATCTTGGATGTTGTGTAACAGAATATTGACTATAACGGTCATGACAGATTCCTATGACAATGTTATGACATGTAAGAGTCAGAAATAGGAGATTCTATGATAGGTGAAGACATGTGTCAAAGAGCATCTTTGAAAAAGGCATCTTTGGGTGCCCCAAGGTGGACTATGACATGTTGTAAGAGAATATACTATTTATAGCTTGTATATGATAGATTCTCTTATAGCTGTAAGTTGTAACTGCTATGATAAATTCTATGATGGTCGTAAGAGTCGTAAGAGCATCCGTCATAGCCCATTTTAGAAATATGTTACCTCTTTGGGATGGGGTCTATGGACAAGTGTCAAAAGCATCATACAATGTTGACCAAGTGTCCATAGGCGTGGGTTTTGGGCCTTGAGGCCAAGTTGGACACCCATTCCAAGATAGAGGCAACTTTTTCCTTGTATTTTCTATATAAACAGGTGCTTGGAGGAGAAGATGTACTACAAGTTTTACAGGTACTATTATCCTACTAGTTCATCTCCAGATATGAGTGTCAAAAACTCCTGCAAGAGAATTAGCTCTGTTTTGTATTGTAACCTTCTTTGTTTACGTAATATAGTTGAACAGTGTTTGGGAGTGTGGGGTTTTTCACCCGTAAGGGTTTTCCCCACATATATCTTGTGTCTCTCTTCTTCTGTCATTCTTTCTAGTTTCTATATTTGCTACAATATCTCATGTTAATGGTTTAATCTTACTGTAATAGTTAAGATAAATTTGAATTTGCACTCTCCTCCCCTCATTAGATTAGTGTAGGAAGTGATTTCCACACACCTAGCTTCCTTTGAGTTGGTATCAAAGCCTAGACAGTTTTTAGTTCTAGTTACTAGGTAGGGATTTTTTGAGCTAATCTTAGGTTGAGTGGGAGTCTTGTGTAGAGTATTCTGTATCTTGTTGCAACAAGGAATGACAACCACATCTGGAAGGTTAGAGGTGTTGGCAAGAGACACTATGTGGCTTCGTGAGTGTTGTCATTGATGGCAACAAAGTCCATCCCACACATTTGTAGGACATGGTATGTCTATACTGGAAGTTAAATTGAAGAGTATCTTGGTCTCGTGATCAAGAATAGAGCATGTAGCAAGTTCTAACAATCAGGTCTGGATCTCTTAGAGGAAGTATCTCAGTAAAGTGCAGACTTGGGGAAGTCAAGAGGAGTACCATGACTAATACATTCCATCACTTGAGCCTCTGATGATGAAAGAGTAAAGAGATATGAGCACCTAAGTATTGGGTTCCTATTTGGCATAGTAGACTGAGGAAGACCTGACCGGTAGGGCATCAAATCTTAATCTGGATGAGATATTGATGGTGATCAAGTTTGTTAAGGGATCATTCATGATTGGATGACATGATTGATGAATTCTATAAGCATCTCCTTAATACACATCACTTGGTAAGCAAGGATTCAACTGACAGACCAGAGTTTGGGAAAATATTGAGTATTCTAGATGCTAACTAGAAAGTTGTTGAAATCCTTTGTGCAGATATATATACCAGATGGATTTTGATGAGAAGGTGTGTGAGGTGTATTGTGAAGTGTGAAGAAAAGAAGAGAGCAGTGTGAAAGCAGTAATACATGTCTGATATGTGACAGGACAGTAGCACCAAAGAAGAGGAAGAATGAAGTGCAGTAGATCAGTGTATTGAGCCTAACTAGAACTAAACCTCAGCATATGTGGATGCTTCTGATCAGTTCAAATATCTTGTTACTTTCATTATACCTTGTAGACAGTGAGTCTCTTGTAGGTAGTGAGCCTCTTGTGAGCAGTGTGCTTAGGTAGTGAGCCCTAATTGGCAAGTGCCATTTTGTACTCTTTCATTCTTTTAACAAAGAATATAATCTTCGGTTAGTCACCCCATAGTTTTTCCCTTAAAAGGGTTTTCCATGTCAAAATCATTGTGTTATGTGTATTGATTTTATTTCTGCTTTCATGGTTATGGATGCTTATTTGTTTTGATGCTACACTAGTTATTAAAGAAGAACAGAAAGTTAAATTAATTAAGATAACTGATTCACCCCCCCTCTCAGTTATCAATAATTGGTATCAAAGACAAGTTCCTCTAAATAGAGCTTAACAACTTGAGGAAGATCTAGGAATTCAAATGGATATGTATGGTATGAGGGAACAACTTCAATCTACCCTTGTTGATCTTGAGCAATCTCACTCTGAAGTTAATAACTTGAGAGAAAGACTCAAACAAGCTGACGATGTCATAAATGAACTAAAGGAGAAACTGAGTATCTCTATGAAAAAGAGAAAGGAACTTCTTTAGCAATTAGCAAATCAAAGTGAAGCCAATGATACTAATGAAGATCTAAATGAGAAGAACAAATTATGTGAGAAGCTATCAAAAGAGTTCATTATGGTAAGACATGAAATGGAATCGGGAGTTATGAAATTCACCCAAGAAATTGAAGAGAAAAGAAAGACCGAAGATAATCTAAAACAATCTCTCAAGGAGAAGTCAGAAGACTACTAAAATATGGGTAGAATAGTCAAGCATTTGGAATCTGATCTTGAAGAAGCTAGATATAATGAAGAACAACTTGAGAATTAGATTGTCACTCTAAAAAGGTATCTTCAAACAGCAAATGAATACAAAGAGAAATTCAAAATAAGCTCTGCTCATCTTGAAGTTCTTCTTGAAAGCCAAAAGAGGGTAGATGACAAGCAAGGCTTGGGGTATGAGAATGGTGAAAGCTCCGAATCTAGTCAGAAGAACTCTGGATCAGGAAATCCAAGGAACAGGCCTAGAAGACCTCCAGTAAGGCAACCAAATGCTCAAATATATCCATCCTTCAATGGATACTGCCACAATTGCAACAACTTTGGTCATAAAGCAAATTAGTGTAAAATAAGAATGAATTAGACTAATTCATCCTCTGGACAGTGTTTTAATTGCAAAAGGTATGGTCACAAATCTCATGAGTGTAGAAATATGCAAATAAACAATTCATTCAATGGTAGATGCTTTGCATGCAATAGAATGTGACATATGGCTAATCAGTGTAGATCAAGAGGATATCAGTTAAATATCTAAAGAAATGTTGTTTGCTACAATTGCAATAGACCTGGTCATATTGCCAAATTCTACAGAAGTAAGAATTAGGACAAATAGGGTCCGGTGCATCATAATCAAAACCAAGACAAAGGAAAAGGAAAAGTGAATGCAGATGAAATTCAAAGGAAGATGAACAAGATTTGGGTGAAGAGGAGTATAGAAAATGTTGAGGATGGATCCATACTAGAATCTGAAGCTGATATTCCTTCTGGAAACTAAATAGATGAGCTTTGGCTCAGGGGGAGTCACAAAAGAAAACAAGTTCCCCCAGCTAGTCAATTGGTACATGGAAAGTTGCAGATTAAAGGGTTCTCAGAGAAACATCTAAATAAGCCTTGGTAAATATATGGAGGATCCACAAGAAAATTAGAAGAGGTTAATCCACCAAGATTGATCTAGTTTAATAGTCACCTAGTAAGAACATGATTTTCACAATTAGATCTGGTATGATTCAAATTAAGGTATCTTGATCTACAGATAAATGGATTGATTGGAGAAAGATAGATAGATTGCTAATATTCACCAAGTGCATCTGAGTGATCTGGAAAGATCTATCTTAGAAACAAGGAAAACAAGGCAATCAGAATAACATAAGTTATGCATTTATTGCAAAATGGAATTAGGGTTTGTATAGAAATAAAAGGGCTCTTTTGTTCATCATTTGTAAATTTGCATTTGAGAAAAAGAGAAAAGGAGTGCTGCAACAAAATTGTCTCAAGCCTTTCAAAGATCAATAGCAAAAGTTGATTCTTCCAGCAATTTGATCTGGCTCATTTCGTGAACCGTAGAAGCATAAAACATATTTTCCACTCTCGAAAACCTTTCTCTGAATCTTTTGAAAGATGGCTACTCCAAATGTTGTGAAGATCACTGATAGGCTGCATCCTAAATTCAATAAACATCCCTACAAATCCCTAGAAGTTGATCCCCTAGGCGCCTTTTCAAGCATTCCGCATGGGGTTTTACATGTAGAAGATGTTAGGGCATATATTCATGTAAACATTAAGGAATTTGGGGAATCCAAGCTAATTGATATCTATCAAAATTAGTTAATAGATGATTCTTTTGAACTCAAACCTCAGTACAAGGCTATCCAGGACAAGCATTTTAGATAGTGCATCCATTTCCCCTATTTTGCAGAAGATGAGTGGGTCCGGTATGTTTTGAGTAGAGTGCATGACAACTTCATATGGTTGAATAGACGATTTAAGATCACAAAAGATGCTATTAGGGCGGTAACCGGTTTGCACTCATCCAGAGGGTTACCTTTTCTCAAATCAGTCAAAAACCAAACTGTGAGTGAGGCTACCGGATCAAAATTTAACAAGAGAGCAATGACAGTAGAAGATATTACTGATCTGGATATCAAGTTTGCCTCCATGATAATTGGTTACAAGATATATCACTCCAGCAGAGAAAATTCAGTACCTGGAACTACAATTTACACTACTTATTAGATGCTAAGAGAAAATGCTGACTATGATCTTTGTGAGCTTCTCCTAAACCAATTGTTAGAAAATTTGTAGAAAATAAAGAAAGATAAAAAGAACTCATTCAAGTATGGTGGACTAATATTGTGCTTGTTCTTTTACTTTATGAATGAGCTTCCCGGATCTAGTGGTTGGATATGGCAAAATGATAGACCAGTAGCCATACAAATAAGAGATTATTTGCATGGAATTGGTGATGCCAAGGCATAGAATACAACACTTTGGGGCTACTTCAAGAACATTCAGAATATGATGCAAGCCAGAGAGAATCACCCAATCTCTAGTTGAAAAGTATAAGGATACAATATGCTTTATGGTAGAAACTGATCAATGCCTAATGGAGGCAGTGGAGCCAAGGATAGTCTTGATCATGCCAATGGGGTATGAGGTTGATGAGAAAATCCTAGAACTGCATATCCAACATCTACTGAGTCAGCCCAAGGACCCTAAGGTAGAAAGGTTTGGAACCTACCAAGAGCTAAGTGTAAAAATTCATGTTGAACTAAGAGAGCTTAAGATTAAAAGAAAAGTAAGAAGGGAAGTAGAAGAATTCACCAAGAGGCATGGAATATCAAAGGAGGTAGTTGATGCCAATAGAGAGAAGATGGAAAGGGTAGAGAAAGAAAGGCAAGAAACTAAAAAAGAGAGTGCTCCGGTGCAAGCCCCCTCCCAGACCAGATCCTCCAAGAGCTCTGCACCTGCCTCCTCTAAGAGCCAAAAGGCATTAAAACTAGAAACCCAGACATTTGGAAAGGAAGAGAAGAGGACAAAGAAAAAGGCAACAAGATCCTATACAAGTCAGAAGGATGATGAAGAAACTAAAACCGATGAGGAAGTCAGGAAAATGAAGAAGAAGAAGAAAACATCAGGTGAACCCTCTACCGGTCAAGGCAGGGAAGAAAGGGCAGAATAATTTGTTGAAAGGCCTACTCTTTGCATTGATGACATCATCAAATTAGTTACTGTGCAAGGGAACCTGCAACCAATGGTTGAATTTTATGATGAATATAGTGAAGATGATCAGAAGATATTGCAAGATGCCACAGTTAGGTATCTAAACATCTACAACAAAGCATTCATTGAAATTATATCTCTGATTCCCAAAAGCTTAGAGAAGGAACTTGAAATAAGAAAGAACAATGCCCAAGCAAAAGAATTAGAAATCTGGGAGTAGATCACTATCCAAATCTATCCTTCCATTACCCCTAAACAAATAAACATGATCTTCAAGGATTGTAAGGATGAGTTCTGGAGGAAATCCAGAATGAACAAGATTATGCTTGGAGAGACTGATCAGGTGGCAAAATAAACTGAGGACATCCTCCAGATTGCATACAAAATATTCAATATTCCTATTATAGAGGAATTAGGTGATCAAGATCCTACAGAGAAAACTGTAGAAGAATCAAAGAAGGTAGATGAGGAGAAAACTAAGGACCTAGATTCCTTTGCTCTGGAAGAGGAAGTCCATGAAGATGTAAACATCTCTCTTCCAGATTCCCTAGCAAACTCTGGATCTAAAGGAGAAGAAAAGATAGAGGAGAAAATCAGTCAAGAAGAAGAGGTAAAGGGAAGAGAAGAAGATCAAACAGAGAAGATCCCAAGAGACAGTTCTAGGACTACTGAAGAAAAGAAGACTCTGTCTCTAGCAAGAGACACTATAGAAACTATTAAAGATTTCTTGACTAAAGAAATGATGGAGATTGATGAACTGGAGTTACTTCAAGGACCATTCAATTTTGATTCCCTCTCCCTAGTTCAGACTATGAAGATAGCATCCTTTGCCCAAGTTAAGGCAAGAGAAAAACTTTTGAAGTCTCACATGGAAGACTATGAGCTAATAGAGATTGCATTAGGTGCATTGGAGAAAATCATGCCATCCTTCCAGAAGGATCTTTTGGCCTCTTCATCTGGTAACTTAAAAACTCTTGTTAATTCAATTAGCACACATTTTGATTCTTTAGAGAAGTCAATTGAAGATAAAGTCTGGAAAGAATTTTTAGGAAAGAGATTCTCTGAAATACAAGGGCTAATAACAAATTATAGGAGAAATATGGATATTGGGATGAAGAGCTTAGAAAATGCTCTTAAAGATGGCAGAGAGACATATAAATTTTTCTTATCCTAGTTTAAAGTAACAAAGGATATTGAGAACAAAGTGAAAGAGCAAGAGGATAAACTATCAAGTGTATCTCAAAATTTTGATCCTCTCATCACATCCATAATAAACTAGGAATGTCAGACTATTGCCATCCTGAATGAATTAAAGAAACTTGAAAAGGAAAGGAAGAATTTAATAAGTAGGATGGGTGAACTTAGAGGGATAATTATCCCTAAGTTAGAGGCCATGCATGAGGCCCTAACTGATGCTCAGACCATAGCCCAAACTAGTGATTCGACAGATATAAAGAGGGCAGAAGCTTTTGCTTTCCTGTTGAGTGGTCACATCTCAATTTTGGATAGGATGAAATAGAGTTGGGCAACAAAATTTGTCCAGTTGAAGACAACTTTTGTAGACATACTTTAGTATATGTAAGTATGTTATGTATATATATTTATGTGGCCAAGTATAGATTGTTTTTAGAATTTTTGGTATGGGGATCCTACCCTTTGCCATTGATGTCAAAGGGGGAGTGAGGAGTAATGAAAAATGTGGAATCTAGCTAAGGGGGAGATCTAGAAAAGTGTACATTAGAACAGAGCATCAGCCAAGGGAGAGTATAGTGTGACACTTAGTCATTTTTCACTAAGTGTTGCCATCAATGCCAAAGGGGGAGATTGTTGGCAAGAGACACTATGTGACTTCATGAGTGTTGTCATTGATGGCAACAAAGTCCATCTCACACATCTGTAGGACATGGTATGTCTATACCGGAAGCTAGATTGAAGAGTATCTTGGTCCGGTGAGCAAGAATAGAGCATGCAGCAAGTTCTGACAATCAGGTCTGGATCTCTTAGAGGAAGTATCTTAGTAAAGTGTAGACTTGGAGAAATTAAGAGGGGTACCTTGACTGATACATTCCATGAATTGAGCCTCTGGTGATGAAAGAGTAAAGAGATATGAGCGCCTAATTATTGGGCTCCTATTTGGCAGAGTAGACTAAGGAAGACCTGACCGATAGGGCATCAGATCTTAATCCAGATGAGATATTGATGGTGATCAAGTTTCTTAAGGGATCATTCATGATTGGCTGACATGATTGATGACTTCTATAAGCATCTCCTTGATACGTATCACTTGGTAAGTATGGATTCAGCCGACAGACTAGAGTTTGAGAAAATATTGAGTATTCCGGATGCCGACTAGAAAGTTGTTGAAATCCTTTGTGCGGATATATATACCAGATGGATTTCAATGAGAAGGTGTGTGAGGTGTATTGTGAAGTGTGAAGAAAAGAAAACAGTAGTGTGGAAGTAGTAATACATGTCTGGTATGTGACAGGACAATAGCACCAAAGAAGAGGAAGAATGAAGTGTAGTAGATCAGTGTATTGAGCCTAACCGGAACTGAACCTTGGCATATGTGGATTCTTCTCATCAGTTTAAGTATCTTGTTACTTTCATTATACCTTGTAGACAGTGAGTCTCTTGTAGGCAGTGAGCCTCTTGTGAGCAGTGTGCTCAGGTAGTGAGCCCTAATTGGCAAGTGTGATTTTGTACTTCTATTCTTTTAGTAGAGAATACAATCTTGAGTTAGTCACCTCGTGGTGTTTCCTTTAACAGGGTTTTCCATGTCAAAATCATTGTGTTATGTGTATTGATTTTATTTCTGCTTTCGTGGTTATGGATCCTTACTTGTTTTGATGTTGCACTAGTTATTAAAGAAGAACAGAAAGTTAAATTAATTAAGATGACTAATTCACCCCCCCTCTCAATTATCAACAAGAGGTTGAGAAATTCAATGGTACTAATTTTGAGTTGTAGAAACTCAATATGGAGGACCTACTTGTTGATTGTGACCTATGGGAAACTATTGATGGAACTAAACTTGCGGCAATGTCACAAGTTGATTGGGACCTCAAAGATTGAAAGGCTAGGGTCTCATAAGGCTATGTCTAGCTGACTCTATCCTATTGAATATCCATGAGGAGAAGACCGTGAAAACTCTTTGGAAGAAGCTGAGAGATGTTTATCAGGGCAAGTCCTTGGTGAACAAGCTCTTTCTAAAAAAGAAGTTATTTTCTCTGAAGATGGAAGACGGAGGATCTATTGTAGACCATATGATTGCTTTCAACATGATCGTTGCATAGTTGACATCCATGGGTGTGAAGATGGAGGAGGAGGATCGGTGTATGACCCTACTTTGCTCTTTGCTAGATTTGTGGGATCATCTTGTGATGGCTATTGGAAGCACCACATCCACATTCACAATGGAAGAAGTGGTATCTTCATTGTTATCTAAAGAGATGCGAAGAAAGTCCTCTAAGGAAGCCAAAGAGGTTCTTGCGGTTTGTGGAAGATCCAAAGAGAAAGGGAAGAAGAAGGACAAGAAAAGTGATAAGGGTAGATCCAAATCTCCTAGAAAGTCCAATGCTCTTTGTTGGAACAGTGGTAAAACTAGGCATTTATGAAAGGAATGCAAAGAGGAGAAGAAAAAGAAGAAGAAAGCTCCTGATTCAGATTCTGACAAATCACAAGATGATGGCGATGCCTTCATCATATCCTTGGCCACCCATGCATCTGATGATGTGTGGTTGAATGATTCTAATGCACCTTTCCACTAGACCTCATATCGAGACTGGTTAATGAAGTATGAAGAGTTCGATGCTAGAAGAGTGTACCTAGGTGACAACTCTCATCTGAAGATTATTAGTCATGGAAGAGTCTCAATCCAATTCGCTAATGGATGAGTGAAGGTGATCACTAGAGTTATGCACATTCCAGGTCTTGCATGGAACCTACTTTCTGTAAGTATGTTGAATGATGCAGGTGTGCAGGTTGTCTTTTCGAAGGATGGATGCAAGATGACAAGAGGATCTATGGTGCTTGCAAAGGGTACTTGGAGGGGTACTTTATTTGAGATGAAGGCATACACTTCACAGTGCAATAGTTCTTCTGACTCAAGGAAACGAGTTGTTGTCACTTCATCCTCACCATCTGAACATGTAGTGAAGAAATCTGTTGTAACCGGTTCCAATGGTAGTGCACATGCCATGGAAGCCAAGCTTCATGTTGAAAAGACTATGTTATGGCATTTGAGATATGGCCACATTGGTGAGAAGGGTCTACGTACCCTAAAAACAAAAACCTTGTTGAGGGGTTAAATGATTGTAATCTCAAGTTTGACTTTTCTAAACATTGCATTTATGGAAAACAAAACCATGTTCAGTTTTACTCTAGTTCTCATAAGTCTTCTGGTGTATTGGATCTAATTCATTCTAATGTGTTTGGTCCTATGAATGTTCCCTCAATTTCAAAATCTATATATTTTGTATCTTTCATAGATGATTATAGTAGAAGGACATGGGTTTATTTTATCAGAAGCATGATTGAAGTCTTTAGTCAGTTTAAGGAGTTTAAAGCCTTTGCTAAAAATTAGACTTGTGAAAGGATTAAGTGTTTTAGAACTGACAATGGTGGTGAGTTTTGTTCGGCAAAGTTTGATAAGTTCTATAAGTAGCAAGGGATTGAAAGGCATAAGACAACTCCATAAACCCCTCAGCAAAATGCAGTTGTAGAGAGGATGAACAGGACACTGATGGAGAAGGATAGGAGTATGCTTAGTGGAGCAAACCTCGAACAAAAGTTTTGGGTTGAAGCTATTGCCACTACTTTCTATCTGGTAAATAGATCTCCTAAATTATCTCTTTTTGGCAAAACACCTATGGAGGTGTGGTCTGGTAAGAAGCCTTCATTAAAGCATCT
Source organism: Cunninghamia lanceolata (assembly GCA_027924645.1). Classification (NCBI taxonomy): domain Eukaryota; kingdom Viridiplantae; phylum Streptophyta; class Pinopsida; order Cupressales; family Cupressaceae; genus Cunninghamia; species Cunninghamia lanceolata. The sequence continues at coordinate 5,166,040 of BSBN01001006.1, forward strand.
TCATGTTTTTAGTTGTGAGGCATATGCACATGTGCCTAGGGAGAAATGGTCTAAGTTGGAGAACAAGGTTGATAAATGTATTTTCATTGGCTATGGTGTCAGTGTGAAAAGATACAAGCTTTGGGATCCCATGACTGAGAAAGTGTTGTATAGCAGAAGTGCTATCTTCAGAGAGCTAATACCTTCTTCTATTGTTCTATAGCTAGAACAGTCAGAAAAGAAAGAAGATGCAGTTCAATTTGAACCTTCTACCCTTGAGAAGACTGAACCGACAGACCCTGTGAGGCCTGATGATGAGGAGAGCTCTAGCAGCTCTGAAAGTGAAGAAGAAGCAGAACCTCAACCTCAGCCATTGAGGTGGCCTACATGAACAAGAAAGCAACCTGATAGGTTTGGTTATTCATTACTTGATTCTAGTTGTGCTTTTTCTTTACTTTCTAACACTGATGAGCCTAGAACTGTGAAAGAGGCTATGGACATGAAAGATGCAGGTTCCTAGAAGCCATGGAGGATGAGATGGCTTCTTTTGAAAAGAACAAAACATGGGACTTGGTGCCTTTGCCTGATGGACAGAAACCCATTGGTTACGAATGGGTGTTCAAGAAGAAATTTGATGTAGAGGGTAGTGTTGAAAAGTACAAGGCTATATTGGTTGCGAAGGGGTACTCACAAGTGGAGGGAATTGATTATGGTGAAATTTTGTCTCCCATTGCAAATCTGACATCCATTGGATTTATGTTATCTCTTGCAGCTAGTTATGATTTAGAGACAAAATAGATGGATGTGAAGACAACTTTCCTTCATGGTGATTTGGAGGAAGAAATCTACATGTCACAGCTAGAGCATTACATAGAGAAACGTAAAGAAATTTTGGTTTGCAAGATTAAGAAGTCTTTGTATTGTTTGAAGTAGTCTCCTAGGATGTGGTACTTGAAGTTTGATGCCTTTGTGTTGTCAATTGGATATCTAAGATTGAAATTGGATCTTGTGTGTATTACAAGTTTGACAATGATGACATTTTCATTACTGCATTGAATGTTGACGATATGCTATTGATTGGGAATGGTAAGAATATGATTTATGATTTGACATCTCAGTTGTTAGCTTAGTTTGAGATGAAAAATCTCAGGGCAGCCAAGTACATCCTGGGAATGAAGATCAGAAGGTACAAAGCAAACAAAAAACTTTGTTTAAGCCAGAGTAAGTATGTGAAGACCATGTTGGATAGGTTCAGCATGGTAGATTGTAGACTAATGAGTGTTCCTGTTTCATTGGGAACAAAGTTATCTGTTAGTGATTGTCCAAAATCTCCTAGTGAGGTGGAAGACATGAGTAGAGTACCTTATGCTAGTGTTGTTGGCAGTTTGATGTATGCTATGGTCTGTACAAGACCAGACATTACCCAAGTAGTGGGAGTCCTTAGTTAGTTTATGGCTAATCCTAGATGAGTACATTAGGATACAGTTAAGCAAGTGTTCAGATATTTGAGGGGTACTTCTGAGTATTCCATTTGCTATCATGGAAATGATACAGGACCTCCGCATTTAGTTTGTATTCATGGATTTGTGGATTCTGATTGGGCAGGTGACATTGATTGTAGGAGATCCACCAGTGTATATGTGTTCACAATGTTTGGTGGTGCTATTAGTTGGATGAGTAAGTGACAACCTGTGGTTGCTTTGTCCACTACAGAAGCTAAGTATATGGAAACAACTCATGCTTGTATGGAAGCCATTTGTCTTAAGAGATTGTTTTCAGATATTGGTGTTGATGCAGGTCAAATTACGATCAGTTGTGACAGTCAGAGTGCAATTTTCCTTGCAAAGAATCTAACTTTCCATGCCAAAACAAAGCATATTGATGTACAATTTCACTTCATGTGAGACATGGTAGAGGATGGGAAGCTAAATTTGGAGAAGGTAGATACTTTGAAGAATGGTGTAGATGCACTAATGAAGCTAGTGGGCACAGAGAAGTTCACATGGTGTTCAAAGTCTATGGGCCTTTCAGCCTATAGCAGTTAAATCATGTTACTCTAATTGCTCTTACAAGGTGTCCGACAAGTGGGAGAATGTTGGGAATTAAGGTGTCTCAACCTTGGTAATTCCTTGCATTATTTTGATTGTATTTATTTATTCATTGCCTATGATGTAAATTGATTATAAATTCCATATTGTCATCTTATGGGATGTGGCACAGTGATGTGTCATCCTACATGGAAGATGACAACTTATAATTTTGTCCTCACATGAGGAGATAGGCATCCCACTTTGTGGTAGGAATATTTTGTCATGTGTCGGCATCTTAGATGTTGTGTAAGGGAATATTGACCATAACAGTCATGACAAATTCCTATGACAATGTTATGACATGTAAGAGTCAGAAATAGGAGATTCTATGACAAGTGAAGACACGTGTCAAAGAGCATCTTTGAAAAAGGCATCTTTGGGTGCCCCAAGGTGGCCTATGACATGTTGTAAGAGAATATGCTATTTATAGCTTGTGTATGACAAATTCTCTTATAGTTGTAAGTTGTAACTACTATGACAGATTGTATGATGGTCGTAAGAGTCGTAAGAGAAGCTGTCATAGCCTATTTTGGAAATTTGATGTAGGGACTTCTAGAGATCATAACTTTTGACTCAGATGTGGGTTTTCTATGAAATTTTATAGGTGGATACATTATGCGGTAGCATGTGGTTTGCCAACCCACCCTAGTTAGTTTGACCCTGTCTTGGCACTTTTTCAAGGCTTGAAACTTTCACCTTGGCCCTCAAAATGGCAATTTAGTGTATTTGCCAAATTTTTTAAAAGTTGCTTTTATTAATAATTTGAAACTCATGTTTTGAATTTAGGATGTTAGTTATCTTTCCGTCCTACCTTAGTTTTAGGAAGTTTTTGGGAAAAAAACCAGATTCTTAAGATATTAATGTAAAATTACCTAAAATGGCAAAATCTAACAATTGTCGAAATCTGAAAAAAAGGTAATTTTTTTGTTTTTTTGTTTTCATTGGATATAAGAGAGTTTTATCCCATTGTAGCAACATAGATGGTGAATAGAAGTTTTTTTTTCTAGTTTTCCAAATCTTTGGCTCTCACACATGATTAATGGCACAATTCTATTGAGTGTATGTTGTTGGCTACATCATCTGGTATCAGAGTAGGAAGATGGATAGGAGAGGAAGAGGAAGAGGTGGTCTTGCCCAGATGCATAGAGAAATGCACAATCTACAAAGGCAAGTAGCAGAACTTACAACATGGATGGAAAACCAAAGATTGGGTAGAGGAGAAAAATATGATGGAGAGATAGGTCAAGGAGGTGCAGATCAAGATACAGAATATGAAGAAGAAGAATTAGAAGGCATGAGTTTTGAAGAGAGGATGCTCAGGGCCTTAGAAGGGAAAAATGAAGGGATCAAGGTAGATGTTTCAGATCATGCCGGTAGTCTTAAACTAGAGGAGTTGATAGACTGGCTAAATGATATGAGAAATTTTTTTGAATGGAAATCCACGACAGAGGAAAATAAGGTGAAATTCACATGCACCAAATTAAAGGGTCATGTACTGATTTAGTGGGATCATCTTCAAAGGGAAGGAACAAGGAAAGGCAAGGATAAGATCAGGACATGGAATAAAATGGAGAAGTTGAGAGAAATTTTTTTTCCCATAGATTATGCACAAACCCTTTTTTGTAGGTTTCAAAATTTAAAGCAGAACCTCACTTATGTGCAAGATTATACAAATGAGCTTTATACGCTGTCTATACATATAGAGCATCAAGAAACTGATGAACAGATGGCTACTAGATATGTTAATGGCTTGAAATTCTGTATTCAAGATGAATTGAGCATGCATCGACTCAACAATATAGACGAGGCTTACCAATTGGCTCTAAAGGATGAAGAAAAACAAAACAGACACTACCCCTAGAAGACATTTTAGTTCCCCCAGAAGTAGCAGAGCTATTGAAAGAATTTGTTGATGTTTTGCTTGATGAATTGCATGATGGTCTACCACCAAACAGAGATATTTAACATCATATTGATTTGATTCTAGGAGCAACTCTACCCAACCAAGAAGCTTATATGATGAATCCAACACAACATGCAGAGTTGAATAAGCAAGTAAAAAAACTCATAAGTAAAGGTGTGGTGAGAGAGAGCATGAGCCCATGTGTTGTACCTACATTGTTGACCCCAAAAATGGAACATGGAGGATGTGCACTGATAGAAAAACAATTAGCAAGATTACCATCAAGTATTGGTTTCCTATACCTCATATGGAGGATATGATGGATGTCCTTGCAGGGGACAAATATTTCAGCAAGATCAACCTATGAAGTGGGTACCACCAAATCCGGATCTAAGAACGGGATGAGTGGAAGACAACCTTTAAGACTGGAGATGGATTATATTAGTGTATGGTTATGCCATTTGGGTTATCAAATGCACCTAGTACATTTATGAGATTAATGAACACTATACTACAACCTTACATTGGTAAGTTTTTGGTAGTTTATTTTGATGATATTTTGGTATTTAGTAATAGTAAAGAAGAGCACCTACAACACTTGAGGATCATCTTTGGTGTGTTAAGGAAGGAGAATCTCTATGCTAATTTAAAGAAGTGTAGGTTCATGTAAGATAGTTTGATTTTTTTAGGCTTCGTCATTTCTAAAGATGGTCTCAGAATGGATCTAGAAAAGGTCAGGGCAATTCTAGAATGGCCTAGTCCAAGCAGCATCACAGAGGTAAAAAGTTTTCATGGCTTGGCCACTTTCTATCTAAAGTTCATTCAAAATTTTAGTAGTATTGTAGCTCCCATAATAGATTACACCAAAGGAAGGGAGTTTACATGGACCAAGGATGTTGAAGAGAGCTTTAAGTACTTGAAGCAAAAGGTAACAGAAGAACCTATACTTGCATTGCCAAATTTTGATAAGGTATTTGAAGTAGAATGTGATGCCTCCCATGTGGGAATAGGTGTTGTGCTTAGCCAAGCTGGAAAACCTATAGCTTTCTTTAGTAAAAAGCTAAATGAAGTGAGAAAGAATTATTCTACTTACATATGATTTGGAATTTTGTGCAATTGTTCAAGCATTGAGGCATTGGAGACATTATCTAGTTCCCTAGGAGTTTATATTGTTTACAAATAATATTGCATTGAGATACTTGAACATACAAAAAAAATTGAATAGTAGGCATTCCAAGTGGGTCTCTTTCTTGCAGGGTTACAATTTTGTGTTGAAGCATAAGTTTGCAAAACAAAATCAGGTTTCAGATTCGTTAAGTAGGTGTGATGCACTTTTGACCACAATGGAAATTAAGGTGATTGGTTTTGATGCCATAAAAAATTTGTATGAGTCTGATGATGATTTTTGGGAGATTATGGAACAATTGAAGGCACCAATATCTAGTAACTTGGATCACTTTATGGGTGAATATTTTATGCAAGATGGGTATCTATTTAAAGGAAAACAACTATGCATACCAGCAGGCTCTATGAGGGAAAACATTATCAAAAAATTTCATAGTAGTGGGTTGGCAGGACATTTTGGCAAGGACAAGATAATAACCATGATATAAGATAAATATTACTGGCCAAAGATGAAAAGGGATATAACTAACTATGTAACAAGGTGTAGGATCTTCCAAGTGGCTAAGGGACATTCACAAAATACAAGGTTGTATATGCCATTACTAGTACCAACTGCACCATGGACAAATTTGAGCATGGACTTTGTGTTGGGACTTCCACATACTCAATGAGGTAATGACTCCATTTTTGTCGTTGTTGATAGGTTCTCCAAGATGGTTCATTTTATTGTCTGTAAGAAAACCAATGATGCAAAGAGGGTAGCAGAGTTATTTTTTTCAGAAGTTGTTCGACTACATGGTGTTCCAAAGACTATTACCTCTGATAGGGATATCAAATTCCTTAGTCCATTTTGGAGGAATTTATGGAAGAAGATAGGGACTAAGCTATAGTGTAGTAGTGCTTATCATCCTCAAATGGATGGGAAAATAGAGGTAGTTAATCAGAGTCTGGGAAATTTGTTGAGGTGTATTGTTGGAGAAAAGCCAAAACAATGGGATGTGGCATTACCCCAGGCTGAATTTGCCTATAATAGTTCTGTTAATAGATCAATGAGAAAGTCCCATTACTAGATTGTGTATGGTAGGAATTGTCAGGGTGTTCTAGATTTGGTACAACTAAAAATGAAAGATAGGGTCAGTGATGATGGGGAAGCATTTGCAGAACACCTTCAACAGTTGTAGAAAGATTTGAGATAAAAGTTGCAGGATAGTACTGAGAGGTACAAGAATACAGTGGATACTAGCAAGTGACATCAGACATTCAATGAAGGTGACTTAGTGATGTTATATTTGACAAAAGAGCAGTTTCCTACTGGAACATACCACAAGTTGAAGGATAGGAAAATTAGTCCTTGCAAAATTACAAAGAAGATCAATGATAATGCATATGAGGTCAGTTTACCAGATGATCCTGATATTTCTCCTGTGTTTAATATTTCTGATTTATATGCATTCTATGGTGAGGATGATGCTGAAGATAGTCAACTGGAAGTGGCATGGTAGCACCATATTCCCCATAAGGAAAAGATTGTACAAGTTCTTGATAAGAAAACTATCTCCACTTGGCAAGGGCATTATAACAAGTATTTAGTACAGTGGGAAGGATTGCCACCAACAGATAGCACATGGATTATAGAGTGGGAAGTGCAAAGGTTAGATCCAGTCAAATGGCACCAGTTCAAAGACACTCACTTGCAAGAGTTGTGTTCTTTCCAACTAGAGGAGAATGATGTAGGGACTTTTGGAGGTCATAAATTTTGACTTGGATGTGGGTTTTCTACGAAATTTTACATACGGATGTTTTATGAGGTAGAATGTGGTTTCCCAACCCACCTTATTCTGTTGGATCCCATCTTGGCACTTTTTCAAGGCTTGAAACTTTCATCTTGGCCCTCAAAATGGCAATTTAATCTTTTTTCTGAGTTTTTAAAAAGTTTCTTTTATTAATAACTCGAAATTCATGTTTCAAATTTAGGATGTTAGTTAGCTTTTTGTCCTACCTTTGTTTTAGGAAGTTTTTGGGAAAAAACTAGATTCTCAAGATATGAATGTAAAATTACCTAAAATGGCAAAATTTGACAATTGTTGAAATCTACCAAAAAACGTAATTTTTTTTTCTTTTCATTAGATATAAGAGAGTTTTCTCTCATTGTAGTAGCAAAGTTGGTGAATAGATTTTTTTTTTTCTAGTTTTCCAAATCTTTGACTCTAACACATGATTAATGGCACAATTCTATTGAGAATATGTTGTTGGCTACATCAAAATAGGTGACCTCTTTGGGATGGAGTCTATGGACAAGTGTCAGAAGCATCTTACAATGTTAACCAAGTTTCCATAGGCATAGGTTTTGGGCCATAAGGCCAAGTTGGATGCCCATTCCAAGATAGAGGCAATTTTGCCTTGTATTTTCTATATAAACAGGTGCTTGGAGGAGAAGATGTACTATAGGTTTTATAGGTACTTTTATGCTACTAGATCATCTCCAGATATGAGTTTCAAAGACTCCTACAAGAGCATTGGCTTTGATTTGTATTATAACCTTCTTTGTTTATGTAATACAGTTGAGCAGTGTTTTAGAGTGTGGGGTTTTTCTCCCGTAAGGGTTTTCCCAATGTATATCTTGTGTCTCTCTTCTTCCGTCATTCTATCTAGTTTTTGTGTTTGCTGCAATATCTCATGTTAATGGTTTAATGTTGGTGTAATAGTTAAGATAAATTTGAATTTGCACTCTCCTCCCCTCATTAGATTAGTGTAGGAAGCAATTTCCTCACACCTAGCTTCCTTTCATTATTCCATGAGTTTTATTTTGTATGTGCATTAAGAAGCATGTTTTCTCAAGAAATCAATTAGCTATTCTCAGGCTCTTGAATAAAGTTGACCCCTAAACCGTATAGGATAGGGGATATCTATAGGAGGCTTGGGATGGCTAATTACCAAACTCACTATGGAAAGTTGGAGGAAAAGTTCTAAAGAAGCCTTTCTTAAAATGTGTAATAAAGAGTGTAAAATACCTAACTTGTTGGGTGAGGTTTGAGGCAAAGTGTTGAAGAAGCCATGCTTAAAATGAGTAATTAAGAGTGTTAAAACACCTAAATCATTGGATGAGGTTGGAGGTAAAGCCACAAATAAGACATGCTTGTATTGTGTAATATAAGATTAAATATTGAATATAATAACTTGTTTTAAGAAACTTGTTAATAAAAGATGGGGTTGTGTAGAGCATATTGAATAATTGTCCCAATACTACCTCTTCAAAAGAATTCATGAGGTGAATGCTTACTTGAGACCTTTGTGGTCTATTTTAGTTCCTAGCTTGGTTATGTAGAGCAAAGGGGACATCCACTCTAGTCCCTTAGCTACCCTCCTCTAGTCCTTGTTGATTGGATCAATGTATCCAATCTTGTGTTTAGAAAACTAGGTTGTATTTGTGTGTTGGGAACAAAGTTGTGTCTCTTGTGTGAGTGCTGGAATCTTTTTTTTTATCCATAATTTGTGGTCAAGTGGACCACTCCCTCTAAACTAAAAAAGACCCAAAATAACATTGAAAAGCAATCCCTCTAACGGGGGAGCGACATCAAAAAGCAAGCCCTCTACAGGGGTGCCACATTGCAAAGAAATCCCTCTAACAGGGGTGCCAATGAAGATTAAAAATTAGAGTCTACTAGCTTTGCTAGAGCCAGCAAAAACACCTATACTAAAACTTAGACTTGCAAACTTTTCGTCCCCAACTGATTACGGGACTTAAAATCCATAAGGCGCTTACGAATATCTACCAGAGCTACCAAATCCTTCTTCTTTTTTATTTTGTACCACTATCCACTTTCCATCAACCATTCCTTCCCCTAGGATCTCACAGAAGTCCTCTACCCATGAAAGTTTAGAATGATTTATAGCACCATTGGAAGTTGAAGAATTCTACTCTACATCTGTTGAAGCTTTAAGTCCATTGGTAATTGTATACACTTGAAAATGGCCAAGTCGAAATAAATAAATAAATATTTAATATTTATTTTATTCCTATTCCTCTATCAATGAATAAATTCACTAATTTATTTATATGGTTCACATCATCATAATTATGCAATAAATCAATTAATTCATCTATTTCTAATGTCATCCCTAATTAAATAATTCCTAAATTATTTAATCTTTCATCATATCCCAAATTCAAAAGTCCATAATTCCACATCATCCAATCCACCTTACAATCCACCTCATCATGTTCCACACATAATTAAATATTTTAATATTTAATTATCTATTTATCCTTACCCACATGACCTATTATTCCTCCAACCATCCTACAAACAAGGTCTCCTTCTTTGACCTTCACTCTATGGTCTTGGTGAGCCTTGTGGCATGTGGCCTCATGTCACACCTTTCTCTCCACCTTGTCAAGGTGAGAGGAACATCTTCCATATTTTTCTCCCTCATCCCAACCAATTCGATCTCCATCATACACATCACAAGACTTCTTCTCCACCGTTGAGATCATGACACTTGGAATTGGCCCCTCCTTGGCCTATAAAAGGAACCCTCATTTCCTCATTTCATGAATCCAAGAGATTTTGTAACTCTACAGAAATTCTACCAGCATACCTTTGGCAAAGTATTCTCATTGCACTTGCATAATCTCATTATCATCACAATCATCCAACCATGTTTTCATATCTCCATTATCCATCTTCATAGAGTTGCATTATTAGTTTAATTTTCATTGCATTATCCATCTACATCCATTCTCTTATTGTCATCTTCAATAGTAAGGAAGTACATACTTGTGAGTGCTCAACTCATTCATAAGATCAATACGAGATAGGAAACAATGGAATCTACAAGATGAATCAATCTACGAAGGTAATATACTTGTTTATTGTATTTGCATCAATTTCATTGAGTTACTAGTTAGTAAGTAGTTTAATACTGTTGTTCATATTTCCTCTAACTTTTTTGGCACCCATTGTGGGGCCTAGCCCCATTTTTAATCTCCATTGGAGTGTTTTGTGAAGCTACTATCGTGATAGGTACTTTCAATGCATTGACATTCCAGTCCTATGCATTCATAGATTCCTGCTACGCATACACCTTTTTGTGCATTTAAGCTATCTTTCTATGTATTGACAATTTTTTACTGTGCAAACATATTTTTGTGCATTCACTTAACAGTCATGTGCATTCATAATTTCTTTATGTGCATTTATCTTTCTGCACATTCACTGAGCAGTGTTGTGCATCTACTTCCTGTTCCTACGCATTCAATTTCTTACAAAAAGTTGTATTTATTTGCAAGTCTTTTCCATACTAATTCTTCTTGCAGGAGTAGGAGCTTGGTTTAGTCATTTAGCTGCACTATAAATTCATCTACATTTAATTAGGGGAAATTAATTTGATATCTTCATGCAAATTTTCACCTAGATCTAATTAGGAGGAAGTAAATTGTATAGTTGCATTACAAATTGCACATAGTCCCAACCTAGGTGGATAAAACTAAACAAATCTTTCATTTTTCTATCTTGTACTACAAACTCTCATTTATCTTAAATAGGGGAAAGTAAATTTGTTTGATTCTTCAACAACAATCTTCACATAGAATTGTTTATGAGGATAAAATTAACCATGTTTTCAAAGTTTTTGCTATCTTGTCAATTTCTTATGCTTGGTAGAGTAAAACACACTTAGTTTTAACTCTAGGAGGATAAAAGAACCAGTGTATTTTATGTTTGAAAATAGTGATAGGACTATGCTCTCCCCTTTTGGGTGATCAAAATGCCAAACTCGTCATTTTATTTGTGTAACTTTTAGAAGAGGCCTGCCCTTGGGATTGTTTTTCTTCCAAGTGGGATGACCTCGAGCGATAACTGGCTAAAGCCAAGACACTTCCAAGTGGCTTTAAATAAATTGTGTCTGTAATGAAAATAAAAAAATAATGGGTGCTATTGTGTTTCCTACAGTACCCTTGTGGTGCATTTAAATTTGTAGAGCCTAACCTCTATAGATTGGCAAGCCTCCAAAATGAAGTGAATCGCCACATGTATAACCACTCGAATGGATGCCCAAACTAAAATCCAATTATTTTAGAAAGCCAAAAACCCCTATTTGTTGATCTAAGAGGATGTCCTCTGAAGCCGTCCAAAATCATACACTCATTTAGTGTGGAGATAGAAAATCCATCTCTTTGGAGGGATTGTAACTTGGTATACACGAGAAGTGAGTGTGTTGTAAGGGGGAGCCGGTGCTACCAAGTTGGTAACTGTCCACCTTTATGTAAGTGTCTAGAGTAAAATCCAAGTTGGAATTCGATGAATATTTCCATTGACATCCTTAGGATTGTACTTGTTTGTTTTACATTTATCAAAAATTGTATCAAATAACCATGGAAACCTCTTGTTTACTGTGTTTTCTAGCAATAACTTGAGTCAAGATAATACCACAAACTTTAGAGTAACTTAGGAAAACATGCAAAAATAAAAAAAAACTAACAAATTGAAACAAAAGACAAAATTTCTACAGTCCTGTGCATACACTGAATCTTGCTACACATACGCTAAATCCTAATGCACATTCTTTATTGTTGCGCATTCATACAATATTGCTATGCCTTTACACTATATTGCTGCACAAACATAGAACTATGTATTTATAGCACAATGCTGCACATTTAAAACATAGTCCTATGCATACAGAGTTGGGCATCCATCAGACAGAGTTGCACATTTACCATTTCTTCCTGTGCATTTGATGTCAAGTGCATCCACAACAAAGAGTTGTTTCGTATAATCTGGGACAAAAGTGAAACCATTTTTGGATACCCTTTTTTCTGTAGTATACACTTGGAAAATAACTTCAACCTTGTGATCACATCCTCATACCATTTTCACAACATCACCTTTGCATACCATTATCTTACTATCCAAACACATCAAACCAAACCAAAACTTAAATCAAGGCATAATTGATACTCTACCAAATTCAAACAATATCTAGCTAATTTCATAACAAGATTCCAATCATCCTTCACATCAAAACTATACTTGTGTTTATTGATAGGAGAATAGTCTACATCTATAGTGGAGATCATCTATCCCTATTTTGACTACCTTCTATAATTGACACTTCGATGGTTATTATGATTATAGCTCAAGAACACCTTGTTTGGACAACATAGATTCAATATAAAACCTTAGCAAAATCTAGTCTAAACATATCCAATCAAGTTCACCTCACCTCATATCATATCATATCAAAACATCAAACAAAGTCCACCAAACCTCATAATTCAACTTCACCCACATCTCAAACTTGCATGGTTGAAACTGGGTCACAAGTGAAACAAAAAAAAAATGGGTTCCCTTCACAATAGTGGGCACAATTCTGATGAAGAGGAAATTAACCAAGATGAAATCCTTAAACACCTCCAAGATCCAAAATTTCAAAAGATAATGGATAGGGTTGTTGCCACAGATCCTCATAAATATTTTCTTATGCTAGGTCAACAAGGAGCTAAGTTGTCCTCAGATTTTGATATCTCAAATCTAAGAGAGAACAATTCCTCAAATGAAGTTGAGTCTTCGAAAGATGGCTCCAAAAATGACAAAGATGCTTCTAAATCAGAAAAGGCTAAGGATACACCCAATCCCTTGGACACATTAGCAACACAAATCCAAACCTTGCAACAATAGTTGGTGGACATCCAAAGTGGGACAACCACAAAACACTACTCCCTTGAAGATATCTCACCTTATGCCTTTAATAAATCTTTTCTCATGATACCTTTTCCCTCAAGATTTGAGGTTCCAAAATTTGACAACTATAGATCTAGGAGATCATATAAGGGAATTTAGTCCCACATACCTAGAAGTCGCACACAACAAAACATATCTTATGCAACTATTCCCAAGAAGCTTAGGAGAACAAGCTATGGAGTGGTTCTCATGCCTACCTCTTAGCATTTGCACTTTTGATGAACTAGTAGACAAATTTGTCACACATTACTCATACAATATCGAACATGAAATCTCCATGTAGGATCTTTGTAATAAAAAACAAAAAGGGGGAGAATCCTTCACCTCTTTCCTAAAAAGATGGAGGCAACTTACAAAGAAGTGTCCCTACCACATACTAGAGAAGCAAATATAAAAATGTTTGTTCACAATCTATCCACAGAACTAAGCCATCAAATCCAAATGCAATGTCCAACTACTTTTAGTAAGGTCATTGAAATGGGGCTACTCATTGAGAAAGCCTTGATAGGAAAGGGGCAAATTAAGCTATACAAAGACACCCCTAGTTCAAGCAACAATGCAGACAGGTCATGATTCTAGACTAAGAACAAACCCATTGTGAACGATGGTGTTGTAGATGCTAAACATGCAGTTCAAAAACAACCAATCTTCAATCTATCAAACCCACAAAACAACACACCGTCCACCAAGCCTCAAGGCAATGAGTAAAGACCAACCAACTTTCCTCCTAGAAGAAAGTTCACACCCATTGGGGAGTCACTCAAATCCGCCCTTCGAAAGTTAATATTGGGCAACCTCATAACACTTCCACTGATGCAAGGTTATGAACCAAAATTTAAACCCTCTTGGTGGAGTGATTCAAACTTTTATGAATATCATAGAAACAAAGGGTATAAAACTAATGATTGTCAAAGACTAAAACATGTAGTTCAAGACCTAATTGATCAAAAACAAATATCAATTAAAGGGCATACATCTAATGATGAGCATATAGCATTCAAAAATCCTCTTCCTCACTATGAGAAAGGAGGATCATCCAACCAAAACAAGAATGGTGTAGACAAAGAAAACTATAATAATATTTCTTATGAGTACACCATTAATCATATCTCATAAAGTGATTCACACATCAATGTAATCACTATCAATAATAAGCCTGACTGTAATGTGACCACTCATCACAGAAACATTAGTCTCCAAGGGGCTCCATCCAAGTCATCCTCCACATCAAACCAATATAGAATCCTTGACCAACTCCATAAAACACCTTCACACATATCAATTTTGGAGTTATTGTGTCTATCCCCTTCTCACAAAGCCCTCTTAGAGAAGGCCCTCTTGGAAACAACTGTTCCTACAAACCTTTCTCAAGAGCAATTCCAAGCTATGGTGGGTCATCTAACCATACCACATTTCTTATCTTTCATAGAGAAAGATGATATGTCCATCAACCAACCACACAATGCATCCCTCCACATTGAGGCCCAAATGCACAAACACCGAATAAAAAGGGTCTTAATAGATGGAGGTGTTGGTTTAAACATATGCACATTAAAGTTAATCCTTGCATTGGGGTTTCCAAAAAATGTTGTTGATCCTAAAAAGAAAATAACTATCAAGGCCTATGATGAAGAAGGGAGAACTTCCAAAGGAACTATTGTCTTGCCAATACGAGTTGGACCAGTAGAGAAAGATATTGTGTGCCAAGTTATAGACATGGAGCTAGCATATAACATTCTTCTAGGTAGACCTTGGATCCATGCAATGAAGGCTATTCTATCAACATACCATCAATGTATCAAGTTCCCACACAATGGCCAAGAAATTACCATACAAGGTGACCTTGATCCATTCTAGTATTTCAACACCATCCAATCAAAACTAGAAGTTGTAATCCTGACCAATCAAGCATCTTCCTCTTCTTCAAACCATGTGGATCCAAGTTCTCTAGATTCTACCTCTAAAACATTAGAGCTTAAAGTCAAATTTAAGGACAAGGGTGTTGGAGAATATGTCATTGAGAAAACTTTCTATCTAGCACAACTACCTATATCACCAAAATCCTATGGAAAGACATTATTAAACAAGGCCAAGTCATTGGAGACTTCTAAGGGTCCTTTCATTAGATGGGGAAACCTATCAGATGAGAGTGATGAAAAATATGTCTTGTACAGTGGCTTTACAAAGATGAATATAGTGAAACCACACGAAATGATTATCAACCTAAGCTACCCACATGACAATATGGTCAAGGGTTTTCTATTTTACAAAGGATGGGATATGAAGGACATGGTCCCATTGGATTAAGGAAAGATGGTGTCATAGAACCAATTCAACGCTCTACCTCCATAGCCTGAGACACTACTACCTGTTGGGATACAAGGGTAAAGAGAAGATCAAAGGTAAGGAGAAACTCTAAGCAAAAGATAAAGAAACATTTACCACTAACCTACTTGAACAAATTCACCGTTTACAAGAAGCTAGTGAAACAGATTCCAATGAGTATGAATTTGACAACCTCTCAGAAATGTCTTGTGAAGATAAAGGGGTCGATGTGGTTTAAAAGTATAGCTATACTCATATGATGCATGAGGGACAAAGCTCTAGGGATAGATTGCTAGAGTTTGATCCACAAAATTACAAAAGTGAACTTCATGAGGAGAGTATGATGTCACACTTGATGAACTAACTTGAGGAGAGTACCATAATAGACCTTGTCAATACCTCTACCTATTCAAATGCCTCCTCTATTATAAACATCACCACCCTTGAATCAGATCAACCAGATGATCCATTACCCCTAGTGCATCCTGAATTGATAGATTGGGATCTACCAAACACTCCTGACCTAGATACATTCAAAAATGATGATGCTATCATTGATTATCTAGAGATTAGGGACCATTTACCCGTAGGGGACCATAAGGCTGGCTTCACCATTGAACTGAATGACATGGCATATTTTGGAGAGAGTGCCAATCCTTTCGGTCACAAAAATATAAAAATAAAAAAGCATATCTAATGGTGAAAACCACTCCACGGCAGTGTTAGATCATGAAAAAGGAAAGAGAAAAGATGTATTTGATGGTGAAAACCTCTTTGAGGTGGCAACAGATGAAGGGATTGACACTCTCCCCTACCATACACATCAAGAGAGATCTTCAATATTGATTAAACTAGCTCAACCAGTAAACATTGACATAAAAGAGAACCCAATAATCATACACCTAGCTAAGTCATTATCTGAATTGGAGAGAATAGAATTCATGGAATTCTTCAAAAGAAAGAAGATAAACTTTGCTTGGACCTACGTAGACATGCCTTAGCTAGATCCTGATCTTATCATACATCATCTTTCACTAGCTCCAGGAGATAAGCCAGTTAAACAGAAACTGACAAAAATGCACCCACATATAGTATTAATGGTCAGAGAAGAACTAAATAGACTACTAGATGTGGGGTTCATCAAAGCCATTGATTATCTGGAATGGATTTCTAACATTTTACCTATTTCCAAGCCAGATAAACATATTAGATTGTGCAACGACTTCATAGATCTAAACAAGGCTTGTTTGAAAGATGACTTTCCTTTGCCAAACATACATATCATTATCGATCTAATAGTTGGGGCACACCATGTTGTCATTAATGGATGGGTTTTCTAGCTATAACCAAATCAAAATAATACTAGAGGATCAACACAAAACAACATTCACATGTCCGTGTGGTACCTATTGTTGGTGCGTCATGCCATTCAGACTAAAGAATGCGGGGGCAACATATCAATGGGCAATGACTACGATCTTTCATGGCATGATGCACACCATCATGGAAGATTATGTTGATGATATCCTAGGTAAGTCACTCACTAGAGAAGGGCATCTACAAGTCTTGGACAAGAGCTTCATGAGATTAGAGAAATTTAATGTATGGATAAATCCAAAAAAGTGTGTTTTCAGAGTCACGTCTGGTGAAATCCTTGGATATATTGTATTAGCTAATGGAATAGAGGTGGACCCGGCTAAGGTAAAATCAATCATGGAAATGCTGCCACCTAAGAATCTGAGTCAGTTGTGGTCTCTACAAGGAAATCTATAGTCCATCAAAAGGTTTATCTCTCAACTAGTAGATAAGTGCCATCCCTTCACCCATCTCTTACAAAAAAACATTCCATTCAAATGGGATGACATGTGTGAGCAAGGTTTTCAACATCTAAAGAAATATCTAATGAACCAACTAGTCTTGATGTCGCCAATTTAGGGTAAGCCACTGCTTCTCTATATATCAGCTACACTAACAGCTCTTGGAGCTCTGCTAGCACAACAAAACCATGAAGGAAAGGAGCAAGCAATCTACTACATCAGCAGGACACTAGTAGGTTACAAGTTGTAGTATACACCAATTGAAAGAGTATGCCTTGCAGTTGTCTTTACTTCACAAAAATGGAGACACTACATGCTCCCACACTCTATCAAGCTAGTGGTGAAGATTGATCCATTAAAATACCTACTCAGCAAAGCTACCCTAATAGGAAGAATATCTAAATGGATCATGATACTTAGTGAATTTGATATTAAGTATGTAGATAGAAGAGAAATAAAGGGGTAGACCATTGTAGATTAGCTGGCGGATGCACCTTTGACAGATGACAACCCATTAAGCTTTAAATTTCTAGATGAATCTATCTTCAACATCACAACTACAGCTTGGAAACTCTACTTCGATGGGTCATATACTCAACATGGATCTGGAGTAGGAATCTTGTTGGTGACACCACATGGAGATATGATCCCTAAGTCATATAGACTTCTATTTCCATGAACAAATAATGTGGCTAAGTATGAATCTCTAGTTATTGGCATAAAGATGGCAGTAGATTGGAAGGTCAGTGAACTTCATGTTTACGGGGACTCACAACTCATCATTAATCAAGTAAATGATTATTATCAAACTAAGGATGAGAAGCTGATACCATAGAAGCATATGGTGGATGACTTCAAGGAATATTTTGTGGTGATATCCTTCCAATAGATACTAATATTGGAAAACAAAGCAGCGGATGCAATGGCTACTATTACATCTCTCCTGGACATACCTAACAATCATTCATGTTATGAGTTCTTAGTGGAGCTAGTCTCCCATCCTACTTATGAAATCCCAGAAACCAGCAGCATTTACCACATTGTAGGGTCTAATTCTCCCTTATATGGTAAGGTTTACACCTATCTAAAAGAGAATATCCTACCACCTAACCTATCTAAAAACTAGAAATGAACATTCTTATGCCAAGTATCCCGATATACCATTATCATAGACACCCTGTATCAACGAGGTTTAAATGGTACTCTCCTTAGGTGTTTGGATAGTGAGGAATATCAGACTCCTCTAAGTGAGGTACATGAAGGAATATGCGAGATGCACTCTAGTGGTCCTACCTTGGTGAAGAAACTCATGCATCTTGGGTACTATTGAACAAGCATGGAATTTGACTCCTATCATTTTATCAAACAGTGCAAGAAATGCTAGATTCATGGTAATATGATACATGCACCTACTCAAGAATTGCAACCCTTAATGACACCTTGGCCCTTCTGCTAATGGGGACTTGATCTAGTAGGTAAGATTCACCCTTCATCCTCCAACGACCAAAAATTCATTATATGAGTATTTTATAAAGTGGATTGAGGCCATTCCATTAACCAATGTCATAGGGAAACAATATGCTCTTTCATCCTCAACTACATCATATATAGATATGGTATTCCATTATCCATTATCACGGATAATGGACAACCTTTCAAGAATCAGGATGTGAAAGAACTCTGTGATAAATTCCACATTTAGCATCACTTCTCCACTCCATACTACCCACAAGGTAATGGCCAGGTTGAGGCATCAAACAAAACTATCCTGAAGATACTCAAAAAGATTGTCAATGATGTTGGTCATGACTGGCACATGTAATTGAAGCCTGCTCTGTGGGCCTACAAAACTAGTATACGCACTCCCAAAGGTGCAACACCATATGCCCTCGTCGATGGCTCTAAAGCCATCTTTCCTATAGAAGTTGAGTTACCTTGCCTCAGGGTGTCATTAAAGGGTCTCATAAATGATGTGGAATATAGAGTATCTAGGCTCCAAGAGCTAGAGCTGCTAGAAGAACGAAGACAACATGCATTTAACCATCTTAAAGCATACTAGTAGGGAATATCAAGAAGTTATAATCACAGGGTCAAACCATGAGTCTTGCAGGTGGGTGACTTGGTTCTAAGAGAGAATCCAAGAAATCAGCAAGATAGAGAGAGAAAGGGGAAATGTGAACCCAATTGGTTGGGTCCCTATGTCATAGTTACTGCTTATGGATCAGGAGCTTATCAGCTATCAACATCAAAAGTTGAATTGTTTGATGATGCCATCAATAGTAAGCACCTTTGAAGTTTCTACACCTAAATAACCCCAATGCAAGGGATGTAAAAAAATTTAAAAAAATGGTGTAATAAAAAGAAAGTGGTGAAAACCTAGAAATAGGCACTATTTGCGATAAACTGCTTCCTCCATCTTTTAGAAAAATCCAACCCACATCCATCAAATAATTGCATCCATTCACAACCACCTAATGGTAACCTATCATAGCTTGGTGCTCTGCCACCCTTATCACCTTATCCAATAAGGTCATCCAATCTTATCATCCATCCTATCATTCTATCACAAGTCCATTGTCAATATCACTAGTATCCCAAACTATGTTGTCTTTGCATTATCATGTACGAAAGGCCATCATTGATGGGCCCCCGAGGCTTCCCTTCCATTCATATCCTTAATCCTATCATAAACCTTTGCATATCTTCCATTCATCCATTTACTAGTGTCAACCTTCAAGTTCGAACTACATTGCCTCTGTGTTATCATGTAGGCAAGGCCATCATCGATGAGCCCCCAAGACTTCCCAACCCCTAGGTCTTAGGTCTACGTAGTCCACCTAAATTGAACTATGTTACCTCTGTGTCGTCACGTAGGAAAGAACATTTATCAATGAGCCCTCGAGGCACTAGGTTAGTCTCTTAGGGCCCGTTTCTTCATGTCTATCATCAGTCCATCCATAATAAATTGATCCTTTAATTGACTGGGGGCAAATCGTTGACCTAGTTAGTGAATTGGACTTTTGAATGCTACAACTTAGATGATAACATATCAGATCATGGTTTTATCACTAGACGGTAAGCAACACAACAAGCAAGCTTTAAACATCATCTTGACAAAGAGACATCAAACTAAAGCTGACAACACCAACCTACCTAAAACTATCAAACATGACTCTATTAGTTATTACAAGAAAAATATATCTATGGAAAGAGGGTTTAATGGTTGTTTAAGTCTTATATCTTTGTTGTTGTTATTATGCTTCCTATGCTACTCAAGGATGTCAAAAACTAGAGGAGCTATTATGGGGGTATAATTATTTTATTTGTTTGTTATTTGTGGGTTTATCTTTAATAATGTGAAGGGTTATCTAAAGACATGATCAACATAATGATCATCAAGGACATTAGAGGTCTAAACATGAAATAGGTGTAATCCTTGTATGTTGATATGCAAGAAATACTTAGGTCATCTTGGTTCAATTATACTTAGATGCTTGTATTAACTTGCTAAATCAAAATCCATGTAAGTAATACTCAGATCATCATGGTTTAATTATACATAGATGCTTGTATTTTCTTACAATATTTTAAAATCTTAATGATGAAACAAAGTACTTCAAAAACTTGTACAAGAAGATGACAAAATCCACATCCATACATACAAATTGTATTCCATTTCATTATAAGCATTTCATCATTATAAAAATTCCAAGTGTCTCAAGATCTAAGTTATCCATTTATCCATTTATAGAAATCATTTCATCCATTAACAAAATCATTATTCTAAATTATCTTTCATTAACCATGTCAATTCTTCTAAAGTGTCTTGTTATTTTATGATTGACTATACTTGGCATTAGCAAAAGAAAACCATTTTTTCATATCGTAATCATATCCATAATGATAGAAGCATGTCAGAAACATGATAAACCATAAATGCATATCATTTTAGGTCATTAGGTTACATAAACATTGTAAATCATAATTGTCCATAACAAGTATCATTTAGTTATGTCATCCATCCATTTGAGTCTCATACATAGAATATATTATTGAAAAATCACAAAGACATAGATTGCATAATCATCAACATATCTTACGTCATTACACATGTAGATATACATTATAGGTTTTCACTAATGCTATAAGTATGTAAACATAAAAAACATGTGGAAATCATCACATATAGAAACATCATCGTGTCCAGTGTAGTCATCATAGTATCACATCATTAGGTCCAACATAAGCATAGACATCAATATCAAAAGCATGTAGGTCATATATAAGTGTAATTATCAAAGCATCATAACATGAGTAATGTCCATCCATAATCAGTACATCAATACTACATAGCCCATCGAACACTAGATCATATATAGCATCAACATCAAAGACTTATCTGCTCTCATCAAGTTCTAACCCAGTCTGAGACTCGTACTGCATGAGCTCTCCATCAATTAGAATCCACAGAATTTGATGTACATCCTCCATAGTCACAATGATCTCCCCAATAGGAAGATGGAATGTCCCATCCTCACTGTGATATAGCTTAGCGAGCTAAGTTAGCATACTGAGATTAGCCTGAATCTCAGGCATAAAGCAAACAAAATATAACCTTGTGGATCCAAGAATCAGGAGATCAATCTCTGTCAAGTATGGTCTAAGTAGATCTGTCACTAGAAATCACTCCTGAGACATAAGTACATCATTAAGCTCCTCCTGTAAATAGACAAATGCACATTAATCGAACAAAATCAACTAAACTACAAATCTATTTGTCAAACATCAACAACTTAGCTATTTTTAATAGGAAATCTATCCTATCATTTCTCCTGAGATTCTATCAATCTCAGAGATGATCTATAAGTTGGAAAACATCAATCATGATGCTGACTTTATCAAATTGCTAAGTATCTTAACTATCTAAAATAGATGCATAGTTCTATTAGTCATTTGTGTAGATTCAGGGTGGATGCGCAGAATCCCCTTGTATTTGCGCAGAAGCATTCAAATGGGTAGGTTCACGAGGCATATGCACGGCACTAAAACATTTGCACAACATTAAAAGACATGCATAGAATTGCATTGTGTTAGTGCAACATCATATCGTATGCGCAGATGTGCAGTATCCCCTTGTGCATGCGTAGCATTACAACAAATTCACAATTCTAGACTATGTTTGCGAAATTAAGGTGTTTGCATCTATTCCTATGGTGTTTGTGCCGATTCGTGGGGCATTTGTGTGGAACCATTCTTTCGATGCATTCATTTGACCTAAGTTTGACCTAGCATTTTTACTACAATAAATGCACCTAAGATAAAATTGAAGGTATACTTACCGGTGGGTTGTACTCTGCTAGATGGTTGAACCATCAGATCCTCTCAAAATGGTGCAACTCAACTAGAATCTGTTGCATCGTGGTTGGTTGCTATTCACACTAAGGCTCTAATCTCCTATAAACTCTCTAGTAAAGACAAGTGTACAAATGACTAGGAATGTGACTCCACACTCCTATTTATAGTGCATTGAACCCTAATTGGAGGTGTTTAACCTTGTGCATGTTGGGGCATGTTTTTCATCTAATTTTTCTTCCATGTCAAGCAATTTCTTCATCCACATAACCTATCATTCAACCTTTCTCATTGTGAGATTGTCCATCATTCTGTCGTCACATTCCTCCCATCCAATCTCTTGAGGGGGCATCCTATCATCATTTAACCTATACTAGGGGAAAACTGGGCCATGTATCAATCACAAAAAAAAATAATTCTTTGAAACAACATGATAAAAACATATTGTCTCAAAGAGGGGCAAAATGTATACACCTAAAAATGGCTAAGTCAAATTAAATAAATATTTAATATTTATTTTATTCCTATTCCTCTATTAATGAATAAATTTACTAATCTATTTACATGATTCACATCATCATAATTCTATAACAAATCAATTAATTCATCTAATTATAATGTCATCCCTAATTAAATAATTCCTAAATTATTTAATCTTTCATCATATCCCAAATTCAAAAGTCCATAATTCCACATCATCCTATCCACCTCACAATCCACCTCATCATGTTGCACACATAATTAAATATTTCAATATTAAATTATCTATTTATCCTCACCCACATGACCTATTATTCCTCCAACCATCCTACAAACAAGGTCTCCTTCTTTGACCTTCACTCTATGGTCTTGGTGAGCCTTGTCGCATATGGCCTCATGTCACACCTTTCTCTCCACCTTGTCAAGGTGAGAGGAATATCTTCCATATTTTTCTCCCTCATCCCAACCAATTCGATCTCCACTATACACATCACAAGACTTCTTCTCAATCATTGAGATCGTGACACTTGGAATTAACCCCTCGTTGGCCTATAAAAGGAACCCTCATTCCTTCATTTCATGAATCCAAGAGCTTTTGTAAACTTACTCTACAGAAATTCTACCAACGTTCCTTTGGCAAAGTATCCTCATTGTACTTGCATAATCTCATTATCATCACAATCATGAAATGATGTCTTCATATCTCCATTATCCATCTTCATAGAGTTGCATTGTTAGTTTAATCTTCATTGCATTATCCATCTACAACCATTCTTCTATTGTCATCTTCAATAGCAAGGAAGTATGCACTTCTGAGAGCTCAACTCATTCATAAGATCAATACGTGATAGGTAACAATGGAAGTTACAAGGTGAATCAGTCTACGAAGGCAATATCTTGTTTATTGTATTTGCATCAATTTCATTGAGTTATTGGATAGTAAGTAGTTTAATAATGTTGTTCATATTTCCTCTAACAGTAATTTTTGAAGACAGCTTTAAGGTTGAATGTCAAAGGAGGACAAGCCTGACTATCAACAACTGCCCCTCTACTTGCCATAGGGTTTGAATCACTCCTTTTGTGTTCCTACCTTTTGCTAAGCTTGCTTCAGAAGCTGGAGTCAAAGGAACCTTTGTGGTCACTGGGGGTTGATTGCCTTTAATTTTAACATCATCATCTGAAGAGGGGGGAGTGCCTTCGAGAGGCCCCTCCATAGTAAAGTGTTGTGGATAAGTGTCTTCCCACCAAGTAGCATATTTTCCTAAATGAGACTTTTAGATGTGACAATCGGCAGTGGTGTGGCCAATAGCAAAGCACCTCCTACACCTAAAGAGTGACCCTTCATAATCTAAAGAGAGACCAAATCTGATCAAAGATTTTAATAGTAATGTCTGTAGGCAAGGCCTTAGAAGTATCAAGATCCACAAGGATACGTGCAAAGGTTGTGTGTGTTAATTCTGTAGCATCATGATCAACTACTAAAAACTTGCCAAGAGTGTTGCCTATAGCCTCATAGCAGGCATCAAACCAAAACTGGAGTGGTAAATTTGGGAGATGAATCTACACAAGATTTATATTGAAAGACTGAGGGGTTAAAATTAGGATGCCAAGGTTTGAGTGTGAGCACATTCTGACCCCATGTCCATAATTTCTCATAAAGGACAAAATTGTGATCCTACATTGAGTCAAAAACAACAATAAAATAACCTCTAGCACATGGATAAATTTCAAGATTACCTTTCAAAAATGGCTTCTAGACATCGATGACCCATTTGTGTAAAGCTAGAAGGGCCAGCCATAGACTAGTGAAACGACCGATCAACCACCAAGAGACAAAATAGGCTCCGCTTTCAAAAACTATATTTCTTAGGGCATCCCCAAACTCCAGAACGGGGGAGACAACAGTCTAGATCAAGGATTTACTCTTCCCGCAAGCCACAGAACTAGAATCTCCACCCAAGTAAGGAGGCGAGCCAAGATGCACAGAAGCCACTGCCTTAGAGTACTTCCTGTAATTTGAAAGAAGATTGTTCTATACAGAAAACCTAGAATTAGGGCACCTGACAATGCTGATATTGTCTTGGAAAAGTTGGGGAGAACCTTTGCTGGAAGCTAAATTGGAGCCAAAAATGTGAACACCCACCGAAGAAGAATTTTGAGCTAGACAGAGATTTGAAGGATGTGCCATAGCATTTGGGAGGGGTGGGAGGCTCCATGGAGTAGAAGCCATTGGGTTGTGTTGGAATCCTTCTTTAGACTCTTCTATATATGGCATATATTATCATCATACATTGATTGGTGTGTGTGTCATATGTTGTCTTATATGCTTTATTTGGTGTGAGTTGCTTCATGTGATGTGTGTGCATGGATTGGCATGAGTTTTTCCATATGTTCCTTGGATGTGTGTGAATCTTAGCCTTGCTAGTAGTGTATCCATGATCTTCTTCTTTGCAGCTTTGTGGTTGCGTAAAATGTCATAGACATCTATTGTGCTCGATCATGGTAATATGGTAGGGTGGTAGGTAACATTCCCCCATTGGTCCATTCATGAAGATCTTATGGGAGATGGAAGAGTTCATTATTCTTTATTTAATGTTATGCATTATGGCTATTCAAGCACCTTCGATGTGAGTCGTTATAATTGTAATATTATTATTTTCATAATTTTATATTGGAGTGTGATCCTTCCATGTTTTCAAAGTAGCCTATATCTTGCAATCATGTTATGATCTCATTTGGATGGAATTTGATATTTATTTTGGATGGAAATTATCACGTTGTGATATTTATCATATGTGTTGAAATGGTTAAATTGGGACATTAGAGTCCTCTTTTACTTGTATGGTAATTATGTTCATGGATTCTTATGAGATGGATTGTATTGTTCTACCATAGTGGATGATTTTTCTATCTTTTGTTTTGGCCCTTGTCAACATTTGTGTTGAACTTGTAAAGCACTTTGTAGAACTTTTATCATGTTTTTCTTTGTAGTTCTTTCCCTTGTGTTAAGAAGAAAGTGTTTTATTCTTGTTTCTTGGGAACTATTCCCTTCAAGTGCAATCTCATGTGGCTATGTTGGAGTACACTATCCCTTGAACATTCTCCTTGAAATATTTCTTAATAACTTTTAAATCATAGAAATCATGCCTCATTGAGTGAAGAAACTAAGATTGCTAGTTTTATGCCATAGGGTTTTTCCTACACTATTTTATAAATTAGGTTCATAGTCTGAAATGTAGTGCAAAATAAGCCTAATAGTATGAAGTTGCATGTGGAAATTGGACCTCAAGACCTGAGAGTGGAAATGATTTGTAGTTCAGAGACCCAATGCACATTGTAGTGTGTGCGTTGCACTCTCTCTAGAGTTTGAATTGTATAGGGAGTTAGGGTTTAGAGTTGACTTGACACTTTGCAAGTAGTAATTACAAGTGAGACTTAGAATCTTGAATCTCTAAAGTTGTCTTATTTTGGATTGTCACTAGAATTTTGTATTTTGGAAGTTTCTTTTCAAACCTAAAATCTAAAGTACACATTATTGTCGGTCCCCAAAGTATGATGTCATCTTGGCTTAGGGTTCAAAGAGTCTTTACACTTTGCAAGATTACAAAATAAAAATGTTTCCTAATGTCCAAACCTGACCTAGTGTGCAAGTTGCATGTCATAATGCGGGTCCAAAACCTAACCCTATGTACGTTTTCCCTAAAGTTTGATCTTTGGTAGTTTTGTCTTTTTTTATTGTCTAATCTCTAAGATATAATAGAGGCATTATAGTAGTGACCTTGGAAATCTTAACTCTCCTCCTTGTCTCATTTTACATGCCAACCATGGTGTTTTGACACAATGTTTTTAATTAAGATTTCTCTAGTGTCACCTTCCTTTGTGCATTTGTGTGCATTCCAAGTGTGTCATTACATGTTTTTATAACACCTTGGGCACATAGGTGTGTGTTGTGGATTGCGTAATTCCACTTTTATATCATACAAAATTGTTTGCCTAGTTTTTATCCATTAATGTCTTGGGTGAAAGCATAAGGCATTACATACGAAGTATCTAAACAAAACAAGAGACATCCACCAAACATAAGGGTAAGTGCAAGAAGTTGGTTCCACTTTTTGGCTAAAAAGTGGAAGTGCCTTCCCTTAAAATTAAAGTTTGTCACAGTTGGGGTCAAAATTCGAAGTACTTAAACATAGAATCTTAAAAATGTTCAGTAATATGAAATGTAGTATTTTGAATTTAGTTTTCAAATATGTAATGTATTCTAATACCTAGATGATACAAATTAATTTTGCATAGGCTTGTACAAAAACCACTTTTAAGTCACTTTTTTAGGACCATACCATGCACATGTACAACCATCATAATTTGACCTAAATAAAAGTATTTTTCTAAATTATTTTGGGAAAATATGTATATTGTAGTGAAGTTGTATGATGATATTTTTTTATAATTTTTTTCCAAATATATTTTTTTATTAATTTTTTATTGGTCCTAATCACTATTTTTGAAAACACCTCATGTTCGACTAACATAATTTGAGCTAAACTAATCATAAAATAAATTTTTCTTAATTTTGTAAAGAATTATGTGTATATTGACTACATATATTTTTTTTCTAAAAGGGCTTTATAATTTAAAAGTTATAAAAAATATAAAATCTTGATTTCAAGTTTATGGACCAGCTTCCTCATAAATTAATTAATAAACAGAAAAATAAGTTGAATAAAAAAAGTACATATGTGAAAACTACACATTGTCATCTATAATGATTTTTAATTTCATAAAAAAAAATTGAAAAAAAATCATCAGCCATATTGGTAAATTTAGTCTTTTCTCTTGCTCTCAACATGGATTTGTACATGTAGGTCTAAGGCTAGGTATTAGCTTACCATGCCTTTCCTGATCCTAAAACAAAACCAAAATGTAGGTGTGGAATTAAAATTTTTAAGAATGGCTACCTGTTCTTTTTAATAATGGGTACTTGTTTTAAAACATTTATTAATAATTAGTAATAAATATTATTTCTCTTTCATAATATTATTGAAGTTCCTTATGACCATCATCTTAGGTTTAACAAAATCTAATGTGAAAAAGGGTTGCCCTCTCTTAGCTATTGGCCTATTATTTTCCATATTCTAATCATGATTTCTATTTCATTATGCTAGGTTGATATTCATCAAGCCTAGGTTTTGATTTTTATTTCTAGGATTTGCGGAGCTACATATTTTAGAGACAAACTATCATAAAAATAGATCACTCAACATTAATCTCGAGATGGTGCTTATCACTAAAAGGATGATCTAGATGTAACCTTTGTTAAAATTATAATCAAATATAATGTGTTTTTATTTTATATGATTAGAATACATTTGTTGGAGAGTTAAATCTACCCATTAGATCATATCCCTCATGCACATGCCATCTAATCTTCTCCCAACATTATCATTATTTACCCCTTTTTTATTAGCTACTCTAATTCAACACTTAAGTGGCACATCCTCATTAGTCCATAGATATTAGTAACTAGACTCAATTCCATGTAGTAGTGTGTTAGGATCAAGTTCTTATTGTCATGTGTATCTTGGTGACATCATCAATGGGACCCATTTGTTTCAATCTATAGTTCTACTTAGTCCTTTATGATGGACTTGACTTCTTCCAACATGAACTTGATGGTGAATAATTTATTGCCATATGTCACCTTTTGTAAGATGTAAAGGGACTTCCATGTTGTTGTAGGGGTGGAGTAGAATTAATGTCAAGTGAAGGCACTGGTTGATCTAGAAGCTAGATGTTCTTTTGTGAAAGTTTTGTCTTTCCAACTTGTGTTTGCCTACCATGCCTAAGATCTCATACTACTGTGAAAATTTTAGGGGATATGTCCATACATATAGTTTGTTAAATCTATGAACATGTCTCCATGTGTTTTGGATGAGATTCTGGGAAGGATTCTTGTTCCTCTAATTACATTTTTTAGTGAGTATTTCAACTATGGTAACTTGATAAGGGCTTATTTTATGGTAATTTATTTGTATCACAAGTCATAAGGGCTTAAAAATTGGCATAGTTGCTTTGATATCATTGAGATCTTCTAGTTAGCTTTTTTATTAACAATTATAGCTCAAACATCACTAACCTTCACTATCACTTTACTAGTTTTAATGGAGAGATTAATAGTCATTCAATTAATATTTCCCATATGTGGTCTATCCTATATCTTTTGTTCAACATAATGATTTCTGGAAATCATGTGTCAAAAAAAAATATAAAACATGATCTAAAAAATATATGTATTTACATTATCTAGAAAAGTATAGTTTCTTTAAATTTATGAGATGGGACTTTTGGTGTTACAAATTATACCTGACAAATCTAGATAATGGAGATTCAATATATCCCAAGGAAAATGGGTAAATTCATACTAAAAGGGTAAGACTCATTATCAATATGCATGGAATTGTGAACCAATTGACAAGAGCATGTAACTCTTCTACACTTCTAGATTTGTAGGGTCAAGGAGTGTATCTTCATGTAAATATTTATAGGATAATTAGAGGGAAATGAGAAATAGAATAGTTCACATAGCTTAGACACACCCTTTGTATAAAGACATCCTAAACATTTGTCTCAAGACAATCCTTATACTAGCTTTCTAGTCTTGTAGACCTAAAGATCACTTTATAGTAGGTTGGGTTACACATACAACTAAAGATGAAAAAATGATTCATATTGTTAGTTGCCATTGCACCAAAAGATCACCCTGTTAATGCCTGATACAACCACTTGACTTAACAAGAAAGGGAGGTAGTTAAGCCCTTGTCGCAAACCACCACAGTGCAGCACTGAATAAGGAGACCAAGGGCATAACTTGCAACAATCCCCCCAGTGCAAGCGTAGGGTTTGAACCTGTGACCTCGGCTCTGATACCAATTGCTAGTTGTCGTTGCACCAAAAGATCAACATGTTAATGCCTGATACAACCACTTGACCTAACAAGCACGGGAGGCAGTTAAGCCCTTGTCGCAAACCACTATAGTACAGTGCTGAACAAGGAGACTGAGGGCCACACCTTGCAACACAAATGCCCGTAGGTTAATCCTCTTATGTTTTTTCTATTTCATGTAGATTTGAATTTAGATAACACATGCAAGTTCCCTTAATATTTGACAAAGGTAAGTATGAATGAGTTATGCAAACTAGTAGTTCTTGTTCTTGACTTAACCTACTCTAATCTATCAAGGAACAAAAGAAGGATACTTTTAATAAACAAATTGATCATTTTAGTAAAGTACAATCAATTCCTTAGTCCATTCAATGAAGAGTCAAGGTTTAAAGAAATATATAAACACTCTTATACATTTAAAACAAAGTACTAGTAGTACATCTAAAATCCCATCATTCTAGGTATAATTGAACATTTATATGCAATAAAAAGACTCAAAAAAAAGATACACAACTATTATCGACTTTAAAAATCCATAACTAATCAATGTAATCCCATATGTTATTCTAAAAGAATTCTTTGATGACTTTGAAGATATTTTACATCTATTATAATATTCAACAATACAAAAATGACAATATATTAGCAATTGTAACCCCATAGACATATGCATTATCCCCTTAAACTCTTAGACAACTATGCAGACATCTTGATCATGAAGAATATTTTAGCTAGACAAAATCTTCTCCAAATGTTACAAAATAATGAAAGACACAGAGACTTTAGACTTGATTTACAACACTTTATGCGAAAGATTACACTAACTCTAGAGGACACCCATATAAATTTGGCCAAAATCCTAAATATTACAAGCAATCTAAAATTTGGTTAATATCTTTGCTCCTAAAAGAAACTTGTATATAACTAGTCAATCATCCCTAGATAAACTATGCATTTTACACCTGTAATTTGCACCATTACATAAAGTATGGTAACTTGAGGTGTGTTAGATAGTTAAGGTATGAGTATTGTATAGTTTGCATTCATGTGTCAAGTATGGTTTTTGATTGAACTACATCATTAGGGATAATAGTTGATATATATCCTTAGTCACATGCATTAGTTTTTTCCTACTTTGAAGAGGATTTTAGTCTTGTATATGGTAAAACAACACATTGAAGCTTAGTGACAAAGATTGAAGTTCTTTTGTGCATAGGATGTGGTTTTTTCTTGAGATAAGTCATGTTTATTCATTTATATTTAATTTTCCTATATTAAAACCTTAGGAAATATTCTCCTTGGCCTAGTAAATCTGAAAGAAGGAGAAACTACTCTTTCTCATGAATTGATCCAAAGTTTTCCTTGCCTCATTATAAGTTGCCAGTATTATTGCTTAAGCTAAATTTCACAGTGCCTAAAGGTATGGCTTATCTTTAGGGTTTGAGGAGCCAATACTTGTGAGAGACAAAAAAAAGAGACTATTGTTGGGGATGCATTGAGGGTTGTCATCATTATGTGTGCTAGTTTATAGTTTTATGGTTTAAGGTTCATAGTTTATAGTTAAATTTTAGTTTTAAGGTTTATAGTTCATATTTTTAGGGTTTATTGTCCATAGCTTTATGATTTATAGTTAAGTCTAGTGTTTTAGGGTTTATAGTTAAGTTTAGCATTTTAAGGTTTATAGTTCATAGTTTTAGGGTTTATAGTTAAATTTAGCAATTTAGGGTTCATTATATTTTTAAACATTGTAAACAAAAAAATCTTAAATTTGTAAATTGTAAACCCTAATCACTAAAAATATAAATCATAAAACTTTAAGCTTAATTTCTAAATGTAAACCTACATACAACAAAAAAATACATACAAAAATCATGTAAATCTACCTGGAGGTCATTAGGAATTGTGAGTTTAGAAGGAGGAGGTGGCAGGTGCAAAAAATTGATTGAAAATGTGGTCTAGGATTAGCATGGAAGGTGTTTTCCAAACTTATACCTCTTTTGTGTTGTGCTTGTCATTGTTGTTGTTTGGAAAAAAATGAACCCATATGGTTTTTTTAAAGAAATTATATACCTTTACAAAACATGTACCTGTTTATGAACGGGTATCCATTTAGGTTCAAGCACCCATTTAGGCTTGGGCACCCATTCCTAAGTGGGCACTCATTTGTTTTAAAATTAGTATCCATTCCTATCAGGATTGTTTTTTTTCTTGACACTTCCCCTATATGTGCACCCAACTTTCTGCAGGAACCCATAATAGAAAGATGAAAATGGAATGCTAGACCAACTAAGACCCAAACAATCTAAAGTGTATGTAGCACTTCCACCACTTCCAGGTCCATAGTGAGGAAGCCTTCTTTAGAGATTTTTCCATCTTTGCCACTAATACCTTAGTTGGTAGTACTATGGATGTCATATCTTGCTCCATTTTGCATCACAAGACCTCCATCCTTAGTCCCCTATTTTAAACCATCAAAACTCCTATTTTTTTTTTAAACACACTTTTAACTCCTTAAGCTTCTCTTCTAGCATCTATAATATTGCATTCAATTTATCCTTCACCATGTTAAGAATAAGGATTTATCCTTCAGTAT
The DNA here is from genome assembly GCA_027924645.1 of Cunninghamia lanceolata. Lineage (NCBI taxonomy): Eukaryota > Viridiplantae > Streptophyta > Pinopsida > Cupressales > Cupressaceae > Cunninghamia > Cunninghamia lanceolata. The sequence goes on from BSBN01001006.1 coordinate 5,198,389, forward strand.
CTATAATAGTAGGTTGATTTACTTTGTCATTAGCCATTTGAAACATTCACATGTAACCAAGGAAAACCCCAAGTCACTCACCTTGTTGACTAAAATTTCCTCACATGTCCATCAAATTTGAGAAAGTGTTTACTATGTTGCGAAAGTCTACATCGAATATATTGTATAAAATCATATAGCTACTACAGAAATATTTCAATACACATCCATTATGATAAAGGTACCCAAAATGTCATAAAAATAACATCAAAATAAATTAGAAATTATAGTCTAGTGTGTCACAACTAAGGCCAAAGTAATGTCCTCATGGGATTTCCTTGCATTGGCTGCTTCATGAATCTGCTCCCATACAAACTATTCACCTATTTTCCATACCTACAAACTTTACGTATGCAATCTAGGTAGTAATGAACATGGAACAAAATATTCCAATAATGGTACTATGTTAAAAAGAACAACCTAATATTAGATTTCCATATTTAGTGGTGTATATGATGCACTTGTGGTAAGAAAAACTACTAAATAGTTTGATTTTAACTTGTAGGTGCACACACACACAGATTAAAATACATATATAAACACATATATGTAGCTATATTTACACATTTAGTCATATAGATGGCTATATTTGCATATATAAAGCTATATATACAAGCATATATATAGTTGTATACATGCATGCACAACTCTACATTTGCATATAGACTTTATATATTTATACAAATATGTATAGACAAATATCATGTCAAAAATTTAATGAAAGTAACTATATAATCTATAAACATAAACAATGTAGATAATATTTACATCTTTTTTTATTTGTAGAAAATATGTTTATACATATATACAACTAGACATATCTCTATAAATATACAATTTGTATAAGTTAAAAAGTGTAAACTCTAAAACTCATAGTTTTCCACATTACAAAATAAAAATAGTTGAGAAAATAATAAATTTCATTATGTTGTATGTAAACTATCTAGAAAAACATAGAATTATAAAGAGTATGAATTTGATATCACATAGATATGTAGTTGTATATATGTTTATATAGATTGCACACACACACACACACACACACACACACACACACACACATATCTATGTGTGTGTGTGTATATGTAGTTGTATAAACACATATACATAGATGTATCCCATAAGGGTGTATTGTGGTGGTTAGTTCAATTGGTTGTTGTGATCTCTACTAGGGTTCAAATCCCCACTAGGTTGATGAGCTTGTAGGTCATGGGCCTTAACTTGGTTGCCATACTCGTAGGATATATGCCTTCACTAGACTAGCGTGCTCGTAGCCTATGTGCCTTCATTGGGCCAGTGAGCTCATGGGTTTGAACAAAATGTGATAATGCCTTGGGGACTAAGATGCCCCAATAGTCATCTCAATGATAAAGCCATGGGAAGAAATCCCATGTAAGTGGTCTCTCTGGGCATATACCAGGCTAAAAACCTGAGTTACCCAAACCAAAAAAGTTTATATAAATGTATATACACATTTACACATATAGATAGCTAAATACACATATATAGAGTTGTAATATGGTAATATAGAGTAAACCCTCAACAAAAAAACTTCAATAAAAAATCCTCAATAGAAATAAGTCTTAGCAACAAAAATAAACCCTTAATAGAAATACATTTTGTGTGGTAGCATAAGCCATTCTAGAAAGTGCAAAGACAACTATTTACAAAACCATACACAAATTTGGAAGTCCAAGAAGAAAATAAAAAAAAATAGGAGCAATGTGACCATCAAGGCTAATTTTGATGATCCAATCAATACCACCATTGCAAGTGGGTATTTAGAGTAAAGAGAAGCTATACTCTCCATTAAGTCTCAAGTAGACTTATTAGAAGGGCCATATACTCTCAAAATGGAACTAGGGGCATTGTTTGGTATGGGAGTTTTCCATCACCTTTACCCTATGGAGCATGGATATTCAATCCATTAGGCTTTTAGTCTTCAAGATCATTGATAATTGTATTTGATTCCTCTTGCAACAAAACCATATTGGGATATGGGTCAAATGGGGAGAGTATAACTCTGGTCTAGGATGGTAATTTGATAGTAGAATGCATAGAGGAGATGAAAGGTTTTGACTCATAAACAAGGAATATAATCAAAGGAAGCTAAAAAGGAAAATGAACAAAAATAGGTATGGATATATAGTTGTAGTTGGAGGTCATCATTACTTGCAATATATTCTATTTGTGAGCAAAAGGTCTTGATAAACTTCCCACATCTATGATTCTAAGTAGTAGCCAAAGACATTGGAAGCAATAAGGAAATTACCTTAGGACACTCTAAAGGCATTGAATGAGATAGCTTTGCATGGAGAACACTTTGAAGGTGGTAATGGAGAGAGGAGTTATTGGTCACAAGAAAATGAATGTTGAAAAATTATCATCCAAATTAGGTTTAGGGTAAATGTGGAGCTTGAAATGGTGTTGATATATATGTTTAGTGGTCTAGAAAAATATATAAAACATGACTTAATATTTTGTATAATGTGACATATTAAACTTTTAATTAGGGTATTTAGAATACACTTTGTAAAATGATAAATGAGAGATGATCATGTATGAGTCCATTTACGTGGATTCATAAGTGTCAATTAAGGATTTGTTAAAGTTTCAGTGATGGTTGTAGTGTATAGTTATTTGGCCCATCCATGCATAGGTTTCGATCAACACTTTTAAATGACCACATAAGGACCCATGTCCACCTAATGAATCTTCTTGTAGTCCTCATTACTACCTAGAGGCCCAAACAATAGCTTTAAGCTATTGATTCACATAAAAAGGTGTGATACTTTTTTTGTGAAAATCTAATGTACCATTTACAAGATTGAAGTGCATGACATTAGGGTACATGACTACATGATCATCTTCCCTCATAAATAATAAACTTCAGCAACTATCATAATACCCCAAAACTACAATTCAATAACTAAAGAAATGAAGGAAAGGCTTTGCCACTAGTTCAGGACACTTTGTACTTGCTATCAACTTTTCATAATAATAAATATAATTGACATGGAAAACAATATTAACTATAAGTGGACATATAAACATAATAACACTAATAAGATTTGATTTAATTTCCATAACTAAATTCTCATACAAATATTTAATTAATTTTAATTTAGTATCTTTAAGTAGAAATAGTTATCATTCCCTTAATTACTTTATTCACTGACAAAAATATAAATATTGAAATTATTTCAAAATAAAAATAAAGGTATCCTTCCAACAATTGAACCATTTAATATTTAAGAAAAATCCTATGTGAAATATCAAACAAGTGCCACATAGTGGCTAGTACCTGCCCTTTGTTTTTGTTTGTATATGTATTTGTTAAGAGTTAGAAATATGAATGTATTAGAACGAGGCAATATAATGGAGTATAGTTTATAAACATAAAGAAATGACTTTTATTAAAACATAATGGTGTAAAATGTCTTGTCAGAGTATGATCCTTTTTACGCTAGAGCCGACTCGAAAAGTAACTCTAGCAGAAATGAATGCTCCAAGTTCAATCAAAGTTTCATTTGGTTTGAAGGGCTCTAAAACTGCTGTGAGATTTCGTTGATGATCTCATTGCTTACAAGAAGAAAATGATGGGAGGAGGAGAAGCAAAAGATCTACTTTCACATTTCATGGAGGAGTAAAGATGACAACAAGGATGAAGAGAGAGTCACCTTACAAGTTCATGGCATTTAATGTCAGACCAAAAGCGTGTTTGGGGAAGAAGATGGCATACGAGCATGTGAAGGCACTTTCTCTAGCATTTGGGGAGGTCCACAGGAGGAGAAATAAACTGCATGGTATGGTATGGAAAAAACATAAAAATTAAATTTCCAGACACTGTAAGTTGCTCTAGCATTCGGGGAGCTCTTTAGGAGGAGAAATCAAGATTTTAGATTTAGTAGGATCGTTCTTCACTAGAAATGCCATGCTCAAGCCCTGCACAAACAGAATGATCCTAGTAAACCACACCAAAACAACCCTCTCCAAGCCTTTTTTTAATTTTAGCTACAATGAACTAGAACAGTTGCACAAAAGCAAAAAAAAGAGTACGTGGAGTAGATACATTAGTTAAGCTAGCAAACTATTGGGATTAGGTGTGTCATACACCTTGCAAGTTCTAATATTTAAAATATTTATTTATTTGTATTTTGGGAATTTTTTTTTATCACTTAGTGTCATGGAAGTTGCTAAATGCAACTATGACAACTTGTAAGGTGTGTAAGAGTTGCTAAAATGGAAAGATCTTGAAAAAGGAAATTACAATTGGAAACTTGAAAAGCAAGATTTTAGGAGATTGCAAAAGCATGATTTTAGGAGCCAAAAATGGAGTGCCATATTTGGAGAGTCAGTTATGATTTGAGTAACTTTCTATATTACAGTGGATTTGATTCTCCATGACTAGGCATTGTAACTCATGGTTTTGAGTTTCCATTTTGGTGGTTTCTTGTATTGGAACTCCTATAAATTGAAGGCTTGAGGAGAAGTTTGTGAGGAGAGTTTTATATAGGGTTATGCTATCAGTTTTTCCTCCAGATGAGCAAGATGTAAATCTCCATGTTAAGGCTTTGATCCTACAAGTGTATTGTAACATGTTTGTTGTTGCAATTAATACATTGGTTTGATGCTTTGGAGTGTGGGGTTTTTTTACCCGAAAGGGTTTTCCCCACGTATATTGGTGTTTCTTCTCTTCTGACTATTTTCTTCTTCTTTCATGCTCTTAAAGTGTTAATTTATATGTCATTATTCTTTTAAAATTTATTTAGATTTGTAAACTACTTTATCTTTCCTTTAAGGGTTAATGTGATGGGAAATCAACTATGTCAATTTCCACTTTAAGGGCATAGTAGTATGTGCTTGCATCAAGATATTGAATATATGTTTAAGAAAAATATAGGATGTTGTTGTGTTCTCTTTCCTTTTCAGTTGGTATCAGAGCTATGGTGGTTCCATGGTTGCATGAGATTGCATGTGTTGGTTCCATGGTGTTTAAGGTTTTGGGTATTTCTTCTGTTGTGATTTCTTAGCTTGTCAAGCTTGAGGGAATTTGTAGGAAGGAAATGGGTGATTATTAATCCTTGTTTGAGTGGAAGTTTTGTAGTTGATCTTGTTTCCAGGTTATAGTAGGCATTTGAAGGATGGGGAAGATGGAGTATTACGGAGTTGATCATGTGGTTACATTTAGTATGATATTGATCTAGAGCTCCCATTTGATAGTATGTAATAACCCTCATGCATGGTAGTTATGTTTTTTCATTCTATGGTCATTTGTAGCAAAGTATTCATGTTGGGTGTTTGTTCCTGGCTCCCTAACCACATGGAGAAACTTGGGTTGTCATGACTATGGTTTAATGTGCTTATGTTGGGTGCTTGGTTTTAGTCCCTGGCATTGGAAGACATTGTTTTGTTAACCTCAAATGCATGTAGGCTATGGAGTTGACCATTGGATGATCTAAAAGCTTCTGGAATAGCCTAGCTCCACTATACACTTGTACATGGTGGTTGTGGAGTTGGCTTACAAGTGGGCCTGGAGTTCTTGGATCTCTTCTTCCTTTTGGTTGGTTGTACTTGCATGTCTCAGTTTCATATTGATTTGATCTAAGGATTTTGTTCGTTTTCCATTCAAAATCTATGGTTATGCTTATTTGTGTTATTCCACTATTCTGGTATAGCTATTATTGGTGGTTTCAGACTTGTGGGTTTTCCAGATGATAAGTGGATATCGATTTGCATGTATGTCAGTGACATGATGGTTTTGCAAGTTTTACATGGTTAATCAAAACTTGTGGTTGTGTAGATCTGTGGATAAACTATTTTTCATATTATGAATCCTTGTGGGTGTTTCTAGATGTAAAATAGTTGAAGGTTTGCATGTATGCTTCATGCATGGTGTGAGGAGGTTTGTAGCTTTCTCAGTGTGGAGATGTTGGTATGTGATTAGTCACTCATCATTTCTATAGTATTTGTTTGATGGGTTCCTTGACTATGGTTACTTATATGTGGACTTGTTTGGCAAATTAAATCTGTGGTTGATTTGGTGTTTGAGTCTTGTGGTCTACATGTTATCTTCTTGTTATCTCAGTTTGCAGGTTACTAATGCGATGATGAGTTTGCATGTTTCATGTTTGGGATCTATGAGTTATGCAATTTTGTGGGCTGATCACCTATTTGATTGTAGTGGGATGACTCGAATGTGGACTATCTATATCCACAAGATTGATTCAGTATTTATGCAGACTTTATTAGTTGGCCTTGTTTGTGGTAATTTGAGCATTGGTATGTTGCATTGGGATGATAGGATGGATGGTTAGAGTACCTAGATAGTTGGTTATTGGGACTTCTAGCATGTTTATTATGATGCCTTGATAAGCTCGATATCATGTAGTTTTAGTGGGAGCTTTGGTAGTGATGTGGATCTATCACTTGGTGATGGATGATCTTCTATAGTAGTTGTAGGTGTCATGGTAAGACTTTTGGATTATGATTCTTATACTGTGTAAAATTATTTTTACAACTTGAGTTCCATTGTTAGAGGATAGTTATCTTCATGTGATTGGAGATGGTATTGTGCCATGATGGATTGCTATTTCTAAGATTAGAGTTTTGACATGATGGTGCCCCTTTGGCAAGATATGGTCATTGGAGCAGGTAGTGATCTCCTAGGAGGATATGTTAGATCATGATGTCATGTGTGTTCTTAGATTTTGCAGACGTGCAGTGCAAGCTTTGATAGTGGTCTGGTGAAGTTATCTTTGGTTTTGAGTATTAATCATTTTTCTGAAGCTTTATGATTTTGTAGGATGCATTTGAAGTTGGCATGAATTGGTTGATGGATGCTCATAGATACTAGAGAGACTTGAGGTGAGGCTAGAGATCTTTTGTTGTGGAGATCATGTGTTGTAATGGTAAAATTTCACCAGAAAGACCGAGGAGCCTTTCACCTAGCTTTGGACATGAGTTCATGTTTGAACTTAAGAGGAGATTGTTCTTGGAGAGCATCTATGAGTCTCGGTGTATCTTAGTGGATCATTCTCATTCCCCACTCTTAGTTCACTTGGCAGAAAATGATCTAATAGGTATTGCCCATGTTATTTCAGATTCATTTTGTTTTATGCTTTGATTTCTCATGGATATGCATCTTGAGCTATAGTTTCTAGTTTTGGAGGGTTCATTTGAGGATTACTTGGCATGGTTATCTCCTTAGGTATATGGTTTGATTTATGAGAAGTTTTGGCAATGGTATTGGGTTGAATTCCTATCTGTGGAATGAATCTTTTAAGTTTGATCTTCCCTTGGTTAGAGAAGCTTACATCCATTTTTGGTTATATGAGATTTATATGTTTTGTTTGATCTAATGAGATTGAATAGTTAGGTGTTGTTAAGGCTCTTTAGTTGGGGTTTTGTGAAGGAGATCTTACTTGGCATAGATTAGCACTTGGTGGTGTTGGCAGAAGGACATGATATGGTTTGCAATTTCTTATTATGGTCTCATGTTTCTTCCTAGAGGTTCTTATTCATCTAGTATGATCACTAGGTTTGTGGTCATCTACTGTTGTTGTACTTTATTGTTTTTTAACAACAGTTTTTAGCAACAGTATGTGTTCTTTTAATGTATATCATTTGAGATGTGGAGAAATTGGAAGAAGTGGAGGGGATCAAAGGTGAGAGAGTGAGTAAAAAATTGTTTGTGGAAGTATGCTCTATTTTGCAGTGGGTTGGTTGCAGTTTGCATATCATTGTGATTGTTCTTTGTATTGCATGATTTGATTATAAGCCACACTTTGATGTAAGTGCTGATTGGTAGACTTTGTGTTGCTTTGGTTGACATTGCTCATGCAGTATGATTCCTAGGATGTATATGTTTTCATTAGACTGCAGTATCAAGTGTCTTCAGATTTTTTGCACATCAATGGTTTTGGTGTGTTTGTTATCATGGGAGATGGTAACTTTGAGTAGGATAGTGGATTATATAGGGATAAGAGCTACAGTATGGGCTGGATATGTCATGTGCAAAAGTTCTATCAATGGTGGGTTTTTTAGTTGGATATAAACAACTAGCTATGGTTGTTGTTCTAACTATTCTGGAGCATTCATGCTAGATCTTGTTTTGGAGGTGTTTGGACTTCAGAGTTGTTTTCTGGTAATGGGGTTAAAGCTGGATACATTGGTGTGTCTATGCAACATTTAGTATTTCATCTTATTTTTTGAATTCTAATCTTTTTGTCATGTTGGTGTTCACTTGGAAGATGTTACAGGTGCTTCTGTAAATCTCATGAGCATAGTGGAGTTTAGTTGAGGTAGTATGGTAACCTTGGTTGTGTTTCCTTTAGCTCTTGCAAGGTATACAACAAGTGGGAGAATGTTCGGATTAGGTGTGTCATACACCTTACAAGTTCTAATATTTAAAATATTTATTTATTTGTATTTTGGCAATTTATTTTTTATCACTTAGTGTCATGAAAGTTGCTAAATGTACTATGACAACTTGTAAAGTTTGTAAGAGTTGCTAAAATGGAAAGAGCTTGAAAAAGGAAATTACAATTGGAAACTTGAAAAGTAGGATTTTAGGAGATTGTGAAAGCATGATTTTAGGAGTTAAAAATGGAGTGCCATATTTGGAGAGTCAATTATGATTTGAGTCACTTTCTATATTATGGTAGATTTGATTTTCCATGACTAGGCATTGTAACTCATGGTTTTGAGTTTCCATTTTGGTGGTTTCTTGTATTGGAATTCCTATAAATTGAAGGCTTGAGGAGAAGTTTGTGAGGAGAGTTTTATGTAGGGTTATGCTATCAATTTTTCCTCCAAATGAGAAAGATGTAAATCTCCATGTTAAGGCTTTGAGCCTGCAAGTGTATTGTAACATGTTTGTTGTTGTAGATTAATACATTGGTTCGATGCTTTGGAGTGTGGCGTTTTTTACCCGAAAGGGTTTTCCCCACGTATATTGGTGTTTCTTCTCTTCTATCTATTTTCTTCTTCTTTCATGTTCTTAAAGTGTTAATTTATATGTCGTTATGCTCCTAAAATTTATTTAGATCTATAAGCAACTTTATCTTTCCTTTAAGGGTTAATGTGATGGGAAATCAACTATGTTTGTTTCTGCTTTAAGGGCATAGTAGTATGTGCTTGTATAAGGTTATTAAATATATGTTTAATAAAAAATAGGATGTTGTAAGGTGCATGCTGGGTTCTATTTCCCTTTCACAAATGACCTTTGTTAGTAGACTTAAATTTAGCACTCTACACAATAGCTACTGTGTTGGAGTGTAGAGCCACATTGAACTAGTTTTTTACCCCCCAGGGTGAAAATGAGAATGTAGGGTTGACAAGAGAGTTAAGTAGGAATGCACTTCCTTCTCTCAACAACAAACCATATCCATATTTTCTCCTATTTGTCAAAGCTTCCTATGCTATAAGCCCTTTTCTCAATGTTGTTGGGAAAGAGGAACCGCTTCCAAATAGGTCTGATATGGAGCTAAGAATGGATAATATATCTGGAAATGAAGACTAATGCGACCCTCAAAAGTTGCAAGTGCCTGTGCCAGGCTTGGAAGGCTTAGGATAGATGTGAAATAGGTGGAAGGCCTAGAACTTGTTGCTATAGATGGTACCCCTGGATCATATGGAGTAGATGGACTTGTACCCACTGCTGGTGTTAGCGAAGTGGATGGACTCATACCACTATGGAGCTTGGTGCGTCTGCAACATATAAATCTGGTTTACCTTCAAGGATGGTGTCAGAACAAGAGTCAGCTCTTTGTTTTTTATGATTACATGCTAAACAGGAGCCTGGATCAATTCATATTTTGCAACCCAGAGACAGTTCTTGGATAGATGCAGAGGTATAACATTCTCAAGGGAGTGATTGCTAGCTTGTTGTATCTCCACCAAGAATGGGAATGGATAGTTGTGCATAGAGATTTAATGCAAAGTTGGGAGATTTTGGGCTTGCCCACTTTCATGACCATGCTCAGAAGCCCCAAACGAGTGGTATGGAAGGGACCTTGGGTTACATGGCACCTAAAATCATGAGCACAAGTAAAGCCACCATGAGCACAGACGTATTCAACTTTAGTATAGTGTTGTTGGAGGTTGGTTGTGGAAGATGACCTTTCGATGAATCTGCTGAAACCTAGAGAAAAATTTCAATGGAGTGGGTGAGGCAGCTATATGTGGAGGAGAGGTTAATGGATTTGGTGGATACAATGCTTGGGGGAGAATATAGTGGTGAAGAGATGGAGAGGGTGCTTAAGTTGGGAGTTGTGTGTTCCCATCCTCAACCAGAGTTCAGGCCTGACATCAAACAAGTGTTACAGATATTGGAAGGACAAGCTCCAATTCTACTTCTTCATATTGCAACTGTAGATAAGATGATCCATATTCTAGATATCAAAGAGCTCTTAAGAGCCAAGTGTTTAGTGAATATTGCACATACCAGTCCTCTTGTGGAGGGTGACAGAGGTGTAATCAAAGCGGGGGCTTCCTAGTAAACCTCACCAAAACCACCCTCTACACACTTTTTATTGTCATGAAAATTTTCTATGGCTTCCGCCAGTGCTTCTAAGTTGAATATAAAATGTTGCCCCTGTACAAGTAACTCAGATTCAAGAGAAAACCAATCTCTCTCTGTAGTATCAGAAAATAGGTAAGCTTAGTAGATTAAATATTACAATAAAATAAAATGAAGATAAAAGTAAAACCCAGAGATAAACTAGATTAATAGAGAGGGGATATGTTGTTATACAAACTAGATTAAAAGAGAGGGGATCTGTTGTTATATGTTTTCACATGCGAGTGAAGGAGAATGTGGAGGTTGTGCCCAAGTCTCTTAGAGGATAAAAAGTCTTACAAAAACATAGAACTACATACACAACGTACAATCAACTGGTCACCATAATATTTTAGATAAGATGTCATATGATCTGATAAGATTTCTTATAGGAAATGTCTTTTTAACATTGATTTAAATATTGACTTTTGCAACACTAATGTCTATTTTATTGGATTTAAAGTATGGGCCATACTCACTTCATTTAATTTTGGTATGGTTGACAAACACACATATAGTGGACAAACTGTCCAATCTTCCAATATAAATGTCAAATTCCTATTTCGTGGACCAAAATATGTAATTAATATTATCTGATCTTTGAAGATTTTTTGGATTTTTTTTTTAATTTCAATTGATCTTCCATATCCTCAATATCAAATTGAAATGATTTTAGCTATGGGCCAAGGTCATTTCATTTAATTTTGGTATTGCTGATATTGACTTGACTATTTAATTTTGGCCTTGATTCAGTGAAGGCAACAATAAGAGGGTAAACAACAACAACCAATCAAATTTTTTTTCAAACTTTGCAAACTATAGTTATGATGAAAATACAGTAAACTAATTGGTAGAAACTTGAGAGACCTAAAGCAAAAGTTTTGCATATGGAATGCATTAGTACCATGTCAAGGAAAATAATAATAAAATCAAACATTTATGGAAGAGGTGAAGAAGTCAATGTATTGAATTTTGTTTCATGTCATAAGAAGAAAGAGATGACTAGTTAAACCTTGGAAAATTTGCAGGATATTTAGGTCAGCTATGTACTTTTCATATGCCAATTACGCGCTTTTAGTTAGTTTTGACATATTAAAAAAAAACATTTTAGCCACAATGACTAATATCCACAACATTTATAAATGACTCAGTCAAGATCACCTGTAGCCTCGGCAATTGAAGCAAATTAAACACATAATAACTTAAGAATTCTCAAACATGGCACAAATTTCCAAATCAATAAAGTGCAAATTCATTCAAGAGATCTTGGAGAGCATATGCACCGTCCTGTACAATGTTTCTACACAAAATTCATTTATGTACTGACCATTCTTATTTAGTTGGATGGAGAACTATTCTTCAAGTTCCAGATAGTCTCAACTTTGAATGAGAGGAAAACTATAAATGTAAGAAATAGAATAGTAGAACCAAAAGAAGAACAACAAATCAAACTAATGCTTAGAACGAAAAGAATATAAAATACCATACATACAGAAGATCAAAGAGTTTAACATGGTTCACCATTTCATGGCTACATCCACAACGAAGGGCATTCATTCATTTAGATAATACATCTCTCTCTATGTTTTCATACATCACAGTATCACTGTAGAACAGAAGCAAAGAAAATGCCTTGCATCCTAAAAGACTCTAATCTCAAACCTCCTACCAAACATCTTACATTTGGAATCAATGAAATAGGACCGATAGTGGTTACAAGCCAAGAATGGCAATGTGCAAATAGAGCGGTTTCAAAGAATCAAAGACAAGAAGTTGTCGTTACTATTGGGCTTCAACAGCCACATGCCTAACAATCTCCCACTTGAAGACCAATGGGATCAGTAATGAAGCTGCTCTGAGAGAGATCCCCTTCATGAAATTTAGTGTCATAGAGGAACAAGATCGAGAGAAGATCTACAAAACTCAAACTTCTCTCGAGGAACAACCTTGGTGAATGCATCTGCTAGATTGACCTTTGTGTCAATCTTTGTGACCTGCAACTTGCCTTCGTCAATAACATGGCGGATAAAGTGGTATCGAGGGTCAATATGCTTAGTTTGACTATGGAAAGCTGAATTTCTGGCCAAGTGAATAGCACTATTGCTATCACAATATAATGGAAATACTAATTTCAGATAGCCTAGTTCGGTCAACAAACACTCAAGCCATATAATTTCTTTCGCTCCTTCCATGAGTGCAATGTATTTAGCCTCTATTGATGACAGAGCTACAACTTGTTGCAACCAAGAAACCCAACTAATGGCTACCCCCAGCAAATGTAAAGACATAATCAGTGGTAGACCAACATTTGTCTAAATCTGTGGCCATATCTAAATCAACATAACCATGGCGCTGAATGTCAGTACCTCCAAAACATAAACAAAAATGTGAAGTACCTTTCAAGTACCATAGAATCCACTGAACTACCTGCCAGTGTAATTTGCCCAGATGACTCATGAATCTTCTCACAACTGCAATTGCTTGTGCTATGTCTAGATGAGTACACACCATTGCATACATTATACTACCAAATGCAAATGTATATGGAACAGACCTTATATGTTCTTCTTCTTCCTGATTTTTTGGAGACATAGCTAAAGATAAGCAGAAATGATCAACCAAAGGAGTAGATACCGGTTTAGCATAAGACATATTAAATATGTCCAACACTTTGGCAATGTAGTTTGCTTGGGACAACCTGAGTTCTCTTTTATTTCTGTTTCTAAATATGTACATCCCAAGTATTCTTTTGGCTAGTCTGAGGTCTTTCATGGCAAAATGAAGAGCCAATTGTTGCTTCAGCTGAGCAACAATCTTAACACTAGTACTAGCTACTAACATATTGTCAACATTGAGCAAAAGGATGACAAACTCACCAGTATTGAGCTTCTTGTGGTAAAAACAAGGATCTGATTCGCACTGAATAAAGTTGTTATCAGTCATGAAGCGGTCAAATTTTAAATACCATTGTCTAGGAGCTTGCTTCAGCCCATACAAACTCTACTTCAACTTGCAAAATAAATGCTCCTTACCTGGTTGAACAAAGCCTTCAGGCTGCTCCATGTATAAATCCTTATCAATGTCTCCGTGTAAAAATATTTTTTTCACATCGAGTTTCTCAAGTTCTAAATCCCAAATAGCTACCAAACCCAACACAGCACTGATTGTGTCCATTCTGATAACTGGAGAAATTTTTTTAGTAAAATCAATACCTTTTTGCTAATCAAACCCCTTGATGACTAATCTGGCCTTGTATCTTTTACTCTCTCCATCTTCGTCTTTCAAACAATAAACCCATTTGTTCTTGAGAGGCTTTTGATTTGGTAGAAGATGAACCAAATCCCAGGTGTGATTAACTCTCAATGACTCCATTTATTCGTTCATGGTTGCCATCCAATTGTGTACATTTTCATGCTTGCAGGCTTCTTTATAACTTGTCTGCTCTGCATAATCAGAGAACAATAACTCATAGTCATCATATTTCATAGGTCTTTGCTTCTCACAGGTAGACCTCATCAATGTCAGACCTTGCTCTAGCTATATATTTGAGTCCAGATTTAGTCTCTGGAGTAAGTGTTGAACATCATCAACCTCTAATTTTAGAGGACCCTGAGGAAAACTCTCCTATCTCTGTATATTGTTTTGTGCACCTATAGTGCTTCGTTGAGTCACATTGCCCTGCAACATGTCTCCTATCTGTGTTTGACTAAATGAAGACTTCATTTGTTCCAGGCTGTGGAGTATCCTGTGAAGGCAATGATGAGAGGTTTAAAGGCTGCATTGGAGTATGCAATGGCAGCGTATGACCAATTAAATGCCACGTAATGCCTAGTGAAAGCAGCATAGAGTTTGGTGAAGGTAGCGTAGTGCCTTGTGAGGGTAGCGAAAAGCTTTTAGAAGGCAACAAATGGTCTTTAAAACGCTGCATTTTAGGTAAGAAAGGTAAATCCTGACAAGGTAGTGAAGTGTCAAATATATACTACAGATGACTATTGGAAGACAGTGTATGGTCCAAAAAGGATGGCTAGACATTAGCTCCCATGTGCTTGGGGACATAGTTGAAATTGTTGGGAGTTGGCAGCCAATGACTTGAGAATGGTTGCGTGGGATTAGAGGAGCCACTTAAAGGCTGCGAGCAAACCATAATTTCCTGCATTTGACTTTGGTTTGGCAGCGTTGAACAATCCACTGACTACGTGGAAACAATTGAAGGCATCCAACCGATTCAAGGCTATGGTGGAAATGTGCATCCAACCAAAGGTAAAGTATTTGTAGAAATAGGAGCTCCAGTGATGTAAGAATGTATAGATGTAACAAGTGGCTAAGAAAATGTAATGGTAGGTTGCTTTATCTTACCATTATCAAACAAATCCACATCAACATACTCTGTCAGAGATGAATTGCAAGGTTGCAAACCTAGAAAATGCTTCTCATCAAACACAACAATGCAGCTACAGATTATGGTCTTTGCAACTGGATCCCAAAGATGAAAGCCAAATTGATCTTCACCATAGCCAAGAAAAACACACCTTTTTGACTTGAAATCTAACTTAGTTCTTTGCTCTTTCAAAATGTGAACAAAGGTTGGACAACCAAGCACCTACAAATGATGATAGGAAATTTGTTTACCAAGCCATGTCTCCTCAGGTATGTCAAAATCTAGCCTAGATGATGGAGCTCGATTGATGAGATACATAGCAGTATTACATGCCTCTGCCCAAAACTCTTTTCCCAATCTGGCATTGGAGAGAATGCATCTAGCTCGCTCAAGTATCGTGTGATTGAGCCTCTCAGCTACACCGTTCTCCTGAGGTGTATAAGGGACCGTCTTGATCCATCGAATACCATGGTCTACACAAAATGAATCAAACTCCAAAGAGCAATATTCTCCACCATTGTCTACTAGTAGGCATTTAATTTTATGCCTAATCTGATTTTCAACAGTAGCCTTAAAAATATTAAATTTTAAAAATACCTCAGATTTTCTGTTCAACATATAAATCTAGATTTTTTGAGTGCAATCATCTAGAAAGGTTACAAAATAATTTGCTCCATTGAAAGAAGTTACCTGAGTCGGACCAAAAACGTCAGAATGAACAAGTTCCAACAGAGTAGTTTTCTTGTCATGCCCCATTCTCAAGAAACTGGTCCGGTACTATTTGCCATAAAGGCAATGTTCACATAATTCTAAATCAACAGAGGTGAGGCCTGGAAGCTGATTGCACTGAAGCATACCTTGAAGACCTTTTTGGCTCATATGACCAAGCCATTTGTGCCATATTTTAGACCCACTGTCCATAGTCGGCAAGGCAGCTCCCACTTCACCAAAATAGTCTAGAATATAGAGATTACCTTGCTTCTTTCCTCTTGCCATTACTAAAAGCCCCTTTGTAATTTTCCATCAATCAAGAGAAAATTTAACATTACAGCCATTGCTTATAAGCTGACTTATAGAAATTAAATTCCTTTTTAATATGGGTACATATCTAACATCCGTCAAAATTAATTTGTCTCCATTTTTTAGATTCAATATTATATCACCTTTTCCTAAAATGTCACATTCTTTATTGTCACCAAGAAACACCTTACTGAATGTGCCTTCTTAAAAATTTGTGAAAGCTTGATGGCATGAAGTGGCATGAAAAGAGGTGCTAGAATCAAGGACCCATGAATCTGCATTTGTGTCACTAGTTGATAGGACCAAAACACCATCAAATACGGTGTTTTCTTGATTATTTGTGCTCACTTTTCCTCTAGCTTTCTTGTAGTTCCAGCAATTTTTCTTACTATGTCTAGGTTTTCCACAAAACCAACATGCACCGGTTCTGCCCCTAGACTTTGATCGCGGACCAGATTGTGATCTTCTCCGATTGTTGTATCTACCTCTGTCTTGGCTTCGTCCCCTATTGCTTGTACTTACAACTGTTAGAGCATCGCCGGATGAGAGTTCCTGATGTTTCCTTCTCATGTCTTCCCTGAGAAGTGGAGTTGCAATGTCATCAAAAACTAATGTACTCTTGGCTGTTACAGAAGTGCTCACAACCATGACAACACCTTCTCAGCTATTTGGTAAGGAACATAATAGCAAAATTGCTTTAATCTCAGGATCTAACTTGATACCCACCGAAGTTAATTGAGTAACTAGGGTGTTAAATTCATTCAGATGATTGGACATAACCCCACCTTCTTTCATTTTCAGGTTATATAATTTCTTCATAATAAATACCTTATTCGAAGCCAAAGCAATCGCATACATGCTGGAGAGCTTTTCCTAGAGCTCTATCGTAGTACTCTCATTTGAGACATTAAATAATACATTGCTAGACAATGAGAGAAAAATAGTTGGCTTCACTTTCATATCGAGTTTTTCCTAGTCTTCATCTTTCATAGAACCTTGTCCTTTGGCTTTCCCCAGTAAGGCGAGTGACAAGTCCTGTTTGATAAGAAGAGACTCCCTATGCACTTTCCCAAGACCAAAGTTTTGGCCTGTAAATTTCTCTATTTTCCATTTTTTTGAATAACCCATTTTGATTGTTGTACAAGTTCAAAAAAAAACTTCACATGTTATCTCCTAGACTGAGCTTCACACAGAGCTCTGATACCAATTGTAAATGCAAGAAACAGAATAGCAGAACCAAAAGAAGAAGAACAAATCAAATTAATGCTCAGAATGAAAAGAATATAAAACAGCGCACATACAGAAGACCAAAGAGTTTAGCGTGGTTCACCATTTCATGGCTACATCCACAATGAAGGGCATTCATCCATTTAGATAATACATCTCTCTCTATGTTTTGATACATCACAGTATCACTGTAGAACAGCAGCAAAGAAAATGCCTTGCATCCTAAAACACTCTAATCTCAAACTTCCTACCAAACATCTTACATCTGGAATCAACGAAACAGGACCGGCAGTGGTTACAAGCCAAGAATGGCAATGTGCAGATAGAGCGGTTTCAAAGAATCAAAGACAAGAAGTTGCCGTTACTATTGGGCTTCAATTGCCACGTGCCCAACAAAAACAAGTATGAAAATTTCAAAATATTAGAAAGTCCGTCATCTGTTTGTGCATATATAACACTATACGAAGCTCAATATTGTTGTAATTTACTCTCGGCTTCTTCAAAATTGCAAAATTACAATGGCATACTTTTGGGTTCCTGTGATTTTGGTTTTACTAGTGCCCACAATAAGTGCAGATCCAGATTCATTGCAGGATTTCTGCATAGCAGATACTGCATCTTCCACATTTTTCATGAATGGGCTGCCTTGTATTAATCCCAGCAAGGTTTCTGCAAAACACTTTACGACAGCCGTTTTGAGCACTGAGGGAAATACGTCAGGCAATCCATTCGGAGTGAGTGTGAGTTCCACCACAACAGAAGTTCTCCCCGGCATAAACACATTGGGAATAATAATGGCTCGCGTACACTTTGCAGTGGGAGCAGTTCTTCCACCTCACACACACCCACGAGCCTCTGAAATCATCTTCGTTTTGCAAGGGAATCTCAGAGTTGGTTTTGTGGACACCACCAACAAGCTTTTCTCTACATAGATCAAAACAGGCGATGTTTTTGTGTTCCCCAAGGCCATAATACACTTTGCTCAGAACATGGAAAACAGCCCTGCCTCCGTCATAGCGGCTCTTAACAGTCAAGCTCCCGGTAACTCTGTCATTCCGTTGGTGACTTTCGCTTCCAATCCGGCAATTCCCAACAATGTTTTGGCCAAGTCATTCCAGATCAACGTTACGGAGGTGGAGACAATCAGAAAGAAACTTGGTGGCACCTGAATAATTGATTCTGGCCTTCATGGATCTCTTCTTGTTTGATGGTTCCAAACGAAAATCATTTTTTTTGGTTTCTTACATGTTTCTTAATTATTAATTACTTACATGAAGCCTGTAGCTTAATGCTAAGTTTTTGCTCCAGTTGATTGCCCATTGTTGGTATTGTTGGTGAGTCGCCACTAATAATTCTAAACTTGTTATAATATCTATTAATCTGCCAATTTTTCTGTTCTATGTAATTCCCAATAAATTTGGCAACAATAGTTTTAATTATTAGTTACAATAATAAAAAGTATCTGTTAATCTGCCAGTTTTTCTGTTCTATGTAATTCGCAATAAACTAAGCAAAAATAATTTTAATTATTAATTACAATATTAAAAAGTATCTGTTAATCTGTCAATTTTTCTGTTCTATGTAATTCCCAATAAATTTAACAACAATAATTTTAATGTATGTACCTAATCCTAGAACCTCGGCCGTTTTCCTATATATTTTAATGGAAAAAGTGTTATTCTGTTTTTTCTATTTCTGAAATTGGTTTGTAGGAATTTTAACAGAGTATTATAACTGTCTAATCTATGACAGATAGTCTATATACCCATTCACATTTTTTCTAATTTTTTATTGTCTTATTTGCATTGAGATAATTTTTTAAATTTTATTAAAATTAATATTTAAAAATAACAAAAATTTTATTTATCATCAACCCATCACAATAAAAAATTTCATTCAATGAGTATTTTAGCCTTCTACTGGTTGTAGAGATATGTTTGATATATGGGGATTCTCACAATAAACTTATCCTATATCACCTATCATCATGGTATCTTAAATAATCCTCCTAATTTACATTTGCACCCTTACATTTTGAGTATTTTTTTCAATACTCCTAATATGTGATTCCTATTAAATATCCTCTTCTTTAACCATATATCTTAGGAATGGCATTTCTGGTACCATAATGCTAAGCTTTCAGTATTCTTTATTACTCTTTGTTGGTATAATTGGTCACTTGCCACTAGTAATTCTAAACTTGTTATAATATCTATTATTTTTTGTCAATTTTTCTGCTATATGTATGCACTACTTTGGAACCATAAACATTTATATAAAAAGTATCAATGTAATTCTTGATTAATTAAGTACCAATAATTTTTTATGAGTAACTATCTATATTACTATTTACAAAATAATATGGCATATTCAAAAGAAAACTGGTGGCTAGAAACTGTCACACCCAAATAGTCCAAACAAGATAAACTTGAAATAGAAAATATAAATAGGCCACTATGCGACAAGAGTTATAGCAAATTAGAAGGAGGAGGATGAGGGTACTAGTCATCTAGTTTACCCCATACATCAACAAGGTCTAGAGTATCCATAGGGGGCTGCCATCCATCATTGTCTTCATCATCTTTTTATCTTCAATAGGGGGTTGATTTTTAGGAATAGGCAAAATTGCAAGAGCTAGGCAAGGAAACTTGCCAGAATCTAGCTAACCACTAATACCATGGCCAAGGCCTCAGGGAGAAACAAAGTGAAGGGGACTGGCTTGAGACTACCCTCTCTGAGATCAGTCCATGTTTCACTTCATAAGAGGCTAGGAGACATGAGAATGAACATCATGATCCCCATGAGTAGAGTGACTATACCCCTGACAATGCCCACAAGGTAGACAATGACCTTGAATAGAGGTAGGAGTTAGGGGACTCTAACAATAGTGCATGGCGAATTACCCCAGTGATCCAACAATGCCTAAAGATGTTCCACCCAAGTGAAACCTAGTTGGCTTGCACCTAAATCTACATAAACACATTAGACCATACCATGGATTTAGTGTAAATTAAGAAATTAGGATAATTAAACAACCAAAACATAAAAAAAAATTTCTATCCTTCAAAATGCTCAATAGAATTTCCACCTTCAAAGCATGCTAAATATTGCTATATCTAGCGGAAATTAAGGCCAATCCCCTAATAAATCCATATGCCAAGAGAAAGGTTCAAAATAGAAGTGACAGGTTGTCATTAAGGCCTAACACTTTAGTTGAAAATGTATCAGTTTTGTCGACTAGGTTGTGTCCAAGGCTATATGCAATAGGAGATCAGTTTGGACATCTCAACTTAGAAATGACTTTCTAGATTTTTAGGAAATCTTTGACAATATAAACTTAAACTATAAAGCATATAAAATTAATCTACAAAGCATATGAACATAGCCTACAAAGCATATGAACTTAATCTACAAAGCACATGAACTTTAAACTATGAATTTGAAAGGAACATTCTAATATAAGAAAGAAGGAAATTCTTCAAATCCAAATTTGCACTATAAATTTATATTGAACTCTTGAACTAGGTAGAAGCTCCGAAATTCCTCTTTATAGAAAGCAGCTCCAGAACTCCACAAATTACAAGACAACAAACAGAACTCCAAAAATTACAATTGAAGATCACATTGTAATGAAAATAAATAAACACAATATCTTGCAGGTTAACATAAACATCATTCTATCATATCACCACAAATCTAAGGGTTATAATAGTTTAGAACAAAATTATCACAAGAACATTTAACATAAATGTTAACAACACAGTCACAAAACATCAAAGTACTTATCTATTTCTAGTTCCTTCGAGTGGCCAGCTCTCTAGAGATCTTCTATTGACTCAAGTCACATTCACCAATAACAACTTAAATTCTAGTTTGCATACACATTACTCAATAAGACTATTTGGATGCAGAGCAATTTTTGATTCGATTCATTCATAGCATAATTTTTGAAAAATAATAGGATAATCTATATCACTATCAAAATCCTAGATACTAGGGTGACTCATCAATGCCACCAAGAAAGTCTTAATCAAGACAAAAAAAAAATAGGAACTAACAGAACAAGTTGTCTTTTAAATACAATATAATAGAGGCTTCGAGTGGAGCTTTAAATGTCTTAAGTGCTCTAAATAACATAAACATGGATAACTACTAAGTGGTTGGTTAGTAGTGAAAGACTGAAGTCCCCTAAAATTCCAGCATGTTACATCCCTAATTTTGGCTTGTTTTTACTTTTTACTTTTATGTGGTTAGAAGTGAATCTATGGACAAATATTTTGACATTCAGTTAAATGTCATTAGAAAATAATAATTTTATTGAATATCATTTATGTGATTAAATGCAATGTTTATGAGATTTAGGAATTTATGTTATGATAATTAGATTTATTATTCATAAGGTTTATGAATGGACTAACGATGCACTGATCAGGATCTAGTGATTGCAAGCTATATTGAGGAAAACAGCTTTTTGTGATGACTCTCCAAGAAAGAGAGAGAGAGAGTACCTTCTGAGGAGAGGAGAATAGACCTTGGGTTACAAATGGTCACTTGCCAAATTAGTGTAGTGTTTTACAATTTGTAAAGTCTAAGTCGATTGAGCTAAGTCACATTTTACTGGCTAATTCTTGAATCAACTTGATAGGTTGTCGATGTCTTATCTATTCCTTTTTGAGTTCGTTGTGTGTTGACCTTGTCATTTTATGAAAAATGATGTTGTCAAGAAAGGACGTTAGTTGTCTACAACTAATGTGACCTTCTGTCGATCACATCGTAAATAGTTTTCATTTGCATCATCAAAATGTAGATGGTTTAACTATTGTTATGATTATAGTTTAAACTTCGCATGGATGTTCATGACAAGATTAATCGATGTGATATAGTGTGTATACATGAAGGAGAGACTAGCTCGACCCAAGCACATTATATATGAAAGTTTACGTAAAAACATTTTATTAATGCTATTAATAGTATTATCATCGTACTTTGATCATTCTTTCACATAAAACTTTAGTGATCATTTGAGACGGTCATCAAAGTAATATTCACCACCTTCACTATTGTCATGTCTATCTATTCTTTTCTTGAGATGTATTGAAGAGGGAATCTTTAAACATTTATAAGGCAATTACTACCTCATTGTCCTCTTAACCATTCATGCCTATCCATTGGAGAAGTCCACAATGTGGACGTAGCTTTTTAAACCTTTAGATAGTGGTCGAGGTGGGCATACATGGAGGGGTTTATAATGACTTTGAGTCATGGTTTTAATTACTTAAGAGATAACTAAACAATATCATGAGTCAAAATTTATTAGAGTGTCAAACATTGTGTGGAGAGTGCTATGTTATACCATGTATCCCCTCACATTGGCATGTTCGAGCCACATAAGTTTTCTTAAGTGGAGTTTCCATGATTTTATAGATATCTATTTGCAGTTGTTTTATAGTGGAATGTTTTTTATTGTTAATCGTGGGTAACGAAAACTCACTAAGAGAGTCGTGAGGATGATATTATAGGAACATATAAAAACACTTGTTGGGGATGTCTGGCCTTGAGGAGGTCAATTTAACTATTTAGAAGTGAAGTCTTAATTACTGATAGTTATGGACAATAGGGAACCGACTCATAGCTGAGTCGTGTGTAGAGCTTTAAAAAGGGATGACCCTCATTGAGTTGGGAGGGGGAGAGCACTCTAAAAATGGAAGGAATAGCTTGAGAATTGTAGTTAACACGCAGAGTGAAGGGTGATAACATTGTACTCAATGAAGGAATAGATTGCGAGCCGTTAGCTATTTATGATGAGGGAGAAACATAGTAGGAGGAATACACAAACCTTTTGATCATGTTCTTTTCCTTATTTGATATATTTGCATTGTATTTGATACTTGTTTTTATATCCTAGTTTTCTTTAAGCTATCAATCATTGATCATGGCTAGTAGGTCTGGCATTCCTATGAAAGATAACCTTCATATATTATAACTATTGTTGTGTATGGGTAGACAATAGAATTTGACAGTGCTAATAAGAGTGTAGTTACTCAAATATTGTTGAGTCAACTATATATAAATGCATATTCACACTATATGGATTTAGAATGATATTGTTCATACAGAGTATCTATGTTTTTATGAGCTCACATATGTAAGTTTCATGTGGAAAACTATACAACCAACCAATATAGATTTAGTAATACGTAGAATACTATGGCAATAGTATCATTTACCCATAAGAACACAATAGTTCATAAATGATTGTATTATCATTATGGGATTACCTTCTAATAGATGCAATGGGTGATAATTTCCCCACATCAGTTGTTTATTAATTATTCAATATCACTTAGTTGTGGAAGAGAAAGAGAAACTAAACTTTGAGTTCAAAAGGACTTAGCTTCTAATATTGATCTAAAGGCTTCTTAGGTCATATTTAGGTTTATGAAAAATAACTCAAGCAAAAAACATAGGATGACAATAGAAAACTAGTCTCTTATTACATTATTTAATGTTAAGTCAATTAAAAACAATATTTTAAACTTATATGAAACCATAAGGATAGTTATAATTATGATTTCCTTGTAAACAGAGAATAATCTTGTTATGAAAGATTGATTGATCTCTTAGTTGAAAAAAGAATGGAGAAAAATAGGGGCAAGACTAGTAAAACTTTATTATAGTCTTTTAGACATTCAAAAGAATAGACAACATTGTTCCAAAGTTGACATGGGATATATATATATATATATAGAGAGAGAGAGAGAGAGAGAGCATATTTAGACATTAAAACTTATGCTCATAGCAACTTGTTATAAACATTTTACATCCTTGGAAATAAATCTAACTTAGTCAAAGTTTAAACTCGTTGATATATATATATATATATATATATATATATATATATATATATATATATATATATATATATATATATAGAGAGAGAGAGAGAGAGAGAGAGAGAGAGAGCATCTTTAGACATTAAATATTTTGTTCATAGCAACTTGTTATAAACTTTTTACATCCTTGGAATTAAATCCAACTTAGTCAAAGTTTAAACTCATTGAGAACCCTTAGTTTAGCTATAACTGTGGTTTACTAGTATTTGAACTAGATAACACTTGTGAGATTTAAACAACCTCGTAGTCCAAATAAGACTAGAGGATAATCTCTTTCTTATGATATTCTTACTTTCAAGTATAAGTATGTTTGTTATTCCATTAATTTGGAAAAGGGAAAATAAAACTTTATTTTAGTTTTGGGTTGAAATACTTTGCATTGTTTTACATTAACATGGTAAGAAATTGATTGTCAAACTTAAAGACTTATATTATAGTATCCCTTGAATTGCTCAAAATAGATAGCAAAGTTCAAAGACTACATAGAACATAGCTAAAAGAGTAACCTTTCGATAATGACTATTATTGGATAGCAAACTTGGAATAGACTTATCCACCTAGTGGTATCAAGGTGACTAGAGTCAATATATATAATTTGATTAAAACCTTTGGTTGGCTTTAACTAAGGTTTTCTTGAAAATAAGAGATAGTCATGTTTTGAGCATTTTTAAAATGACCTTATTAGTTGGAAGAAGACTATAGGACAATCGTTTTCTTAAAACCTTAAATTCAAACTTGAAAAATGAATGTTTGTTCCATTATTATGAAAATGGAAAGACAAACCCTAGATTGAGTTATTATGTTAAAGTTTTTTATTGTATCTTTAAGTATCCATCTTGTCTTAGCTATTTCTTTATAGTTCGTCAATGAAGGGACATATACCCTAACTACATGATAGTTTATTTTGTCAAAAGAAAATAACTTCCTAAATAGTAATGTTTATCATTGGTTTGATAACCTATTAGATTGTTTACAATTTGACTTAAGTTTTTAAGTGTCGATAAGTCATGCAACCTAGGTAATGCAAGGATGCAAAGGGATATCCTTGTGTAAATATTAAATCCATAAGGTCTATGGAACAATGACAATGTTTTGAAAAACCTATCTAAGTCGGGGAGACTAAATTGAAGTTAATAAGACTATATAGTATAACATAGTTGACCTAGTCAAACTATAGAAATTTGATAGTATCCAAGTCAATTTGGGGTGGGTGAACATTATGACTACGTCATTGTGAATGTCTATTTATATTGAATCTTTGGCCAAAGTAATGCATACGTCTTTGCGTGCATTATCAATTCACCGTATCTAGATTGCATAACCTATTGGAATGATCATACTTAGCTAGAGGGTATCTAGGGTTGTATGATTGATAGCATTATGTAGGATACAACACTGGTACTTGGATGGAAAATTACCATTGGTCACCTTTGGTCTATACTCTTCGTGAAGGGTAGGGCCACTTCTAATTGAAAGATGTGTGGGAGACCACTAGTCTGTGGTTGGAGGAAAAGCACTAGGAAGATGTTCTCTCTCTCTAGCAGAAGACATGTCGAGGCTTGCGATAAGGATGTCAAATTTATGGATGTAATAAACCTTTGGATTATGTGACTTGTATTTATTAAGACTATGTAAAACATTATTTATTGCAGATATTTGTTATTGTAAACACAAAAGTCATCTTTTTATATTTCATAAAATAAATTATGTAAATTGTTGTATCTTGATTTTATGTTTTAAAAAAAAAAGAAAAAAATTTCCTATCTCTTTCACCTTGCATGTTTTATCTCATGGTAAATATTTATGCTTAGACTTGTTTAAGAATTTGATTGTTACACATGGTATCAGAGCTACCAATTTAAGCACTAGGGCTTATGAGTCCACTATGCTAATCTATTAATCAACATTAAGTAGATAGCTAATGTTTGAGAATGGTTTTATGTCAGAATAGTGTGGAGAAGAACCAAGAAAATTGCTAGAAAGTCTGTTCCCCAGCAATTGCCTGAATTAGTAGTTAAGAAAGAACCTATTGAGGAAGTTAAGCTTAAAGAGCATATTAATTATGTTGAGGGTACATGGATGGAGGAATCAGAGACTTTGGCTGATGCACTAAGATGTATATGAGTAGAAAGGAAACAATGTTTTGAACTAGCCAAGAATCCTACCATTTCTTCTTGCGAAGTTAAACCTATTAAACTATCTCCTTGTCATGACATATCATTTGGAGGTAGTTGTGATGCTTCTATTTTGGGGGATAGAGGCATTGGAGGAGTACCTATGTGTACATCCACCCTCTAAGTTTGTTTAATTGGAAGATCCTTTAACCAACAAAGACATGTAGTCTTTTCATGTAAACTATATAAATAAGGATGTAGTACTCCTAAATAAAATATAATAAAGATGAGATTGTTTTGTACCAATCTGTTGATTATTTTGAGTTAATTATGTTTTTATTTAATGAGTCATATTAAATTCAGAAAACTAATAGACAACTTAATATTCTCTGGTGTGAGAAAAAAATGACAACATGATTCGTACAAGAACAAACCAGGGTAATAGTCAAGAAGAGAATAACCCACCAGTTAATCTCATAGAAAAATTGGATCAAATCCTAACCATGCTTTAAAAAACCAAGGAGAGACTTGGTAATTTGGAAAAGAAAGTAAAAGATCACCTGGGAATCCTGAAAGGGAAAATGAGTTTTCTCATGGCATGAGCAAGGATAATCACCTAGAGCATAGTGTGAGTAGTGAAAACCTTGGAAACCATAAACCCCAAAAGGAAGAAAAGGATAGACTTGCCTTAGGATTTTCCAAGGATATGAAGAAAATCACCCCACTAAAGTTTGATGGAATAGTGACTGGAGATGTAGTTGAAACTGGGTTAATAGATATGGAAAAATATTTTGAGATAAGAAATTACTCAGAAGTAACCAAAGCAATTTAGGGAGCCTTTCAATTGGCAGGAAAATTGTCCACTTGGTGGATGAATATGAAAAAAGAATAAAAGTTGAAGTCTAAATCAGCTTATCTTGATATGAATCACAAGAGACTCAATAAGACTCCAACTTCTCAACCATCCAAAAGGAGAAATGACAAGGGCTATGTGAATGAAAGAAAAGAAAAAAGAACTCAGAAGTATAAGAGTGGGTCTAGAAATGAGAAAAAAATGGTAATTTCAAAAGAAATGAGGATAACACTAGAAAGTCAATAGAAAAGGGAGGACCTCTGGGAGGATTCTTTACATGTGGTGGTGACCATTATGTCAATCAATGCCCAACCAAGAGTTAGAGTGGTCAACCAAGAAGTAATGCCTTACCTACTCAACAAGCATCTTTCTAGAAAAGGATTCATGCAACTTTCAATAATCACCAAGAAAAGAATCAGATCACAACCATAGAGCTGACAGGTATCTTGTATGAAGTTCTTATCTCAATTTTTGTATTGATACTAGAGCAACAAATTTTTTATTTCTCCTAAACTTTGGTTAGTAGAATAAGCTAACCAATCTAAGGCTCAGGTAGAGCAATGCTTGTTTGAAACCAAGATTGATCTCTCTAGTTTGTCGATAGAGGTGAATATGTTTGTAGCTCCCTTAGGTCCCTATGATGTTATCTTAGGAATGAACTAGTTGTAGAAACATTGAGCCAAAGTCGACTGTTATTAAAAATAGTTGAGTACTTAGATGAATTGGGAAATAAGGGCATTTTTCATGGTATTCAAAGAGAAATCAAGATCTAACAAATCTCTGCAAAGAAAATAAAAGAGTTAGACAAGAAGGTTGTGCTTATGCAAGATGGGCAAGTAATAGACAAGAAGGTTGTGCTTATGCAAGATGGGCAAGTAATAGCCTATGAGTCAAGAAAGCTAAAGACTTATGAGAAAAATTATGCTCTACATGATTTAGAACTAATAGCAATTACACATGCTTTGCAAGTATGGCGTCACTATTTTTTAGGGAAAAAGCTTGAACTAAAGACAGATCATCAAAGACTTAAGTACATATTTTCTCAACCACATATGAATGCTCTACAAAGGAGATGATTAGAATTAGTATCTAACTATGACTTTGAGATAAGTTATATCTAAGGGAAAAGAGAACAAGTAGTTGATGCTTTGAGTCAGAGGAAACATATTTCTTCAATTGTTTCTACACACGTAAGCTTTAAGGATTTAGTGTTACAAAATTTATCAAGTGATTGATACCATGAGCGGAACAATCAAGCTCTTAGGATAAATCCAAAAACAAAATCAAGGAATAATGGGTGCCATTTTGAGTTCAATATGGTGCACCAGTTTTAGCCGATAAATTTGATCAAGGAGTGTTTAGATGACACGAAGTTTCTAAGAAGATTATCTCGGATAGAGATGCATGCGTGAGAGCTAGGTTTTGGAAAACCTTATTCTCAGTGCTAGGAACTAAACTTAATGTGAATACAATTTATCATCTTGAAATAGATGGTCAAACTAAAAAAGTTAACTGGGTTTTGGAGGATTTGTACGAATGTATTACGTGGGTCAGCAATATTTGAGGAAAAGTACTTACCACTTGTGGAACTTGCTTACAACAATTCCTATCATTTTTCTATCAAGATGATACTATTTGAAACATTTGATAGAAGAAGACGCTGAACTCCTATAAGTTGGGTAAGCTAGAAGATAGGATTAACATTAGTCCATAAATATTGTTAAAAATGGATGAATAGACTAGAAAATAATGATGAAAGTTATGATAAGAAAAAGTTATGCAGATGCAAGCGTACACTAAGACAATTCTCATTTAGAGAAGAAAAGTTCCTTTGAGGATCACAAACTTAGAAAAGTTCAATAATTTTTGGGAAGTCTTCCAAATTAGCTCTTCACAATGTAGGACCCTTTGTAGTTCTCGAAGTGATCAATATAGTTGCCTACAGGATTGCTCTATCACCAACCTTGTCTAAGAATGAATAATGTTTTTCTTGTATCTTATTTAAAGAAGTATATTGCAGGAGATAACCATATTCAGAATTGGAATGCATTACAGGTGTAGGACCTAGGGGTGGTCATGATAGAGCCTCTCAAGGTCCTTAAAACATGCGAAATCTACTTGCATAACAAAGAACATATGTAGTGCAAGGTCCAGTGGGACTAGTATACAGAGGATAGAACTAGATGGGAGGATTACCATGAATCTTTATCAGAAATTTCCTCATTTATTTTCATGCTTTTAGTAGTTAAAAAAACTTGTTTTAAGTTATATTTTGATACTTCGAATCATTGATGATGATGAATCTTTACGGGATAGATATGTTACATCCCTAATTTTGGCTTGTTTTTACTTTTTACTTTTACATGGTTAGAAGTGAATCTATGGATAAATATTTTGACATTTGGTTAAATGTCATTGGAAAATCTTAATTTTATTGAATATCAGTTATGTAATTAAATGCAATGTTTATGATGATTTAGCAATTTATGTTATGAGAATTAGATTTATTATTCATACGGTTTATGAATGGACTAATGATGCACTGATCAAGATTTGGTGATTGTAAGTTATATGCAAGAAAATAGGTTTTTGTGATGACTCTCCAAGAAAGAGAGAGTGTCTTCTAAGGAGAGGAGAATAGACCTTGGCTTACAAATGGTCATTTGCCAAATGAGTATAGTGTTTAACAATTTGTGAACTCTAAGTCAATTGAGGTAGGTCACATTTTATTGGCTAATTCTTGAATTGACTCAATAAGTTATCAATGTCTTATAAATTTATTTTTGAGTTAGTTGTGTGTTGACCTTGTAATTTTATGAAAAATGATGTTGTTGAGAAAGGACGTTAGTTGTCTGCGACTAATGTGACCTTCCATTGATCATGACGTAAATAGTTTTTGTTTGCATCATCAAAATGTAGATGGTTTAATTGTTGTCATGATTATAGTTTAAATGTCACATGGACATTCATGAAAATCTTAATTGATGTGATATAGTGTGAATACATGAAGGGGAGACTAGCTTGACCCAAGCACATTATATACAAAAGTTTACATAAAAACATCTTTATTAATGCTATTAATATTATTATCATCATACTTTGATCATTATTTCACGTAAAACTTTAGTGATCATTTGAGATGGTCATCAAAGTAATATTCACCACCTTCTCTATTGTCATGTCTATCTATTCTTTTCTTGAGATGTATTGAAGAGGGAATATTAAAACATTTATGAGGCAAAATTTACTACCTCATTGTCCTCTTAATCATTCATGCATATCCATTGGAGAAGTCCACGATGTGGACGAGGTGGGCATAAATGGAGGGGTTTATAACAAATTTGAGTAGTGGTTTTAATTACTCAAGAGATAACTAAATGGTATCATCAGTCAAAATTTATTAGAGATTCAAACATTGTGAGGAGAGTGATATGTTATACCATGAATCCCCTCACATCAGCATGGTCAAGCCACATAAGTTTTCTTAAGTGGAGTTTCCCAAATTTCATAGAGATCTATTTGCAGCTATTTTATAGTGGAATGTTTTTTATTCTTAGTTGTGGGCAATGATGACTCACTAAGATAGTCATGAGGACAAAATTATAGGAGCATATAAAGACACTTGTTGGGGATGTGGCATCCTTGAGGAGGTTGTTTTAAATATTTAGAAGTGGAGTCTTAATGATTGATAGTTGTGGAGAATAGGGAACTGACTTATAAATGAGTCATGTGTAGAGCTTTAAAAAGGGATGACTCTCTTTGAGTCAAGAGGGGGAGAGCACTCTGAAAATGCAAGGAAAAGCTTGAGAATTGCATTTAACAGGTAGATCAAAGGGTGTTAACATTATACTCAGTGAAGGAATAGAATGCAAGCTGTTAGGTATCTGTGATGAGGAAGAAACATAGCAGGAGGAATACACAAACCTTTAGATCAAGTTCTTTTCCTTATTTGATATATTTGCATTGTATTTGATACTTGTTTTTATATCCTAGTTTACTTTGAGCTATGAATCGTTGATTGTGGGCAATAGGGCTAACATTCCTATTAAAGATAACCTTCATATATTATAATTATACCTATGCATGGGCGGACGATAGAATTTGACAGTGCTAATAAGAGTGTAGTTACTTGAATATTGTTGAGTCAACTATATATAAATGCATATTCATACTATATGGATTTAGAATGATATTGTTCATATGGAGTATCTATGTTTTTAAGAGCTTACATATGTAAGTTTCATGTGCAAAACTATACAGCCGACCAATATAGATTTAGTAAGATGTAGAATACTATGGCAATAGTATCATTTACCTATAAGAACACAATAGTTCATAAATGAGTGTATTATCATTATGCCAGGATTACCTTCTAATAGATGCAATGGGTGAGAAGTTCCCCACATCACTTATTTATTAATGATTTGATATCACTTAGTTGTGGAAGAGAAAGAGAAACTAAACTTTGAGTTCAAAAGGACTGAGTTTCTAATATTGATCTAAAGGCTTCTTAGGTCATATTTAAGTTTATAAAAAAAAAATCAACCAGAAAATGTAGGATGAAAGTAGAAAACTTGTCTCTTATTACATTATTTGATGTTAAGTCAGTTCAAAACAATATTTTAAATGTATATGAAACCATAAGGATAGTTATAATCATGATTTCATTGTAAAGAGAGAATAATCTTGTTATGAAATATTGATCGATCTCTTAGTCGAAAGAAGAATGGAGAATAATACGGTCAAGACTAGTAACACTTTATTATAGTCTTTTAGACGTTCAAAGAGAATAGACAACATTGTCCCAAAGTTGACATGGGATATATATATGTGTCTGTGTGTGTGTGTGTGAATAGAGCATCTTTAGACATTAAAACTTATGTTAATAGCAACTTGTTATAATCTTTTTACATCCTTGGAATTAAATCCAACTTAGTCAAAGTTTAAACTCATTGAGAACCCTTAGTTTAGCTATAACTGTGGTTTACTAGTATTTGAACTAGATAAGTCTTGTGAGATTTAAATGACCTTGTAGTCAGAATAAGACTAAAGGATAATCTCTTTCTTATGATATTCTTACTTTCAAGTATAAGTATGTTTGTTATTCCATTCACTTGGAAAAGGGGAAATAAAACTTTATTTTACTTTGGGGTTAAAATACTTCACCTTATTTTACATTAACATGGTATGGAATTGATTGTCAAACATAAAGAGTTATATTATAGTATCCATTGAATTTATCAAAATAGATATCAAAGTTCAAAGACTACATAGAACATAGTTGAAAGAGTAACCATTTCGATAATGAATATTATTGGATAGCAAACTTGGAATAGACTTATCCACCTAGTGGTATTAAGACGACTATAGTCAATATATATAACTTGATTAGAACGTTTGGTTGGCTTTAACTAAGGTTTTCTTGTAAATAAGAGATAGTCTTGTTTTGAGCATTTTTAAAATGACCATATTAGTCAGAAGAAGACTATAGGACAATCATTTGCTTAAAACCTTATTCAAACTTGAAAAATGAATGTTT
Source organism: Cunninghamia lanceolata (assembly GCA_027924645.1). Taxonomy (NCBI): domain Eukaryota; kingdom Viridiplantae; phylum Streptophyta; class Pinopsida; order Cupressales; family Cupressaceae; genus Cunninghamia; species Cunninghamia lanceolata. Next base: position 5,231,013 of record BSBN01001006.1, read on the forward strand.
GTTCCTTTATTATGAAAAAGGAAAGACAAACCCTAGATTGACTTAGTAGGGTAAAGTTTTTTATTGTATCTTTAAGTATACATCTTGTCTTAGTTATTTCTTTATAGTTCATCAATGAAGGGACATATCCCCTAACTATGATAGTTTATTTTGTCAAATGGAAATAACTTCCTAAATAGTAATCTTTATCATTGGTTTGATTACCTCTTAGATTGTTTACAAATTGAATTAAGTTTTGAAGTGTCGATAAGTCATGGAACTTAGGTAATGCAAGGATGCAAAGGGATATTCTTGTGTAAATGTTAAATCCATAAGGTCTATGGAACAATGACAGTGTTTTGAAAAACCTATCTAAGTCAGGGGGACTAAATTGAATCAATAAGACTATATAGTAAAACATAGTTGACCAAGTCAAACTGTAGGAATATGATAGTATCCAAATTGAGTTGGGGTGGGTGAACATTACGACTACATTCATTGTGAATGTCTACTTATATTGAATCTTTGGCTAAAGTAATACATGCTTTTGAATGTGCATTCTAGGTTCACCATATCTAGATTGCATAACCTATTGGAATGATCATACTTAGCTTGAGAGTATCTAGGGTTGTATGATCAATAGAGTTATGTAGGATACAACACTGGTACTTGGATGACAAATTACCATTGGTCACCTTTGGTCCATACTCTTCATGAAGGGTAGGACCACATCCAATTGGAAGATGTGTGGGAGATGATTGCTCTATGGTTGGAGGAAAAGCACTGGGAAGATGCTCTCTCTCTCTCCCTGTCTTTTTCTCTAGTAGAAGACATGACGAGGCTTGCGATAAGGATGTCAAATTTCCAGACGCAGTAAACCTTTGGGTTAGGTGACTTGTATTTATTAAGACTATGTAAAACATTATCTATTGCAAATATTTGTTATTGTAAAGACAAAAGTCATCTTTGTATATTATATCATGTTGTTTATTTCAGAAAATAAATTATGTAAATTGCTGTATCTTGATTTTAAGTTAAAAAAGTAAATATTTTTTGATCTCTTTCACCTTGCATGTTTTATCTCATGGTAGATATTTATGTTTAGACTTGTTTAGGAATTTGGTTGTTACACAGTACCCTAGTCTTCTGGCACTGCAGACTCTAGGCCACATTTATGTCTATTCTACCCACTTCCTCATACTCAAAATCTTGTAGAAGGTGGACAAATCTTTTCACAAAATAATGTCAACATTAGTGACAAAATCTAGTTAATTCAAGAATGAAGATTTGTACAATATTATTTCAAAATAAGACAATTATTGCTCCTAAGACTAATAAATTGGCAGAGGCTTGGGTGGACTAATGGCATAAATGGGGTAATTAGGCTACTATTGAGATGAGGTTATTTGTACCTCATCATTACTCCCCCTCTTAAAGGTGAGAAGGTCCTCTTGCTCTTTACTACGAATGTTCTTTCTATTTTTCTGCTTCTCTTTTCCTATTTAGCCCTTCAAATAGTTCATTGAGATCATGTGTCCCATGATTTTGGATCCTAATGATCAGGGTATTTGAGAAATCCTTTGTGCAATTTTTCTCTTATCTTCCAAGTCTAAAAATCCCCTAGAGACTTCTTAGAAGTGACTAATATTGTAGGTATTGGCTGTAGGAGTAAAGGAGGTTAGTATCTGATGCCAATCCACTTAGTTTTGAATTTATGTAATATTTCTGCTAGTGCTTTTTCTCTCCTATAAGAACATCTCAAGTTGGTAGGGGATATCATTTCTCTCCTCTACAAGTACATCAAAAAAGGAGTATATCTATCCTCACATGCATTCAATGCCTTGCCCATTAGTTTAGGTCCATTTACTTTGAAGTCCTCAAAATAATTCTAAAGACTGTCATTATATTTTTCATTCATGGACTAATATTTATTTGTCAATCTAAATTGTCTCTTGAATACATATGGCTTATGATAGGGATGCCTCATGAGGAGACCCACTATTTTCTCTACCTGCAGATACTATTTAGTTCTCTCCTACCAATTAATCTAATTTTGTAGGTTAGAAAGAAATGCCCTGAGCTGAACTTCTCCCACAAATAGGTTGATGACAAAATCATTATGTTTTTCTAAAAGCAAATTATGAATAAAGAATTCACACAATAGATTTTTCTGAGCAGGTGGTAAGTCCTTGAAGGTTTCTAAAAATTTCTTGTCATTTAGATCATAAGGAAGATTACAAGAAATTTTGAGTAGCTTCCATCTCAAAACTTACTCATTTAAAAACATAGAATACAGTCTAGAAGGCTTCCTATAGGCTAGTAACATTTCTCCTATCTTACATGCCTCTGTTTTTGCCTCATATAACCTATCAAAAGATTCTTTTAAAAAGACTAATTCCTTTTTCAATTGATAGTTTTATACTCCATCTTGTCTTAAAATGTAACACCTTTCCATCAATTTCCTCAATAGGGGAGGTATATGGACCTGATATCATTCCATCTTTTTGGGCTTTGTTTCGATTTCTTTTGACTCTACAGTTGGCATGATCTTTACTTCCTATAGCTCTTGTTCTAACTCTATAGTTTGACTGAGGGATACATTTAGTTCATGTTTATGTTTTTCCTATTTTTCTACAAAAGCCTAAAGGAATTATGTGAAATTGTTAGTTAATCTTTTGATTTGCCCATCTTTATCAGACAGGGCAGCCAATTGTCCTTGGTTCTATTCTTCAAACTACTTTAATTGAGTTTGTAATCTTGAAATGAATTCATCTCTCTGTTGCAACTCAGTTTCCAAATTTCCTACTTTTTCATCTAATATTTTATTCAAATGTTGTATTATTTGTTCCTTTTACTTAATGCCCTGCTTCTGTATAAAAATCTACTCATCACTCTACTATTCCTTATTCCTTAATTGTCTAACCTCTTTTCTATGAAAGGAACCAAGGTACATAGAACACTCTTCCTACACCAATCTAATGAGGGGAATGGAGTGCAAATTCATTTAAATCCTTACAATTGCAGTAACATTAAACTAATAACATAAAGATTAGAGCAGCAACACAACACAGAAAGAAGGTGACGTAAGATATACCATGGGGAAAACCTTTTTAGGTAAAAAACCCCACACTCTAAACCTGCACAATGTATTATCAAAACAACAATAGTTTAGAATACACTTGCAATGCAAGTATTCCAAGAGTTCACAAATGTCGATTCTAGAGTTATTCCAGTAGCATAATAGTACCTATAAAAACATTATGCAACTACAACTCCAAACTATGCATTTTATAGAGATTACAAGGCATATCTTGAGAGCATCTTGGGATAGGCATCCACCTTGGTCAAATGACCATTTCAAGCATCAAATGACACTTGTCCTTGCTATCCTTACATGCCTTACATTTATCATACATGGAATATTTGACTTTCCCAATGTAGAGTGCTCCAAGATAAAAATAGACTATGACATATTCTCTTACTTGACTTACAACCGTCATAAAATCTACCCACAATATCAAACTTAGATGTTGTAAGAGAATCCTTCATACAATGCTAAATATAGCATATTCTACTTACAACATGTCATAGCCCAACTTGGCACCCAAAGATGCCATTACCTCATGCAAAGATGCCAACCGACACTTGTCATCACTTGTCATAGGAATCACCAAACTTGGCCCTTATGTGTCATAGATTCTATCATATGGAATATTGCTTTCCACATACCAAAGATGCTAACACATGGAAAATTAATGCCAACTCAATATGGGATGCCCCAATCCATGTAGGATTGACTTGACCATCCAAGTCACAGTCTAAGTAAGTTGACATGTCATCATGCCACCTCAACTATGTGACCAAACTGAATGTGCAAGTAATTACAGTATTAGGCAATAATTAAGCATACAATTAAATTACCAATACTAGGAAATTGTAAAGGTTGAGACTCCTTAATTCCCAACATTCTCCCACTTGTCAAACACCTTACAAGAGCCAAAAGAAATGACAATATTTAACTGCTATAGGCTAAGAGGCCCATAGACTCTGAACACCATCTGAACTTCTCTATAGCCACTAGTTTAGTCAATGCATCTACAACATTCTTCAAACTATCTACCTTCTCCAAATTTACCTTTTCATCCTTTACAATGTCTCACAAGAACTAAAACTATACATCAATATGCTTTGTTCTGGCATGGAAAGGTCGATTCTTCGCAAGGCAAATCGCACTCTGACTGTCACAACAAATCGTAATCTGTCCTATATCAATACCAATATCTGAACACAATCTCTTAAGCCAAATGGCTTCCTTATAAGCATGAGTTGTCGCCATGTACTCAGCTTTTGTCGTTGACAAAGCAATCACTGGTTGTTGCTTACTCATCCAAATAATAGCACCACCAAACAGTGTAAGCACATAAGGACTGGTGGATCCCGTGTTGTCAATGTCACCTACCCAATCTGAATCCACAAATCCATGAATATCAATAGAATGCATAGGTCCTGTAACATTACCATGATAGCATATGGAATACTCAGAAGTACCCCTCAAATATCTAGACACTCGCTTAACTACATCCCAATGTACCCATCCAATATTAGCCATAAATCGACTAAGGACTCCCATTGCTTGGGCAATGTCTGGTCTTGTACAAACCATAGCATACATCAAACTGCCAACAACACTAGCAAAAGGTACTCTGCTCATGTCCTCCACTTCACTAGGAGATTTTGGACAATCACTAACAAACAACTTTGTCCCCAAAGAAATAGGAACACACAATGGTCTATAATCTACCATGTTGAACCTATCCAACATGGTCTTCCCATACTTACTCTGGCTTAACCAAAGTTTTCTATTAGTTCTGTCTCTTCTTATTTTCATTTCAAGGATGCACTTGGCTGCCCCTAAATCTTTCATTTCAAATTGTGCTGCCAACTAAGACTTAAAATCAGAAATGATATTCTTACCCTTCCCAATGAGGAACATATCATCAACATATAATGCAACAATGAGAATACGATCACCATCATACTTATAATACACACAGTGATCCGATTTTGATCTCACAAATCTAATTGACAAAACAAAGGCATCAAACTTCAAGTATCACATCCTAGGAGATTGCTTCAATCCATACAAAGACTTATTTAACTTGCAAGCTAAATTTTCTTTACCTTTCACCATGTAATGCTCTGGTTGTGACATGTAAATCTCTTCCTCCAAATCACCATGAAGGAAAGTTGTCTTCAAATCCATCTATTCTACCTTTAAGTCATAAGTAGCTGCAAGAGATAATTAAAAATGAATGGATGTCAGCTTTGCGACAGGATAGAAAATTTCAACATAATCAATTCCCTCCACTTGTGAGTACCCCTTCGCAACCAAGTTGGCTTTGTATTTTTTAATACTACCATCTACACCAAATTTCTTCTTGAAAACCCATTTGCATCCAACGGGTTTCCATCTAGGAGGCAAAGGCATCAAGTCCCAAGTTTGATTCTTTTCCAAAGAAGCCATCTCATCCTCCATGGCCTCCTTCCAGGAACTTGCATCTTTCATATCCATAGCCTTTGACACAGTTCTAGGTTCATCATTGTTAGTAAGAAAAGCAAAAGCACAACTAGAATCAAGCAATGTATAACCAAACCTCTTAGGTTGCTTCTTGATTCATGTGGACCTCCTTAAAGGCTGAGGTGGAGGTTCTACTTCATCTTCTAAACTTTTAGAGCTGCTAGAGCTCTCCTCATTTTTAGGTTGAACATTGTCTTTTTGTTCAGTCTTCTTAGGGGTAGAAGGAAACTGAACAACATCCTCTTTCTTTTCTTTTTCTTGTGGCTATAAAATAGTGGAAGAAGATGTTAGCTCTCTGAAGATGACACTTCTTCTATACAACACTTTTTCAACCATGGGATCCCAAAGCTTGTATCCGTTCACACTGACACCATAGCCAATTAAGATACACTTAATAGACTTGTTCTCCAATTTTGACCACTTCTCCCTAGGCACATGTGCATATGCCTCACAAACAAAACCACAAAGATGCCTTATTGTAGGATTTCTACCAGACCACACCTCCATGGGTGTCTTACAAACAAGAGCTGATGTAGTAGATCCATTTACCAGATAGCAAGTAGTGGCAATAGCTTCAGCCCAAAACTTTTGTTCTAGGCCAATTCCACTAAGCATACTCCTAGCCTTCTCCATCAGTATCCTATTCATCCTCTCTGCAACTCCATTTTGCTATGGGTTAAATAGAGTTGTCTTATGTCTTTCAATCCCAAGTTCCTTATAATATTTATCAAATTCTGTAGAACAGAACTCACCACCATTGTCAGTTCTCAAACATTTAATCCTTTTACCAGTCTAATTTTTAGCAAAGGCTTTAAACTCCTTAATCTTACTATAGACTTTAGATTTTCTTCTAAGAAAATAAATCCATGTCCTTATACTATAGTCATCTATGAAAGATACAAAATATATAGATTTTGATAATGAAGAAACATTAACAGGACCAAATACATCAGAATGAACAAGGTCCAATATAGTAGAAGACTTATGAGAACTCGAATAAAACTAAACACAATTTTGTTTTTCATATATGCAATGTTCACAAAAGTCAAACTCAAGATTACAATCATCTAACCCCTCAATGAGTTTTTATTTTTCAGGCTTCTAAGACCCTTCTCACCAATGTGGCCAAATCTCTTATGCCATAACATTGTCTTTTCAGTGGGAAGCTTAAATTCCAAAGCATGAATACAACCATCAGGACTAGATACAAAAGATTTCTTCACTGTTCAAATTGTGGGGATGAAGTGACTACTGCCCTCTTCCTTGAGTTAGAAGAACTATTGCATTGTGAAATGTATGCCTCCAGCTAAAACAAAGTACCTCTATGAGTACCCTTCGTAAGCACCATAGATCCTCTAGTCATCTTGCATCTGTCCTTCGAAAAGACAACTTGCACACCTACATCATTCAACATACTTATAGAAAGCAGGTTCTGTGCTAATCCTGGGATGTGCATAACCCTAGAGATCCCCTTCACTCATCCATCAGGGAATCGGATAGAGACTCTTCCACAACCAACAATCTTCAGATGAGAGTCGTCACCTAGGTACACTCTTCCACCATTGAACTCTTCAAATTTTGTAAACCAATCTCGATGTAAGGTCATGTGGAATGATGCACCAAAATCAATCAATCACACATCATCAGATGCATGGGTGGTGAGGGCTGTGATGAAGGCATCACCATCATCCTATGACATGTCAGAATCTGAATCAGGATCTTTCTTCTTCTTTTTCTTCTCCTCTTTGCATTCCTTTCAGAAATGCCCAGTTTTGCCATAGTTCCAACATAGAGACTTGGACTTTCTAGGAGAGTTGGATCTCCCACGAGATTTTGATCTTCCCTTCTCAGCTTTCTTGTCCTTCTTTTTCCCTTTCTCCTTGGGTCTTCCATGAAATCGCAAGAGCCTCTTTAGCTACCTCAAAATACTTTCTCTGCATCTCTTTAGATAACAGTGAAGATACCACTTCATCCATTGTGAATGTAGATGTGGTGCTCCCAATAGCCATCACAAGATGATCCCACGAGTCTAGTAAAGAACAAATCAAGGTCATGCAGTAATCCTCCTCCTCTATCTTCACACCAACTATGTCAATTGTGTAATTAACATATTAAAGGCATTTAGGTGATCTGCAACAGATCCTCCATCCACCATTTTCAGAGAATACAACTTCTTTCTCAAAAAAAGTTTTTTCACTAGGGACTTGGCCTAGTAAACATCACCCAACTTCTTCCAAAGGTCTTTTGTTCTCTTCTCCTCATGGACATTTAACAAGATAGAATTAGCTAGACTGATTCTTATGAGAGACTTAGTGTTTCAATCTTTGAGATTCCAATTAGCTTGTGCCATAGCAGCTGGTTTTACACTGGATACAGTCTCCCATAGGTCACAATCAACAAGCATGTCTTCCATCTTGAGCTTTAATAGCTCGAAATTAGTGCCATTGAATTTCTCCACCTCTATTCTTCTAGATGTGCTAGCCATCTTCTCGTTGCAACAAGATCATAGAATACTCTGCATAGACTCCCACTGAAATGAAGATTAGCCCAAAAAACCCCTACCCAAGAACTAGAATCACAGGTGATCAAGCTCTGATACCAACTGAAAGGAAGCAAGGTACATGGAACACACTTCCTACACCAATCCAATGAGGGGAATGGAGTGCAAATTCATTTAAATTCTCACAATTGCAGCAAAATTAAACTAATAACATAAAGATTGTAGCAACAACACAACACAGAAAGAAGGTGACACAAGATATATCATGGGGAAAACCTTTTCAGGTAAGAAACCCCACACTCTAAACTTGCACAATGTATTATCAAAACAATAATACTTTACAATAAACTTGCAATGCAAGTCTTCCAAGAGGTCACAAATGTTGATTCTAGAGTTAGTCTAGTAGCATAACAGTATCTGTAAAAACACTACGTAACTACAACTCCAAACTATGTATTTTATAGAGATTACAAGACATATCTTGAGAGCATCTTGGGATAGACGTCCAGCTTGGTCAAATGACCATTTCCAGGAGCAAGGGACACTTGACCTTGCTGTCCTTACATCCCTTACACCTGTCATACATGGCAGATTTGACTTTACCAATGTAGAGTGCTCTAGGTTAAAAATAGACTATGACAGATTCTCTTATGTGACTTACAACCGTCATAAAATCTGCCCACAATATCAAACTTAGATGCTGTAAGAGAATCTGTCATACAATGCTAAAAATACCATATTCTACTTACAAGATGTCATAGCCCAACTTTGGTTCCCAAATATGCTTTCCCTCATGCAAAGATGCTAACCGACACTTGTCATCACTTGTCATAGGAATCTCCAAACTTGGCCCTTACGTGTCATAGATTCTGTCATATAGAATATTGCCTTCCACATACCAAAGATGCTGACACATGGACAATCAATGCCACCTCAATATGGGACACCCAAATCCATGTAGGATTGACTTGACCATACAAGTCACATTCCAAGTAAGATGACATGTCTCCATGCCACCTCAACTATGTGACCAAACTAAATGTGCAAGTAATTGCAGTATTAGGAAATAATAAAATATATAATTAATTTACCAATGCTAGGAAATTGCAAAGGTTGAGACACCTTAATTCCTAACACTCTCAACTTATTTAACTCAAATTCCATTTGACTCTGCTTTTCATTATCTACATTTGTTGAAAAGGGTGGCTCAAAATTTTTTGTATTTTGATCGAATATATTTCCTTCATTAGCCTCTTCTTCAGGGATTTGCTCTATCTCCTCTATATTACCTACTGGAGGTGCTTGTTCACTTGAAAAGACTATTTTAGGCTGAGTTTCATCTATGTTCCCTGTTGGAGATGACTGTTCATTTCGCAAAACTGTCTCAGGTTGAGTTTCAGGCTGATTTTGTTCCCTCGGCCCTCTTGTTTCTCCTCAGTTAGACTAGTTTGTTGTATGGCTTCTTCTCTGTTATTCTTAGCTAGGGTCTCACTTATACCTGATTACCTATCATTCCTTTTCCTTTTTGGAATCAAAGGATATTCAAATGTGGCAAAAAACATACATCTGTGACTAACCTTTTTCTTCTTCACGAAGGAGGGGATCTCTGTAATCTTTGTTTAGGGCATTAGGTTCTAGCCCTAGGTGGACTAGTTTCATGCTTTTCTCTGGAATTAATGATTTCAACATTTCTCTATGTTTCTAGAGTCTCTAGAATATTGTGAGCCCTAGGTGAACTTTTAGTTTTCGAAGGGTGTGGCTCATGTTCCGCCGCTTCCTTCTCTAGAGGCCCTTGGATTTGTTGAGGTTTAGGAGAGGGTTCTTTAAGGGTTTTTGCTGCTATATCAAAAGAATCTCCTCACTCAAATAATTTCTCAGGCACAAGGGTTTCAAATTTCTGAAGAAATTTCTATCATTTCTTGTCTGTTTTTCTTCTTTTCACAAGTTGGTGCTTGCAGACTAGGGTAATCAAGACATGGTGTTTCAGTGGTCCAGACCTGAGTTTATATATTTCCATCATATTGACTAGAGAATTAAAGAGGACATGGATATTGATTCTGAGTTTAGGGTGCCTCATTCCATGATGCAAATGAATGAGCGATCAGAAATGAGGTCTTACAATGGTGGCACACTGAGCATCACAAGTGAAATATTTAATATTCAAGGCTACAGCTATTTTCCAAGGTTTAGTAATTGACATTCTTTAGATACCTTTGTTTTGACCCCTAGGACCTATGACTACCTGAGGCTGAGTTTCCCCTTTTTGAATAAGGAGTTCTATTTTTCTTCTTTTCACAAGTTGGTGCTTGCAGACTAGGGTAATCAAGACATGGTGTTTCAGGGGTCCAGACCTGACTTTATATATTTCCATCATATTGAATAGAGAATTAAAGAGGACATGGATATTGATTCTGAGTTTAGGGTGCCTCATTCCATGATGCAAATGAATGAGCGATCAGAAAGGAGGTCCTACAATGGTGGCACACTAAGCATCACAAGTGAAATATTTAATATTCAAGGCTACAACTATTTTCCAAGGTTTAGTAATTGACATTCTTTAGATACCTTTGTTTTGACCCCTAGGACCTATGATTACCTGAGGCTGAGTTTCCCCTTTTTGAATAAGGAGTTCTATCATTCTTTGATAAGGAATATTTGTTTCTTTGGCCAAATTGAAATCTTCATTTTTAATTCCAAAAATATCAGAGATAGTTTGGGCACTTACCTTGAATTTTCTCCCTTGTACTATGGGCCACCCTTCTATAATATTTTTGATGAACTCTTTGAGCAACTCCATGTTATAACCCTTAAACTTCTTGATAAAATCGAGCCATCCTACTACCTAAAAAATTTATGTAATGTTATGCAGAGCTAGAATTTTATTCGTCGAGGCCAGTTTTAATTTTTGCTTTGCCCCCATGTGAATTGTCCTATGAATGCCCTTTGAATTGCTCACTGAACTATATGAATTAGCTAGAAGAATGAAATGTTGGGTTCAATGGGCTACATTATCAACTAAAACTAATGGAATAGTGAGGTAATAGTGAGTTATGAATTTGTTATAATCAATGTAGGAAAAATAGGGTGACATGAGGGTAAAAGCAAGAAGTTGGGTCCACATATAGGGGAAGTGTCGTGCAAAAAAAATCCTGATAGGAATAGGTACCTATTTTAAATAAAATGGGTACCCATTTAGGAACGGGAACCGAGCCTAGAACGGGTACCCATTTTGTTTTATAGAACAGGTACCTATTTTGTTTTTTACTATTTTTAGAAATAGGTGCCCGTTTTATTTTTTATTGCTTTTTAGAACAGGTACCCATTTCTAAAATTTTGAGTTTCACACCCATGCTTTTGGTTTCATTTTAGGCTCAGGAAAAGCATGGGTAGCCGACCTTGAGCCTTGGACCTGCAAGTATTTCTCTAAGTATAGAACCAGAGGAAAGACTGAATTCACCTATATGGCTGAAGACATTTTTTTTCTAAATTTTTTTATGAAATTAAAACCCATTATAGATCATAGTGTCTAGTTTTCAAATATGGAATTTTTTTTGGATTGGACTTGTTTTTCTATTTATTATTTAATTTATGAACAAACTGGTCCAAAAATTTGAAATGATAGGTGTTTGTATTTTTTTAATAACTTTTAATTTTTAAAGTTTTAAAAAAAAATAATGTCATCATTCTACACATCATTCTTTACACAATGAAAAAAAAATCATTTTATGATTAGTTTTGCTCAAATTATGTTGGTCGTACATGAGGGGTTTTCAAAAATAGCAATTAGGGCCAATAAAAAATTAATAAAAAAAAATATTTGGAAAAAAATTATAACAAAAGATCCTCATAAAACTTCACTATACCACACATCTTTCCCCAAAAGCATTTAGAAAAATACTTTTATTTAGGTCAAATTATGTTGGTCATATACGTGCATGGTATGGTAAAAAAAAGTGACTTTTAAACAATGGTTTTTAGAAATACCTATTGAAAATTAATTTGTATCATCTGGGTATTATAATAAATTACATATTTGGAAACTAAACTCTGAGTACTACATTTCATATTACTAACTCTTTTTAAGATTCAATCGTTAAGTTCTTGAAATGTTTAGGTCAAATGTGACAAATTCTGAAAATTAGGGAAAACACTTCCACTTTTTGGCCAAAAAGTGGACCCAACTTCTTGCACTGACCCATGACATCTTTTCAAATTATTCTGCTAGCCTAGACTCCTTGCTCATTATTAATTTCTAAATACATGGAAAAAGAGTCCTGCCACTTTCCTTGTGCGAAGTGAAGTAATCAAGGATTTCTTATTTTGGGAAAAAGGAAAAAATGTGCCAATTTAGTAAGTCCTAATAACAATTAATTGCTTAATTAAGAAAGAGTTTCTACTTCCCTTACATCCATAAATTGACTTGAATTCGTCACACTTCTATTGATGTTGGAAACACATTTATGGCTTATGCATCATTAATGTGAAGGTTTTGATGGGATGGCCAATAATGTTTCGGTAGATTTATTGATGAGGTTGATGATGTCACTAGGGTGCATTATTATTATGACTTTTAGGTGGCCATAATATTACTTATTTATTATGATAGAGGGTGGTAGCATTAGGAATTTGTTTTAATGAATTCCCTTGTATGGACAAGTTGGATGGCAGAAATGATATGGATAGGTGTGGCTTAAAAATTCTGGAGTATTTGCAAAGGGCTAGCAGGTTCTGGAGCATTGGGGTGGAATGCTATCAAAATGAACATAGCAGGAACAATGAGACAGAGTTTTAGAGTATCACTGAAAAATAACACCAGAAGACACAAACAAAGTTTCAGAGCATTAGTGAAAGATGCCTCCAAAATATGTTGTCGAAACGTTGGAACAAAGTTTTGAAGCATCACTAAAAGAAGCTGCCAGAATGTAGGAACAAAGTTCTAGGGCATCATTGAAAGAAGTTTCTAGAACATAGAAACAAAGTTCTAGAACATCGCTAAAAGATGCCACCGGAACACAAGAACAAAGTTCTGGAGTATCACTAAAAGGAGCCACTAGAATGCAGGAACAAAGCTTTGGAGCATCATTGAAAGATGCTACTGGAACGCAGGAACAAAGTTCTAGAGCATCATTCAAAGATATCGCCTGGATGTAGGAACAAAGTCCTAGAGCATCGTTGAAAGACACCACCAGAATGTAGGAACAAAGCTTTGGAGCATTGCTAAAAGATACCACTAGAATGCAGGAACAAAGTTCTGGGTATTGCTGAAAGACACTACCAAAATGTAGGAAAAAAATCCCAGGGCATCACTAAAAGATGTCACCAGAACATAGGAACAAAGTTCTAGGGTATCACTAAAAGATGCCATCAAAATGCAAGAACAAATTTCTAGAGATTGTTGAAAGATGCCACTGAAACGCAAGAACAAATTTTTAGAGCATCACTGAAAGATGTCGCTGGAATGCATGAAAAAGGTTCTGGAGCATCGTTGAAAGATGCCACTAGAATGCAAGAAGAAAGTTTCAAAGCATCACTGAAAGATGTCATTGGAACATTGAAATAAAGTTCTAAAGCATTTCTGAAAGATACCTCTAAAACGCAGGAACAAAATTTTAGAGCATCACTGAAAGATGCCACCAAAATGCAGGAACAAAGTTCTGGAGCATCATTGAAAGATGTCGTTGGGATCCAAGAACAAAGTTTTAGACCATCACTGAAAGATGCCACTAAAACTTAGCACTAATACGAATGAAGTTCTGGAACATCGGTCAAAGTGGCTACTGAAACTTAGCATGAACAAGAATGAAGTTCTGGAGCATCGGTGGAAGATGCTACCAAAACTTAGCATGAATAGGAACAATGTTCTAAACAATCAATGGAAGATGCTACTGAAACTTAGTACAAATAGGAACGAAGTTTTTCAGCATCAGTGGAAGATGCTACTAAAACCTAGCATGACCCTGATGAAAAAATCTTGCAAAATAATACAAAAATTTAAATAATTAACTCAGATAAGTACACAACAATTTAGACAGATACTCAAGAACATATACATGTCTATTTTTTTTCTTTTTCTTTTTTTTGGTGATTATTTATGTATCATCTACCAAGGCAGAGTTGATACATTGGTCCTCTTGCATCTCTACCATCTTTGTAAATTCCTCTTTGTTTATAAGTTTGTGGTAAAGCCACAATCTATGACCATTGACTAGAACTGTTCAAGTGTCAACATCTATGGGCTTAAGCTAGAATGCTCCATTTTGAAACACTTCAAAAATTTCATATGGTCCTAACCAATGAGTCTAAAGTTTACCTTTTGTATCTTTATATCTAGAGTCAAATAGTAGTGCCCAATCACCACTATGGAATTTCCTTTCTTTTATATGCTTGTCAGACCAAATCTTTTGTTGGTATTGGACCAACTTGGTCTCATGAATGGCTTCAAGGTGAATTTCATCAAGTTTACTAATTTGAAGGACTCATTCAACCTAGGCCTGATCAAGGTCTAAACCTACTTCCATTTTTGTCCTTAGCATTTGTAATTCAAATTTAATGGGTAGAAGAGGTTTCTTTCCAAATACCAATTCATAGGGAGTAAGACCAGTGGTCAATTTCCAAGTGGTGTTATAAGCCCAAACCACCTCATGCAATTTCCTAGCCCAATCCCTCCTTCTTGATGAAACTATTTTTGTCAAGACGTTTTCAAGTTCTCTATTAGTCTCTTCCACCTAACCATTTGCTTATGGGTGGTAAGGGGATAATTTCTTATGACTTACTTGTAAATGGTCAATGAATGCCAACAAAACTTTAGACATAAATTATGGTCCTTCATCTATGAAAATGGATCTAAGTGCTCCAAATTTGTGGAAGATTTTGTTATAAAGGAAATCTGCTACCTATTCTTCACTAGCAACATTCAGTGCTTAAACTTCTACCTGTTTGGTTAGGTAGTTAGTACAAACTAGGATGTATTCTTTACCTTGTGAACGAGGATCTATGGGCCCTATGAAGTCTAGTCCCCATTTTTTAAAAGGTTCAAAAACTATTTGTGGTTGAAGCAGCATTTCGTTGCATGTTGTAGGTCTCTCTACTCATTGACATTCATCACAATGGTGGAAATAGTTTCTAACATTTTTGTACATGGAGGGCCAATAGTATCCTACAACCTAAGGTTTTATGGGAGGTCCTTTTCACTGATTAATGAGCTCTAGAGGGGTCACCATGGCAAGCTCTTAGTATACTATATGTTTCATAGGATTTGATGCAGCGGTGTAAAATCATATCATGTCCACTTTTGAATAGAATCCTATTGATCCATTTGAACTAGGCACTTTCTCTAATGAGACATTTCTTTTGTTTTGATGTAAAATCTAGTGGAAACTTAGAGGTGGCTAAATAGTTGGCTATGTATGCAACCATGGTGTTTTAATGGAGATGACAAATAGGTTTTCATCTAGAAATTCATCTTGAGTTGGGGCACATTCTCCATTGTATTGTTTAAACTTGGATAAATAGTCTACTACTATGTTAAACTTTCCAGGTTTGTCAATGATAGTTACATTAAACTCTTGGAGAAGCAATAACCATCTGACTATTCTTCCATTCATTGCAAGTTTGTTCATTAGGTACTTAATAATTGAATGGTCTGTAAAAACAACTACCTTGTACCCTGTAATGTAATGTCAAAATAATTTGTTGATTGCATGAACCACAGCTAAAAATTCTTTCTCTCTAGTGGTGCAGTTTCTCTCGGTGGAAGTGAGATTCTTACTTATAAAATATATAGCATATTTCCCTCCATTTTCATCTTCTTGGGCTAAAACTACCCCAATTACATCATTGGAAGCATCTAGCCAGGCAAATTCTAGAGTGGAAGTAAGTTTTTTCAATGATGTCAAATGATGTTTAACACTCCATGGCCCAGGCAAATTCTACATTCTTTTGAAGGAGGGAGAACATAGGAGCTACAATTTTACTAAAGTTTTCTATGAACCTTCGGTAGTATCTAGCATGCCCTAAGAAACTTCTAACATTAGTTTGGTTTTTTAGGGTTTCTAGTTGTTGTATCACTTTGATTTTCTTAGGATCTACTTTTATCCCCTTGGCTGAGATGTGATGTGCCAACACTATCCCTTGTTCTACCATTATTAGACACTTCTCATGACTGAGGGATAATTCATGATCTTCACATCACTACAATACTTTGTCTAAGTTTCTAAGTGCTTCTTCAAAAGTGGAGCCATATACCATGAAGTCATCCATGTAGACTTCTACACAACCATTTACAAGTTCAGCAAATATTGCTAGAACAAACCTTTGAAATGTTGCAGAAGCATTACAATATCCAAAGAGGAGGACTCAATATGTAAACATTCCCCAAGGATAGGTAAAAGTCATTTTTTCCTAGTCCTATGTTGTGACTTATAATTGATTATATCTACTGAACCCATCCAAAAATGAGAAATACTTCCTCCCTGCTAAGTTATCCAAGACTTGATCTATGAAGAGTAGTGGAAAGTAGTCCATATATGTGGCTATATTGAGTTCTCTATAATCTACATACACTCTCCATTTCTCCTTTTTCTGTGGAACAACCACCAAAGGTGAGACCTACTTATTGTCAGAGATCGACAAAATTTCATTTTCTTGAACTTCTTGCCTGGCGCCTCATTCTTCACTATTAGCCCCTTAGTCGACAAATCTTTAATTTGACAAACTAATCGACTCATCTTATTTCCCTCCTGTTAGTGAATTTGATCCTTTTCCAAACCAAGGAAGAAGCTCTCTTTTTCTCTTTGCTTTGTCAGCCAATCACCTTATCGACAAACTTCAAAAAACTCGAACTATTTTGCAAGTTCAATTTCCCCCCGGTTCGCCAACAAAGCCTTTCTTTATCCTTTTTTACCTTAGTCAATTTTTTTCCTTTGTCAAGGAAAAAGCCCCATTGCAAACCTTTCCTTTTCATCCTTTTGCCTTGTCTCTTCTTTAGACAAATCTCCTTTGTCCTTTACCACAACCTTCTCCCTATCACCTTTAGTTGGTAAATCGTCCATTGGGAAACTTGGAGGTTCACGGACCTCCAATTTCGCTGACAAAGGACTTGCTTCGTCTTCTTTTTGTGCCTTAGAAACTCTACTTAAGCTTCCATCTTCTTCATCACTACTCTGAGTCGTCAGTGAAGTCACCATCGACAAAACCTACCATCAGAAAACTTTCCAGTTTGTGACCTATGAAATGTTCCAACAAAGGCTTTATCCCTTCATTCTTTTTATCTTAAACTTCTCCCTTTGCCTTTTTGTCAAAAAACTGACAAATCGACAAACTTCAAAATCGGCAAACCTCCAGGTTCATGAACCAACACTTTTTCCAACAAAGGCACAACACTTCCTTTCACTACCTTAGACAAATTTTATCACTTACTCAGTCGCTTTATCGATGAATCAGAAAAATTACCAACTCTCGAACTAGATTTCTAGTTTGCGATTTCATAGATTTGCTGATAAAGCCTCCAAATGAGCCAATTTTTCACAAGGAAGAAAATAGAGGCCAAGGGAAACATTTTACTTGGAAATTTTTTGAAGGGAACCCATGAAAAATAATCTTATATTGGGTATAAATGATGGGTTTTGAAATTCAAATGTAAAAGTGGGAATTTTAATGGATTTTGTTGGATTTTTTGGGGTAAAATAAGGTATTTCAGGAGTTGGACTTTCTAGGCATCAACAAGTCATTTGACTCAATCTACATTTTATTTGATTATGTATCTCTTCATATTTAGTGGTGTCGAAGGAAATGGGATAGCTACTAGTATCTATAAAAATCCATGTTGATGGAGAATGTAGGGTCATCCCCAGGAGAGAAGGCATAATAGGATATCATTGTACAAAGTAGGAGAATATAGAAGAAGGTACAAGTTCATCTAGGTGTTGACTTTGATAAGGAATGAAAGTGTAAGAAGAGGAAAGTCAATGCTATAGAAAAAGGAGATATTGCAATGAGTTTGTTGCAGGAGAGAAGGTGAATAGAGAAAGTAGAAGGGTTCTTACAACAAGAAAGAGGAGAAATAGGGCAGGCCACCAATAGGGGAAAATGTGAGAATGATCGGAGAAGAATCTGGAGAGAGATAGAAAGGAGTGACTATTTGTAGAAGAGGTAGGAATGCTGCATGTGCAAACATGTTAGAGAGAGGCCATTGTGGACCATGCTATAAATATATTTTACAATATCATGTAATTTTGTTTTTGAATTACAAATTCAATAAAATTATCCCATTTATTTTGTATTGAAATCTTTATCTATATGTTTTAATTTGAGATTGAGAGTAGAGAGTATCTACATATGAGAGTTTGAGAGTTATGAGTTTTGTATGTGTTTGGGCAAGAGGGAGTACCTCTTGCTTCACTAGTGTACATGCATTCATTAGAGAGTTCAAGAATAAGATTTTGTATAAATATCTGAAATACTCTCAATATGCTTGGTGGCTTGATGAACAATTTTGTAGATGTAGAAACATATTTCTGATTGGAACTATAGTTTTAGTGTTTGACTTTGTAGAAAACTATACCCTTGCTCCACAAGAGGAGATTCAATCTCAATATTATATCTCAATACATGTGGCATAATGCAACTAGCTAGCTAAAGAATCATATCTTGTATTCTTTTGTTTTCTATGTATACTCTGTGTATATTCCATGTATGCTTTGTGTATATTCGGATTTGGCCATAGTACTTTGCTAACCATAGTTGTTTTGGCATTCAGTCTCATTTGGTGTTTGTTAATTTTTAGATGTAAGCATATATGTATATGTGTGATTCATGCTATGTGTCTTGTGTATGTGTAACCTCTTTATTTAAGCATTGTAGACTCATAGAATCCTAAGCTTGGGGGATATCACATCTGTCAACTTAGTGACATTCTAGGTCTCCAACTTTTTAGTGAAGAGATTTGGCTTCTTCGTACTTTAGTGTGTCTATGAATGTAAGTTCAAACCCTTGCTAAAGTGGTGGCTAAATTTAGCATATGTAAATTGTCACCACTTACAACTTCATGCTAGGTTTATCACTTAGTTAGCATGTATATTTGTCTCTACATAATATGTGCATATTTCATCACTTTTCTAAGAAACAGGGTTGAGTCCTGATCATTGGTGCCAAAAGAATTTGAATATCAAAATGTCATCCTTGTTTACTTGAGCGGTGTACCTTATCAGCCTTACCCAATGGGTCATTGAAAAGTACTTGGGATTCATTTATAAACAACTCTCTCTCTCTCCCTCATTTTCATATACATGATATACTTAAAAAATATGGGAGATACATTATCATTCTATCAACAAATCTCTCTACAAGTTCTAGGATGTGAAGTCTCTCTAGTGAATCTCTCTACTTGTAAAGATTATTATTGTTATTTGACTAACACTAAAGATTCTCCTTCCTCCATCAACTCCAGTGCATCATTTGTGTTGTGACATCAATCCAACAAGGGTTTCCAGCTTGTGGCAAGTCTATTTCAATTTGTTTGTTTACTACAATCCTTATCAATTTATTTACCTATCTTCATCACGAACATTCACTCTCTATCATCATCATCATCATTTCTTTTATGGAGGTGGGAACACCAACATGGGGTTTGACTGAGGCAAGATCCTATAGAGCACAACCATTTTCCCTTTTTGCATGTATGTAGACCACAATATGAGGTTTCTAACGTCAAGTAGTGATAGAAATATGGAAGGATCTAAGACAAAGATCATTTAACATAATTTCTTTCCATACATAACCCTAAGGACTCTAGTATCCTACCCAGTCAACTCATGCTTCTAATGCCTAGTTCCACTTTATCTTCTCCTTCATGTTCTACGTCTAATTTCTTGAAACAGTAACTGTTGTTCATACTTTTTCTAAGTTCATGAATTAGACCTTCATATTACTTAGTTTAATAAATATATTAGTTATCGGTATTTCATCCTTTCAACAAAGGAATAAAACCCCCACCAACACATTTTAGCTCTTCTCTAGTGACAACAACCAAGCATAGATCTATTGGTGGCTTGTGTTCTAATGATGTGTTGAAAAATATTGATCTAGGTTAGTTCATCAATTATTTGAGATTTCTTTTTCCACATAACAACCTCAAATTTTTCATGTGGTGGATGGTCAAAGACCAACCACCATCACTCCCAAAATTTAGTCACTATCTACTCATGTGTGCACCACTAATTTCTTTTTTAAGTTGGATCTATTGGCTGGTTTTTAAAGGGATCAATAAAGTATGGGGCTATAATAGTTTTTATAATATGCAAATCATTGATCTCTTTATAAGAGAGACCATCCGCATGTAATTATCTCCTCTCCTCCCACCATGAATAGAATGTGTGTAGATCCATATCAATGGATCTAATTGAATCAGTAATTGTTTGTATTGTATATGCAGACCATGCTACATGGGGGGATTATGCATTTAATTTTCGATAGATAGATTTTTTTCTTGCGAAGTATTAATGTTATTATTAAATGTTTATGGGGGGTCTTGGTGTGGAGGGCTTTCATGAGGGGGGTTTTGAGGTGGGGGTTGATTTTGGATGATATGTTCTTGCAACAAGTCATAATTCGATAGGTCAGCCATATGTGCTAGAATTATCAGCTGCAATTACAAAAAATATATATTTGAATTAGGAATTTAAAATTTATATATTAAATGCATGTATGTAGCTTGTTTATATACATATATCAAACTTAGAAATATATAAATTTACATGGTTTAAACAATACATTAAGACTTTTAATTACATAACAATACATGTATGAAACCAAGTGGCAAATTTTCTAAGAAAATTTTAAAAGTCAGAAAATGTTTCAAAATATGTGTTTAATTCCATAAATATATTTTTCTTTAAATAAATTTATTTGGCAAATCAATACATGATTGCAACTGCAGTTACAAAAAGATATATTTAAATAAATAAATTTCAAGCAAATTATGAGAATGCTTATATATAAAAAATGCTTATACAAGACATGGTGTAGTTTTCTTATGGGGGATTATAAAATGAATTATTCTAAAGTATTGGTGTTCTCAATTAATTTATATCCCATCATGCCCTATTAAATCAACCAATTGAGTTCCCCAATTGACTAGATGAATTTGATTAGCAACCTAATTTTCCTCCTATCTTAAAAATTTAGCAGTGCATTTGCTTTCAAGTTTTCTTAATTGTACTAGTCATATATGGTTTTCATGTGAATAAAGTTGCATGAATTAAAATTATTTTATGCTTGATGTATTCACAAATTTAACTCTAGGAAAGGGTGGTTATTACTACAAATTAATGGTCCAATCGGATTGTGACCAAATAGATGAATTTGGACTAGATTAATCTAGATGTAATGATCTTTATAAATTTGGGCTCTCTCCTTTAGGCTATATATGTAAAATCATTTGTGTGTAAAAGTATATTAGTCTATTTTAAAGTCTTCCCTATCGTGAATACTTTGATGAAATTTTAAGGCATCAACTCTTGTATTTCAAATTCAATTTCTCATGTTTTTACATTTTGTAAGTGAAGGAGAAGGATTTAAATGAAGAAACCTCTTCATATTCAAATGTTTCCTCAAGTTTCTATCTATTTTCAAGGAATAACTATGATATATGTAAATTCTTAATATAACACTTGCAAGTCTATTGTTGTAATAACTACATGATCCTAAGAGGGAATTGTAAAAATATGTTAATGTTTACATTTGTACAAGTCTATTTAATATAGAATATGGGCTTATCCTATTTTTTTTGTGGATTGTTTGAATTATGTTCTTTCATGAACATATTTGGTTTTAACATATATAGTATGCACTCATCAGTAATAAATCCAAGCTTATAGTTTTCATTTGTATATTTGGTTTTCATATATCAATCTTGCAAATGTGGCTCTATTGAGGGTTGTGTTTGACTCAGTTGCTTATATGATCAAGGCACTATTCTTTAGCTACTTATCATCTTTCTACACCATTAAAAAATCTTAAACAAATCATTTTTAGTTTCGATTTTAATTTATAGTTATTGTCCTACCCTTTCTCATGATTTCAATGATTCCACTTGTTTAATTTTTTGTTATCATATATCAAACTAAATATATCCAAAGAATCATGTTCGAATGATTTCCAAGTTTCTTTGCATGATCAAGGCATTGATCTTTAATGGCTTCCACCTCATCTAGGATAGTCTTATTCCACTCATCTTGGTTTTAAATGCTTATTCTAGGAGAGCTCATATCACCAATAAAAGTATCAATGAACAATCAACAATCTATTACAATATACAAACATGAATATATATCATTAAGCTCATATCTTAGCATAATGACATTAGCATTATCTTGAGCTATTCATTGGATTGACTTGAAGTAATTGAGAATAGGGGAAAGAAACTTCCTCAATCATGCAAGTGATCAACTAGGTTGTAGGCCTACAAGGGTACCATCTCATTTGCATTCATGCCTCAAATCACTCCATCTTGCTATTTAAAGGATGTTGTACCAAAAAATTATAGTCCTCACCACAAGTTAAAATATACAAATAGTCCATACACAAAGGAAAATATAAAATTTCATCTACTATGACAAAAACAAAATCCTAAGCATTCCAAATTTGTGTAAGAGATAGGGCCTAAGGAGAATAATAGGCATCCACAAAGATATGCATTAGTTTAAGTTATCTTACTAAAGCCTTATAGTGTCAACAAGCACACAACTCCATAAGACATAAAGAAACTTGCATATGCATCCAAGATCATCTAAAGTGTCACCTAAAGTTCAATATAAATCACCCATAAGGACATACACACCACCAAGGACTTAGAAAAAGTACTTGTGTACATACAACTCTCTTATATTGTTGTTTATAATTTTGTATAGGGAGACCCCAAACATATGACGCATAAAAAACTAATCTAGATCAAATAAAAATTTGTCGACATGATTGTAGGACTATCAATGGTTTCTTGTCATTGGTTAGGCAAAAAATCATTGTCGAAGATCCCAAATATTACTTGTGAACTTCTTGTTAGCAAGAAATGGGGAGGGATACTAGTATGGAGATCTAACCCTCAGCCAAGTCTTTGTAGTCAATTTATACATCAGTCAAATAGTTAGAGATTGATAGAAAACCACCAAGAATTTAACATATGTAGAGTATCATAGACATATCATAACAATAAGACACCAAAGAATTATCATATACCAACAAATATCACACACACATGTGCGTGCGCACAACAACTAAACATCATACATCCATTATCCAACAGGTCTAAGTCTCTGCCTCATCATCCTACATACATGCTTTTTCTAATTTATATTAAATGTTATATCCTATCTTAATTATCCTATCCCACATGTATACTATATCTATTTCACATAGGGATGTGTCCTTTAGCATGTCAGCTCCCAGTTAGTTCTATTCCATGCCCTATACCCTACTAACATAGTCTCCCCTTCAAAACTATGTCTTGTCCTCAAGACATGCTCTACTTCAGTTTAAAATATGCTTCAGCCCACTTAGTTAGATATTCCATTCCAATAATGTTGAATCTAGATTTTGACAACTTTGTCGATGGGTCTATAGGTCCAATAAAATATTTTTTGAAAAGATAATTGCACTAGGACTGGTCATAATGGCATTTAATCTCTTGCAGTATGTCTCCCTGTTCTTTGACATACATTAAAATTCTAAACATATCTCTTTGCATCTTTGAAAAGTATAGGCCACCATAACCTAGTGAGTTTGATTTTTCTTGCTGTCATCTCTCTAACATTATGTCCTTTTGCTATTCCTTCATATGCTTCTCTTAATTCTTTTTCTATTTCATGTTCATATACTAACTGTTAAGGGAAAATTTGATTCAAATGAATAATTAATAATATCAAATATCAAGATACCCAAAACTTCAATGAAATGGTGAACAAAAGAGATTCAAATAAATGATGAGCAACAACAAAGCAAACCTCCTTAATTTAAATCTTCCATTGATCACCTATCACAATCGATCTTGCATGTATGAAATAGGGCCCTCAGAGAGTGCACTTCCTTTCTTTCTTCAAGAATGTCAATTGGGAATGGCTATTATAATACAACCATGAAGAGGAGCTTCACAACGATGATAGTGATACGTAGTAATGAGTGTGATCACAAGCAATGAAGGAATGATGTAGATGCCAAAGGTGTGCTGTAAGTCCTACAGAGTAACGATACTTAAAGTTTGGATGAATGAAATAGAAGAACAGGGTTGAATTTATAGACTTGGAAGAATGAAGATCAACAGTATAGAGAGAACGAGAAGATCAATGGTTGAGAACAGTTGAGGAACATGCAATGCATAAGAAGAAGACATGTGTCTTGCTTTCTTTTGCATGAGAGGATTTGCTAAGAATAGAAGAATGAGTTAAAGCAATTAAAAGAATATAATAATTAGTCAAGTGATTTAAAACAAGAAGAAGGGATTTGTATGAGAATAAGAAGATATTTTGCTTTATTAAATATTAGGAATATTTAATTGCATGTGCAAAAAGATTGAATTATATTTAGAGATAACTTAATTTAGAAGAAAAAGATATCTTAAATAAATATTTCATTCATTTAAATTTAGAGAAGATATTATTGGAAGAAATAATTAAATAATTGGTATTATTTAATTTAGAAGATAAGAAAGAAAATTAAATAAATAAATTTATTTAATTGTTGTGCATGATTTTAGAAGAATAAATAAAATATTTGATTGTATTTTATTTTTGGAGATTAAGAGGATTTAAATAAATTTGATTTGATTTATTCAAATTTGGAAGAATGATTTGATTCAAATTCAATAATTAAGAATTATTCAATTGTTTGGAAGAATTTAATTAAATAAAGGAATTTATTTAATTATGACTTTAGAAGAGGTAATTAAATATTTTGATATTTAATTAACTTGGAGGAATATGAATCAAATAAATAAATTTGTTTATTTATTTATTGATAGAAGAATTAGAATGGAATAAATATTAAGAATATTTATTTGGACAGAGTCCTATAATTTTTAGGCATATACATTTTGCCCCTCTTTGATGCAATGTAGTTTACAACTTTACTTCAAAGAATAGATAGTCTGACAATGATACATGCCCTAGTTTGCCTCTAGTATAGGTTATGACAATAGGATGCCCCCTCGGGAGATTGGACGGGAAGAAGGCAAAAGGCATGAGACAGACAATCTCACAAAGAAGATGGTGAAGAAAACATGTTAGCATGAAGAAAGAGCCAAATGATATGTGATGCAAGATAGAATGATAACACACAAAAGAAAGTAAGAAAGTATGCATAAATGATATAAGAACAAACAAGGTATTGTCCCTGTTGAGTGGTAAACCAACGATATACTGATAAAGATATACGACAGTGTTGTCATGGTGAGGAACGATATATCCCTAGACCAACATGGCAGGTGTGTTGTCATGGTGGGGAATGATAGATCCCTATAGCAACACAAAGGATAGTGTCTAGTTTTAGTAAATGAAACATGTCGTGTAACATGCGTGTGTTGGTGTGATTTCGACGATGTTACATCCTATATAAAATAATTGATTGATTAACTGATTGAGTTGGTTTACGACCAGACAAGGATCAAGACCATTGATTATGATTGGATTATTTGACTTGATTGGTATGGATTAAAGATGGACTTGCATTTGGATCATTTCTCAGGTTGACCGAATTGAGAAGCATGGACCACAATGATAGATAGAATATTGATTGATAGAAGAAAGACTCAATAGAAGGAATCACAAGCTTTTATTTGTATTGTTACCCTACATTGTTTGGATCTTTTATTGCATGGGATATGGATGTATGGATGTATAAATGGATGTATAATGGCTGCTTTGCTTTTGACATCTTGATGGTGCAAGTATTTTGAAGTGCTTATTTCATCATTGGGCATTTTTTTTTGGTATTTTTTCTGAACGTTGTAAGTTAATACAAGCATCTAGGTATAATTGAACCAAGATGACCTAAGCATTGCTTACATGGATTTTGATTTAGAAAGTTAATACAAGCATTGAGGTATAATTGAACCAAGATGACCTAAGTATTTCTTGCATATCAACAGTCAAGGATTGCCCCCATTCATGTTAGACCTTAGATGTCCTCAATGATCTTTTATCGATCATGTTGTTAGACAAGGCATCACATTACTAAAGTTTAATCCACGAACAACAAACAAAGAAAATAATCATACCCCCATCATAGAATCTCTAGCTTTTGGTATCCTCGAGTAGCATAGAAAGGCATGATAGCAAAAATCAAGACTCTATATTTTAACCATGTTTCCAATCCACAAAATATTTTTGCATTTAGATGTGTTTGTTTCTTTCCATAATTTGGGTAAAATAATTTAGAAGGCCTTAGGAGTTTGTTTGCTTTGCTTTGGATAGGTTAATGTCTTGGATTTTTTCTTGAAAGTAGGTTTTTCTTGTGCTTGCTTGCCTGGTGAGAAGATTTCACAATCTTTATTGGTGAGACAGACCCTAAGGGACTTGACCTAGTGCCTCGGGGGCTCATTGCTAAATGGTCTTGCCTACGTAACGACTCAGAGGCAACGTAGTTTAGGATTGACCTTGATGGACGTAAGATATGGATTAGATGAGACATGATATGGAACAAACATGAATCAGATATGGAATGGATACAGATTAAAAGATACACAATATGGGATAGATATGGATTAGATAAGACACGATATGGTACAAATATGGATTAGATAAGACACGATATGGAAGAGATATGGATCAGACAAGACACGACATGGGACAGATATGGATCAGACAAGACACGAAATGGAATAGATATGGAACAGATATGGATTAGATATGATATGATATGGAATAGATAATACTAATGACAAGGAAACACCACAGATAGGTAGATGTATGGGTGATAATGAATGGAACATGTGGTTAGGTAGAAGGAATCAAGGATGTGATCTCCAAGGAATATATCACATAAGAATAACTCAGGATTTGACATGACAAAACTTACAACGAAGGAGGATGAGAGGATAATGAAGGATTTGCATGGTTTTGGAGGGATAAGGTATGCCAAGAGACATCTAAAACATTTGTCAACATTGTGCCCCCAATCTTTATCAAGATCAAAGAAATAGAGGAAAGGAAGATTAGGATGGATAGACTGAATAGTATATGTAGGATAGGATAGGAAATGGTGTGGAAGGAAATAGATAGGAGAAGAGTGATAGGCTGATGAGACAAGGTGCCCCCAAGTGTAGGTGACATAGAAGATCACACACATGATGCCAGTTTGCTAGGTTTTCATCATGGTACTTATCCAAGGTGCCTGTTTGCCAAACTTTCACCATTGGACAAAGGGATTTTTTTTAACATTCAGATAGGAGAAGGTGGATATGGAAGGGGGAGACTCAAGTGCCTAGTTCCATGAAAGGTGATAGTCCCACTAGAAAGATGTTGTCGCATGGACCATGTCGAGTGCTCTCATAGATGTTGGTAGGAGATTGCATGAAAGTGAGATGGAGAAGGTAGATAGTGGATTGTGGAAGGTGCAATAGTGGATGATGATGCAAAATATGGAGGACTTATGCAAGGATGGATGAAAAGTCTATGAAAAAGCATGGACCATAGGAATAGGATGAGGAAGATATGTAGGATAATAGTGGAAGGAAGGGGAGATGGAGGTATATGAAAATGTTGCGGAATGGAAGGGAATCATGACCAATGGTTGCACATACTATGATAAAGATTGAAGCTAGTGATGGGATAGTAGTGTAGGAAGCAATGGAGACTTTTTCTTGTGGATGAATGACTTAGGCACATAGGGATCCATATAGATTGAGTATTTTTCTAATTTTTGCTTGCCATATGGGATGGAAGAATTTAAGACTTTTGGATGGAAAGGGAGGAAGTGGATGGTTGAGATTCTTGAGAGGTAGATGCCTCATGTAACTTCAGGGCTTTTTTCTTAGGTACCCAAACCATTTCATTTTTAGATAGTACCTGTGAAGGTATGGGTTTGGGTGTATGCATCTTTTGTGTAGCTTTTGGAGTAATTATTTGTTGGATGTGGACCCACATCTTTTTTAGCTTGGCGTATAGGTGTGTGGGTGTATACAGTTCTTGAGATGGATGTTTCTTTGATTCTTGGTTTTTGTATCCTAGGTCATGAGGACTCAGGATTTTTTACTTTATAGGGAGAGGTATCCAAATTTTTGCTATGAAAATCCTTTGGGATGGTGGAAGTGGGGTTGGAGGA
This sequence comes from Cunninghamia lanceolata, assembly GCA_027924645.1. Lineage (NCBI taxonomy): Eukaryota > Viridiplantae > Streptophyta > Pinopsida > Cupressales > Cupressaceae > Cunninghamia > Cunninghamia lanceolata. The sequence continues at coordinate 5,259,377 of BSBN01001006.1, forward strand.
AGTTCTTTGCTTAGACAACATGTGCATTTGTTGGCCATGATTGGGATTGTTAGAAGATTCATAGATGGATGGATAAGGTGTTGGGAGAAGTGGTGGTAAAGTGCATGGAGGGATATTAGGAGTTGGAAGTAGTGGAGGTAGATTGGATGGTGGAAGGTGTATGGTCACATGTTTTTGGCAATTGTAGGATGATGGAGGAGGAATGGCGACATGCATTTTGGGGATATGAGAGGATGTATGATGGAAAGTGGTGGATTTAGGAGGAGTGGAGGAAGTACCAATATCTTGAGATTGTTCACCTTGGGGTATGTATCCAAGGCCATATGAATGAGGATGAACATTGACATGGATAGGCTCCAAAACTACATTGTTCATGAAGGCCTAAACATTTACCTTGATAGTTCATATGTTGGAGTCTGTGATGGATAGTGAGATTATGTGTAGGTGGAACACTAGACATGAGTTCTTTATTGGGTAGATAAGGTGAGATAGAGGATAATGGTGGTTGGTGTTCTAAGGAGGAATACTCATGAATGAAGGTGGTAAGGCCAAGGATATACGATGGAGGATTTACAGCATGGTCGATAATGGATGGTGGAGGAGTATTATTGGTTTGATCTTCTATGGTTGCTTGGGAGGCAAGTGCCTCATCAAGGGAGGTGGAAGTTGTTAGATCTTGGATAGGACTAGATGGGGTTATAAGCTCTGGACCAGGGAATGCATTAAGTTGGCTAAGAGGATCATCATGGTTTGCTTGATCATAGATAGGCCCTTGATCATAGATAGGATTTTGCATGATGGAATTAAGGTGCTCTTGTATAGGTTCATCATCAATGATAATATCTTCATCATGGAAAGGATATCGGCCATGGAGAGGTTGGAATTTGATCTCTTTTTCATGTATAGGATCAAGTTGCTCATGGATAGCTTCTTCATCAAAGGTAGTATCTTGATCATAAAAGAGATATAGGATATGAATGGTTTGAAATTGGATTTCTTGCTCATGTATAGGTATAGGATCATCAAAAAGATAAAGGTTATGTAAGGGTCAGATGGGAGTGCTTTGATCTTGATTTAGACAATGGGTTGATGTTTCCACATGTTCTAAAGTGTGCTCTTGACATAACTCTTGATGTGCCTGAATTGAAGTTGAGGTAGAAGACTCTTGGATAGGCTCTTGGTCAACAACATGAAGGTGCAACGGACCTTGACTTTGGTGCATGGTAGGAGGTTCTTCAATATGCTTAAGGGGTTGCAGGTTACATGATGAGGTTAGAGTAATGGACATGCTTGAAGGTTCTTTGATAAGGTCAAGGACCAGAATTTGGGGATATGGTTGACTTTCTGCTAGTAGCCCATGGATCACATCATTAGTAGGTGCATAAATAGAGGAGTAAGGCAATGGATGAGTGGGTTTGGAGTTCTCCATAGCTTTTCTTTTGTTGTGTAAATCTAGAAAACATCTTTTCCAAAAATTATCTAAGGTTTTTTTGGTTGTTCATTTAGAGCTTGGGTAACTCGATGGCAGTGTTGGTGTAGGATTGGTATGCTTTGGGATAGGTGTCTTAGAAGATGGTGAAGGAGGACTAGTAGATAGAGTGGTATTTGATTTCCAACTTGAGGTGGTGCTTTCCTTGTCATGAACATCACTAAAATAGGAAACAAATGTATGAGTTTGGGGTGAGGCGTAGCTAGTACTGACATGTTTAGCTTGTAAGATTGTCATTTCTTATTGTATGAATTGGAGTTCTTGAGCAATTGCTATATGATCTTGGGGCGAGGCATTGAAGTCTAATTTCTCTTATAGGTATTGGATTTCTTGAGCAATTACTTCTAATTGGTTTGTCATTCAAATATAAACTAACATGAGACTGAAATGGGTACCTAGAAAACTTGAAATTTTTCTCTCAAAGATTGTGCAAGTGCTCATTGTCAGGCATGCGCCAGAATAGATGCGCTGCAAAACTTGGTAAATGCACTAGAAGTTGGGACATATGTGCCACACTAGTAAAAGGTACATTCACTATAATAGATAGTAAAAGTGCTGCAAATTAGTACAGATGCATCGTAGGTCAGCACAAATGCACAGTAACAAAGGACAGATGCGCCGCTCTAGTTTTTATCAGTATTTTTGCAATTTTTTGGAATTTTTCTGATGTTTTTAGTACTTTAGTTACAAGAAGGTCTTTCTGATCTGATTTTCTAAAATTATGGAAAGAAGACACAGCAAACACAAAGAATCTTTTTATAGTTTTTTATTTTTTTTGATTGTTTGACTCTTTTTAGACTAAAAAGAAATCAAGTACAATCCTAGGATTCAAATGGATTATAGGGGTTTTTGGCCACTAGAACAAATGATGATTAATAAAGGCAACTGTTTAAGTGGTTATACATGCGACAACACTACTCTCCATTATGGAGTCTTCCAACCTGCAAGGGTTGCACCTTGGAGGGTTTTGAGGGAGGTTGGCTGTCAGTATAACACAACTGCACTCATTGTTTGAAGCTTTCACTCCAAACACAATTTATTTATAGTGGCTTAGAAGGGCTTGGCGTCTAGCCTATTACCACTTAGGGTCTTTCCTACTTGGATGAATGGTATCCAAGAGCAGGCCCCTCTAAAGGAAAAACACATGCAAAAATGATATGTCTGGCATTTTTGTCACTCAAGATAGGGGAGAGCATAGGCCTGGTATCATTCCCAAAACACAGAATATATTGGTTCTTTTCCCCTAGTTTAAATGAGAAAAACTAGATGAGCTATCTACTTGGGCAAGCACAAAATTTTGTCAACTTTGAAGTTATAAAAAGATAGCAATGGTTCAGTTTTATCAAGATAGCAATGATGTGTTCAATTTTATCCAGATAGCACGAATTGTTAACTTTGAAGTGATAATTGACATAGGAATGGTTCAATTTTACCCAGATAGCAATGATGAGTTCAATTTTATCCAGATAGCAATGAGTTGTTAACTTTGAAAAGATAGCAATATAGAAATGATTCAATTACTACCTTCCTAGTTAAGACTATGTGAGATTTGCATGAACATCCATTTACTTTAACCTTTAGAAATCAAAGTGTGAGTTAACAAGTGCAACTATATGATTCTAAACCAGTACCTAGCCTACAAGTGGATCCAAGAATATTCTTGTGAAAAAGTGTTAGCGTTAGCAAAACCACAAGAAAAATAAAAAATTAAATGTCAGAATTAGATGCGTAGGTATAGCGCTCATATGCATAGAAATAGAGGTCATATACGTAGTTTTATAGATGCACAGATTTAGAGCACATATGCATAGAAACAGAGGTCATATGTGTAGCTTTAAAGATGCATTGAATCAGAGGACATATGCATAGCTTTATAGATGTGTTGAATTAGAGGACATATGCACTGCTTTATAGATGCATTGAATTAGAGGACATATGCGCAGAAAGAATGATCAAATGCATTCTAAAAATTCACTGCAAAATAGATGTGCTACAGGATGGAATAGATGCGTTGTAGGATGGAACAAATGCATAGAATCAGTAAATGTACCATATCAGAGGTTAGATGCACCAAAACAAAGACTATATGTGCCAAAATAATAGATGCACTGTATTAAAGGGTAAATACACTGTAACAAAGTCTGTATGCACCAGAATAGACAGTATATGTGTCAGATGAGAGACTATATGCACCGAAAGAATGTATGCGGCATAACAAATAGTATATGCATGTTAGAATGTGTTAGATATATTGTTTCCTCCTATGTATAGCTTCTAAAACACAAAAACTTGGTTTTTGGGTTAAATTTGGGGCTAGGCCCCACGGTGGGTGCCAAAAATATTAAGGGAAAATTGGATTCAAATGAATAATCAATAATATCAAATACCAAGATACCCAAAACTTCAATGAAATGGTGAACAAAAGATATTCAACTAAATGATGAGCAACAACAAAGCAAACCTCCTTAATTCAAAGCTTCCATTGATCGCCTATCACAATCGATCTTGCATGTATGAAATAGGGCCCTCAGAGAGTGCACTTCATTTGTTTCTTCAAGAATGCCAATTGGGAATGGCTATGATAATACTGCCATGAAGGGGAGCTTCACAACGATGATAGTGGTATGTAGTAACGAGTGTGATCACAAGTAATGTAGGAATGATGTAGGTGCCAAAGGCGCACTATAATTCTTCCAGAGTAACGATACTTAAAGCTTGGATGAATGAAATGGAAGAACAGGGTTGAATTTATAGACTTGGAAGAATGAAGATCAACAATATAGAGAGAATGACAAGATCAACAGTTGAGGAACATGCAACGAATAAGAAGAAGACATGTGGCTTACTTTCTTTTGCATGAGAGGATTTGCTAAGAATAGAAGAATGAGTAAAAGCAATTAAAAGAATATAATAATTAGTTAAGTGATTTAAAACAAGAAGAAGGGATTTGCATGAGAATAAGAAGATATTTTGCTTTATTAAATATTAGGAATATTTAATTGCATGTGCAAAAAGATTGAATTATATTTAGAGATAACTCAATTTAGAAGAAAAAGACAACTTAAATAAATATTTGATTTATTTAAATTTAGAGAAGGTATTATTGGAAGAAATAATTAAATAATTGGTATTATTTAATTTAGAAGATAAGAAAGCAAATTAAATAAATAAATTTATTTAATTGTTGTGCATGATTTTGGAAGAATAAATAAAATATTTGATTGTATTTTATTTTTGGAGATTAAGAGGATTTAAATAAATTTGATTTGATTTATTCTAATTTGGAAGAATGATTTGATTCAAATTCAATAATTAAGAATTATTTAATTGTTTGGAAGAATTTAATTAAATAAAGGAATTTATTTAATTATGACTTTATAAGAGGTAATTAAATATTTCGATATTTAATTAACTTAGATGAATATGAATCAAATAAATAAATTTGTTTATTTATTTATTGATAGAAGAATTAGAATGGAATAAATATTAAAAATATTTATTTAGGCCGAGTCGTGTTATTTTTAGGCATATACACTAACTATCTGATAATATCATCCTTTCCTTGGATATGTAGTTCTCCTTCAATCAATGTATACAAAAAATACTTTTGCATTAGATTTTGTCTTTCTTGTGCTGACATCTCTACTGTAGATTCACCCATAGCCAATAGGTATGATATATATCTTTTAGTTATTCCGTTACCACATGTACTTTGAAAAGATTTGCACCAAGTATTTCTTCTTCCTATACCTCTGAATCTTCCCCTATCTCAATTTTGGACAAGTAATTTGGTCCCTGATTGTACTTTCCTAGTTTCACTATGATTGAGAATTCAAATTCTTGAAAAAAGAGTAGCCATCAGAAAATTCTTCCTTGAATGACTTGTTTGTTGAGTAGATATTACAATGGCTCATGGTTATTATAGAATACAAAAGGTGTTGACAATAGGTAATGTCTGCACTTTTGTAATGCATATACCATTTTAGATTTTGTATAATTCTTCTCTACTTTTGACAACTTCCTTCTTGTAAATGCTATAAGATGATCCTTAGAACCCCTTATGATGATACTTTTGCTATGTTTCTCTTCAATAGTTCTTCTAAAGGTGCTGAGATGCATGCATAATTCTTGCTAAACAAGTGTGGTGTTAACCAGTATATCCTAGGAATGTTTTGATGTCAAATGTATTTTTGGCAGTGGTAAGTTTTGAATAATTGCAAGTTTTTGGGGTTCAACCATCAAGCCTTCTTTGCATATTATATGACCCAATAGTGTTCCAAATGATACTGTAAAAGTACATTTATTTAAGTTCAGGGATATTTCAAAGCTTCTGCATTTATTCAATATCAACCTTAATGCATGTGTGTGATCTTTAACTAGTCCAAATATAGTCCAATCATCCAAATAGTCTTCTAGGAAATCATGTATAAACTCCTTGAATGCATTTACCATAATTCTATTGAATACCACAAGGGCATTTTTCAATCCAAATGGCATAACAATATACATGAATTTTACCCTAGGTTAGAGCTAAATATTGTTTTAGGTTGGTCCTCTTCTCTAATTTTTGCTTGGTGGTATCTGAAGAATCCATTAGTGAAGGAGCAAATCTCCCTATCAACAACTGATTCCAAGATTTTCTTTGTGAATGATGTAGGGAAAGGATCATGAATACAATTTTTTTTTAATTCTCTATAGTCTCCATATATTTTGATTTCTTTTGTTTTCTTATTCTGTACTACCATTGGACTAATCCACTTTGCTTCCTCCACTTGTTTTATGATCCCTACTTTGAACATCTTATCAAGTTCTAGTTTAAATCTTTTCTTCATGTTGGGATTCAATCTATATGGTCTTTTCTTGATTGGTTGACTGCCTTCTTTTAATTGAATTTTCATTTTTCTAGCTTCTTCTTTGATTCCCTTCATCTCTGTGAATTTTCTAGGAAAAAAATCCTTATTCTCAGACAAAATTTCTGTTACTTGTGCTACTACCTTCTCATCCCAATAATCTCCTATTTTGTCTAGCTTAGGATCTCCTTTCTCTTCACATAGCTAGATGGGCTTAATGTAGTATTTTTCCTTGATAGTTGTTGGTTCTGCCAGCTTTTTTTCTTCTTGCTCAATCTTTATTTCTAGTTCCCTACTCTTGCATCTTGTTGAAATATGATCTAATGGATTTTATGGAGTGTTGTGTGTATGTTTTGGTCCAGACTAAAGAATGAGAATGTGTAAATGACGTCCTTTTGCATCTCTTCTCAATATTTAGTTTCTTTCCTTCATTCCTGATTTATATACCATGTATGTACAATTGGCAATAGTGTCCAATAAAATAAATGGGTATATAGTATCTCATTATATTCATTTCTTCCTCTCCATACCATTGTACACAGGGATAAATGTTCTTGCGGTGAGATCTAACTTGAGTACATTTGTTTATTATGTCATATTATCCTTCCTTCAACAAATATCTTGTTTTGATGAGTATTGTGATTATTGGCCATCAATTGATCGTGTCTTTGTGTGTGTTCCACCAATTTACGACATTGCATACCAATGTGTATTGTACAAATTGTAATATTTTGTTTTCTTCTAAAAAAACTCTCCATTTCTGGTAGATATGTAAGCAGATTCTGTATTCCTGAAAACCTAGGCAACTTGATATGTGAAATGCCTTTCAAAATGTGACTTACATGGTGAGGTCTTCGATCCATATCCTTCGTATCCTCCATAGATGCACCGCATGTTATCTACGGTGAGTTTTGATGAAATGCGGAGGGTTGTGATATGTCTTCCTTGCCAATTCTAACCATGAATATGCTCTGGTAACCAGCCATTTTACATGTTTTTAGTTCCATTTATTCTCTCAACTAGGCTTCTAGAACTTCCTCACTTTCTGTGCTGTAGTGATCATCCTCTATTTCTAATTCTCCCTTAGAGTTAGGCTCTTTTGTTGTTTCTTCTACTTCCAACCTCGAAATTATGTAGATATTCTTTGAATCCTTATCACTATTTTTTGCCTAATTGTAAATGATCCCAAAGGAATATTAACAATTTTGTTATCATTACCAAATCATATATCTTCTTTTTGAGAGTATATGATACCATTTGCATCTACGAACCATCTCAATCCCAAAAGTGCATTGAAAGATTCCCCTTGATCCTTCATGGCTACAATGAAAAAGTCTAAGACTTGTTTGACCCCCTTTAGGTTAATTGCCACTTGTTTCCATGTTCTGATCAAGTCTACCTATTGGATCCATCTACTAAGATTATATTGTAGGTTGTCTCTATCAATTTATGTCTTCCTAACTATTCTCAAAGCTTCATTGTCATCATGTTGACATCTGCTCCTAGATCTATCATGACATTCTAGAATTTTTTTGTGATTTATATGAACATCCACCATAAGTGGCTTGATCTTCCATTCTCTATCTTTCCTTACCATCCTCCAAAGGTGGCTCTTTTGACCTTGTTCCTTATTCCATTATTTCAAAAATTGCTTAAGTTTCTCAATGAGTCTGTGTTGTTGTGTTAATTGGGCTAAGTGCTTGAAAGATTCTACTTCTTCTTCAGTGAAAAATAATTGTATTGTTTCTCCTTTTCTTGCTACTTTCATATTATTTCTTTAGATTTCTGCAAAACTTCCTCATGATGTTTCTTAGTAGGAACAAATTCTTCTTCCTCCTCACTGTCTTCCAGTATTCGTTCCTTGTCTTGTTAGTACAAGATATTTCCCCTTCACTATTCTTCTATCTTTTCTTGTATGTTTTGACTTGCTTCTCTAGTAATACTCTTCTTCTTTTGTAGATTCTATTGAAGACGTGTTTGTTTCCTCCCTGTTGTTCTTCGGGCAAGTTCTTGGTCCTTAATCCTTAGGTTCCCTTCTTATGATCCTAGCCCCTTTTTGTGTATTTAGGTTATGTAAGTCATCAATCTTAGATTGTGGTGGTGCATTTTAAAAGTACTATTGTGCTTTATCACAAGAAAATAGGTCATGCTCTATATTTCTATAGAATGAACACTATGTTTTTCTTTTTCCCCAACATTCATAATCAAATTTTCCTAGCTTACTACATTTGAAACATGTGGCATCCTATGTCTTTCTTTGACCTCTTCCACGGTCTCAGCCACTCTGTAGCCTCTAAACTTCTCTCTATCATCATTATTGTAGTTATTCCCATAGGGTGGACCAATAGAGTATGAATTTTTTATTGCATTTACATTCCTCTGGTTTCTTGAATTTGGTTGCTTGTAGCCTTGATCATATGAGTTTCTCTCTGCTATGCCTTTCACATATGTCATTTTGTTTCTCTTTGTCAAGTTTGTATTGTTTCCAATGTACCATGTTTCATCTTCTTCATTATCAATATCTCTTTTTCTCCTAAAGTTTTGTGAAGTACAATCTGGTATTTCATGGTCATCCGATTCTCCGCACAATCTGCAATATATTGTATTTATTATTTTTGTTGTTGTTTTGATGTCTACCTTCATTGTGGCAGCTTGCCTTTCACTTTTTACTCTAGGGCATTCATTTCTCAAGTGACCATCCCTCATACAGTATGAGCACCAAATATTAGGTCTTTGGTTATGTTTATTCTCCTCCTACTTGGCCAAAATCTCTTGTCTTAGCTTTAATTACTCTAATTCCAATTTCAACATCTCCATTTCTAGGTTTTCCTTCATCTTGTCTTGTCTACACTAGGATTGAGACTCTATCTAGTAGGCTAGTATCACTACTACCCCATATGCTTCAAATGTTTTCCCATCCAGGGTGGATCTTATTTTAGGGCTTATTCTGGAAATGAACCATTCTATCTTTTTCTTTTTAGTCAGTGGTTCCTCCAGCTTCCTAGTTGTCTCCTTGAATCTTTTATCAAAGTCCTTTATTGATTCTTTAGCTAGTTGCATCAAACCTCTCATTTTATTGACCCCTTCTATAGGAATATTCAGAACTCCAAAATTCTCCAAGAATTGTTGCTTGATTTCATCCCACTCCTTATCACTTTTTGGACAGTTTTTCCTATACCACTTCAATGCTTCATTCTGCAAGGTGCCTATGAATTCAAATAGCTTGATTTCATTCTTTATTATCCCATTCTAGATCCAAAATGAAAATGTTCTCTATTGCTTCAGTAGTATCCTTCTCAAATACTAGTAACTTAATAGGAATATCCATGATTGGTCTTCTCAATGTCTCTAGTAATTTGTGGTAGGTTTCCTCTAGTTTGCTCTTCTAGTTAGGATATCTTCTATCAACTCGGGTTGTTCTTTATATTCCCTTGTCTCTATGTATTCGGATATCAAAGTACTCTTCTCCTAATAATTCATTGAAATTGCTATGAGTCTCTTCTATTATCTCTACTTCCTTGTTTTCTCGAATATTTTCCTCCTCAATTAAAATTCTTCTTGCTTTATATGGCACTCGGGGTGACTCATGGTCTAGGTGTTTTGTCTCTTCATAGTGTCTCTTCAAATTAGGGGATACTCTTCTATTTGTCAATGACATCATGTCGGTGTCAAGTGATGACTGAAATAACCTTTTGAAATCCTTGAAACTCCTCTCAATGTTAACTGCATCTTCTCCTCTTCCTCTCATCTTCTTTTTGATTCAAAAAATTATCTCCTCTATGTATTATTCACCGAAATTCAAAATTTCTAGTGTTAATTCATAATTTATGGTAGTTTGCGACAAGATTAAGGCTCAATGAAACCCTAGTTCACCTCTTTCTTCCTTTTCCCTTCTGCTTTCCTCTTCAACAACACCCACAGTGGTATGCTCAACATCATCCTCCATGATGTGCTCTATTTCTTTGCCTTCTAATCTCCTTTCTTCAGTAGCACCCATAATGGCATGCTCAGTAGCATCCTCCGTGACACACTAGTCTTCTTCCCTTCCTACATCACCCTCAATGGTGTGCATCATGAATTGTTCCTCTTTTCCTTTCACAACTTTTGTTATCATACCTTTTCTAATCTCTTGTGCCTTTTCCATCCTTTTGTGGTAATGTTCCTGTCATTGCTAAGTTTGTTTCAATCTTTCTTCCCTACTTATTTGCATTTCAATTCTGATGTCTCCACTGATCTCTCTTTTCTTTCACTTCTCCCCTTTGACCATGGGTTTTCTTGATTTGGTGTTCCATTAGTCTTTTTATATCGCATGGTATCCTTGTTTAAAGACTCACATCATTTGAAAGATCCCTGCAGATCTTAACCCCTTTCCATTTCCCATCCCCTTAAGTGTCTGCCCCCTCTCCAAAAGGTGGGAACTTAAAAAGACAAAAATTTCCATGCAAATTAAAATTTTCCTCTACCAACCTAGTCTTCTCTTCTTTTGGGTACTCCACTCTACTCCTTTGAATAGTTTGCCCCTTCAATCTTTAACTACCCTCTTCTAGGGTCCCAATGACTGAACTAAATGTTGGCAAGAAATGGGGAGGGATACCAATCTAGAGATCCGATCCTCATCCAAGTCTTTGTAGTCAGTTTATACCTTGGTCAAGTAGTTAGAGATTGATAGAAAAATACCAAGAATAACACATGCAGAGTATCACAAACATATCATAACAATAGGACACCAAAGAATCTTACTTATCATATCTTACTTATCCTATATATATGTTATTCTTTGGTCAAGTAGTTAGGACCAAAGAATAACATATATAAAGTACCTATTAAATATAGGGATGTGTCCTTTAGCATATTAAGTCAGCTCCCAGCCTCCACATGATGTATGTGCCAGCTCCCAATCCGTTCTATTTCATGCCCTTTATCCTGCTAACACTTGCAAATTCCATGACCTTCTAATTCAGTTACATAAAGAAAACTAGAAATGGTCTTATATAATCCAACCCTAAAAGGTTTGAAATGCATTGAACTATGAGAGTTATATTTAAAATAGGAAGGAAGCATGACCATAGCATATAAATTTTAGTGCTTAGAATGGAAATATGAATTATTAATACATAGAATTAGGGTTTTGTACATAGAGGTTCAATATTAGAGGTTTGATATAGGGTTTTGTACATAGAATTAGGATTTTGTATATACTTAGAAAGATTATTTTGTGTTTTTTATGGTTTAGGGTTTAGGGTTTAGGTTTTCAAATTTAAGAGTTCTAGGTTTATGGTTTAGGATTTTAGGTTTAGTGTTAAAGATCAAGAACTAACAAACTAATATGAAAAGATGTAAAAACTAAATGATTATGAATCTAGGTTTTAAAATTAAATATAAATTAAAAAAAATGGTAAAAACCAATATAAAAGAGAAAGCCACTACCTAATAACCATTAAGGGTCACTCTAGAGAAGGCAAGAAAGTCATGGAGGTGGACAAAGGAGGTAAAATGATACAGGTGCTCATTCTGTTTCACCAATATGTTAGTGTTCACTGTGAAAAGAGGTGAAAATGAACTTACAAGTGCTGTCAAAAATAAATAAATAGTTTTAGTGAATGAGTGTTTGTTTATAAAATAGGTAGCCATTCACTATGAGAGTCTATATGTAATGGGCACCCATTTAGCTTTCAGCTCTTGATTTTATATTGGAGACCATTACACAATGAACACTTGTTTAGCTTCAAGCCCCTGTTGCTAAGTGGGTGCCCATTTTTTAAAAAGTGGGCACCCATTTCCATCTTTTTTTTCCCACGGGACTTTTACGTAAAGTGGACTCATTATCTTGCTTTCACCCTTATAATCAATGCTTATCAAAGCTCTAAGGGAGAGGCTTGGAAAGCAAATGGAATTCCCAAGAACTAAAAAATTCCCCATGATCAATCCATCTCCATCCAAATGAGTCAAGCCAACCTAATTTGGGAAGAACGGATTATCTATAACATAGAGTCTTACGCCACTTAATATTGGATCTTGAAGCTTGGCAAAAAATATCCAAGTAATGAAGTGCTTGTTTATTATTATTATCATTTTCAAAGAGAGTGAGAAAGGAATCATCTGTAAAGTACCCATTCACCAACTGCTAGGAAGAATTGGAAGGAGAATTTGGATTGAGAGATGACTTCCACTAACAAGTATCCAAAGCCTTATGCAGCCAAAACATAAGGAGCTAGGGCAAAAGGGCAACCCTACCGAATAGATCTGAAAATCCCAAAAGAATTGGATTGCTCACTGGAAAAGGTAATGCAAGTAGAAGCATCTACAAAGAGCATTTGAACCATTTGAATAAATGGAGGGCCAAGTCTGAGATCTTACAACATGTCTAAGATGAAAGGCCACTCTATGTGATAATAAGCCATGGAAAAATAAATCTTAATAAAAATAGTAGGTTGTTGAGAGTGGCAAGCTGATTCCATCCGTTCCTAAACAACAATATTATTATAAAAAATAAAGCTAGATTTAATGAAGCCATTTTATTCAGGACAGACAATTAAAGGCAACATGGAGTGGAGCTTGAGTGCCAACACCTTGGCAATGATCTTGAAGGAAACATTCAACAATGTGATAGGCTTCTAATTATTAATATCTTTGAGATCACTATCTTTAGGTATGAATTTAATATTTCCTTTATTAATAAGGTTTCTTAATAAACCAATTTGCATGGCTTCAAGGTACACATTATGCAAGTCATTGCCCATAGTATCCTAAAAGTCTTTGTAGAACTCATAAGGGAAGCCAACTAAGCATGGGGATTTGTCATTAGCCATCGAAAAAATTGCTTCTTTGAGCTCACCTTGAGTGAGAATCTAGTCACAAATAATGTGTTGGACATTTAAAAGCTAGTAATGCATAGCTACAAGATACTGCTGCAATGTAAGCTATCTTGTAGGACTACAGTTTTTGGCCAAGAAAACATGCTCATAGTTCCAAACAAAGGCCTATAAAATATATGGGGAGCTCATGGAGAAGTTGATGTCCTTTGAAAATTTGTTTCACAAATTGGGATGTGTGGCGATTTCTAAGAACTCGAAAGAATTTCTTGGAGACTCTATCTCTGATCTTGAGCTAGTGGAGCCAAGCCTTAATTTAGGCTCCATGAGCTATGTGAGTATCAACAATCTACTTCTAATGTCATAGCTAAGCCAACCGAAGCTAGGTGGTGGAGTCAAACGACCAAGCTTCCAAAGTAGTGGTGGCTTGATGGAGGTCGCAGGTGGTGGCTTCATATAAGTGGTGGTGAAAATAGGCAAGTTGTCTTCCATAAATGTAGAAGAACCATGAAGTATGGGTGATTGCATCATTCTACTAAGAAATCCACCTCACATGATCCAAAGGATGTGGTTTCAAATTCTAGACACATTAAATATGTTGATGTGGCTTTGTGATTAAGAGGAGATGTGTTTAGATAAAAACTAACTCTTCATTGCTTTAGGCTTGGAATCTGCCACTAAATATAAGAACATATCAGGAAATGGTCTGACAAGACAATATTCATCATCAGGTCAACTAGCAAGGAATAACTATTGGCAAAAGTAAAAAAAGATTGGGTGGATATCATGGCTCGATCTAGCCACTTTAAGACCCTATCGAGTCCATCTCTCAAATTGCTCCATGTGTACCATGTCATATTATTATGGCGACGACCAATGTTAGGGTCAAAAAGAGCCAATTTATTACACATAAAGAACCAAGCCTCCATTTTTCTAGCTATGGAGCACATAGGCAAGGTGCCACATTTATCATAAGTCATTTCAATCATATTAAAATCTCTGCACAAAACCCAAGTAGTGATAGGTAGTAATTTGACAATCCATCACCAAAGGAAGCATATCTCAGTGGCATCATTAGGAGCATAAACATTAATTATTTCAAAGGAGTAATTATCAACATTGAAAAGAGCCCACAAAGCATGATTAGTGGGGTCACATCCATGCTCAACCAATAGTTGATGTCACGTGCATGAGAGAAATGTGACAATGCCATCCCAACCAGCTTCGTAGTTAGTGCAAAGAAAATGGTTGGAAGGACAAATAATTGGGCATGCTACATAAAACCTAAAAACTTACACTTCAACCTCTTGAAGGCAAAGAATGTCTAAAACTGTAAACTAAGAACGAACATCATGAACGAAGTATTTTCGAGGGAGGTTTGTAAGACCCTACACATTCTAGGAAATATAGTTCATTTAAATATTATCGAGAGGTATTTCCTCATTATCCAGCCACTTGAGGGTTGAATAACTACTCTAAAACATTGTTTCAGGTGCATCAAAGTTCCCAATTTGAAAGTTGAGTTGCACTAGCTGCCTTTTTCATGACATGAACTCGCCATCCTCGAAGTGCCTAAACAAGCTTCAGGACATCCTCTACACCACAAGAGAAGGGTAGTATGTCGAGCATTGCCAACTAGTGGCTACAAAGTAGCATATGTCACTTGTCACCACGCTCAATGTTCTAGCATTAGTAGGCTTTAAAATAATTGAAGTCAAAACCCCTAGCCTGCAGGCTTAATGGAGGGTTTAGAAGTGCTATTGTTCTTGGCTTTGTGGTTAACCATTGTAGACTAGCCTTCCTCTTCTTTTGTAGGAAGTAGTGGCCCAAAAGTAGGCTTAGTGATGGGTTTTGACCATTGGGAGCCCAGAGGAGAATCTTGAATCCTATGGTCAAACCTGATTGACACTGATAGTAGGTGTTGAGAAGGTTAATATGTTGGACACACTGAGAATAGCGGGTTTGACGAATCTGAATATCCACTAACTCCTTGAGGTCTTTGGAATGGTCAACGTCGACACACACCTGGTGCTACGGATGAATCGAATAGAATTTCTTAAGTTCTATGCGAATGACATAACCTAGGGAAGGAGCTATTTGGTTGAGAAAGTTCCAATAGGGCAAGGCTAACCTGAGAACTTCCACCCAAATAGAGACGTGAATGGATTTTTCTTTAGAGATGCTAAAGTCTTGAGTCCACGGTTTGATTACAAGCAGAGGAACAGACAAGCCATGGGCCCCTACTAAGGACAACCTTAGCATGGTTGGACGAGTAGTAGAAGAGAAAAGAAAAAACCACGTAGTGAGGTTTTGCATGGCCTCGAGACGGATCCCATATGGGGACCAAGACCTACCGACCCAGTCTCAATGCATGCTTTCAAGGAGGGCTCTACCCACAAACATCCCAATCCAATTAAAGTAAAATTTTCTAGCCATTTGCAGGGATTATCAAACTCCAAAATGGGAAGAACAACATCTGGAGGTGTTTCAAGGGACGTACCTCATGAAACATGTTGGGAACAAACTTCTATGGATGTTTGAGTAAGGGTGCCATTGTTGATAGCCATCAAACCTTTAGCTCGAGTAGTAACAGTTGCAGAAGAATGAAAGGTCGAGGCCATATAAAGGGAGCAAAAGAATGCCCGTAGAACTAGTGCATGACAAAACGTTGCAATAAATACAAGCAGGCCCTAAAGATATCTTGCAGAAAAATGCAGTATGACATGTAATCTACAAAACCAAGAAACCCTAGCAAGCCAAATGTTGAAGAGATTGTAATTTGATGCATCTTAACTGCTTTATTCACTTCACTAACAAAAATATAAATAATGAGCTTATTTTAATTTTATTATTAAAAAATATCTTTTAACAATTGAGCCATTTAATCTTTAAGAAAAATCCTATGTGAAATACCAAATAAAATCAAACATGAATGCAAGGGGCGAAATCGTGAAGGTATTGAATTTCATTTCATGTTGTGAGACGAAACAGATGACTGGAAAGCTCAGAAAATTCGCAGGATATTTAGCTCAGCAGTTTACTTTTCGTATTACCATGATTTTAATCTTACGCGCTTTTAGTTAGTTATGACATATAACAAAGATAAAATCGTGTATAACTAAGACCAAATAAGATTTACATTGAAAAGAGATGAAACAGTAATTTTCGAACAGAACTTAAAAATTAGAGCTTGTTTTCGAACAAAACTTAAAAATTAGTTTTCACATCACAATAATTGATGCCATGGCGAATTCCTAGTGTTGTTAGGAAAAAGCCTGCATTTCCTTGTTGAATACCACAAAAAATTGATTTAAGCACCGATGTACGCTTAGAAATAGACTGTTTCGGTATCTGCGCAAATGGAAAGTTCAGCACGTTTTCTACTTAGCCTTTTCAGTCAAGTCAAATCTTAGCGTTAACTTGACTCTAAAAGCTTGAAGTCGATATCTAGAAAGTTATTGTTGGTTACAGCAAACAGACGTCTGATCAACTTTCTTTTAGAGCAACCTGACTTTCAAGAAATTATTGAGTAATAATTCCAATGGCAAAGTCAAAAGAATGACAGTTTTCTGAACGGTTATTGTTAAATACCATCCATTTCAGTAGTCAATTTTGTGAGAACATTATCCACTTCAACAGTCAAATGTCAATTTTGACCAATATAAATAGGACAAATAATTACCACATTTTGATATGGATGAGGTGTAAATTTGCTATTGATTGTTTGACTATTGAAGTAGATGATATTTAAGTAGAGTGTTTTCGAAACAGTTATTCTTAAACATCACCCACTTCAATAGTCAACCTTGTGAGTCAAAAGAAGACAGTTTTCCAAATGGCTATTCTTAAACATCATCCACTTCAATAGTCAAAACTCAATTTTGACCAATAAAACTAGGACAAATATTTACCACTTTTCATTGTGGATGTGTAATATTGTTATTGATTGTTTGACTATTGCAATGGATGATATTTAAGTAGTGTTCTAAGACACGTTTACCTAAGAGAGCATGTGCATGAAGGAGGTAATTGCCCCATTTATTTGACTGTCTAAGTATAGAATAAAAAATTGATATTTCAAATGAATCAAACTTTCTAATTGTCCTAGCACCCATTACTTACATATAAAGATTTTGTTTCTTTTATTAACATTCTTTTGGCCATTTGTGTCCACTTTAAAAATAATACTTGTTTTAGTTTTTAATTGATTATTTTAATTATAAGAACACATATTTATAGAATTGGGTTAACATCTTCCTATTTTTAAAAGATGTGTATTCCATTATTTATTTCATTAAAGTTTATAAAGGTGAGAAATGTATATTTTGCACTTTTTTGGGTTCATTTTAATATATTTGTTTTAAATGTAATGATTAATGTATAAGTGACATGTTACAGTAGAAAAAGAGGATAAATCATATGATCTCTTATTGAATTTATTTTCATTTAAATTCCAAGAGTTTGGATTTGATTTGTGTATATTCAATTCCTTCACTTAGGCCATTTTTGTGGGTGGAGATCTAGACCTGATTTAGAATCGTGGTTTCTATTTTGACCATAGAACATTCAAATTCAAATTCCAAAATGGGGCCAAGATCAACCCTCTTCCTACTAGTTGTTACTTGCCAAGATGAGCATGGCAGTGTGATTTGCACACTAGAGTGTTGTATAGAAAGGCAAACCCTAATTCACTTTTGGAAATTCTATCAATCCATCCAAATCAATCTATTCTAGAACTTAATTCACCACATTAATAAAGCAGCAATATCACATCATCATCTTATGTCAACATTTACTAAAATTAGGACATACAAACATATGGTAAGATTGTTTAGTATGTCTTTGATCCTTATTCAAAACATTCAATTTGCTCTAAGAATTTGAACCAAAAAATAATAATCCCTACATAATAAACTCCCATGGTATCTATAGATACCACCATTTTAGATACCAAAGTTGAAGAGGTTGTTAGAGGCATAGACATGCAAGTTGTTTCCATAGATTTGGGTCAAAGCCTCACTTGTAGGGATCAATTTTGCAACTAACACAAAATATATCATCTTGGACAGGGAACTAATCTTTGAGTTCCAGATTGTCTCAACTTTGAACGAGAGGAAAACGAATATGAAATTGTCAAATTACTAGAAAGTTCATCATCTGTTTGTGCATGGATGTCTATATATAGAACTATACGAAGCTCAATATTCTTGTAATTCACTCTCTGCTTCTTCAAATTACAATGGCATATTTTTGGGTTCCTTTGCTTTTGGTTTTACTAGTGCCCACAATAAGTGTAGATCCAGATTCATTGCAGGATTTCTGCGTAGCAGATACTGCCTCTTCCACAGTTTTTATCAATGGCCTGCCTTGTATTAATCCCACCACCGCTTCTGCAAAACACTTCACTACATCCATTTTGAGCACTAAGGGAAATACATCAGACAATCCATTCGGAGCGAGTGTGACTGCCACCACAACAGAAGTTCTCCCCGGCATAAACACATTGGGAATAATAATGGCTCGCGTAGTGTAAATTTAAAAGAATGCAGACAAAGTAATTGCAGGAAATAAAAGGAACACACAGAAATGATTAAACACACCATTAAAATGGCTACGTCCACTATGAACAGCAGGGGATTCTGTTTTATTTATCTTAAACAGCACTTTACAGTACAGCCAGTAAAACGAGCTACATCTATCTAAAGACAATACACTAATACATATCTCCAACACCAACTGCCTCACCAAAGAGAATGATTGACTCAGGAAATAACCTATGCATGCCAAGAAAAAGGCAGTTACAGAGATAGCGGTTACAAACAGGAAGAGTGTTGTCGTTACAGAATCGAATGATGTTGCCGTTACATTGGGCTTCATACCACGTATCCAACAATCTCCCACTTGAAGACCAATGGGATCGGCAAAAGAACTTGTCAGAGATGTCCCCCACATTTCCACTTGTAATGTTACATTTTAATCAAGACTGAAGAGCGTAGTGTCGCCAAAAACTGTTCACGAACACTTTGAATTAATCTCCTCCACAACTCATCCGATTTATTAACCTCCAATTCCTCCTCTTTTGTTGGTACAAAGAATGGATCTTGTGGAAGAACCTCCCAGTGGCTAAGAACAAGTTGAGGACTTGCTGCACCTGATGTCCGTGTCCTAAGCTCATCGGCAAATGCAAAGCTTTCAGCAACTGGCACATAAGCCTTTACACTGAATAAATCTGAACCTTCTCGCATCTCTTCCTTCAAGATCCGTGCACGTCTCCGAGCAAGCACAGCTAACTCTATTTCAGAGACCACCTCTAAAGGAATTTTATCCTTGTGATCACTCATACTCTTCTCTACACTGTATATTGTGTTGTCTGCACTGTTTCTAGCATCAATTAGTTTCTGAGCATGCAACTCAGCCTCTCTAACCATCTTTTGAATCTCATCTTCTGACAATCCTCCAGATGACTTGATTGTAATGGCCTACTCCTTATTTGTGGCCTTATCTTTGACATTCACAATAACAATGCCATTTGCATCTATGTCAAAGGTGACTTCAATTTGAGGCATACCCCTGAAGGCCGTAGGAATACCAACTAGCTCAAACTCACCTAGAAGTTTATTGTCTGTAGTCATCTCCCACTCACCTAGCAATAATCTAACTCCTACTTGAGTCTGAGCATCTGCAGTAGTTGAAAAAACCTGACCTCCTATTTGCTGCGTTGGACATTCAAGAGGCAGCGTTTGGACTATAGAAGGCAACGAAGAATCTTTTAAAGGCAGAGATGAGTGTCTTAAAGATAGTGAATGGGATTGTGATGGCTGCGTATGATATAAAGAAGGTAGTGATGACAACTCTTGGCCAGCAGGACTGGTTTCAAAAAACTGTGTATGGTCCAAAGCAGACTGAGTTTGACCAATCACAGGCTGCGAGGGAGTATGTGGAGGCAATGACATAGATTTAGATACTTCTACAAGAAGCACTTCATCCACTTCTTTTATTGGGATAACTCCGAACCTGCAGTCTATGCCATGGTGTTCCATTTCATGCAACAATGTTGCTACACAATGAGTCCTTGTAGCTCCAAGGGGATGATCAAGAGCAATAGCTCCTCCATTAACATTCACCTTTTCAGGGTCCAGTTCCAATTTCTGACTACAATACATATATTGAGAGACAAATGTCTCATTTATTTCAAATAGATCAATATCACCAACTTCTAAACCAGCTGCCTTTTCTGTCGCTGGAATTGCAAAAGATGGACCAACTCCCATAACAGCTGGGTCCACTCCAACAACGCTAAAACTCCTGAAAACACCCAGAATAGGTAAATCCTTCTACATGGCCACTGCCCTCTTCATGAGCAGTACAACACCAGCTCCATCACTAACTTGGCATGAATTTCCAGCAGTTGTACTACCGCCCTTCTTAAATATAGGTCTGAGCTTTGCCAGATTAGACAAAGATGCACAGGCACGAATACCATCATCAACAGAGATTGTCACAAGCTTTTCATCTCCAGTTTTAGAATCAACAAGCTTAGTTTCAACAGGAATGATTTCATCTTTGAACTTTCCTGCAGCTGTTACAGTTGCTGCCTTTCTATGAGATTCAACAGCTGCCTGGTCCTGCTCCTGACGTGAAACTCCATAGCGCTCAGCCACATTTTCTGAGATGATACCCATTGGGAGAAGACAATCTTGTGCTTGCCTATGGGTTTTAACCCATGGATTAATAGAGCCTTTCCAAGCCACATAACTGATAGTCTCATCACCACCGCACTTTCACTTTCTTCCTTGAGCCATTAAAATCCCTTTCACCTCCTCCAACTCCAGCATATCTTCATTTTCTTCTTCAGTCTCCACCATGACAACATCTTCACCAACCTCCTCATCCAGGGTTCGAACCGGGATCTCCTGCACATCTTTTTCCTCATGAATGTTGAGACCCTACTTCAACATCGTATGAACGCTCGAAGCAAAGGTATTTGGATCATCGAGGCAGAAGGCAGAAGTAAGAGAAACCATTTCATAGAGGAGCAATACCAGGTCCTTTACAGACTTACCACTCTTATCTGCCTTTGCCCTCTTCCGCAACTCTACCATGATGGCTTTCCTATGTTGTGCATCCCCTGTGCATTCAAGAAGTGCTCTAAGCTCAATTTTAAGATCTAAAAACTTTTCTGGTGCAGATGCAATTCCAAATTCATCATCCTTCTTCTCTTCAGCTGAATCCTCCTTACTTTTCCAGCCATCCCACCAATGTACACAATGTTTCATTTTAGCTTTCACATTAACATCTACTGCTGCTGTATCCTCTATTTCCTTCAGTCTTTGTAGGCTCTCTGATTCTTCTAGCATGTCAAAATCCTCGCCTCTCAAATCCTGTGGAGGCCTTTCCCACACATACCTCGCCTGGGTAGTGGTCGGAGAATCAGGATCAACATCACCCATAAGAACTTCACTGGCATGATCAACAGTCAAATAGACAGGAGATTCATCTACTTCCATTGGCACACTTTCATCTAGCTCCAAGTCACTGTCCACAGCTCCCACTTCATCAAAACTCACTCCAAAGCCACACGACCAAGACATGAGAGCTAGAGCCCAATCATCCAAGACTGTTACATCCATTTTCCTGGAAATTCGTCACGATTTCCAAAACAACTTTTTCACCATAGCTCTGATACCAATTGTAAATTTAAAAGATTGGAGACAAAGTAATTGCAGGAAATAAAAGGAACACACAGAAATGATTAAACACAGAACACCAGAAGTTTAACGTGGTTCACCATTAAAATGGCTACGTCCACTATGAACAGTAGGGGATTCTCTTTTATTTATCTTAAACAACACTTTACAGTACAGCCAGCAAAACGAGCTACATCTATCTAAAGACAATACACTAATACATATCTCCAACACCAACCGCCTGACCAAAGAGAATGACCGACTCAGGAAATAACGTATGCATGCCAAGAAAAAAGGCAGTTACAGAGATAGCGGTTACAAACAGGAAGAGTGCTGTCGTTACAGAATCAAATGATGTTGCCGTTACATTGGGCTTCATACCACGTACCCAACACGTAGATCTTGCAATAGGAGCAGTGCTTCCTCCTCACACACACCCTCGAGCCTCTGAAATCATCTTCGTTTTGGAAGGGCATCTCAGAGCTGGCTTTGTGGACACGAACAACAAGCTTTTCTCTGCAGAGATCAAAACAGGCGATGTTTTTGTTTTCCCCAAGGCCATCATACACTTTCTCCAGAACATGGGAAACAGCTCTGCCTCTGTGATACCGGTTCTTAACAGTCAAAATCCCGGTACCTCTGTCATTCCCTTGGCCACTTTCGCTTCCAATCCGGCAATTCCCAACGATATTTTGGCCAAGTCATTCCAGATCAACGTTACGGAGGTGGAGACAATCAGAAAGAATCTTGGTGGCAGCTGAGTAATTGATTTAGTATAACCAAATTCTGCCCTTCGTGGATCTCTTGCTGTTTTGTGCTTCAGAAAAAAAACATCTTTTTTTTTTTTTAAAGTTATCAGTTACTTACCTGAACGCTGTAGTTTAATGCCAAGTTTATGATCCAGTTGATTACTCGTTCGTATTGTTGGTCACTCATAACTAATAATTCTAATGTTGTTATTATAATAGATCACGGAGTGTGATCTGAAATGTTGATACAAAAGAAAGCAATACAGTTTTTCTAGAAACTTACAATTTGATCATCATGGACTGTGTAAATATCATGTCTACTATTATAATACCTATTAAATCTGTCATTTTATCTGTTATATGTATACACTACTGTCGAAACATGATCATTTATATAAAAAAATTGTCCATTTAATGACCAATAAATTTATTACCAATAATTTTAATTATCATTATGATATCTCTTAGTATATTAATTATCTACATATGTACCTACTGCTGGATCGCCTCATGTAAACAGCCGGCACGTTGTCATGTCTGCTGTTTACAATTTTTTTTTTTTGACTCTGTTTCAATTTTAAAAATCAATTCAACCTGATCAGTTCATAAACGTCATTTAAATTACCTATTTTTTTTTATGGTTGATTTATTTCCACCCGTCAGATTTCCAACCGGTCCTTTAAGCTCTCCCTCTGTCGTTTTACTAATTTTATATATATATACATGTCAATCTCATTTCCCACATTTTGGCATAAGTGGGACATGCAACATCAACTTTTTTTCAAAACTTTCTAAATTGTTTCATAGAATTTAATGATTATGTAAACTAATGAGTTGTTGAATTTTTCAAGCTATTTTTTTTTAAAGAATTATTTTTATCATTTTGTATTTTTTTTTAATCAATTTTTTTCTATTATTTTGTATGGGGTTACATTATTTCATAATACATAACTTTCACTAACAATTAAAAGAAAATTCATGATTTATTTGAATTGCACTATTAAGTCCACTATATGGTCCGTGGATATTTTTTGGTAACCTTTTAATAAATATTTTATTTAGTATTAATTTTTGAATTCTAGTACTAACAAAAATTTTACACCTATGTTATTTCATCACACATTTCTCTTAGAATGTTTATCAAAATTGAGTTTTTCTTATTTTATTGAAACAAGGACATATATGTGGAGTGCAATACACTTTTATGATTTTCCATGAATGTTTGTTATTTTTTCTAACATCTTGAATAGAGGTCATTGTTTCTTTCATAATGGAGCTACATTCATTATAATTTTATTTTAAAAATAAGGGATACGTACTTATAAAATGGTATTTCTAGACAACTTCATTTGATCCCCTAAAATGTGTTCAAGCAAAATTATTTTTTGTTAGCATTTTGATAGGTGAGGAAGAGACTCTATCTTGGGTTTGATTTATGCTTAGGAGGGTTCTATCTAAAGGAGTTTTATCTAACCCCCTTCAATAAAACTCACTTAGATGGAAGCTCTCTATTTTCAAATCATTATTTTTTATAAAAATAATGTGATTTTAGAGAAAAATAGGATGTCCCACAAGTGGGACCCACTATTGTGGAATTAACCAAGAACTAGTCATGATCATGATACAAACTTGTGTTTCCAATAGTATTGGATTTACAATTGATAAGTCTAATTATCTTAATTACAAATTCACCTCATCTTAATATGACTATCTTAATATGAATACAGAAATAAGACATAGATGAACCTTGAGCTTGTAGGACACAAAGTTGTCAAATGAGCCTAGACAATATATATATTCTTGTTTAAAATTTAAGAAGGATTCATCAATGGCTTTTGGAGGAATTGAGACAACTAACTAAGGGAAATTGTCTAACAATTGCTAATCTTATAATTTATATTCTATAATCATTCTCAATTTTCTTGTACATGATTAAGTAACTTCTAATTTAGTCTATGATGTTATAATTAATGGTAGTTAATGATAAATGTGTATGTAACATAGTTTCCATAGAAAGGCAAAATTATATATCATCCGAACAATTATGAATTTCCACTAGACGTACTCTATGTTGGGCACGTGGCTGAAGCCCACATGTAACGACAATGCTCAGATGTATTCCTTGTAACGGCTTTCTTTCTGCCTTATATTCTTTGTAACTCCTCCGACCTGCAGATAGCCATTCTTGGCTGGGAATCGCTGTCTTGTCAGGGTCTTATCTCCAAATGCACGTTGGATGGGAGATGTTGCAGATAGAGAGTCTTTTGGACTTCTGGAAAAGGTTCTTCTTGCTAGCTGTTGTTCTACAGAAAGATACACAGTGATATATGTAATTCTGAGAGAGATGTATGATACACTGGGTGATGTATTGAGACTAATAAAAACTATTGCCCTTTGTTGTGGATGTAGCCAACATTGGCGAACCACGTTAAATCTTTTCTGTTCCTTTTGTGTATGCTGCTTTCATTATTCCTCTTTCTGAGCATAGTTTTGAGATTGCTGTTATTTCTTTCTCTAGTTCTGTTTTATTGTTTCTGTATTTACAATTAGTATCAGAGCTTGTGTGTAGCTTAGTTTAGGAGACGATGAAATTTTTTTTGGGAACCTGCACAGCACTCAGAATGGATGACTTGGAGAAATGGAAAATAGAAAAGTTTACAGGCCAGAACTTTGGTCTTTGGAAAGTGCACATGGAGTCTCTTCTCATCAAACAGGACTTGTCTCTTGCCTTACAGGGGAAAGCCAAAGGACAAGGTACTATGACGGAAGAAGACTGGGAAAAACTAGATTCGAAAGCGAAGGCAACAATATTTCTCTCTTTGTCAAGCAATGTTTTATTTAATGTCTCAAATGAGATCAATACGAAAGCGCTTTGGGAAAAGCTCTCTAGTATGTATGCGATTGCTTCGGTGTCAAATAAGGTTTTTATTATGAAGAAATTATATAACCTGAAAATGAGAGAAGGTGGGGTGATGTCCAACCATCTGAATGAGTTTAACACCTTAGTCTCTCAATTAGCTTCGGTGAGCATCAAATTAGATCCTAAGATTAAAGCGATTTTGCTGTTGTGTTCCTTACCACATAGCTGGGAAGGTGTTGTCATGGCTGTGAGCACTTCTGTAGCAGCCAAGAGTACATTGGTTTTTGATGAAGTTGCAGCTACTCTTCTCAGCGAAGACATGAGAAGGAAACATCAGGAACCTTCAGCCGGTGATGCTCTAACAGCTGTCAGTATAAACAATAAGGGAAGAAGCAATGACAGAGGTAGATTCAACAACCGGAGAAGGTTGCAATCTAGTCCACGATCGAAGTCTAGGGGTAGAATCGGTTCATGTTGGTTTTGTGGAAAACCTGGACACAATAAGAAAAATTATTGGAACTATAAGAAAGCTCAAAGCAACGTGAGCACAAATAATCAAGCAAACACTGCAAGTGATGGTGTTTTGGTCCTATCAGCAAGTGATACAAATGCAGATTCGTGGGTCCTTGACTCCGGGGCCTCTTTTCATGCAACTTCATGCCGTCAAGCTTTCACAAATTTTCAAGAAGGCACATTCGGTAAGGTATTTCTGGGTGACAATAAAGAATGTGAGATTTTAGTAAAAGGAGACGTAATATTGAATCAGAAAAATGGTGACAAACTAACTTTGACGGATGTTAGATATGTGCCTCTATTAAAAAGAAATCTAATTTCTGTCAGTCAGCTTATAGGCAATGGATGCAATGTTAAATTTTCTCTTGACTCATGGAAAATTACAAAAGGGCTTTTAGTAATGGCAAGAGGAAAGAAGCAAGGTAATCTATACATTCTGGACTATTTCAGTGAAGTGGGAGCTGCCTTGCTGGCTATGGACAGTGGGTCTGAAATATGGCACAAGAGGCTCGGTCGTATGAGCCAAAAAGGTCTTCAAGTTATGCTTCAGCGCAATCAGCTTCCAGGTTTCAACTCCATTGATTTAGAATTCTGTGAACATTGCCTTTATGGCAAACAGTGCCGGACCAGTTTCGTGAGAACAGGGCATGACAAGAAAACCACTCCGTTGGAACTTGTTCATTCCGATGTATTCGGTCCAACTCAGGTAACTTCTTTCGGTGGAGTGAATTATTTTGTCACATTTCTAGATGACTACACTCGAAAAATCTGGATTTATATGTTAAATAGAAAATCTGAAGTTTTTTCAAAATTTAAGATTTTTAAAGCTTCAGTTGAAAACCAGATTGGGCATAAAATTAAATGCCTCCTAACAGACAATGGTGGAGAATATTGCTCTTTGGAGTTTGATTCTTTTTGTGTAGACCATGGTATTCAACGGATCAAAACCATCCCTTATACACCTCAGGAAAATGGTGCAGCTGAAAGGCTTAATCGCACGATCCTTGAGCGAGCTCGATGTATGCTCTCCAATGCCAGATTGGGAAAAGAGTTTTGGACAGAGGCATGTAACACTGCTGTGTATTTAATCAATCGAGCTCCATCGTCTAGGCTAGTATTGACATACCTGAGGAGACATGGCTTGGAAAGCAAATTTCCTATCAGCATTTGCGGGTGTTTGGCTGTGCCGCTTTTGTTCACATTCCAAAAGAGCAGAGAACTAAGTTAGACTTCAAGTCAAAAAGATGTGTTTTTCTCAGCTATGGTGAAGATTAGTTTGGTTTTCGTCTTTGGGATCCTATTGCAAAGACTATCATTCGTAGCCGTGATGTTGTGTTTAATGAGAGGGAGTTTCTAGGTTTGCACTCTTGCAATTCACCTCTGCCGGAATATATTGATGTGGATTTGTTCGATAATGGTAAGATGCGGCAATCCACCATTATGTTTTCCTAGCCACTTGTTACATCGATACATTCTTATATGTCAGGAGCTCCTATTTCTTCTATTACCATGCCTTCAGTTGGATGCTCAATTCCCACACAGTCCACAACTGGTATACCCAGCATAGTTGCTACACAGTCCACATCTTCCCAAACGCAGGCACTAGATTCAACACAATCCTTAGAAGGACATCTCCTGCCTATCCACAACTCTCAACAGCTACCACAGCATTTATTTCCTCATTCATTGACTTCCCAAAGCACATCGTTGTCTTCACATAGTGTTTCACTGCCCTCTTATGTAGATTCGCAGCCTCTTCCCCAGTCAACGCTACATTTATATCCTTTACAACAGGTTATGCAGCCTTTGCTGCCTTCACAAGAGTCCACACAGCTCTCAAAAAGCTTAACACTACCTTCCAAGCTATCAATACAGCTTCCAAACTGCTCAACGCAGCCTTCCTCTAGCCTTGCGTTGCCCTCCCAAGGCACTACGCTGCCTTCAATAACTCCTTTGCTATCCTCCTCAGGACCAATGCAGCCTTTACAACATTCCTCGCTGCCAATAATTACTCCTACGCAGTCCACTAACTGCTCAAAGCCACTGTCTCCAATGTAGCCTCAAACAAATGAACAGGGCAGTGTGTCTGGCCAGAGCACTCTAGGTGGACAAATATAGAGGTAGGGGAGTTTTCCTCAGGGGCCTCTATAATCAGAGGTTGATGATGTGCAAAATTTATTACAGAGACTCAATTTGGACTCTAATCTCCAGCCAGAGCAAGCTACACAATTAAGGAGGTCTACCCGTGAGAAGCGGAGACCGGCAAAATATGATGACTATGAGTTATTGCTCTTTGATTATGCAGAGCCGACAACTTATAAACAAGCCTGCAAGCATGAAAATGCATAGAACTAGATGGCCGCCATGAATGAAGAAATGGAGTCGTTGAGCATTAATCAAACCTAGGATTTGGTTCCTCTTCTGCCAAATTGAAAGCCTCTTAAGAACAAATGGATTTATCGCTTGAAAGACGAAGATGGAGGATGTAAATGATACAGGGCCAGACTGGTCGTCAAGGGGTTTGATCAGCAAAAAGGTATTGATTTTTCTAAAAAAAATTCTCCAGTTGTTAGAATTGACACAATCCGTGCTGTGTTGGGCTTGGTTGCCATTTGGGATTTAGAACTCGAGCAACTTGATGTGAAAACAATATTGTTACATGGAGACATTGATGAGGATTTATACATGGAGTAGCCTAAAGGCTTTACTCAACTAGGCAAGGAGCATTTATTTTGCAAGTTGAAGCGAAGTTTGTATGGGTTGAAGCAAGCTCCAAGACAATGGTATTTAAAATTTGACCGCTTCATGACTGATAACCACTTTATTCGGTGTGAATCAGATCCTTGCGTTTACTACAAGAGGCTCAATACTGGTGAGTTTGTCATACTATTGCTCTATGTTGACGATATGTTAGTAGCTGGTACTAGTATTCAAATTATTGCTCAGCTGAAGCAACAGTTGGCTCTTCGTTTTGCCATGAAAGATCTCAGACCAGCCAAAAGAATACTTGGGATGCACATATTCAGAAATAGAAATAAAAGAGATCTCAGGTTGTCCCAAGCAAGCTACATTGCCAAAGTGTTGGACAGATTTAATATGTCTCATGCTAAACCGGTATCTACTCCTTTGGCTGATCATTTCTGCCTATCTTCAGCTATTTGTCTGAAAAATCAGGAAGAAGAAGAACATATGAGGTCTGTTCCCTATACCTCTGTAGTCGGTAGTCTCATGTATGCAATGGTGTGTACTCGTCCGGACATAGCACAAGCAGTTGCTGTTGTGAGCAGATTCATGAGTAATCTGGGCAAACTTCATTGGCAGGTTGTTCAGTGGATTCTTCAGTACTTGAAAGGTACTTCACACTTCTGTTTATGTTTTGGAGGTACTAACTTTCAGCTTCGTGGTTATGTAGATTCTGATATGGCTGGAGATCTAGACAAATGCCGGTCTACCACTGGTTATGTCTTTACATTTGTAGGGGCAGCCATTACTTGGGTCTCTCGGTTGCAACAAACTGTAGCTCTATCATCAACAGAGGCTGAATACATAGCGCTCTCAGAAGGAGCCAAAGAAATGATATGGCTTGAGCGTTTGTTGACGGAACTGGGCTGTCCAAAATCTGTATTTCCATTATTTTGTGATAGCCAAAGTGCTATACACTTGTCAAGAAATTCAGCGTTCCACAGTCGAACAAAGCATATTGACCTTCGATACCATTTTATCCGCCATCTTATTGACGAAGGCAAGTTGCAGGTCACAAAGATTGACACTAAGGTTAATCCGGTGGATGCATTAACAAAGATTATTCCTCGAGAGAAGTTCAAATTCTGTAGATCTTCTCTCGGTCTTGTTCCTCTATGACACTAACCTTCTTGAAGGGATCTCTCTCTGAGCAGCTTCATTGTCATTCCCATTGGTCTTCAAGTGGGAGATTGTTGGGCACGTGGTTGAAGCCCACATGTAATGGCAATACTCAGATGTATTCCTTGTAACGGCTTTCTTTCTGCCTTATATTCTTTGTAACTCCTCCGACCTGCAGATAGCCATTCTTAGCTGGGAATCGCTGTCTTGTCAGGGTCTTATCTCTAGATGCACATTGGATGGGAGATGTTGCAGATAGAGACTCTTTTGGACTTCTGGAAAAGGTTCTTCTTGCTAGCTGTTGCTCTACAAAAAGATACACAGTGATATATGTAATTCTGAGAGAGATGTATGATACACTGGGTGATGTATTGAGACTAATAAAAACTATTGCCCTTTGTTGTGGATGTAGCCAACATTGGTGAACCACGTTAAATCTTTTCTGTTCCTTTTGTGTATGCTGTTTTCATTATTCCTCTTTCTGAGCATAGTTTTGAGATTGCTGTTATTTCTTTCTCTAGTTCTGTTTTATTGTTTCTGTATTTACACTCTAAATTGTTTATTTATATTGTATGCTTCTTCCAAACTAAATACATATCAATTTGTAACTAATTATATTGTCTTTCTGTATGAATTAAGTACTATTGTCTCCCATAAAATTTTCCATTGTAGTTGTAGACAAGAGAACTTGATTAATATGTAACTCATTCTTTAGTTCATTGATTTTGTAACTTGTAGTTTGGTTTTTAGGTGGAAGCATATTTTATTCACGAAGCCAATCTAGTAAGCACTGATGTCCCATAGGCTATTTATGAGAAAATCCAACCTCTCACTTTCGGTTGTTGTCTTCCCTCTAATAGTCAATTACATTCTTTGATGGGTCAAACTGTACTAAGGATTATGTATGTTAGTCCATGATCAATTCTTTGTATGGATCTAAACTATAAAATCTCTGAAGATAAGTCATTGAAAACCAATTTTCTATGGCAATTGTGGGCATCAATAGTCTTGCTTCTCTTCATATTTCTAGTTAAATCATGTGAAGATGTCCATTACCTTGATTCATGGAGATAATTATGTTAAGAATATAATTTTAAGTTAGCCCTTTCCTTCCATTTCGATATGAAGTTTGATTTTATTCAAATTTGAGATTTAACCAACAATTCAGCCTATGGGAAATTTCTATCTATCGATCTATGGGAGAAAATCTTGAGTCATTGATCAACTAGGGCTAATCATAAGTTGACTCAAAAGTTGACATGTTTCTCTTGATGGAAGATCTAGTATTCTACCTTTGTTTAGTTAGAATGGAGATTGTCTATGTTTAGACCTGGTAAAAGTCTAACACTCCATAGAAATGAAAGCTTGGAAAAGATAACCTTCAAGATCCTAAGAAGTCCTAGTAGCCAAATTAATTTGAGAGTTCCATGTGCTCACACCAAAGTGATTAGTGTCTTCATCTTAGTTACCTTAGAAATGTAGAGCGAAAAACCTATTTAATTCTACCATAAGTGAAAACTCATATTAGTAGGTTTCTTGAGACAAAAATTACTTGTTAATCCTAAAATTAAGTTAGAATATACATAATGTAGTGTGACTTAGGTCCACCAAACTCCTAAAATATATTTAATTAGAATTCTAGAACTAAGGGCCTAGGAAAATAATAGATCACTAAGGGTTCATGTCCACAAGAGTCCTTTAGGTATATTATCTTATGAAATCTAAAATCAAAAGGGGCCAAATAAATATATGTTTATAAAATCCCTATGTTTGTGGGATATCCTAAGCAATATTTAATAAAAATTTGGAACTAAGGCAATTAATTAAATTAAGATTCATACAACTCCTTAGTTCCATAGGAGTGAGTAATGTTTAAAGGGAAAGCTTATAGAGTTTGAGATACCCAATGGAATTAGACTAATTGAATGTTATCACATGTCTAGCAAGATGTACCAAAAAGGATCAAGTGCAAGAGGTCTTAGAGGTCGTAAAGGTGTTATTTCTTGGCAAGGGTTGATACATGGTTTTATTCTCCCCATAATGTATTTACAACAAATGTTAGTAGTGCCATATTGGTTGCCCTATAAATTTTATTTGTGGGTTTCAAGTTTCCTTTGATGTGTGAAAGTGGAGTGGCCTTAAGGATGGGGACCTTATACTCCGTTGTGTGGTGACTAAGCTATGTATTTCCTCTCCCCTCTTTAGTTGGGATAGATATTTATAATCTAGCACATAACATATGGAGGTCTAGCAGTGGATGGTAATGGAAAGTTTCCCAAGGTGTGTCTATTTCATGTTGGTGCTAAATGAACTAAAAGTTTGGTTCCTTTGAGGAAGTACTAGTTTGAGGTGATTGTAAGGTTGCATCGCTTACCAAAGAGCATAGATTCAAACAAAGATGCCAAGCTTTATAGGATACTTATGGAGAACATTATGGAAAAAGATGAAGATAGAATTCAAGTTCAAATCAACAGACCACCCTTAAATTGATGGGAAAAAAAAAGTTGTGGACAAAAGCTTATGGAACTTACTAAGCTAGTGAATATATAGGAAATTGGAAAATGGTACTATCATAGGTAGAATTTCCATACAATAATTTAGCGAATAGGATTACTAGAAAGACACCATTTTAGATTGTGAGTGGAAGTAACTGAATAAATGCAATAGAACTAAGAGACATTAGTAAGGAAGACAACAGGAGTGTGGAGAAAAATGAATTCATAGAACACATGAAGAAAGTGCATGAGGAGGTAAGGAACCACTTGGACAAGATGAATGATAAGTATACAAAAACAATTGACAAAATAAGAAGACAATAAGACTTTGTAGTGGGAGATAAAGTAATGGTATTAACATGTTTTTTTCTTGTATAATTATAATAATATTTGTTTTAAGAAATATATAGGAGGTAGGTTCATCTCCAATGTTTAATATTGTAGACCTATATATTAATATCATGAAGGGGACTCAAAAGGAAGAAGCACAAAGGGTTTAGAGAAAAATCCCATATTGCCATAGCTAAAAGAAGAGATTGAGGAGATGTTGGATATAAAATTTTGAAAGAGCACCAAGAATTAAAATGAGCAATACTTGATGAAATGGAGACGAAGGATAAATGAAGACTCAAGTTGGATTTCCAAGGTTGAGGTTGTCCGTCTTTGTTTCCTTTTAGTCATTAGAATGTGAGGAGGCCAATTTTCAAATAACCTTGGGTGTTTGATGTAGAAGCACCCTTTGGGGAACAAACCAATCTTCCATCATGAAAAATGATTTCTTTCACATTATTTTTTTGTTTACATGTTTTGAGTTACTAGTTAGTTGTAGAAGAAGTTACCATACTTTTTCATAATTTACATTTTATTCTTGGAGTTTTGAGATAATGTTTTGTAAATGTATTTAGATGTCATATCCATGTTTGAGGATAATTGGATGCTTAAGGTGATATTAATTAGTTTGAATACTTACCATGAATTGGTAGAAAACCACAATTACAAATTTATTGTTGGTGCTAAGGCATTTGAGGTTTTTAGTGATCAAGGAGCACAAATGAAGATTTTTTTAACCAAGGAGGGCAATAAATGAGCAACACACAAATTATCTTCTCTATTACCATTTTTTTATTCAAGGAATTAATTTTCACTAGTGTAGAAAACCAAGATCATGGAAAAGGTTAACAAGCACACAAATTGCAATGGAATCAACCAATTTGTATTACCAAATGAGGCAAGCATAAATAGAGAAGTGTAGGTACTTGAATCTTCATGAAAAGAGGATAGGAATCATCTACATGGAGATGTGGTGAGTAACCTCCCACAAACATAGCGTGAGGTGTCTATGTGAGTTGACACATCTCAAAATGTCTCAACTAATTTGACAAGTTCAAAGGAACATGTGCAAATATGCCTAATCACGATTAATACAATTGTGTACATCTAGAGATAAAAAGGTATACACTAACACCCCCCTTAAGCATAGCTTAGGTGAGTATTATGAAAATGGGTCCCAGCTATAAGCCTGGTGAGGTACCCATGTACAATGCAAAAGAAAAATGAGTCCCGGCCATGAAGCATGATAAGGTACTCAAGTACAATGCAAACTCTCTTAAACCAAAGAAAGATAGAAAATTCCAGTGGGAAAAAACTATCCTCCAAACAGAGAGAAAAAGGAAAGGCTTAGAAAGCCCCCCCAAAAGATGATGCTAATTATGATTCTAATGTAGAGAAGAAGAACTCCTGGAGCATGAAACAGTTGTAAATTCTGCCCTTCCCTTAATTCTAAGAGAATTTAGCAAACTAATTAAAATTTGTAGTGTGCAAGGAATTTGGTTTAGAAAATGTACAATGTCTGAAAAAGGATGTGCATTAATGGCACATACGAATGCGAAGAGAATCTAAGAGATTCATTGTTGTGATTGTTACAACCCCCCATTACACTTTATATATCAGTGTGAGTACGATTTTCCCAATTTCCCTTTATGTGTTACACACATTCAATTATATGACACTTTATGAGTGTATTTACAACATATATGCTTTTGGAGTTCATCGACCCATTAGGATGAACCAACTGAGCTAAGATAAGATGAGAATTAACACTAGGCTTTGAAGTTGCTAGTGTACTGTCCTCTTCACCTGAAGTAAAGTATGAAAAATTGAAGTTGTAGTCAAAGTGACAAATCTTCACTACTGGGACAATGTTTCGACTTTGTGATTCTCGAATTAGGGTTGTTGTGGCAGTAAACTCAATTATTTTTTTAGAATAGGTCAGTTGATACACAGAGAGATGATTCCTATATAATTTGGGAATGAAAAGCACATTGTATATGTATCCATTACTTAATTTTATAGTTCCCTTACCACAAACATTATAATAGATATCATCTATCAATATTTTGAAGGTGTTGCATGTAAGAATTGTCACAAACACCTCTTTGTAAGGTGACATGTGTTTAATTGCACATGAACTAAGAATCTATTTGTTGACTTCTAATTTTGAAGGTGCCATGGAATTATCTTTTTACCTTCTTGAAGATGTGTTCCCCTAATTTTGTGATTTGAATCCCTAATTAAACTTTAGGGGGCACCTTGTAATTTGAGTGCATGATTAATCTTTGCTTATTTCCCCCCTTAAAGTGACACTTTATAAAGTTAGTGCATTGTGAACACTATTACTCCCTTTGATTATTTGTTTTCCCCAACAAATTTGGCACTATTATAGAAGGAGTGCTTTAGGTCACCCAAAAAAACATAAACTGACACTTTATAATATTAGTGTGATATTATGCTAGTTGGATCCATGACAAAAAATCATCCACTTTTGCAGAAAAAACACTTGATTTCGAGTTGATTTGCAAAAGTTATAGGACTTGCAAGATTTTGCATTTACAAGAATATCCTTTCTATGAGCAATTTCTTTTTTAAAATTTTTAGAAAATTAATTTTCATGCAAAAATTGTGAGAGATAAAAGAAAAATTTGGAGTAAACTTAAGCCCCCTTGGGTTATGCATGACTAGGGGCTAAAACCCCATGTGACGAAGGGCTTAAGATTTGAAATGGTCTCCCCTCATCTCTTACATCACCCCTCGAGTTTCTTATGTCATCTTTTTTGACAATTATTGACTTCTGCTACAAACAAATTGACCCCTGTCGAAAGTATGTTTGCTATTGCAAACATGTAAAACCATGATGTTAATGCCCATTCGGAGAGGCATGTTCAAGGGTGCTTTCCAGCCACTGCTGTGGGTGCCTAAAGGGTGATGAGCACATGTTTTGGCATCCTTGGAATAGCCCTACGAAGGGTGTTTCTACCTACTCTCGTTCCTATGGCAAAATGAGCGGAACCAAAGCCAAAATCTACAACTTGGGGCAGACATGCCTGTGTGAGGCATCAGCATAGGATAGAGACACCTTCCAAGGTGCCAATTTCTCTTGCAACCCCCAAAAAATGACTGTTGTCACCACTTATTCCAGCCTGAGTATGGGCTTCTTACTATGAGTGTCATTGGTTATGAAAAAAACTAGACATACATAGTTAATAATAACAAAAAACCAAACAGAGAACAAGACCTCATAGTATGAAGGCTGGCGTGAATGGGGGCAAGTAGCACAACAAGCAAATGATGGTTAAAAAACTAATCCACAAAGCTCTGATACCATGTAGAAAACTAAGACCATGGAAAAGATTAATAAGTGCATGAATTGCAATGGATCTGACCAGTTTGTATTACCAAATGAGGTGAGCATAAATAGAGAAGTGTAGGTACCTAAATCTCCATGAAAAGAGGATAGGACTCCTCTGCATGGAGATGTGGTGACTAACATCCCACAAACATATTGTGAGGTGTCAATGCTAGTCGAAACCTCTCAAAATGTCTTAACTACTTTGACAAGTTCAAAGGAACATGTGCAAATACGACTAAGCATGATTAATACAAATGTATACGCCTAGAGATAAAAAGGTATACACTAACAACTAGTTGACCACATATTTCACAAAGTATCAAACTTTGCACCACCTTTTAGTTGATTTAGATCATTTTGGAGGTTTGAGATTGCTTTATACTTGTTATTCACAATCATTTGAGAAAATTGAAGAAGAATTAGAAAGAATTTAACAGGAGGTTGGAGATCCAAGTGTAAATAGGAGGATAAATATTTAGAATGGTGTTTGAGAATCAAGAAACAAATGTCATTGAATGTATTAAGATTCATTTAGATGTAGTAATTTTCATATTAGTAAATAAACAATTGTGGCTTGGCATGTAGGGACCCCATTATAGCTAATTGTAATCATTTATAGTCTGAAAAAAATAAAGATAGTGTTACTATTCCATTAAGTTTTGTTGTGAGAGTTGTGTGTGTGTGTTTTTTTCATGCAAGGTTGAATTTATTTCCTTTGATCCTTTATGCATTACTACATTACCTTTAAGGGAATCCTAGGTTGAAGTGATTAAAGGTAAGTCTTGCTCCATAACTACCAATTCCATATTCTTGGAACTAGTTGTGGATTGTAAGAGCATTTGAAAGGTCATCCTCTAGGCTACAAATTTTTTTCCTAGGGAAGTTTCCAAGTGGTGGGACAAACATGAATGTTTCAATAAAATTGGCCCAAAGAAAATGGAAACTATGTGGTCAAATTGAGATCTCGGATATGATTAATGGGTTCTTTTTTTCTCCTTCTTCAATCAGGAG
The DNA here is from genome assembly GCA_027924645.1 of Cunninghamia lanceolata. Lineage (NCBI taxonomy): Eukaryota > Viridiplantae > Streptophyta > Pinopsida > Cupressales > Cupressaceae > Cunninghamia > Cunninghamia lanceolata. The sequence goes on from BSBN01001006.1 coordinate 5,296,389, forward strand.
GAGTGTTTTGGAACCCTCTTAGATGGTCTGTAGTTTTTGAATATGTCAACCCTCTTCAAAAAATGGAAATTAAGTTTTGATCTTGAGAACAAATGGATTAACTAGGTTTTGTTTTAGGTTATGCTTCTAGGTTTTCTAGTAGAACATTGCAAGGATGAGGTTTTGATAGGAATTGATAAATACTTTAATTAGCTCATAACATTTAATGTACATCGACTAAATGTAGAAACTATTTGTTATTTGCTAGAATTTTTGTGAATTCTAATGTGGATAAGGTGATTCCTTATTTAATCACCTCGTTCTTAAAATTTGTAGAGTGGATTAAATAGTTTATATATGAGGATTCCTTGGTTATTTTCCATAAGTGGCACAAATTTGACCACTCTATTGTCACTTTTTAAAAAAATAGGAGGAAGCATCATCTCTAGAGGAAAAAAGGCAAAAAGGAGCATAGTCATTCTCAGACAAATGATGAGTTGTCCTTGGAGAATAAATGTTATGAGGATTGCCATAATGTGGTAAGAATTAACTTTGAAGAAAATAATAAGAATGCTCTTATTTTTTAGAACCTTCATAGAACTTCTTCAAATGTAATGATTTTATAGGAAGATTTAAGAATGGGATCTTTTTTGGATAACAGGTTTTACTAGAAACCCTAATTATTCTTATATTTCTAGATTGAGAGTTAAAAATGGAGAATGGTCGAAAATGAAATCTACTTCAATGAAGCTACATGGAGGGTTGTTGTTATTGTTGAAGGTTCTCTAGAGTGCTACTACTTCATGTAACCTAACTATATCTATGTCTAGAAGTCTCTTTTGATTTTATTTAATGGTAAGTCCTATGTTAGTTATTTTTAGTCCCATTTATGTGAGTAGTTGTTATTCTTGCAATTTTAGCTATTGGTTTACAACTTTAGTGTTGTTAGTCATTTGTGGTCCATGTTTGTTGACTATTGGGCTTCACTATTGTATTTGATCCTCTTTATGTAAAAGGTTTGGGGCCCTCTCAAAATGTCACTTTTAACCTTAATAATTTTTGTTTTATATTTTCTAAATTTGTACTTGAATCACCATGAATGTTTCATTACATAACATTAACTATGTAAGGTGAGAAAAACTAACTATAAAGCTTACTACAATCTATGACAAATTGAAAATAGAAAAACTATGAAAATAATAATAAAATCAATTTCATGGCCCCACTTACACATCACCTAGTCAAAACTTCAAGTGTGTTAGATAACAACCACCCTAAATTTCTAATCTTAAAAAGAATAAATTAATTCCTAATAATAGTTGCATTTCTAAACTTAAAAAATAGTAATAATAAACTTCATGAGCTATCATAATTCTTCAAAACAATAATCGAGTAACCAATGAAGGGAAGAGAAGGCTATGGCACTAATTAAGGAGACTTTCCAATTGCTGTAAACTTTTCGATGAAAATAACAAATATAATCGACATGGAGAAAATATTTTAATACAAGTAGTTAGTGAAATATAATTTAAAAAAAAAAATCTCACTCTAATTGAAACATTTAAGGTGCAAGTAATCACTAAACAATAATAAAATATTTAATTTCCATAATAAAATGCTTACATAAATATTTATTGTTATTTAAATATTAATTAATTTTAATTTATTATTTTTAAGTACAAAAATTTATCATTCCATTAATTTCTTTATTCACTAACAAAAGTATTTTAAATTTTAAGAATTTTTTTTTTGTGTTTATATATGAGTTCATTCATGTGGATTTATAAGTCTCAATTAAGGATTTGTGAAATTTTTAGTGATGGTCATAGTGCACCATTATTGGGGCTGTCTATGTATAGGTTTTAGTCACCACTTTTAAATAATCATTTAAGGACCCATATTCACATAATGATTCTTTATGCAGTCTTTGCTACTACCGAGAATCCCAAACAATAGCTTTAAGTTACCACTCACATAGGAAGGCATATTAAATTTTCATGAAAATCTGATATATCATTTACAATCTTGAAGTGTATGAAATTAGGGTGTACAGCGATTAGGCTCTCTTGCCTAGTAAACAATAAACTATAGCAACTATCATAATACCCCAAAACAACAATTAAATATAATTGAGGTGGAGAAAAATATTAAATGTAAGCTGCCACTTAAAACATAATAAAACAAATAACATTTGATTTTAAAACCATTTTATACTTTTATAATTTTTATGAACTTTTCATAATAATAAATATAATTGACCTGGAGAAAAATATTAAATGTAGGAGCAACTTAAAAATAATAATAAAACAACCTCAAGGCCAACCTCCTTAATTATACCGCAGGCCACGGAGCAGCAAGGTCGCATTCTTTTTCTCTTCATTTCATTTCAAATTCCAACTTTATATTTTCTTTAATTCTTCCCATCCTCTCCACTGCAAAATGAATGTCGTTCCTATACAAGAGTAGTCAAACATGTCACTTGCAGTTCGGGGAAAATAATTCTATAATTCTGCACTCAGTGGTGTTTTGTAGACCAAAGGCATGGATCTAGTGCAAGAAAAATTGAAATATGGCCTGGACTTTTGAATCACTTGACTTACATATAAAGGTAGAGATATATCCCTTGGACCTCATCTGGGTACATTTTAGTTGCTTGATATATAGTAGTGAGAAATGGCACAAGCAGACAGCCAGCTTTTAGCACCTTGCTTTGGTAGGTTAAATTGTAATTTCTGTAAGTTATTTAATTTTCATTTTTGAAGGTAAGATTGTTATAACTGGTTATGTTTTTAGGTTTTGTTTTTGCAGTGAGTTAGAGGAGGTTGATAGTATCCAATCATGTGGCACAGAGGAATGTGGTCATGAAAGGTTGGGTGTTGGATCCATTCGATCTTGATTCGAGGGATCCACCGTATATAACGGGGTATGTGTCGATCCACTACCTCTAACGGGTTTTATGTCGAGCCAAAATTCTAGTGGCTTCATAGTCCTGCTTTGTATTGATGAGGATTGGCTTGAAACTAATTACACCCACATTTTCAAAGCTAACTTAGCTGGTATTGTTAATGTGGGTTTTAATATGTTAGGATAATTTAGATGGTGGTTTTTTCAGTATATCAAATTTGTATGATCTTTTATCAAAGATTCAATTGTATATGATCTTTTATCAAAGATTTAATTGTATGGTGCTGATTCATACTGATGGCTTGTTTGATTAATTTCTTATCAATGAATACCTGCAAGAGAGGGAAGCAGGATATTTCAATATAGACAGTTGATAAGAGCAAATGGGGAGCCTTAATAATGTATAATTTTTAGAAGAATTTCCCTCCAACATTAGGGAACATACATGTTTATAACAGTTAGATTTAAGACGATGGCACAGTTTGAGAGAATGTCCTATTTCTGCTCTGAGGCAAAGAAATCAGGGGTTAACCATTTGGTTTCCTGACCACTTTAAGGGACATGGAGTCCTCGTCTTCTAATCAGAGTCTCAAATAATGGAATTGTTCGAGCACTAATGTTGTCTACATGTCTATATATGATGTCAACCTATGTTTTATAATATACTTTTGTATTTTCTCAATGGCGTTGGTTGGCTCTTTTGGATAGAAGAAATTCTGTAACTTGTTTATTGAGGATTGTTTAGATGATTGTTTCAATGATAGCAATCAAATCTTACATGTATAAAGCAAAGAAGAAAAATTTGCTTGAAAGAAAATTCCAGTAAGAATTTTTATGGGTACTCTCAAAACCTACAAATTGTAGACAATGAAAAGGAAAAATATATAAAAATTGTTTATTGATTGGAAGGTACAAGAAAATGTATTGAGGTAAGTGTATATGGGGTGTAATAAATGAGGAGTGAATGGTGAATAAAGGAATGGATGAACATAGGACTAAATGGAGATTGATAGGATTGAGGCATGAGCCAGATCCAACACTTGATAGTGTGCCACTTGTTGATATTTGTAATTGCATTAAAGACATTCCTCCAACATACACACAACCATTTTGATGTTTGTGTGAATCTATCATGAGCATGCATTTCACAATATATGAACTTTCTCAATCAACATCAAAAGTAAATATTCATGTACAGAAAAAAAAAAATGGGATCCACATAAAGTAATAGATCATTCTTAGATTGTTTATGTATTCTCCTTGGTGTGGATGTTCCCTACAAACTTACAAAATAGAAAAATATATAATAAGGAGTAGCTTCTATCACACAACTAAAATAGGCACAAATTCCAAGTTGATGAATGCAACAATGTGATATGGCCATGTGGTAATGCTCCACTCAATGTAGAAATGTAAGAAGCCTCCATTTAATGTGGTAATAGATCTCCACTTGATGTAGACATGTAATATGATCAAAGATTTGTTTGTGCATATGATAATGAGTTCCTATGAATAAGACAAGTGATTATTTGAAATCTTGAACATGAAAAATGTTAGTGAATATATGTCCTCCCATAAATTTGTTGCATGACTAAAGCAAATTAAAGCAATCAAATCATACAAGCATGTAAGCACATATCATGTAATGTGTAAAGAAGCATGCAACCACATAAGTTGGTGAGAAATCATGAAGGCATGTATGAAGGGTTGCCCCATAGTATAGGCAAACATAAAGGATGAACAACCCTATAAGATACATAGAGATGATATAAGCACCATGAGAATGCAACCAAATCAAAAAATACATATGTGAACATAAATGTGTAGGATATAAGTATGAAAGTTCATGCAAAGATTATTGCCCCCTATAAAGGAAAGATGAGAAGATGAAGATGGTCTTAAAAGGCAAGACAAATATCTTAAGAACATGAATGGAATGAATAAAATAAGGTCATGAATGCCAAAGTTAACTTTCAAAACCATGCACACACAATGAAAACCAAAGTTAGCTCAAACACACAAAGTGAACATCATTGAAGTTTGAAACTATTTTTATACATATCCTTCACATAAAGTAAACATCAAAGTATTTTTGTTAAGGTTAGGGTTCAAACACACACACACATTCATTTCAAACAAAGGGAATGTCAAAATTAACTTTTCACACACACATATCCATTTTAGACAAAGTGTGGAAAAATTAACTTTTCACACATAGACACACACACGTGTGCATGCACATAGAGCGAATGCCAAAGTTAACTTTCAAAGCCACAAACACTCAATGAACATCAAAGATAGTTCAAACACATACACACACATGCACTTCAAACAAAGTGAATGCAAAAATTAACATTTTGTACACACATAGAGATGTGCATGGACATAGAATGAATGTCATCATTCATTCACATATTCATTAAAATTATTGTTAGGGTTAGGGTTAGAACTAGAATCAGGTTTAGGGCTAGAATTAGGGTTAGGCTTAGGGTTAAAATTATAAATAGGGTTAGGGTTAGATTTATAGTTAGGAATAAGATTTGAATTATGGTTAGCACTACGATTAGAATAATTAGGGCTAGGGTTAGGGTTAGAATTAGGATTAGGGTTAGTATTAGGGTGAGGTTAGGATTAAAGTTAGGCTTAGGGTTGTGTCTGTCTTTTCTAGGGCCATAAAAAGGTGTGTATTTCTACAATAGCTGACACCAAGGGTTTGTTCATGACATTTAATATTTCAAGCCACAGGTGTTGATAATATGCAACTAATTAGACTTTTCTTGAGGCATCATAATTGGGTAATATTAGTTTGTTAATGTTGTTTCTTTTGCAACTGGTTGAATTATGAGTAGGATTGATATATAGTGCTTTCAACGATGGCAAAAGGTTCTGAACCCTAATCTTGTAAAGGCCTACTAGACTAAAGAGGTTTGATCATTATAACTCATAAAAATAAATACATCCATAAATGAATGTCAAAATTTAAGCACACACACAAAGTAAATGCCAAAGCACAAACACACACTTCATACAAACAATAAATGCAAAAAAAGTGAATTCAATTTTAAACATACAAAGTGAAATAAATATAAGTCAGTGACAATGTTCAAACCCATATTTCACATAAATAATAAGTATATCAAATTAAAGTGAATACCAAAGCTGCACTCCACACAAACAATAAATAGATTCCAAAGTGAAACAAACTAAATAAACATGTACAAAATACAACTTACAAATAGTATAACACTAGTTATGACAACGTTAATAGATTGCATCATGATTGAATGGGAGGCAATAGATCTCAGGGTTTATTTATGAATTACTTCTCTAATGGCTCATTCACAATTTAGTTCATATGGTTATTCATTTAATACCATTCCACTATTTTTAATTACAAAAAAAAAATTTAATTTCTTATAGTATAAATAACCTTGTCCACCAACTATTGCATGTAATGAATTTCAAGTAAAAATATAAATATAAAATATCTAGCAATAGCCCTATAAATATTGGTGCCTATTGGCCATTTGATAGCACCTTTGGTGCTTTTACTAGTGATATACATAGTGTAACTATTCTTTGTAATGTATCATCATGATTTGATTAGTTGATGAATTTAATTCTAAAGAATAATTTTAAAAGGATGGAAGAAAATACTTGCAATTCAACTCTCTTATTAAAAAAATACCTTTTGAAGTATGCCTTAGAAACATGTATGTTTGATGAATGCTGTAAATTATTTTACATGAACTCTATAATGTAAATTTATGATACCATTCTTGCATCCTACATAATTTGAGATATCCTTATTCTAACCCTAACAATAATTCTAACCTTAATTCTTACCTTAACTTTAACCCTAAACTAACCCTACTTCTAACCCTAATCTTGATTCTAATCCTAACCCTAACAATAATCTTAATGTATGTGTGAATGAATGTTGGAATTCACTCCATGTACATGGACATGTGTGTATGTGTGTCTAAAAAGTTAATTAATAGATGTGCTTGTGTGTGTGAGTGTGTGAAGTTAATTTCAGAATTCACTTGGTTTGAAGTGCTTGTGTGTGTGTGTGTGTGTGTGTGTGTGTGTGTGTGTGTGTGTGTGTGAACTAACTTTGATGTTCATTGTTATGTGGTTGTGAAAGTTAACTTTGGCATCCACTGTGTATATGAATGAATGTGGTTGTGAAAGTTAATTGTGGCATCCACTCTGTATATGAATGAATGTTGGCATTCACACTGTGTGTGTTTGAAAAGTTAATTTTGACACACTTTGTCTATAGTCAATGTGTGTGTGTGAAAAGTTATTTTTGGCATTCACTTTGTTTGAAGTGCATGTGTATGTGTGTGTTTGAACCCTAACCCTAAGAAAAGTACTTTGATGTTCACTTTATGTGAAAGATATGAATAAAAATACTATCAAACTTCAATGATGTTGAGTTTGTGTGTTTGAACTAACTTTGGCTTTCATTAAATGTGTGTTTGGTTTTCAAAGTTAAGTTTGACATTCAATGTGTGTGTGAATAAATGTTGTCATTCAATCTATGTGCATGCACATGTGTGTGAGTGAGTGAAAAGTTAATTTTGGCATTCACTTTGTTTGAAGGGCATGTGTGTTTGTGTGTGAAAAGTAAATTTTGGCATTCACTTTGTTTGAAGTGCATGTGTGTTTGTGTGTGAAAAGTAAATTTTGGCATTCACTTTGTTTGAAGTGCGTGTGCGTGTGTGTGTGTGTGTGTGTGTGTGTGAAAGCTACATTTTAGCATTCAATTTATTTGAAGTGCATCTCTGTGTGTGTTTGAACCCTAAGCCTAACAAAAATACTTTGATGCTCACTTTGTGTGAAGTATATGTACAAAAATACTTTCTAACTTCAATGATGTTCACTTTGTGTGTTTGAACTTTGTCTTTTAGTGTGTGGGCATGGTTTTGAATGTTAAATTTGGCATTCACTGTGTTTTTGAATAAAAATTGGCATTTGCTCTACGTGCATGCTCGTGTGTGTGTGTGAAGTTAATTTTGGCATTCACTTTGACTAAAGTGGGTGTGTAGGCATGTGTTTGAAACTTAACCCTAATAAGAATACTTTGACATTCACTTTGAATGAATATATGTATAAAAATACTTTCAAACTTCAAGAATGTTCACTTTGTATGTTTAAATGAACTTTGAATTTCATTGTGTGTGCATGGTTTTGAAAGTTAACTTTGGCATTCACTATGTGTTTGAATGAATTTTGGCATTCATTCTATGTGCATGCATGCATGTGTGTGTGTATGTGTGTGTTTGATACACAAGATTTGAGTGGCAATGAATTCCCTACACAATATGATCAAATCTATATGACAATTGAATTGCTTAAGCATTGAGTAAATTTGGCCTTATATATAGTTTTTATGAAACTCGATAAATCAGCATTCCTACAACTAAGGTATGCCATGAAATCAAACAAACAAATATATATGCCACAAAATGATCAATCATAAATAAATTCACTACCATCTAGTATAAAGAGTAATGAAGAACTCAAATTCAATTACCTTAAGGAAATTCAGTATAATATTATCCGTACTCTCCTAATCAATTTCTCTACTAGTAGGGATATACACAATTGATAGTCTAGTAGGGATATGCTCAATTGATTAACAAAATCAATTGTCTTTGAAAAAATATTAGTAATTTTATAAAATGTGGCTCAAAGTGTGTACAATTATAATTCATTGAAAGATAATTTCGCATAGCTAGTCATGGGTATCCAACCCTATTGTGCCAAGATGAAAATCCTACTTAATGACTGATATCAATTTTCAAGTAACAATGGGAGTGTCTATTTTGCAAATAGTGTAGATTGTTCTTCTATGAACAAGGATGCACTAATATCCAAGTTTTAATTGAGAGAACCAACTTCAAAATTCCAATATAGATTGTGATTGGTATGGCTAGCTGAAGAGGCTATTCTTAAATATCATCCACTTCGAGAGTCAAATGTTAATTGTGGCAGTAAAAGTAAGATAAATATTTACCACTTTTATTGTGAATGAGGTGTCAAATTGATATTGAGTATTTGACCATGGAAGTGGATGATATTTAAATAGAATGAGGTGAAGACACCCACAAAACCTTGATATATTGAAAGTAATCTTTCTAAGACCATTGTTGAAATGAAGTACTCAGATAGAACATTAGAAATTATTTTACAAATTTTAAGTATAGATCTATGGAAAGATAGTGAGATGTGGATTTTACTCTCATGTTATTGTCATAAATACCCTGATAGACATCTATGCAAAATGTGGAAGAATGTAGAAGGCACATGAATTATGTAGAAGACACGCGAATTATGTAAAAGGCACATGAATTGTTTGATAAAATGCATTTTCCTAAACTATGGGAGCATAGAGAAGCCGCATGAACTGTTTAACAATATGACTGAACAAAATGTTGTCTCATGGAATGCAATGATTGCAGGGTATGTACAGAATGGGATTGTTAATGAAGCCTTCAATTTTTTAAATCAAATACAATTGGTTGGTATAAAGGAAAACTTAGCAACCTTTGCCATCGTGCTCCCTACATGTGCCAAAATCAGGTCTTTGGAGAATGGTACTTAGATTCATCAAAAAATAATGAAAAGCTGAATTTTGTCAGAAGTGGTTCTGAATGCTCTTTTAAACATGTACTCAAAATATGGGAAAACTCAGACAATGTGCAAAATGTTTGACAAAATGTCTCAACGAAATGTGGTCTTATAGAATATTATGGTTATAGGACAAAATGCTAATCTTAAGGAGACTTTAAGCCTTTTCAATGCCTCAATGAAATATAGTCAATATGGAATTCTATGTTTAAATGACATGCAAAAAATGGGTTCATTGAAAAAGCCTTGGAAATTTTCAAGTATATGCATTTGGCAGTTGTAAAGCCAAACTTGGCAACATTTACTAGCATCGTCCCAGTGTGCACCCAAATGGGAGCTTTTGAATAGGGTATGGAGATACACCAAAAAATAATTGAAAGCAAGTGTTTGTCAAAAGTTGTTACAAATGCCCTGATAGACATGTATGCAAAATGTGGGAGTATATAGAAGGCTCGTCAAATTTTTAACAGAAGGAACATCAAATTCTTAACAAAAGATGTCATCTAGGTATAATGTCATGGAATACACTGATTGTAGGATATTTTCTAAATTATTTAACTACATGAGTGACTCTTACAGCATCATTTCCATGATGGCATCCATTGTAGCCTATTCTAACCTAACATACAACCAAAACCTTAACCCATAAAATTTCATAAAAGTTCTAAGGTTTTCTAGAGCTCATGTAGGGGAAATTGATGGCAACCAAGTAGCCTCTGGAGACCCACACTAATACAGTAACAAAAAAAAAGGAATTGATCACAGTTTAAGATGCATTAACGATAATCAACAGAACTAAATATAGTGTAAGACATCAACCTCATACATGGCATCAGGAACTTCAGAGCTTCATAAGGACACAAAATATGTAACATCTTGTCCCACAATTCTGAACGGTAAGGGCCAAAACAGGACAAGATAATTTTTTTTGACATAAGTAGATAACATAACCAGATACGATTGTCAATTTGATAAATCGATAGCATTCGTGGCCACGCATGGCTAAATGCACATCCCAGAGGAGAGGACTAAATCACTCTTTAGAGAAACATTAATAAAACTATGTTCATTTTAAACACCAATGCAAATGTTCCTATAACCCATTCTAGATTATAAACATGAATCCAAAGCATCATAGTACAAGCAGATCTGATACCCACACAAGAAACTAGAAGCCAATTAGGAAACATCTCATTTCTTCTCATTGCATTAAATGATTACATCCATTCTCACAAAAGAGAGTATAATTACATAAATGAATATATAAGAACAATGGCGTAGCCATGAGTATGATGAATAAGTACAATAACTTAAAGAGTACAATAACTGATAAAGTAACGGAAAGATAGAGAACATCTCTAATCTGGTGCCCCGATAACCCATTCACTGGTCCCCAATGGTGGTGGTAACGCCTCCCAACCATACTCAGAGGTAGTCACAAGGCCCAAGTGGAAGTAACAACAACTAGGGTATACATGATGGCCAACATTCACATCAATCATAGAGAAGACAAGACACAATGTATAACGCTAATGTCACAACATAGAGATGCTCATCAATATAATGGCAAGCACTACTCATGACTACAAAGGTAAAAGACACTAGGGTGTAAATGAGATGGGGTGCCATCATGCGTGCACAAAAGAATGGCACAACATGGAATCAAGTGCACCTCTCATACAAACGAGGAGACTTATTCATGCCCAAATCAATGCCCCACAAATGGATAACTCGACATCCTGCAGACGGATCGGCCTTCTCGTGTGCATCCTTAGTTGTTAGAAGCACTCAAGGCCATGCATGAAGACTCATTATCCTAGACCTAATCTCATCTCATTTAACCAAATGGGACATAAAAAACCCAATTAAAACAATCCAATAACCAGCACAATCCCAAACAACTCTAAAAGGAATTAGAATTACCAACAAATTGTTTGACTTTTATCGAATGGTTATGTATATATCACCATTCATTCATTGCTCAGGTGTATTTAATCATGCAAGTTTTGATGTGTGCATCCATAGATTTCATCTTGAATTCAAGATCTACCATGTTTTTTTGTTGGAGAAAAGTATTAATTGTTGTTGTGGGTACGTGCAGAAGGAAAAGAGTGTGTTGGCTAAGAAACTTAACCTCAAGTCACACCAAATTGAAGTATGGTTTCAGAACCATAGAGCAAGGTTACTAGATCTTTGTGTACTTTGTATGTTTAACATTATTGCTTTTCGTTATCTTTTATTTCTACTCTTTGCTTTCCTCTAAAGTTCCAGGACATAATAATTTTCCAAGGAATTAATTATAGATGGAGAAGAACAATAGAATTTCATGCTAAAACCTAAGAACAATTCAAGTTTATGCCTTTCTAACACTGAGGAAGAGTGTTTTGCCTTTCCTATATATTACAATTACAATCTTTCTAATTTTGTTGCTGTTTGCTTGCACTGTATCAGTATTGTAGAACTAGAGATCTCACTTTTGTTGGGCAACATGATACAACTACATGCCAAACTATGAACCTAAAAGGGTTATAAGCTCATAATAAAAATCCAAATGGGCTTTGGAACAGGGTAAAGGCATCCATCTAAGCATAATGAAAGGGATATTTTGTCAGATGTAGTAGTTGCAAGTGCCCCAGTAAACATGTTTACAAAATGTGGAAGTGCATACAAGGCATGTGAACTATTTGACAAAATGACTCAATGAAATGTGATCTCATGCAATGCAACAATTGTAGGACATAGACAAAATGGATTTGTTGAAAAGGCTTTAGGAAGTTTCAAGAAAAACAAATCGGTGGGGTTAATAAACTCTTATATAAAATAGGAAACTTTGATGTGAAAGCATATAGGTATAAGCCTTAGTCTACGACTTTTCTAGCATCCTTACCATTCACCCCTAATAGGAAGCTTGAATTAAATAGATTTGGGAAATGTTGTGTTGACCCAGGTAGACATGCTAGTAGGTGAGGAAGCATAGGGAAAGATGTTTTCATTGGAATGCAATTATTGTAGGATATTCACAAATAGAATCTAGAGGTACTCGGGAGCGGAGCTAAGAGTTTGGACACTGCCTAGTATTTTTTTTACCAAATGGAAACTAATGTATGCTGAGATTTTCTTAATTCCATAATAAAATCAATAATACATCGTAGAAGCATGCATTCTGTAAAACTATTGCCGACTTCAACAAATCCAAACAACACTCAAGAACTATTTAAATATCAAACAAAATAATGTGAAATAATATACAATAGACTAAACTAACTGATTTCATTTTCTTTGGTGTTTGAAGCACTAGGCTTAGGGTTAGAACTCAAAATATGCTCTCTCCTATTTAAGTTTCTCCAGACTTCATTGTAGGGCTCATTTGTTACTAAGTATTCTGCTTCTATATTCTGGGTAGATTTATCTTCACTACCTGCAAGAGCCAGCATACAACATGGTGCACGTTTAGAATAAAAGTGCAACATACCAATCAAAGGCTCGGTACTTCCTGAAAGCAAGAGCCCCCATCTCTCCCAATATCCTCTCCCCTCTAAGATTTGTTTGCACCCCTTTTACCGTTGACTGACTTCTCTCATTCCTACTTGCTCTTTTGCTGCAACATTTACTCCTTTCACTAATTTCTCCCAATGTAGCTAGGAGGAAGATGTTGAAGTAGAAAAAATAGACTTATCTTTAAGCCCCACATTTCCACCAAAAAAAGGCGACCCAACACCTGATAGACTTTACTTCCTATGCTGCCCACATATATTTGTAGCATTGAATACCTACCAACTCTCCCCCAAAGTCATCAAATGTGGCAAGAGAAGGGAATAGAAATAAAATAATATAATAATATAATGAATTCCACCTTACTCCTGGAGGGTTGTTACATCCTACCCCCCATGACTAGGCTTACTCCTGGAAGATTTCAAATGCTAAGATGTAGCTAAAGCACACACTAGTCCAAGAAACTTGATACAATTATAAAATTAGGTTATCACATACATAAATACAGGCAATCAGTCCTAGAACATGGGTATGGAATAGGCAAGGAACTCATTTTCTACAAAATATATATTAGCATAAGACAATTTCCTCCAATCAAAATAAAGAATGATGCTAAGGAAACCACATCGAACAATCAATAGAGACCAAGGAGAAAAGCCTCGACCATCGCATTGGAAAACTACACATGACCATAAGGGCAATGTAGACATTACCACTGGGAACACTGCGCTTGTAGGGTATAGTGGCCAAGGTAGGGAACAGGGCCTGTGACTATCTCTAGTAACCACCATCAGGGATAATAAGAGTATGCTTAGGCTTGTGAGTCCAGGAGGAGTCAATACCTAATACCTGCATCACTCTGATCAAATGTCAAAGCACATGTGCATATAACATACATCATACCCAAAGAAACAATAAGCATGTAATCCAACATGATAACCAATCATGTCAACATCATAATAATATCAGAATCCATCAAGGAAATGCAACAACTGTCAATTTGCACATATATACTAGCATAAACGACACAATTTTCTCATAAATTACAGAAAAATTGGCTTTTAATATATAAAATTTCTAGTTCTCTAACTTTCATATGCATCTATCTATAAAATGGAGCACACATACACACATATACATGATTTCAACCTTTAATTTCATAGCATGCATGGCATCTCTTTACATATAATCTAATAGTTTGTCACTTTTCAAGGCATAATGATACAAATTTTGTTCTCTTCTATATTTTAATATGCAACTACATACATAACAATTGTACCACTTACATATACATACAGATTCATTCACATCACAAGGCTACACTAGGGGTTCACATGGATGTCATAGTACCATCCAAATCCAATTATAACCATGAGTCCATAATGAATAACCATGTCCAATATCCATAACCATATGTCTCAATGGTATTGACCCACCTAGTGAGCCCTTCCATACAAGCCACAATGACATATCTCTTGTTTGTGTAAGGGTTTTAGTCTCCAAGACATAGTCAAACAATAGGAAGGTAGTCAATTAGAGCTTAGAATAACTCACACATACCCCCACCCTCAAGGGTTTCCCTGCATCTACTTCCTTGTATACACTCAAACAGGTGGATCTCACCATACTCGATGAGGAATCACATCACAACACAAGACTAACATTCCAAAATAGAAAAGCCAATTAGTTTAGCCACCAAGAATGTAAATAAAGGGAAATAGATCCCAATTCCAACAATAAAGTAAAACAATGCTCATAGTTTCAACAATAAACCAAATGTAACCGCAAGAGTTACATGCCAAGAAAATCATCTATGGCCAAAAAATTACAAGCAAGATAACCAAGGTGTCGGTCCACACAAGAAAAGTAAAAGTCACCAATAACCGAAAAGAAGATTCACAATCTTCCAAATATACACATTACAACACTACATGACTACCGCTAGTCACCACACAAGGAATGAGGAAACCAAGCGTGACTATCTCCACATTCCTTCACGTGGGTGTGGACAACTCATAGAACCTCCACATGGAAAGGTACTATACCAGAACTCTGAGGTCACATACCTCATGTAGCGTGACTGCACATGATATATGCCAAGCAGAGAAAGCATACAGTGGCTGAATACTGCATGACAATGCCCTAATCATAGGAACATCCCACATAGTGCATACCCATGGAGAAAGCATGTGTGGCTTCACACTGATCTAGAGGTGCACATGGGTAGGTTCCACTCACATGCCAACCGATCGGAATCGAGGCCCTCTTGAGCAAACCCTCTACTTTGTGTGAGCAACCACTCCTCTCAACACAAGTAGGAACACAACATATATACTATATATTGGCATCATGTCCTCGAGCTTAACTCACTACCATCATCAACATGACATCCTCACTGGCACTGTGTCAGAATACCAGTGGGGGTGGCATCATATCTAAAACAATCACATCAGGGTAAGATCATAGCTATCATAGGTGCTCATACCACAAACTAAAATCATCCTCAAGAACTAAGGGCATTAGGCTAACATTGTATGAACCAAGTATTAGGTCCATTAATAAGGGGAAGTATTGAGTACTTTCCTAGGAGGTTAAAATGATCACCATCATTTCGTGCTACCATAATCCATACACCATGCAATTCCCTCCCAAGGAACTTTGTTGCTGCTACTATCCCTCCACATATTGACCTATCAACAAACCTTGGGTTGGCATTCAATAGGGTGACAATAGAAAACACATAAATGGTATGGATTTCTCCTATACATGTAATCCAAACATACCCTCCATGGATGGCTACACAGTATCACCATCCCATGGGTACATATCTCAAGCATTGGTTAATCACAACACTCAATTAGGAATACAATCACAATTTCTCTTACCCAAGCATAACTATAGCCCACACATGACTATGCAACATGATTCAAAATATACAACTTTACACAATAATAAGTACTCCCAAACATCCATACCAATTTTGTCTTTTCACAAGGGTAAATCATTTACCCATAACATCATAAATTCACTTTGCAATGCTTTCAACATAACAGAATAGTGCAATATGTATAGCATCATCACTATCATTTTTACATCAATGCATAACCATAAGTAACATTTATCACAATCATTATTACAGTCACTTCTATAATCACATAAAGATCTACATCTCATAATGACACATAATGCAACATCATGTCACAAGTCATAGGAATACCATTCATTCACAAGAGAATCGAATGCTAAAACATAATGGAATGAGTTTTGTATGAGGAACTCTAATCATTTCTCTACATTCACATCCATACATATTAGCTTAAGTAACCATGATCGTGTCAATGTCATTCAATTGATCATCAAGCATGATATGCAACATGCTTATTACTCTAACATGCATTATTTTTAGTTTGCATTAAATAAAAGAATTCACCTATATGATCTCGTTAAAACCACAATGCAATAAAGGAGATCAAATTTCATCAACAAGATATACCCACTAAGCAATTACCATTCTTGTGTAAACTCATTACGTAAGGAGGCACTAATAAACATGTAATCACTTTCAACACATAACCATAACAAGCATAAGTTATTATTCACTAACTCTTTTACTTATTGCACCTTTCACATGCTAATTAAATCCATAAGCCATCAATTGAACATCTTGACTGGGAAAAGAAAGTGTTACATAAAGGAAGCACTAACAATCTTAATTGCACAACCATTAACAACTAAGGAAGGAGAGAAAAATAGATTTCTCCTCAAATCAAGACATTACATATCATCCAATATTCATTATACAAACATGCAAATTCTACTAAGGGAAAGTTTAAGAAACTATTAGTATTCCAATGACTTCAATATGTTATCAAGGGTGATAAATGGTAGCAACTCAATCACATTAAGAGTTTATAAGAAAAATCAACAATCATCCAACACTTACAAGAGAGCATGGAGCAATCAAGCTAATCTATCCACATCTGTAAACAACTACATCCTATCATCCTTTACATCTATAATACAAGAAGGAATTAAAGAGTAATTCATGACCAATTAGGGTCATCTCATTCACTAGCAACATAAAAGAAAGACACAAGAAGAGCATATCCAAGCAAGGGTAATTAGGTAAACCATGTTACCTTTAACCTGCAAACACGTAAGGCAGAACATTCATACCCTCATCTTATAACATGGGAGAGTGATCAATCTTAACCATCAGAAACTCTCAACCAAGGTCAACACTCTAGTCCCATCGAGTAAAGTAAGGACAAGGAGGATATTTCCTCCATTATTTCTAAGCATGGGGTTGTAACTTAACCCACTAATGCCATGCGAAGGCATGAAAGAAATCAAGACTATAATTTAAACAATATAACAAGCTCATGCCACACACACCAAACACAGTGAAACATAGAAGGCTCGAGTATGCCAGAGCTCCAAGTGTGTGAACATGGGGTCTGATACTAGATGTAACATCCCACCCCGCAACCCCAAAGGGTAAGGGCCAAAAGAGGACAAGATAATTTTTTTTGACATAAGTAGATAACATAACCAGATATGGTTGTTGATTCGATAGATCAAAAGCATTCATGGCCACACATGGCTGAATGCACACCCCAGAGGAGAGGACTAAATCATTCTCCAGAGAAACACTAATAAAACTACGCTCATTTTAAACACCAACCCAAATGTTCCTATAACCCATTCTAGATTATAAACATGAATTTCAAGCATCATAGTACAAGCAGATCCGATACCCACACTGGAAACCATAAACCAATTAGGAAACATCTCATTTCTTCTCATTACATTACATGATTACATCCATTCTCACAAAAGAGAGTACAGTTACATAAAAGAATATACAAGAACAATGGCATAACCATGAGTATGATGAACAAGTACAATAATTGATAAAGTAATGGAAAGAGAGAGAACATCTCTAATCCGGTGGCCTAATAACATGTTCACCGGTCCCCAATGGTTGTGGCAATGCCTCCCAACCATGTGGACTCAAAAGAGAACACCCCACCATGCTCAGAGGTAGTCACAAGGCCCAATAAGAAGTAACAACAACCAAGGGATACATGATGGCCAACACTGACATCAATCATGGAGCAGACATGACACCTAATGCATAATGCCAATGTCACAACATAGAGATGCTCATCAATATAATATCAGGTGCTACTCATGGCTACAAAAGTACAAGACACTAGGGTGTAAATTAGATGGGGTGTCATTATGCTGCACGAAGGAATGAAACCACATGGAATCAAGTGCACCTCTCATATAGATGAGGAGACTTATTCATGCCTAAATCAATGCCCCATAGACAGATAACTCGACATCCCACAGATGGATTGGCCTTCTCGTGTGCATCATTAGCCTTTACAAGTGCTCAAGGCCAGGCACGATGACTCATTATCCTAGACCTAAGCTCATCTCATTTAACCAAACAAGCAATACAAAACCCAATTAAAATAATTTAATAACTAGTCACAATCCCCAACAACTCTAAAAGGACTTAGAATTACCAACAAATTGTTGGACTTTTATTGAATGGTTATGTATATATCACCATTCATTCATTGTGTAGGTGTATTTAAAATCATGCAAGTTTTGATGTGTGCATCTATAGATTTCATCTTGAATTCAAGATCTACCATGTTTTTTTGTTGGAGAAAAGTATTAATTGCTATTGTGGGCACATGCAGAAGCAAAAGAATGCATTGGCTAAGCAGCTTAACCTCAAGTCACACCAAGTTGAAGTATGGTTTCAGAACTATAGAGCAAGGTCAGTAAATCTCTGTGTACTTTGTATGTTTAAAATTATTATTTTTCACTGTCTTTTCATTCTACTCTTTGCTTTCCTCTAAAGTTCTAGGACATTATAATTATCCAAGGAATCAATTATAGATGGAGAAGAACAATAGAATTTAAAGCTAAAACCTAAGAACAATTCACGTTTATGCCTTTCTAACACTGAGGAAGAGTGTTTTCCCTTCCATATATATTACAATTACAATCTTTCTAATTCTTTTGCTGTTGGCTTGCACTATATCAATATTATAGAACCAAAGATCTCACTTTTATTGGGCAATGTGCTACAACTACATGCCAAACTTCTAACCCAAAAGGGTTATAATCTCATAAGAAGAATCAAAATGGGGCTTTGGAATAGGGTAAAGGGATCTGTCTAAGCATAATGGGAGGGATATTTTTTCAGATGTGGTAGCTGCAAGTGCCCCAATAAACATGTATACAAAATGTGGAAGCACATATAGGGCATGTGAACTATTTAACAAAATGACTCAATGAAATATGATCTCATGCAATGCAACGATGGTAGGACATACACAAAATGGATTTGTTGAAAAGGCTTTAGGAAGTTTGAAGCAAAACAAATCGGCAGGGTTAATAAACTTTTATATAAAATAGGAAACTTTGATGTGAAAGCGTATAGGTATAATCCATAGTCTGGGACATTGGAAGATTGAATTAAATAGATTTGGCAAATGCTGTGTCGACCCAAGTAGATATACAAGGAGGTTAGAAAGAATAGGGAAAGATGTTTTCATTAGAATTTAATGATCGTAGGATATTCACAAATAGAATCTAGATGTGCTCAGGAAGGGACCTAAGAGTTTGGGCACCACCGACAGTATTTACTTTTTACCAAATGGCAACTAATGTATGCTAAGATTTTCTTAATTCCAAAATAAAATTGATAATACATCGTAGTAGCATGCATTCTGTAAAACCATTGACGATTTCAACAAATCCAAACAACACTCGAGAACTATTAAAATGGCAAATGAAATAATGTGAAATAATATAAAATAGACTAAACTAACTGATTTCATTTTCTTTGGCATTTGAAGCACTGGGATTAGGGTCAGAACAAAAAGGATGCTCTCTATTGTATAAGTTTCTCCAAAATTTCATTGTAAGAATCATTTGTTAATGAGTATTCTACTTCCGTATTCTGGGTAGATTTATCTTCTTGTTTGACATAATCTTCACTACGTGCAAGAGCCAACATGTAGCATGGTGCAGGCTTATAATAGAAGTGCAACATACCAATCAAAGGCTTGGCACTTCTCAAAAGCAATAGCCGCCATCTCTCCCAATATCCTCTCCACTGAGATCTGATTGCACCCCTTTTACCCTTGACAGACTTTTCTCATTCCTACCTATCCTCATAGATATTTTTGTTGCAGTATTTACTCCTTTCACCAATTTCTCCCAACACAGCCAGGAGGAAGATGTTGAAGTAAAGAAAAAAGACTTATCTTAAAGCCCCACATTTGCACCAAAAAAAGGTGACCCAAAACCTGATAGACATTACTTCCTATGCTGGCCATAGATATTTGCAGCATTGAATATCTACCAACTCTCCCCCAAAGTTATCGAATGTGGTAGGTGAAGGGAATAGAAATAAAATAATATAATAATATAATGACTTCCACCTTACGCCTGGAGGGTTGTTAGAAAATACTTTATTGAATGATCAAGCTTAGATTTCATACATTATAGATGAGACAGAAAAATAGTCTTTATTTGTATGCTCAATTCTGTTGACATGTGTTACCAATTTCTCCTAATTCCTTGCGTACTCAGAAACAACTTCGATCTAGATTTTCTTAAACTTCCACTGTTATGGGCTTGCAGTCATTGACTATTCATTCCTCTTCTCATTTTTCTTCACTACACTTCAATCTACACTCTTATTTTCCCTTTTTGATTTTGTCTTGGTTTAAGAAATTGAACCTCCTTCCCCTGTCAATTGCTCCTCTTCTTCCATTATACATTCTATCATTTTTCCTCTAGAACCATAACAGGAAGTTTTCAAAACGTGCTTCAAAATAGAAACTGTCAACAGCTACATGAGCTTGATCCCTCTTAGGGTCCAAAAATGATTTTCTTTCCAAACTATTCAGATTTTAAACAAAAACAAGGGACACTAAGAAACTTAACACCAAAATAGAGACATTCATCAGTCTTAGGGCACCTCTCTTCATCTTTTTACACGGTTGAAAGAATTAGAAAGATTTGCCATCATAAATGAGAAAAACTCTTGAAACAAATCATAAAATCATTAAAAAATTTAGAAAATCATTCGCTGATAATGAGAACAATCCCAATAAACATATGCTTGCTTCACTACATAAAAATACATGGCCTAATAATGAATAACCAAAATCAATTTTGAAGACCTAAGCCATAGTAAAATCAAAGTCATTTCAACTGAGTTAGTTTAGCATGTGAAAAGAGGAAGGAATAGAAAGAATAGAGCTCCATGATAACATAGGGTTGGTAAAACTATGAATAACAGTGAACAAAAGCAATTACACCATAACCGTAATCAAAGACAATGATATTATAAAGCGCAAGGAGCTTGAATCAATCACATTCTGCCAGAGAAAATGAAACCCCCAATGTTGTGATTTCCATAATTAGTGCTAAAATTTCACATCACCCCACAAAATAAAAGGGGCTTATAGGCATACTAAAAACACAAACTAGAAAGGAAATGCTTGAGAAAACTAGGTAATGCAAGCGATAACAAAGTATTCAGCGAGTAGCATCTTTTGCATCCATGGTGTCCAACTCTTTGTCAACATCTATGCATACAATAACACTTGTTGTATTCTGCATGCAAATAATAGAGTAAGGAGACATATAATAACCTTAAAAAATCTTCATACATAGATGAAAAGCCAAGAAAATTTATCAAAACCCAAGAAACAAAGCCAAAGCCAAAGCCGAAAGATGTGATGTTGAATCGGGAATGAGGGGTTATATATATATAATTTTGAAAAAGCAAATAGAAAATGTAACAGCAAAGGAAATAAACGAAACACCATGAATTCTAAAGTAACTGCCAAGAGATTTTTTTTTTTGGGTATGTATTTGCAAAATCAATCATGGTAATTAAAACCACAAAGATTCTAGCCTATTTTTAGGGAATGACTACCAAAAAAAATATTTTTTATTACGGAACGACTACCAAAACAAAAAATTGTTAGGACTACCAAATTTTTTTGGTAGTTACAAAATGTGTGGACATATAGAATGGCCTATTAGGCAAAATATCTTCTTTTTTACTAAAAGAGGCATAAAAAATTATTCAGACCATAACAAAAGAAGTACAAAGCAAGGGCATTACACAACCCTATCAATCTCTATTAAGTGGTCCAACTTTTGAAACAAATCTGGGGGTAATTGACCCCTATCCACAATGTTCCAATTTTGCATTTGATCAGAGGCCCATTTGACGAAACAATCCGCTACTCCATTCCATTCTCTATGAATGTGAATGAAAGTAACAGATTTCAAAGAAGCACACATATTAAGAATCTATTTAATAATCAAACTTAAATGCCAACTAACATCTTCTAATTCCTAACATCTTCAGAGTGGTGCTTCGAAGGGTGCTAGTTAGGTCATGAGAAATAGATGTAGACATCATCTTCCAAAGATAAATAGGGAGGGGCGTTGGTGTCCTTCTCCAAAAGGAGTGCTGAAAATCAACACTGATGGTTCTTCTCGAGGAAATTCTGGTCATGCTGGTATTGGTGGAGTTTGGCAAGATAGTTCTAGGACTATTCAGTTTATCTTTTCTATTTATAAGGGTCTGCATACTAACAATTTGATGGAGGCTCTTGCCATTTTATATGCAGTGGAGCACAGATGCAATCTTGGGTGGAGAAGGATCGTTTGTGAATATCTTCTTTTTTAACCACATATCTTAGGTACCTAATTTTTAAATGACATTTTTTTATGTCTAATTAGTCCCTCCTTTGACAAATAGTATTATTGTGATCAAAATGTCTTAACTAGTGATTAATAGTTGTACTTATCAACCAATTAAATGTTTTTTTTTCACTTATAATTTATGTTTATTTTTATAAATTATAAAGTAACTATTTTATATTTAAAAATATAAATAACTGATATAAAGCACACAAGAACAAAATTTAAAATAACCACCATAGTTTTATTAAATTAATGGACATAACAATAAAGCCAACATAAAGTAATAAATCTATATAAATACAAGTAATAGTTAAACATAAATCATAAAAATATGAAATGAAATAAGCTACAACAACTAGGGAAGCATACGAGATACTTGAAAAAGGTAACTGCATTATATTTTATAGATTTTCATAGAAAGACTTCAATTTAATTTTCTTTTCTTTTCTACATAATGAAATCTAAGTTTTGGGTTTTTATTCATTGCTGATTTATAAAAATTAACTGCAGCTAAATAATATTTAATAAATACATTTCATTATTGCTTTTTGTACAATGTAATTTAATTTAATGGTTTCTTTATGATTAGTGTATTATGAAATATATAGTGCCATAAAATATCTAATCAAATAAAAAGGACAAAAGTATCTCGACAAATGAGAAGTTATTGGAATGGTAAGTTGTTTTATTTATTGTAAATTAAATAGTACTTTTATTTACTTTTAAGTTATTTTAATGAAAAAACTCCAAATTAATATGTTACCTTTTATTAGGGCTACCTTTCATTTTCTCTGTAGAATAATTGTTAGGGTTACCTTTTGTTTAATTAAAACCAAGCAAACTATATTAGTCAAGGGCAAGTACATTATTTTTTTCTAGACTTCAATTTAATTTTCTTTTATTTTGTACATAATGAAATTTAATTTCTTGATTTTTATTAGTTGCTATTTTATAAAAATTAACTATGATAAAATAATATTTTATAAACACATTTTATTACGGCTTAAATTATATTTTAGGAACTATCCTAAAATAATATTTTATAATACTATATTTATTACGGTTTCTATTTGATTTATGCACAATCAATTAATGTGTCCTAAACTAATATTTTATATCACTATATTTAATTAGGCTTTCATCTTGTTTTTTCACAATCAAATTAAATTTATTAGTTTTTACTAACTTTTAATACATCAGAGAAGTTATTGGAAATTCTTTTATTTACTGTAAATTAAATATTACTTTTATTTGTTGTAGACTTATTTTAATCAAATGTTATTTTATTTACTATTTAATAATATTTTATTTTAATTAAATTAAATTTATTACTTTCTACTAACTTTTAATATGTTATTTTATTTAACTAATATACTTTCTATTAGTTGTTTATATGTATTTTTAAAACAATAAGTTCTTAATCTATGTTTGTTGCATAGGTTGTCATTTATGTCAACAAAATGGTGATCAATGATGTTAGAAGATTAAGTGATCAGAAGTGTTTAGAGGTGGAAAGCATAGTGATGTGTATATACTATAAAAGGAGTGATGATCAAAGGAGTAGACAAAAAGAGTTATGACCAGAGGAGCAAGAGAAGGAGTGATGTTCAGAGAAGTTATGAGTTAAAGGATATGATGAAGAAATTCTTGAGCATACTATTGGACTAGTATAATTTGTACATAGTTGTACCTTATCTTCCAATGTTCATGGATAGTTGAAAGTTGTCAAGTTGTAGGATATGCTAACATGGAGAAGTTGTGGTTTCTTGGTTTTGATGAAAAGAGTTGTGATTGTTGTCTATGGTGTTTGTGAATGTTGTATTCATTGTCCTTTGATAAAAAGAATTGATATTTGAATGAAAGTGTATTAGGTTTTGTTAGTGTAGGTTTTTTATTTTCCTTAGGGATATTTCTTTTTCCTACACTTTATTAAGCTTGCTTAGGTTTATTATAAGTGGTTAATATGAGGACACGTAGAGAAATATATCAGCTACATGTGTAACTCTCTCCCACACATGGGTAGTTGAGTTACACATCCCTTTTTAGGTTTTTGTGCCACCTCTCATAACCACTATTTTGTCCTTATTATGGGGTAGTTAGAGTTCTCACACTCTTTTGTCTTTATGTGCCACCCCTTAATAACACCTTTTTGTTTTCATGTAAGGAGGTTATGCCATATGTTTTGGCATTTACCAAGTAGGTAAAATCTCCCACCTTTTATGGGATATGAGAGTTATTACACCTCTTGGATGTATATGCCCCACATGTTTTGGCATTTACCAAGTAGGTAAAATCTCCCACCTTTTATGGGATATGGGAGTTATTACACCTCTTGGATGTATATGCCCTATTTTTGCTATATATACAATACTCTTCTCTCACCATAGCAAGTTAATGAGCAAGTTCACAAGTTTGAATATCAGTTCAGTGAGAGTATTGAGAGTCTTCTCAAAATTCTCTTTCTTTGTCTCTATTTTTCTCTCATTTCAAATATCTCTTCATTCTACTATTTTGATCTTCGATCATCTGTTGAGTGGAGGTGCATATGATCTACAACCAACATCAGATCTTGGCTCGGTTCTCACTTGTCACAGAATCTAACAGGGTCTCAGAGCGCAGGTCACCGGTTTGAGTCCCTCGAGCCCTCGACCCTTCGTCCGCGTAAGCTTGGCTTATCGACATGGTACGTAGTGGGTACAAATCCCACATGGTACGTGGTTGTATCTGGCTCTATCATGTGGGGGGGTGTTGGCTCATAGAATCTAACATGGTATCAGAGCTGTGTTGTTTGGTATAGCTCATTATTTTTCTGATTTATTTGAGAGATTTGAGATTATTAGATCACTAATATTTTTATTAAAAACAAAGTATGTTCTTCTCCTGCATCCTTGAATGAACTGGAGAATCAGAAAAGTTTAAAGGAAAATAGGCATCTGGGTAATCTGGTTTGCATATATGTGTTCTTGTGAGATCTGGGTGATTGCAGCTTTGTGGTAATATTGGAGGCATCTTTTAGTACTTCCAGAGTGTCCAGAAGGCTTGAGAAAGTCAAAAGTGATTTTTACTCCACCAAAATCAGAGATTGGAGGACACGGTAACAAATCGGGGTTTTTCTTTTTTAAAAATTTTACCAGAGCTGTTTTCATTTGTGCTTCAAATTTCTAGCTTCTACTCATTTTCAAAAAAAGAGATTTTTGGGTTTTGTTCCTAGGATCGAAAAACTTTCTGGGTATCTATTAGTTTTTGTATACAACTTACATATTTTATAGAAATGATGTTAGAAAAATACAGCAAAACCCCTCTCCATTGGCGTTTTGGAAATTACAGTTCAACTTCCAAAGGCCGTAACTCGGGCTCCCAACCTTGGATTTGCGAGCTTCTTTTTTTTATTTTGGCTAATTTTTTGTGCTCTATGTTGGTACAATTTTTTTATTTCAGTGTACAAAGTTTTTAGAAATTGCAGATTCTCAGTCGTGACATTGCACAGTTCTCATTTTTGGGAACTTCGGAGGATCATAACTTTCACATACAACCTCGTATCGAGGCAATTCTTTTTTTGAAAGTGTATGATTTTTTGAGTAGACAACAGTGGTACTATTTATTTATCTAAGTATTGTGCCAAAGTTGTATTTTTAGCATATGCTCTTTGTGAGGGTTTTGCAATGCACTGAAATCAAGACCACTTAGTATTTCTTGCTAGTGGCAGCTGTAAATGCACTAAATATAAAGTGCCAAATCAAATTTTCTTGGGGGGGTTCTTTGATTGAGTGGAAAAGGGGGTGTCTTATGTGCTCTCTTTGAGTCACATCTTTTATGGGGTTATTGTAATCATTTTGAGGGTTCATCATGGATTTCAGTTATTTCCATCCTTCTGTTGTTAACCTTAGAGAACTATTTGTCATGGAAACAAGGGATAAAGAATCAATGCCTTGAGGAGGATCTATTGCCTTATCTCCTTGGACTCATTCCTGAGCCAAGTGACTATGAATAGAAGAATGCATGGTTTAACAATAATGACATGGTCTATGGACTAATATGTATTACTGTTTCTAAGGATATTCTACATCACATTGAGCACACTGATTGCCCTTTCACTTCTTGGACCATCATCCAGCAGTTGTATGGAGACTTTGGATCTTCATCTAAGAGTGATGTTTCCTTGGATGACCAGGCTCTGGTGGATGATACTAAGTCTTCTTTTACCCTATCTTGTGTTACATGCATTGATACCCCATCTTCAGATACATCACCTATTGCTTCATCAGATTCTAGAGATGCTTCTTTGAGAGCTTCCAGTGATTCTTTGTAGTAGGATCATTATAGTCTTCCTGATTGGGATTCCTATTTATCAAACATTGCATCTTTGTTTGTGGAGTCTCACATTTTAGATTTGGAGGACACATTTGAGGGGCTATCTCTCCTCTTTCATGACAATTATTTTGTCCTTGCACCTATTGTTACTACAGAGTTCAGAGAGGCTTCTTTGAGGGCTTCCAGTGATTCTTTGTAGTAGGATCATATTTGTCTTCTAGATTCACTTCATTGGGACTAATTTCTACCAGACATCTCTTGTTTGTTTGTAGAGTCTCACATTTCAGATCTAGATGACACTCTTGAGGACATTCAACTCCTCTTTGATGATAGTCATTTCATCACTGTTATCCCATCTTCCTTGTCTTTGGATCTTGTACCTCCTAGTTGTACACATGAGATTGGATTGCTTCTACCTTCGTGCATTGAGGCATCTTTTGATATTCACATGGGGACACTTGAGTAGAGTTCTGAGATAGGATACATCTTGAGACTTCCTTCCTCACCTTGCTTCTTTGAGTGGGAGTTACTTCGACATTCACCATTGGAGTTGTTTCTTCCTAAGGGGAGAAATGTCATTTGTCACAAATGGATCATCTTGAGCATTCATATATGGGCATCCTCTTTTGGCATAGGAGCTACTTTTTTGTGGGGGGGTTTCATAGTCTCTTTCACTCTCTCTATTTTGGGGGGGGGGGGTTCTCTCTCTTTGGGGGGAATTTTTTGTACATGGGTACCTAACATGGCCTAGTAGCCGAGACCCATCTTTTCACCCACCTAAGCTACGCTTAAGGGGGGTGTTAGTGTAGGTTTTTTATTTTCCTTAGCGATATTTCTTTTTCCTACACTTTATTAAGCTTGCTTAGGTTTTTTATAAGTGGTTAATATGAGGACACGTGGCAAAATACATCAGCTACATGTGTAACTCTCTCCCACACATGGGTAGTTGAGTTACACATCTTTTTTTGGCTTTTTGTGCCACCTCTCATAACCACTATTTTGTCCTTATTATGGGGTAGTTAGAGTTCTCACACTCTTTTGTCTTTATGTATATGCCACCCCTTAATAACTCCTTTTTGTTTTCATGTAAGGAGGTTATGCCACATGTTTTGGCATTTACCAAATAGGTAAAATCTCCCACCTTTTATGGGATATGGGATTTATTACACCTCTTGGATGTATATGCCCCACATGTTTTAGCATTTACCAAGTAGGTAAGATCTCCCACCTTTTATGGGATATGGGAGTTATTACACCTCTTGGATGTATATGCCCTATTTTTGCTATATATACAATACTCTCCTCTCACCATAGCAAGTTAATGAGCAAGTTCACAAGCTTGAATATCAATTTAGTGATAGCTCAGTGAGAGTATTGAGAGTCTTCTTAAAATTCTCTTTCTTTGTCTCTATTTTTCTCTCATTTCAGATATCTCTTCATTCTACTATTTTGATCTTTGATCATCTGTTGAGTGGAGGCACATATGATCTATGACCGACATCAGATCTTGGCTCGGTTCTCGCTTCTCACAGAATCTAACATGGTCTCAGAGCGCAGGTCATCAGTTTGAGTCCCTTGAGCCCTCGACCCTTCATCCGCGTAAGCTCAGCTTATCGATGTGGTACGTAGTGGGTACGAATTCCACATGGTACATGGTTGTATCTAGCTCTATCATGTGGGGGGGTGTTGGCTCGCAGAATCTAACATGTTTTAATTGTCAAAGGCATAGGGATTTATACTGGAGAAGCTTAGGAGAATACTCCACATTTCTCTACATTTGAAGATATGGCCTTGTGATTTGGAGGTCAGACAGAGATAGATATGAAGTATGCATGATTTATATTTTAGAGCATAAAATTTACTACAAAGATTTCTAGAGCTAACAGAGTGAAGATAGTGGTACAGTGTTGTTGCATCACAAAGAGATAGTATAATGCTCTGCATTTCTTCACACTTGAAGATATGATCTTCCATCTTAGAGGATAGTTGGTTATAGATAAGAGGTATGATATATTCCATTTTTGAATGATACAATGTACCACAGAGGTTCTTCGGAGTCAGCAGAGTAAGGACAAATCATGTTGCTAATGAGGGTTGTCAAAGGGAGAAAGTAAAAGTCATTGCATTTCATTGCACTACACCATTTGGCTTTGTTGTTTGGAAGATAAGTCCATATTGTTTGTATGTTTGGTTAATTCAATTTTTAAGTATTTTGGAGTACCGCAAGTATGTTTTTCAATGTTCTATATCAAGACATTGTAATTAGAGTATGCAAGGGATACTAACAGCAATGTCTATTTACACTAGTAAGAAGAAGTAATAACCAGAGAAAGGAATGTTTGACAAGATCTTTCAAGTCTTATAATACTTGGTGTATGAACTGCATGGTGTTATTTTCTTCTTCTGGTATGGCTTTAGGTCTAGAGCTAATGTGTGGAATAAAAAGTGTTTTCTAAGCCAACTTGTTGTGTCTAGGTGGTTACGCCATGTGTTTGGAATTGTACGCTAGCATTGAGATGTGTGCTAAGGTAAAATAGGTCTTGGTTATCACTTGGAATGAACCACATAATGGGATTTGTTTCCTACATTACCACTAATGACTTGGAAGCTAACAAACAAGGTTGTTAAACATTTCATGTTACACGTTTCATCTTGGCCAACAAAGGTAGAGTTTTGAAGACTTGTGTTAGGACCCTGTGTTTAACCCTTCTCTTTACTTTGTTAGTATATTACATTTGGATGCATATGCTTTGTAAGTCATTCTCTGAGCATATTTTATTATCCCACATTCATGGGAAGCAATAGTTGTTTAGATTATACTTAGTATATAAGTACGTGTTGAGGCCAATGAAAGCATCCACGAATTTATTGTATTGAGCTTGCTCAAAGGAGGTTGCCCCCTCGAAGTGGCCTACGATCAATAGATTCCTTCTGTGTTTCTACTATTTCTATTATTTCATGCATTTTTCATTATATTGTTGTAGGAGAATCCTCTCATCTAGTATCAGAGCACTTTCTTGGGCTCGCTGGGTGGAATTTCTACCAATTTTTTTTTTCCACAGTGGCCTCCATGCACTGTGATTTTTGTAGTAGTTCTTTCTTTGTCTCATCTATATTGTTTATTTCAATTACAAGTTTGGATTAGGGAATATCCCTATCTGTTTAACTATGGGAAGTGCCTAGGCATAGCCCTAAAACTTATTGTGAGGAGTACCACAGGAACCCCGAAGTAGCTGGACCATTGAGAGGACTTGCCAACAAAAAGGGTAACGACCCCTACCTGATTGACTAGTTCCCATCCATGAGGTAAACCAAGAGCTGTCGTTTGTGGCAAAGTGGTTATCAGTTTTACCTGAGCTGTGGAGTGAGGGGTATTGCCCAAATACGCAAGTGATTAGATAGCATTAGTGGCCGAGTGATTCCCCTGAACCTTTTGGAAGCTAAACATACTTGAGGCTGAGATCTATTGATTGCTGGCAAATCACAAATTGAATCCATCCATCTAGAGCAGTTTGTAGATCATTTCCAAAAAAAAAAAGAAAAAAAAAACTATTTTTTCTCCATAGCTTCCTTGTTTTAGCTCTGTTTCCTCTCAAAATTCACTGGAACCCCTAAAATTTCATTTTGCATATTTCCTTCCTTGAGGACTCTATCCGGAATTCCACTTATCAAAGCCAGAAACCCCACATTTGTCTATTTTTAGGGTTTGCCATAACTCCTTTGATTCTCACCCAATAGCCTTCAAATTTTACCATAGTGTTTATTTCATATTTCTACTCCTTTGTCCCTCTTGGACAAATTTTCTCATTCTTTTACCTCGCTTCAAAAATCCCCATTTTATGCTCCCCTTTCCCTCAAAAAGTGTCCAAAACATAGTCAAACCCCAATTACCCATTAGAGTTTTTCCCAAATCCAAATTTTCCTTTACTAAAAAGGTTTCTGGATTTGTTTTTCTACCCATTACCCCCCCAAAAAAAAAACTCCTGGTTATGGTTGTCACCTGCCTAGGAGAAAAAAACATGGAGGATGAACTTGCATCCCTCAAGACCACACTCCAAGATTTAGATGAAAAAATTCTCAGCCTTAATCTTTAGCATTCAGCCATGAATAATAGACGGTAGCTAGAGTCTTCTGCAAACATCGGGTTTTCTTCTTTCGATAATTTTTGTGGGCCGAAGCTTGATTTTCCTCGCTTCAATGGTGATGATCTAACTGGATGGATATACTGGACAAAATAGTATTTTAGTTTGCATAATACTTTTGATGTCAACAAAGTCCCACTTGCATCCTTTCATTTGGAACATGAAGCCCTTCAATAGTTCTGTTGGTACATCAAGGCTCATGAACAGCCAAAATAGATAGATTTTTACAAAGTCATTTTGCAATGATTTGGCCTTAGTACTTTTGATGACTTCACATGAGCACTCACTAAACTGTGCCAAGCAGGCACTATGAGAGAATATAAAATAGAATTTGAACAACTAGCCAATCACACAAAGGGATTATGTGATGAATTTTTCAGAAGTTGTTTTGTTAATGGTTTAAATGATGCAATTCATTCTAAGATTGAAATGTTCCCTACCGACACAATGATGGAAGCCCTAGGGTTGGCTAAGTTGGCAGAGGACAAGATCATAGCTCAACAGCGATCCAAATCCAATTTTGTTCCATTCAAAAATATGGCTTCCCAACGACTTAAAAAAATGCTAGCTCCTAGAACAACTCCTATCAAGCATTTGACTAAAGCAGAGATGTGGGCATGTAGAGAAAAAGGGCTTTGTTATAACTGTGATGAGAAATTCACTTGGGGACATAGCTGTGTTGAGAAAAAGCTCTATCTCTTGGATGTGGATTCTCTACCTAAAACTAAAGTTTATGCAGATGCTCAGGATATAGTGGATGATTAGGTCGACACTTAGCAGCTGCTTGTTGACCTTGCTTCTCAGGAAGACCACCCAGAGATCTCTCTCCATGCTTTAGTAGGAGTCACCACCCCACAAACCATGTAGGTCAAGGGTTACTTCAAGAAGCTCCCTCTTACAATACTCATTGATTTTGGTAGCACTCATGACTTCAATGACCCTAGGATTGTCGAACACGCTGATTGTTTTGTCCATCCTTGGTCCAACTTTGAAGTCACAATTGCCAATGGGGGCACATTACCTTACAAAGGGAAGTGTCACAATGTATGTATCTCTATGGGAGATTATAACGTACACTCTAACATGTTTGCCTTGCCCTTAGGTGGATGTGATGTTGTTTTGGATGCCCAATGGTTACACACTTGGACCCATCTTATGGGATTTTGCTGAACAATGGATGCAGTTTTTAGACAATGAGAAAAAACACACATTAAAGGGCTTACAACCGAGGTCTCTCAACTTCATAAGTTCACATTGAATGGAAAAGCTTCTTAAGAAGAATTCACATGGTGTCATCACTCAACTCCATTCAATTCAGATGCAACCATTAGCGGTCTCCACTACTCGTTCGGATCTACAGCAAATTTTGGATAGGTATGCATGTGTCTTTGTCGAACCAGTGGGATTGCCACCTTCACGACTAGAGGACCACCATATTCAGCTCCTTGAAGCATTCCTCCCAACATCAAGCCTTACCGCTACCCATTTCATCAAAAGATAGACATTGAGATGCTCGTTCGAGATTTATTGAAGCAAGGTATTATTCATCCTAGTACCAATTCCTTTTCTTCACTAGTCCTTGTAAGGAAAAAAGATGGGTCATGGTACCTTTGCATTGACTTCTAAGAACTTAATCACATCACCATCAACGATAAGTTTCTGATTCCTGTTGTTGATGAGCTTCATGGTGCTAATTTTTTCTCCAAGTTGGATCTTCATTCTAAGTATCACCAAATTTGGGTTCATGAGGATAATAGCCCTAAAACAGTTTTCCAAACGCATGATGGCCACTATGAGTTTTTGGTCATGCCTTTTGGCCTCACTAATGCTCCTTCAACATTCCAGTCATTGATAAATAAAATATTCCATCCCTACCTGTGGAAATTCATTCTGGTCTTCTTTGATGATATCCTCATCTATAGTAAAACATGGGCTGAGCATTTCCAACATTTGGATCTCATACTGCAACTTCTCTCTAACCATTATCTCTGTTCAAAATAGTCTAAATGTGTTTTTGGCTAGGAGGAAGTAGAGTATCTTGAGCATATTGTTTCAGCCCAAGGGGTTTGAGCGAATCATGCAAAAATAGATGACAACCAATCTAGTTTTGTTACACAGGATCCACCAGGCATCGAAACCCCTCACCCATGTCATTGAGAATTGGGGTTGACAAAATTTTTGACCTCTGTCACTCCTATAACACATGCAATGGCTGCATTACGATAACAATTAGCAAATGGTGGTCCATGTTTAGTGGATTTTATATCACAAAACCCTCAAGATGCATATTCTATGGAAATAGGCTAAAAAAAATAATCAAAGACAAATACATAGTCAAGAGAATTGAAATCTACCACTGTAACTATTATGATACTTGCAGCAGGGGTTGTAGGTAAGGTTTTAGGTTCAATTGTTAGGTCATAATAGATTCTTTTCTAGCAATCTTAGGGATAAGGTTTAAAAGCGCCCATGATCTTACTCCTTGCTTGCATTTTTTGAATTAGTGAATTCCTTTCCATAGATGCCACAGGCGGAGGTATCTATTTTGTGAAATGCACACAACACTTGTACATTGTCTCATTCATTAAAGTGTTCTTTACGAAGGACTGGTGTAGTATATTATAGTCTTTTTACATGAACATGTTTTGGGGGGCTTTAACTTGGGACTAAGCTTTGCAATCCCCATTGATAAAATTTTTTATTGCAAATTTACCTTTCACAATGGTTTTGGCTTGGGTATGACATCCAGAGACTATCTATTCTATCAAATTGACACAAGATTTGTGCCTGAAATGAGTTGTTGAGCTACACTGTATGAAAAATTGATCATTTTTTTATTGTCAAATTTCCCTTCCACAGTGGTTTTGGCTTGGATACCACATCCCAGGATTATATATTCTATCAAATTGACACAAGACTTGTGCCTGGCATGAGTTGCTGAGGTACACTGTACCAAAAATTGATGCATTATACTACTCATTTTTACACATTAGTCATGGTGGTAAACTATGAAATCCCCATTTATTTATTTTTAAAATAGAAAAAAGGGGAGTGAGCACCCATATATAAAGATAGTTGGAAAAATATTACAAAAGTCATGGCCATAGCCTAGTTCAGAGAAATAAAACACAACAGTTAATATGCTGTCCGCTAAATGCACAGAACAAAATGCCTTTTTCCACCCAACCACTCCAAATGTAGTAGAAATTATAAGCGCAATGTCATAATGTTGGATGTATGAAGGTGAAGGACATCTATGCCATCATAAAATCAGTGAACACAGTTGACAGGAAATGAGGTACATTGCCATGAGAAGCCCACCATAGAATTTTTGCAACATGTCCTTTACTAGAACACCCAACCATAGAAAAGGTAGTCATTATGCCTCCAAAGAAACCCACTTACTCAAGACAGTTAAAGCTAGTCACCTCCTTTTAATGAGGCATGAAATAAGGCCAGATTCGCAAACCCCACCTATCCTCAATAAAAACTGAAGGGGCTTAAGCCGTCTTGATTTACCTTCCCTCATGAATGCTTGCAATCCACTTATATGGCCTTTGTCAGGAATTTGGACAAAAACAAATAACCCTCATTTAATAAGGTGCACGTCATGTCAGAGGATGATGCTAGTTCAAATAAAATCAGCCTAGCCTAGTTCCTGACATACATTCCAACTCTCGTGCCTGGGCATTTGATAAAGAGTGTACCATTAATTAAGAAGAGCTTAGTGGGATATCTTTTACAAAGAGATGTAGCCTGGCAATGCTCGTCTAGCTAAAGATCACCCACGCTACTACCTGACACACCTTCCATCTCATTTGACAAAATGTTTACTAAGCAATTTGAATTTATTTGATCTCCAAGTGGAAATAGCAAATATGCGTTATCAAGCTCAATGGCTATGTTTTGTAGCATATCTGCCACCTTATTACCTTCTCTGAAAGTGTGTGAGATGAGAAAATAATCTAGCCCGTTAAGAAGAGTGTGAGCTTGCTGGAGAATGTAGTTGAGTTTCTAGTTATCTAGACCTCTTCTTTTGATTGCATTGATCACTATCGGTGAATCTCCCTCAATCCAGACATTTTTAATTTCTTTTTGAACAACCAGTTGTAACCCATGTACTAGCACCCATGCTTCTGCCTCATTGTTGGGTCCTAAGGGTAATTTAGTCGATTTGGCTGCTATCAATAAACCATTGTCATTTCTAATAACACACCTGTGCTAGATGGACCCGGGTTTCCTCTGTATGCACCATCAAAATTTAATTTGACAAAAGGAGGGGAGGGTGGAATCCATTTTACATGCTCTCTTTTTAAGGTGATCTTAGAGGCCCCTGTGAGACTGCTTGGATATAACTTTCTTATTAACGGCCAAGAGGAGATAATTACTGCATCCCACTTAGTCCATACTGAGTTACAAGTGTTGGAGCATTTGAGATAAGTCATCACCAGGTCAGATATCACCACCTCTAGTTTGTCACAAACCTGATACATAGAAATTGCTTCCTTCTTGAAAATGTGAAGGTTTCTTTCCCACCATATATGCCATATGATCATTGAGGGACCTATATCCCATAGACAAGCTAAGCATGAGTTTGCAAATGAATGAATCCAATTCCTAAACATTAGCATCAATGATTTAGACATCAGGTTGAACCAATTTATCTTCCTAAAAAACCAGAGCCAACATTCTCTGCTAAAGGGGCATAAGAGAAGAAGATGATCCATAGATTCGTCCTCTCTTCCACATAGCACACAAGGAAAATTAGAACCAAGGCCCAATCTTTTAATTCAGTCCTTTTAGAATTTTGTTGTGGAGCGCACACCAAGCAAATGCTCCTACTTTAGGGAGTAAGGCATTTCCCCAACATAGCTTTGAAGGCCACTCTAATGTTGCTTTTTGCATGAAAAATTTATATCCACCTCTGACTGAGTATAGGCCCAATTTTGACACCATTCAGGCCACTTCATCTTCTTTGTTTGAAACAATTACCAACTTCTCTCTTAATAAAAGGATAAGGACCACCTTTTGAATCCTTGGAAAATTACATCCTTGGAAACACTTCCATGCTACTGAACCTGAAGTACCTTCCCTTGACACTGACCAGTAATCTTTAACTTTAACTCCCCAGCTAGATTGAAGAAAAAATATAGCTTCTGTGAGCTCATTCCTTTCTACCAAAGCTAGCCCCCCTCCCCAAGAATCATGCCAGAAATCTACCTGTTCACCATTATGAATTATCCATGTCAAATTGGGCTGGAGGATGTCTCTACTTTTTGTTAGAAAATTCCAAATTGTTGAGCCTTTGGGAGGGTTCAACACTGTAAAAATTCTTTCATTATCCAAAGAGTCAAGATATTTTTCCTCCATAAGTTTTACCCATAAAGAATTGGGCTTCGCATACATGTTCCACATCAGCTTAGCACCGAACACTTCGTTTTGAGTTTCCAGGTTGAGTATTCCTGTCCCTCCTGCCTCTTTTGGCTTGCATAGTTTGTCCCAGGCCAGCAAATGAATTTTCTTCTCTTGTAGAGATCCTTTCCATGGAAATTTCTTGCATGCTCCATCTATTTTAGCAAGGATGCCTTTTGGAATGTGAAAAATTGACATCATGTAGACTGGCACAACTGCAAGCATAGCCTTTATCATCACAAATCGACCTGCCAATGATAATCTACGCCCTTTCTAGTTGGACAACTTTGAATTCATATTTCTAAGCACTTTGTTCCATAAATCATTTCTATATCTACCATTGAACAAAGGGAGACCAAGATATCTTCCTGATAAAATCTTAATATCTAGATTAAGGATATTGCAGATCTCATCCTGAAGAAGGAGTGGGACATTTTGAAAGATAACCATGGACTTCTTAAAATTGACCAATTGACCTGAAGCCTGGCAATATGAATTATTAATACTCATCATGCTTCTGGCTTCTTAGACGGAGGCATTACCAAAAAGAATTGTGTCATTGGCAAACAATGCATGAGTGAAGGATTCTTGTATCCATTTGAGCTTAATTCCTTTCCAATCTAAGCATCTCTTAGCTACCTTTATTGACCAAGTGAGAGCCTCTGTCATAAGAATGATCAGGGATAAAGGATCCCCTTGTCTCAACCCTCTCGAGGGTTCGAAAGATCCCATCTCCCTACCATTTATAATAACTGAGACTTGGAAGCTTGAAATACAAGACTGAATCCACTTGACCACATCTTTGGAAAACCCTAATTGCAGTAAAATATGAACCAAAAAACTCCATTCTACTATGTCATAGGCCTTGGACATATCTAGTTTGACCACCATAGCTGTCTTTTTATCTTGAGTGACAGAGTGTAGGATTTCATGTGTCAAAATGGTGCCCTCCTGAGTCTCTTTACCTAGAATGAATCCCCCCTATTCATCTGAAAATTAACTCCAGTAAGAAGGAAGATAGCCACTGTGCCATAGCCTTCGAAATAACTTTGTAAATAAAATTGCAAAGCAAAATCAGCCTAGAGTCTTCAAATGTTTAAGGCGAAGAAGATTTTGGAATGAGCATTATACAAGTAGACTTCATTTCCTTTAGCACATTCTTGTTTTTCCTAGATTCTTCCACTGCCAAAAAGACATCTCTGCTTATCGTGTCTTAGCATTTCTGGAAGAAGACTCCCATCCAACCATCCAGCTCCAAAGCTTTCTCCCCCACCAAAGAGAAAATGGTTGCCTTAACTTCCTCTAAGGAGAATTATCTCAATAAATCCCTATTGCACTCTTCTTTAACTAGTTTGGGAATAAAATTGCAGATATTTTGGTCTGCACCCACCTCCAGATCCAAGCTGGCTAGGAGATTTCCAAAGAAGACTTGAGCCACGGAAAGAATTTCTGTTGACTCAGTACAAATCTAGCGATTCCTCAATTGGATTGATTTCATATAATATTTGCCCTCCTGCACCTTGGCTGCAAGGTGAAAAAAGGAGGTATTTCTATCTCCTTCTTTCAACCATAATTCCTTCAATCTTTGCCTCCAGAATATCTCTTCTCTTTTTAGAATCTCTTTGAGTTCCACTTTGAGTTGTTTCTCTCACTAAAAAGAGGAGAGGTCCATGCCATCCTTGATAATGAGGTCTGCTAAAGCTCTCATATCTTTCTACAATCTTGATTTTGCTGCAAAAATATTATGGAACTGCTCCTTGTTCCATTCCATGACCTTATGCCTAAGCAATTTTAATTTACTAACTGGAACATGCAGGAACCTTCCACAAAGGGGATGTGCATCCACCAAGTCTTAATATTTTCAATGAAAGTCTGGTCTCTAAACCACATTGATTGAAATCTGAACTTCTTTTTGTTAGGGAAATGGTTGTCTCCAAAGGTTAGTCTGACCAAGAAATGATCTGAGCCCATTAGAGGCCGAATCTCTATCTCAAATCTGACTGGTAGGTTGAAGCAATTTGAAGACAAGAAGAATCTATCCAGTTGTTCTCTATGCTTAAAAAGCCTTTCCTTCTATTCATCCAGGTAAATTTACCATTTTTGGGAGTGCAATCTATCAGAAGATTTTTATTGATAAACTCCTTAAAATCCTTCTGAGATCTATTCGGGTGAGAAATGCCTCCTGATTTTTTAGATTCATCTACAATGGAATTGAAATCACCCACTAAAATACAAAAATTCCATTTCAATAGACCTAACCACACTGACAAGTTGTCCCTGTTAGATCTAGGGCATACAACTGAGAGGGGGGTGAATCAGTTGTATAAAAACTTGCTTCTACTTGTAACACTTAATTCTTCTTTATTAGTTAATAGCATATCAAATAACCATTCATGAAAGCAGAAGGCATAAACACTAGAGCAGATAAACATCAACACATTAGACACCAATATTTTTGATGTGGAAACCTGATTAAGGGAAAAACCACGGGGTGATTAACCCAAGGATTATTCTCTATTAGAAGAATAAGATAAAATGAATGGCACTTGCCTATTAGGGCTCACTGCCTAAGCACACTGCTCACAAGGAGGCACACTGCCTACAAAGAGACACACTGTCTACAAGATCATAAGGATCACAACCTTGAACTAGAGAATGACATCTTCACCATGTCTGGATCAGTTCCATTTAAGCCTAAAACACTTTTGCTCTGCCTTTCACTCTTTCGCTATACCACACTCATCTTTCCCACAACACACACTTTGAAATGAACTCACAAACCTTTATTTATACAAGTCATCAGCTTAGGAACAATCATCTAAGTCGGCAATCAACCATAAGAACATTCACAGGATGAATAACACATCCGGTTGGCCACCACAAGAACATTTGCAAGATGAACAACTCGTCCAGTCAGCTAGTCTAAACAAGAACATCATCCAGAAGAATATCTTCAATTCCAGGCTCTACCACCAATGCGGATGAACAACACAACCTCAACATGATCTAAGAACCTTCAAAGGCCTGACTGAATGACCAGGTACATCTGCACTTTCTCTACTCACTGGAATCTCTTCTCTTCCTCATCCAGAACTTCAAGAACACAGTCTATCGCCACTATCATACTGCCAAATGTTCTTTCGAACCTCCAAACCACATACTAATCAAAATTACACATTTAAAGGACCTCCCAAACACTCTGTCCAATCCGCAGAATAGGACAATGCACCTCCGGATCTCACCAGACCTTTTTGTAACAGTCTGTCACTCTAGAGCATCTCTTGGAACCAGTTCCACTTGATTGATCACAACTTCTTCACATCTTCATGTGGACCTCTGAAATCTTAACTGGATCATCTCAAGACTCATATCTATACACCCTTTAATCTGCATCCTCTGAATCACAACCTATTGATTACTTTTGCCTTCTCCTCATCACTGTTCTTCACTGTTCTAGATTGAGACTAATTTTCTCAATATCCTCAGCACACAACTCATTCAATCTTTCTTGTAAAAGCAATATGAGTATGTTGACATCAATGACAACACTAGTTCACCTCATACTTGCGACAATCTCCCCCTTTGTCATTGATGGAAACATATGATGTGAAAAACCATCAAGACAAGAACTTCTCATTTCTATCACAGCTCCCCCTATCAACAACTCTTCACAAGTCTTCTCTTCCTTTACTATTCCCCCTTTGATCATCAACCACTTGTTTTTCACATGTCTTCTCTCCCCCTTTGACATCAATGGAAAAGGGCTCGTACTTGCAATTCTAGCACATCAGAATCATACCAACTGCTCCCCCTTAGTAGCAGCTCCCCATCATCAATCCGGATCACAGGATATAACTGTGATATCCACCGGACTGATGCACATCAGTGCCTCCTAGTTCATCACCGGAGGGGCCATGACCCCTAATTTCTCCCGGAGATACTCAAAAGAGTCCCTGGGAAGAGGTTTAGTAAAGATATCTACAATCTGATCCTTGGAGGGTACATACTCCAATCTGACTTCTTCCTTGTTCACTTGTTCTCTCAAAAAGTGAAACTTGATAGATATGTGATAGTCTTAGAATGCAATACCGGATTCTTAGAAATATTAATTGCACTTGAATTATCACAGAAAATTGTGATAGGCTCCTCATATTCAAATTTTATGTCTCTTAGCATCTGCTTCATCCATAAGATTTGAGTGCAACTACCTGCTGCTGCAATGTATTCTGTTTCAGTTGTAGACAGAGATATTTCATCTTGTTTCTTGCTTAGCCAAGAAACCAATCTCTTTCCCAAAAAGAATGCTCCACCACTGGTGCTCTTCCGGTCATCCACATCTCCTACCCAATCTGTATCTGTGTAAGCATGAAGAGAGAAATCATGATCTCTAGGATACCACAGACCATACTCCACTGTCCCTTTTAGATATCTAAAAATTCTCTTGATTGCCATAATATGAGATTCTCTAGGATCAGCTTGAAATCTTGCCATAAGACCAACAGCCTACATTATATCTGGTCTAGTTTGAGTGAGATACAACAATCCACCAATCATTGATCTATACTTTGTCTGATCTATCTTCGGAGAGTCATCATCTTTGCTCAACTTACATCTGGTTGCCATAGGAGTGTTCATTGGCTTTGAATCTTCCATACCAAATTTCCTCAACAATTCTATCACATATTTGGTCTGAGAAATGAAGATCCCTTTCTTTGTTCGAGTAATTTGTAGACCCAAGAAAAAATTCATTTCACCAAGCATAGACATTTCAAACTCACTTTTCATCTGATTTGCAAAATTTTTGCACATACTATCTCTTCCTCCAAAAATGATATCATCCACAAACACTTCAATAATCAAAATATTTTCATGATCAATTTTGAAATATAAGTTACTATTAGCAATACCTTTGTTGAATCCAATCTGCACAAGATGCTTATCCAGCCATTCATACCATGCTCTTGGGGCTTGCTTCAATCCATACAATGCTTTCTTCAACTTGCAGACTATATCATCATTTTCAGACAATTGAAATCCATCCGGTTGTTCAATGTAAACTTCTTCTTCTAGATCACCATTTAGGAAGGCAAACTTGACATCCATTTGATATACCTTGAAGTCTTTGAAGGCAACAAATGCAAGAAATAATCTGACTGCTTCAATTCTTGCCACCGGAGCAAATGTCTCTTCAAAATCAATTCCTTTTATTTGAGAGTAGCCTTTGCAGACCAATCTAGCTTTGTTTCTGATTACTTCACCAACTTCATTCAGTTTGTTCTGGAAGACCCATTTTGTTCCAATCACATTCTTGTCTCTAGGTCTGGGAACAAGATCCCAAGTATGATTTTTCTCAATTTGCATCAATTCTTCCTCCATTGCTTTGGTCTAGTTTTCCTCATTGCAAGCTTCACTAACTGTCTTAGGTTCAATCTTTGAAATTAGACAGTATTCATTTGAATCTTGAGCAATTCTTCTCCTTGTTTGTACCCCTTTACTTTTGTCACCTATGATCTGATCTTTAGAGTGATTTAGAGTTACATACCTTGGAACTTTTGGAGTTTCTTGCACTACTAAATCTTGATCAGGCTCATTCAGACAAACTTCTTCTTCCTAATTTACCGGATCAGTCTGAATCTGAATTTCAGAGGATCATTCTGATCATCTTCATCACACTCATAGAATCTTGAGGGCTTCTCCATTCCTTCATCAACCTTCACATTTGTACTTTCTATCATCTTTGTCAATCTCTTATTGTAACACTGGTATGCTTTGCTTTGAGTGGAGTAACCCAAGAAAATTCCTTCATCACTTCTAGCATCAAACTTTTCTAAATCTTCATCTCTTTTGATATAACATTTGCTGCCAAATACTCTGAAGTATCTCATAGTAGGAGTTACACCAAACCAAAGTTCATAAGGAGTCTTACCGATGTTGCTTCTAATTTGAACTCGGTTAAGAGTGTAGATTGCAGTGCTGACAGCTTCTCTCCAAAACATCTGAGGAATATTTTCTTCCATCATCATTGTCCTAAAAGCTTCTTAGATGGTCTGGTTCTTTCTCTCAACTACTCCATTCTGCTGTGGAGTCCTAGGAGCAGACAGCTGTCTCTCTATGCTATGCTTCTCACAAAAGTCTATGAATTCACCGGATGTGAATTCACCACCTCTATCAGACCTTAGACACTTCAGTTTCAATCTGATTTGATTCTCTACCATAGCTTTGAAGATTTTGAACTTCTCAAGGGCTTCTGATTTCTCTTTTAGGAAGGTAACCCACATCATCCAGGAATGGTCATCAATTAGCAACATGAAATATCTATCACCTTGCATACTCTTGATTCTTGTCAGACCACAGAGATCAGTATGTACTAATTTCAACAATCTAATAGTGGACTGATCCTTGCTTCTGAAAGAGACTCTGCTCTATTTGCCTAGCTGACATTCTTTACATAAACTATTTGTAGGTTTCACCAATTTAGGAAGATCTCTTACAGCCTGAGTATTGCTTATCTTGATGATGTTATCAAAATTCACATGGCACATCCTTCTATGCCATAAACAACTTTGATCAACTTGAACAAACAGACAACTTTTATTAGAACCAACTAGATGGAACATATTACCTTTTGTTTGAGTACTGGATGCAATTTTAGTTCTGGAGCTTGTAAAGATTCTGCATCGTCCATTCTTGAACCGGAGATCATAGCCTTTGTCCACTAACTGACCAACACTGAGAAGATTGTGCTTCAATCCTTCAACATATAATACATTACCGGTTTTGCTCTTTCCATCAAAAGAAATAGTTCCCCTACCTCTGATTCTTCCATCAGAATTGTCACCAAACTTTACCATTCCTCGTTCATACTTTTCCAAATCTAAGAACTTGTTCTTGTCACCAGTCATATGGTGAGAGCATCCACTGTCAATAACCCAATCATCCTTTTCTTCAATTTGGGCAGCCAAAGCTCTTTCTACAACCTTATGATGGACAAATTCAGAGGATATTAAATCTTCTTCCTTGATGGCAATAAACACCCATTCATTTCTGGATTTGCTTCCTATTTCTGATTCATCATCTGTTACTCCTTCATTATCATCTTCTTCATGAACTTAATAGCAGTTCTTTTGAAACCTTTGTCTATTAGCATTTGACCTTGTAGATCTTTCTAGACATCTTGAAGCAAAATGACCAATCTTATTGCAATTGAAGCACTTAAAGGGTAATTTTCCTTCATACTTACCAGATCCTCTTGGTAGTCTTTTTGCGATGAGGGCTTCAAGTTGAGCTATTTCTGCTTCTTCCTCTTCCATGTCTCTTCTTTCTTGATCATACCATGACATCTTCCTTCAAGAGTTTTCTCCTGGATCAAATCTCTATTTGCCTTTCACATAGGCACTGGCTTTGAATGCAGATTCAGTCTTGGGGGGATCATCTCCAAACTCGGTCATTTCAAAAGCAGCTAATTTGCTAGCCAAT
Organism: Cunninghamia lanceolata; assembly: GCA_027924645.1. Classification (NCBI taxonomy): domain Eukaryota; kingdom Viridiplantae; phylum Streptophyta; class Pinopsida; order Cupressales; family Cupressaceae; genus Cunninghamia; species Cunninghamia lanceolata. The sequence goes on from BSBN01001006.1 coordinate 5,340,506, forward strand.
TGTTCTCTTGTGATAGTTGTGTGGGCTCTGAATTCATCAGTGGCAACAACGTTGATTTTGTAGGCAGTAGGAAGAGATCTGAGAATTTTGCAAACAATCTTATTTTCATCCAGAGTTCCACTAGCATTTCTAATTCCACATACTAGCTCATTCACTCTTGGCATAAAGGTAGTGATATTTTCATCATCTCTCATCTTCAATCTTTCAAATTTCCCTTTCAAACTTTACAACCTTGCACTCTTGACAAACTCATCTCCTTCATACAAAAGTTCCAGTTTAGTCCATATCTCATATGCAGTTGGTAGGTCAATAACATTTGAGAGATTTGAGTCATTCAATGTGCTTAGAAGAGCTTCCCTGGTCCGCAAATTGTTTTCAGCATCTATGATTTCATTCAGAGTTGTCGGACCACCCTGCGGAGGAACATATGATTTTGAGACGATGGCGAAGTATGCTTTTCCCATGCACTCCAAGTGACATTTCATGCGACCTTTCCAGAGAGTGAAGTTGGTTCCATTGAACTTCAGACTATCCTTCTTGTATGATGACATCCTGGATCTCCTCAAGCGGTTAAGCTCCTTTCAGAGGAACTTAGCTCTGATACCAATTGTTAGATCTACGGCATACAACTGAGGGGGGGTGAATCAATTGTATAAAAACTTGCTTCTACTTGTAACACTTGATTCTTCTTTATTAGTTAACAGCATATCAAATAACCATTCATGAAAGCAGAAAGCATAAACATCAGAGCAGATAAACATCAACATATTAGACACCAAGATTTTTGATGTGGAAAACCCGCTTAAGGGAAAAACCCGGGGTGATTAACCCAAGGATTATTCTCTGTTAGAAGAATAAGATAAAATGAATGGCACTTGCCAATTAGGGCTCACTACCTGAGCACACTGCTCACAAGGAGGCACAGTACCTACAAAGAGACACACTATCTACAAGATCATAAGGATCACAACCTTGAACTGGAGAATGACATCTTCACCATGTCTGGATCAGTTCCATTTAAGCCCAAAACACTTCTGCTCTGCCTTTCGCTCTTTCACTATACCACACTCATCTTTCCCACAACACACACTTTGAAATGAACTCACAAACCTTTATTTATACAAGTCATCAGCTTAGGAATAATCATCTAAGTCAGCAATCAACCATAAGAACATTCACAAGATGAATAACACTTCTGGTCGGCCACCACAAGAACATTTGCAAGATGAACAACTCATCCAGTTGGCTAGTCTAAACAAGAACTTCATCCAAAAGAATATCTTCAATTTTGGGCTCTACTACCAATGCGGATCAACAACACAACCTCAACACGATCCAAGAACCTTCAAAGGCCTGACTGAATGACTAGGTACATCCGCACTTTCTCTACTCACTAGAATCTCTTCTCTTCCTCATCCAGAACTTCAAGAACATAATCTATCGCCACTATCATACTGCCAGAGGTGCTTCCGGACCTCCAAACTGTTGACTTTTTCCCAGACTGGATGCTTATTCCCAGATTTCCCTACAAGGTAGCCATCAGTGATCAACAGGATCTCTGGGCCAGGGGGCCAACAGTGTAGGAGATAGACTCTATATTTTATCTCCTCTTCTTCTTCAGGCTCTGCAAGACCTAGGGGGGTATTCCCTACTCAACATCCATGAGGATATGCATACAAGGCTGGGATGCTGACAGAAAGCAGATAGTCCTCTTGTAAGTAGACCAAAACTGAAAGATAAGAGCAAAGGGGCTAGCTTTGGGCCTATTAGCAGTTGTAGACAGAGGACTGAGGATCCTAAACTAATTCTAATGTCCTAATGTTTGTTTTAGATTTTGATTTGGATTTTAATTTTGGATGCAAAGCTGGACATGGTTATAACACAAAAACAAAGCATGATTGGTGCCTATCCAGGGCCTGGAGTCAGTAGACATACACCTGTGAATGTCAGCATGAACAGCTAAAACTGGATTTCAAGGGGATATATGTGATACCTGCCTTACAGATATCTCCCAATACAGAGTGTTAAGTTATCTCTACTTATGGCATCCCTACTGCAGTATACCCTTCCCAATGTTCAACCTGAAAACAGTTTAATCTACCCCTTGAGCAGAAGTTAAAAGATCAGACATTCAACATAGGAATTCTATGCTCTAGAATCTAAACATCACCCAAACATCCAGATTCAGAAGAAGAATACATGCAATACTGGAGACAGAATTAACACAACACATGCTAAGATAGCATTTCTCATATAAGATTAATCATGAAATCAGTGGGTTCATGCCAAAAACATACAACAAGAGATACATAAACTCACAGGTTAAGCTGTACAGAACAACCAGATCAGCTTGTTATGAGTTACAGAGCCAAAAATCTTCAACTTTCAAAAACCAACAAATGAGCAACACAACCTGCTTATAACAGCCAGGTAGGTGCTCAGCAATTAATTACATGGTTGACCAAAAATCCTGCCAGATACACAGTATCAGGAAAATGGCACTCAAACACTACCAGATTGGCGCCCAAACTTGAATGCAGCAGGTAGGGGAGGAGACAGGAAGATTTCTCGAGCCCTGTGCCACTGTCTGCTGATGCACACCTTCAATCAGGTACAAGATCCATCCACGCCATCGCCCATACCTCTGCAACAATCACCATTAATGGCGCACCAACCCGCGGCCTTGGGAAGAATATCAATTCTGCATCGCAACCATTTCCCGCCGAGATTCATCATCATGATATTTCGAATATGCAGGATATCAATTATCCCACATGCACCCCGCAGCAACCTCATTAACACTTTATATACTAAGTCATGAGCATATATCATGTCGGTGCTTTTGCTCCTGACGACACTAGTATAAGACCTCATCATCATCATCCTCCAGCAGCATGATATCCTGTTGTTTGAAATATCACCCTGACATTAGCATCATATCGCAATATAACCTGCATGATAATCGCCTTCATCGGCACAACCTGATCCATCGAAGGAACATCCTCCTGCTGAGCCTATACCAAAAGTCTGGCCGATGAACATCCTGATGACATCATCATCATATCCTGCTGACGTCATCATCATATCTGCCCACTGCGCACCTCCTCATATCCGGATGACGTCATCATCATGTTTGCAAATATCGGGGGATCTCCACAAGATGATCTGTGTTAGAAATATGACCCCCCCGGACCTTGATGACGTCATCATCATATTAACATCAGGATGATATTCGGAAGACAACTGGATATTTGGAAATATCATCCTGATGCACAAATATCAGGTTGCACTGTAGCTCCACTATAAGATCGGGGCGATAACTGAATATGATGATGCTTGAAAAGATCACCCCCACTAGATAATGCACGAAGCCAGCAGGCGGATATCTCCTTGATATCAGCATCATCATGACGCTGGAACAAACATACACCCGGGTGATATGAAAATATCAACCCCTCCTTCGGAAATATCATGATGCAGATAGGCAGAGAAATAGATATCACCCTGATATAAGGATGACGTCAGCATCATCAGGATGACAAAACAACGAACAAGAAGTGATACAACATCATCAGGATGATATTGACTAAGATCATCCTGACGTTCAAAATATGATGACCCTAGTGAATATCGGGTCGCACTTAGAACTCTTCAACAACATCATCAGGATGATCATAACCAAGATCACCCGATGATAAAAATATCACCCCGGTGAAATATCATGAAGGCAGAAAATATGATGACCCCCGCAAGCAACACGGTGATAACTGGAAATATGATGATGATGACGACGACCCTTAGGAAAAAACAAGTCAGGTCGAACAACTTGGCGAATAACCCCTTCAGAAGATCGGGGCAACATCATCATCATGTTTGGGCAAGGTGATAATTGGAAGATCACCGGATACTTGAAAAATCACCCCCGCAAGCAACTTAGGGCGCACTGTAGCTCATCAGCAGGATCAGGATGATATCCAAACATCACCCGATATTGAAATATGATGATGACGATGAGAAACCAGTCGACGAAGAACATGATGATGCAGACCATCATCGAAGACAAGATGATGATGATGACCTCCTCCTCAGGAAAATATGATGCTGCAGCTGAAAAATGCTGAGGAGGTCCAACACTTAGAAAAAATGGCCAAGAAGATAAAGGGTTCAAATGAAGAAACCCCCTGATCATGAAAAAATCAACCCCAGGTCAAAATGAGTGCTAACAGTGGCTCCGAATGGGGACGTGCAGGTGAAAACCTGCAGCGAGAACCAGATCTCCGGGCAGACCAGACAAAAAGTCAAAAAACGCGAGCTGTACAAGGCATTTACACTACATACATATTTTTACAAATGTGCACAGCAACCAGTCATTTATGCAAAATAGAACTTAAGGAATTGGCCATGCACAGGCAATTCCAGAATTTCACCATCTAGGGCCTGGAGGAAATAAGAATCCTCCCCATGAGTATTGCAAACCTGATATGGGCCCATCCATAAGGGTTGAAATTTACCATGTTTACCCTTTTCCTGACCTTTAGCATTCCAAATGAGCACCAGATCATTGACTTGAAACTTCCTTTTTGTAGTTCTCCTGTCAAACTGATATTTCACATCTTGTTGTCTTTTGAGATTGATCTGGTGGGCTTTCCTTCTGTCTTCATCCAATGCAACCAGCTGATTCACTCTTTCTGTCATGGAATCTTCAATCTCCTCATCATTTTCCTGAATGAATCTGTAAACTGGTAGGAGATTGTTTATGGGCAGTCTAGCTGATGCACCATATACTAGCTCAAAAGGTGACTTCCCAATAGCCCTTTTCACTGTCACTCTGTCAGCCCATACTGCTAAGTTCAACTTTGAGTCCCAAGCTCTCTTGTTCTTGTCCAGTATCCTCTTGATAATTTTCATGATGCTTTTATTGCTTGATTCTGCTTGACCATTTCCTTGTGGGTGATATGGTGATGTATATGACAGATTTATCCCATACCTGTTGCAAAAATCAACAAATTCACCTGATCTGAAGCACATAGCATTATCAGTGATTATCTTAAATGGTACTCCAAACCTGATGATGATGTTTTCTAGTATGAAATCTGTCACCACCTTACTTGTAGCTCTCTTAGTTGGAATGGCCTCAATCCATTTGGTAAAGTAATCAGTTGCCACCAAAATCCAACTGTGTCCCCCACTTGATTTGTCTGCAATTTCCCCTATGAAGTCAATTCCCCATTGCTAGAATGGAGCATCCACAGGTACAGCTCTGAGGGGTAAAGCACCATCATATTTCAGCTTTCCTGAAAATCTTTGGCAAGGGTCACACTTTCTCACTAACCTTTGTGCATCTGAAAAGAGAGTAGGCCACCAATATCCTACCCTGAGAATTTTATGAGCTGTTGTTTGGGCAGTATAATGTCCACCACACAATCCTTTATGCATGTCAATCAAAACATTGTTAGCCATATCCTCACCCACACATCTCAGCAGCACACCATCAGGGTTTTCCCAGTATAGCTCACCTTGAACAATAACATACCTGATTGCATGTAACTTTAGAGTCCTCTTTTGACAGTCACTGAAATGGGAAGGACAATTCAGATTTTGCAAGTAGTAGATAATATCCTTGTACCATTCAGATCCTGATACATTTACACTCTCATCTTGGACTGCATTAACTTGGCATGCTTCCAAGTTTGACTGTACCATCATCTTGGCTAATCCTTGTCCTCTTATCAACTTAGTAACTTGTATGTCTATGTTGAACTCTTGCAGTTTGTTTATCCATCTGCACCTTCTTCCAGTCACCTCCTGCTGAGTGAATATGTCTTTGACTGCTGCATGAGGTACATATGCAATTATATATGACCCTACCAAGTATGGTCTGAAACTTTTGATGGCTCTAACTAGTGCATATGCCTGTTTTTCCATAATATCATACTTCAACTCAGAGGCCTGCAGGGACATACTGAAGAAAGCGATGGGCTGTTCAAAACCATCTTCGTTTTTCTGTAACAAACATGCAGCAACAGTATGAAAGGAAGCAAATGAAAATACTTGGAATGGCCTAGAAAAATCAGGAGATTTAAGAACAGGGGCCATATTGATTGCCTCTTTGATATTCTGAAATGATTCTATTGCTTCCCCTTCCCAGTTGACAGTTGCATCCTTCTTCATCATCTTGGAAATGTTCCTTGTGGTTTCTGCAAAGTTGGGAACAAATCTTCTAACAAAATTTATCTGTCCAAAGAAGGACTGAACTCCTTTCACAGTTTTTGGCATTTGAATCCTGTCAATAGCAGCCACTCTCTCTGGATCTATCCTGACTCCATCCTTGGAAACGATATGTCCCAGAAGCTTTCCTTCAACTACTCCAAAGGCACACTTCTTTGGATTTAAAGAAATACCATACTCTAGTGCTCTTATGAAAATCTGCTCCAGATGCAAACAATGCTACTCTTCTTTCTTTGAGTAAGCAGTCAAGTCATCCTGATATACAGCCAGGATTGAATCAATCAGCCCTGCAAAAGCAACATCCATTGCTCTTTGAAATGTAGCACCTGCATTTGTTAGTCCAAATGGCATTCTAACATACACATACGTTCCCCATGGAGTGGTAAAGGCAGTCTTATACTATTCTGATTCCTTTACCTTCACCTGATTATATCCTGAAAATCCATCCATCATGGATAGGAGTTCACAACCAGTCACTCTCTGCAACATAGCTTCCATATTAGGCAGTGGATAGTTATCCTTCAAAGAGGATACATTCAAGTTCCGGAAATCAACACAAAGCCTAATATCACCATTCTTTTTTCTGACTGGGACAAGGTTAGACACCCAAGTTGAATGTCTGATTGGCACAATTATTCCAGCTTCCCTGAGCCTTTTGAGTTCTTCTTGCATCTTGGGAGCTAAGGTAGGATTAATAGGTCTTTGCCTTTGTCTAAATGGCTTAGCTTCAGGCTTCAATGGGATCTCATGCTGGAATAAGTCTTCCCTATAGGCTTTTAGGTCCTCATATGACCAAGCAAAAACATGTTTATACTTTTTCAGTAATGCAATCAGCATACTTCTAATGTGTGGTTTGAGCTGTTTACCAATATATACCTTCTGAGGGGCCTGAGATGTCCCCAAATTTATTTCTTCTAAATCCTCCTTATTTGTGGGGGATGTCCTTGTGACCAATTTGTCTCTACTGTCAAAGGCTCTTTCCAAAGCTACTAACCCTCTAGGGATCTTGTTAGTCTTCAACTGAATTATCTCTTTTCCCACAAGAGTTTCTTTTCCATTTACAATCTCTACAAAAGCTTGGAAATCAATCTGTTGATTCTCATACTCATCTATGCAGTGCAAAAATTTCAGCAAATCCCTATCATCATTAAAAACTTGCCAACTGCATATATTTTCTGGCACTGCAGGCCTAGTTTTAATTTCTACATTTGTAACACCTGATAGAGTGATGTCATCTGGCCTTATTGCAACATTGGCTAAGAAATCAGCCATTACATTTTTTGACCTTTCTACCCAGCCAATTGAAAATGCATCAAAAAGTTCAATGGTATCCCAAACAGCATGCTTGTATTGTTTCAATCTTCTATTTTTTGCAGCATACTTATTTCTAACTTGGGATACAATCAGCTCAGAATCCCCAAATACTCTTAACGTCTTAATTCCATGTTTGAGAGCAATATTTAGGCCTAAGAGTAAAGCCTCATATTCTGCAATATTGTTTGTGCAATCAAACCTCAGCAAGAAAGAGAATTTGAGGAGCTTACCAGTTGGAGACAGGAAAACAACTCCAGCTCCAGAGCCTTCTTTTGCACAAGCTCCATCAAAAAACATGGTCCATAAGCCTTGCTGATCCAGCTCTTCAATGCAGACATTTTTCTTTTTGTCTTCTGTATCATCTGAGACAACCTTGAAGTTATCACAGTCAGTGTCTACAAAGCATACCTGTTCATTTGCTTCTTGGTCTTCCACTGTCTCTGATGATCTTTGCTCTCTGATTAGCTTGACATCCCTACCATTCATTGGAATCATGGCATATGACAGGTCCAGCTGCATACTTCCACCAATTAGTGCTGCCCATCTTCTTGACAGCAACATACCATACTGTGGCTTGATGTCAACCACTGTTATATTCATTTTATATCTTTTTTCAGGAAATGCTGCCAGTTTGAAATCTACATCCTTCATGATTCCAATAACTGGTACCTCTCTGGCATCCATAGCATAACATTTTCCACATGCCTTGTCAATTTTTAATCCAGTTTGTTGCATGATAGCCAAAGGCATGACATTTGTAGATGCTCCAGAGTCAAGCATACAATTTCTAATTATTTTTCCATTTATAACCAGGGAAACATAAAATGGTTCCACTTGTGAAGGACACTTTGTCATGGTCATTCCTAAATAGACTTCAGGAGTCTCATCTTCTTCATTACACATGACATGTTTCTCACCCTGGGTCTGATCATTTTGTTTAGCTTGAAAAGGTACCCCTGAGATTAGGGATATTGTCCTATTCTTGATCTCTTCCACTTTCATGAGTTCCATAAGTGGAACAGAGACCTTTACCTGAGAGAGGATCTGGGCTATATCAAATGGAGCACAGTTTTGTACAACAGTTGTAGCTTGCTCCACAATCTTGCTTTTATCCTGAGCTGATTTAGTTTTCATTTTCATAGTTCCCTGATCATCATTCTTGTCTTGGGAACCTCTACTTTGATCTTCAGCCTGAGGGATTTTGTTTTCTGGTCCTTGAAATTCATGACCTGTTCTGTGTCTAAAGTTCTACTTATTATTTACCCACTGCCTTTTTTGTGGTTCAGTTCCTTTATGACCATGCACCAGCTGACCTGCAGAAATATCTTCTGGCTGATGTGGGCTGCCTACTTGATTTTTACCTCTGAGATTGTAGTTGCTTTTGACTTGAGCAACTACTGCAGCTGTGAAGGCTCTAATTTCCTCATCAGAAGGTCGTTGTAAGTTACTCAGAAAATTGTGTGAGTTCTGAGCATACACATAGTTATCTTCATTATCTTCATCATATGGGGACTGTTGGCAGGCCTGAATTTGATGATCTGTATTCTCATCAGCATCATAAAGAGTATATCCATTGCCTATGGACATCATATTAACATCATCATCCTGCACATGATGTGGCTCATTGCATTCATTACAAGATGTAGCATTATCATACAAGGATTGAGCAATCATGCACTATGATTGTGAATGTGGCATCTGACAAATTATACACCACGGAGCATCATCAGCAATATTTATAGCTTTCTTTAGAGGATCAGGAGTTTCCTTGACATGTTGAGCCCTCTGATTTGTGTTGTTATGTGGGAATACAGGCTTACCATCACGCCAATTGGTGTTATAAGGCATATCATGTAATGATGGCCTCTTTTCCTGCCTTTGATAGACTTGCCTATCAGGACCCATCCCTTTTTCACTTCTAGCTAATCTATAGCTTAGGTCCTTAACAACATTTGTCAGTTTGTCTATCTTATCTTCAGGAGCAGATGTACTACCTTGAGTGTTCTGAGGCTTGTTTGGATTCTGCAGAATTTTTATATCATCCCTTCTATTTGTTTTGCCCAATGCTTTCCTATTGTTTTCAATATTTACTGTAATTCTGAAAGCATCCCTGAGAGTGGCAGGACCTTTATCTCTTAGTCCATATGCAGTCTTTGCATCAAAGGCATTGATATACAAAATTATGCACATTGGTTCATTTGGCCTCATGTGATGTGGCAATTTGTTCAACACTTTAGTAAATCTTGCATTAAAGTCTGCAACCTGCTCATTTGACCCTTTAGTGATACTGGTGAACTCATTTACAAAAAAGCTAGGGTCAGTTTTATCACCATATTGCTCCTTGAACATCCTCTTAAAATCATCCCATGATGAAATACTCCGGTCAGGCAGATTCCTGTACCATTCTCTTGCCTCATCTATTAAGGATTGCATGAATGACTTCATGAAAACATCCTCATGCTCAACCTCAAAATTATCCATGACATTTTGAAAGGCCTTTAGATGATCTTCTCCTGACACTGTGTTGTTTCCTGAAAATTTAGGCACTTGCAGCCTCAGATGCTTGTCAATGGGGTTAGGATACCCAGGAATACCATCAAACACCAGCTGCCTGAATCTATCCAACTGCATGGGCTGTCTGTTTAGCTGATTAACATTAACATTTCTGTTTGCATTTTGGTTTCCTGCATTGTTCAGTGGTATCCTAGCATCATTCACATTTTGTCTCTCATCATGATGCTGATGTTGCACTTCATATCTTTGCTGATGTCTTTGCACATTTGCATTCTCTAGGGTAGGAACTGAATCATTTTGGGCAGTTCTTAAGGCTTGCACTTTCTGCTTCATATCATCTCTGATTTTCATGGCTTGTAGGTATTCTAGTTCTGCTCTTAGACTTCTGATTTCTTCAGCTAACTGTTCATCCTTAGGTCTGGAGGTGGATGGTCTCATGCCATTCTGGTCATCATCTTCATCATCCCTCAGAGACTCTGCCTCTTCAAACCTTTCACTTGGGTCTAGAAAAGGGCATTCTTGGAACACCTCTGACCTCATTCTCATGCTACCACCCTGTTGCCTCTCATATGCACCTTGGATATCAGCTTCTGCATTTGAAAAATAAGGCGCATGCTGTCCTGATGGCCTAGGGTTATCTTGTATATCATCACCTTTTCTGGGGGAGCTCTCATGACTAACTAAGACAGTTCCCTTTCTTCTGTACATCATTCTTTTTGTTAATGGTAACTCTTCAAATAAAGGATTTTGTTGGGATCTTCTCCCCTGCATATAAATTTTACTTTGACCAGTTGGGAGATTACTTCGGAGTCGCCACCTATTACTAGGAACTGTTTTCTTCTGAAAACCAGGGTTCTTTCACAAGGTTCCCCAGCGGAGTCACCAATTTCTGTTGACTTTTTCCCAGACTGGATGCTTATTCCCAGATTTCCCTACAAGGTAGCCATCAGTGATCAACAGGATCTCTGGGCCAGGGGGCCAACAGTGTAGGAGATAGACTCTATATTTTATCTCCTCTTCTTCTTCAGGCTCTGCAAGACCTAGGGGGGTATTCCCTACTCAACATCCATGAGGATATGCATACAAGGCTGGGATGCTGACAGAAAGCAGATAGTCCTCTTGTAAGTAGACCAAAACTGAAAGATAAGAGCAAAGGGGCTAGCTTTGGGCCTATTAGCAGTTGTAGACAGAGGACTGAGGATCCTAAACTAATTCTAATGTCCTAATGTTTGTTTTAGATTTTGATTTGGATTTTAAGTTTGGATGCAAAGCTGGACATGGTTATAACACAAAAACAAAGCATGATTGGTGCCTATCCAGGGCCTGGAGTCAGTAGACATACACCTGTGAATGTCAGCATGAACAGCTAAAACTAGATTTCAAGGGGATATATGTGATACCTACCTTACAGAGTGTTAAGTTATCTCTACTTATGGCATCCCTACTGTAGTATACCCTTCCCAATGTTCAACCTGAAAACAGTTTAATCTACCCCTTAAGCAGAAGTTAAAAGATCAGACATTCAACATAGGAATTCTATGCTCTAGAATCTAAACATCACCCAAACATCCAGATTCAGAAGAAGAATACATGCAATACTGGAGACAGAATTAACACAACACATGCTAAGATAGCATTTCTCATATAAGATTAATCATGAAATTAGTGGGTTCATGCCAAAAACATACAACAAGAGATACATAAACTCACAGGTTAAGCTGTACAGAACAACCAGATCAGCTTGTTATGAGTTACAGAGCCAAAAATCTTCAACTTTCAACAACCAACAAATGAGCAACACAACCTGCTTATAACAGCCAGGTAGGTGCTCAGCAATTAATTACATGGTTGACCAAAAATCCTGCCAGATACACAGTATCAGGAAAATGGCGCTCAAACACTACCAGATTGGCGCCCAAACTTGAATGCAGCAGGTAGGGGAGGAGACAGGAAGATTTCTCGAGCCCTGCGCCACTGTCCGCTGATGCACACCTTCAATCGGGTACAAGATCCATCCACGCCATCGCCCATACCTCTGCAACAATCGCCATTAATGGCGCACCAACCCGCGGCCTTGGGAAGAATATCAATTCTGCATCGCAACCATTTCCCGCCGAGATTCATCATCATGATATTTCGAATATGCAGGATATCAATTATCCCACATGCACCCCGCAGCAACCTCATTAACACTTTATATACTAAGTCATGAGCATATATCATGTCGGTGCTTTTGCTCCTGACGACACTAGTATAAGACCTCATCATCATCATCCTCCAGTAGCATGATATCCTGTTGTTTGAAATATCACCCTGACGTCAGCATCATATCGCAATATAACCTGCATGATAATCGCCTTCATCGGCACAACCTGATCCATCGAAGGAACATCCTCCTGCTGAGCCTATACCAAAAGTCTGGCCGATGAACATCCTGATGACATCATCATCATATCCTGCTGACGTCATCATCATATCTGCCCACTGCGCACCTCCTCATATCCGGATGACGTCATCATCATGTTTGCAAATATCGGGGGATCTCCACAAGATGATCTGTGTTAGAAATATGACCCCCCCCGGACCTTGATGACGTCATCATCATATTAACATCAGGATGATATTCGGAAGACAACCGGATATTTGGAAATATCATCCTGATGCACAAATATCAGGTTGCATTGTAGCTCCACTATAAGATCAGGGCGATAACTGAATATGATGATGCTTGAAAAGATCACCCCCACTAGATAATGCACGAAGCCAACAGGCGGATATCTCCTTGATATCAGCATCATCATGACGCTGGAACAAACATACACCTGGGTGATATGAAAATATCAACCCCTCCTTCGGAAATATCATGATGCAGATAGGCAGAGAAATAGATATCACCCTGATATAAGGATGACGTCAGCATCATCAGGATGACAAAACAACGAACAAGAAGTGATACAACATCATCAGGATGATATTGACTAAGATCATCCTGACGTTCAAAATATGATGACCCTAGTGAATATCGGGTCGCACTTAGAACTCTTCAACAACATCATCAGGATGATCATAACCAAGATCACCCGATGATAAAAATATCACCCCGGCGAAATATCATGAAGGCAGAAAATATGATGATCCCCGCAAGCAACACGGTGATAACTGGAAATATGATGATGATGACGACGACCCTTAGGAAAAAACAAGTCAGGTCAAACAACTTGGTGAATAACCCCTTCAGAAGATCGGGGCAACATCATCATCATGTTTGGGCAAGGTGATAATTGGAAGATCACTGGATACTTGAAAAATCACCCCCGCAAGCAACTTAGGGCGCACTGTAGCTCATCAGCAGGATCAGGATGATATCCAAACATCACCCGATATTGAAATATGATGATGACGATGAGAAACCAGTCGACGAAGAACATGATGATGCAGACCATCATCGAAGACAAGATGATGATGATGACCTCCTCCTCAGGAAAATATGATGCTACAGCTGAAAAATACTGAGGAGGTCCAACACTTAGAAAAAATGGGCAAGAAGATAAAGGGTTCAAATGAAGAAACCCCCTGATCATGAAAAAATCAACCCCAGGTCAAAATGAGTGCTAACACAAACCACATACCAATCAAAATGACACATTAAAAGGACCTCCCAAACACTTTGTCCAATCCACAGAACAGGACAATGCACCTCCAGATCTCATCAGACCTTTTTGTAACACTCTGTCACTCTGGAGCATCTCCTGGAACCAGTTCCACTTGATCAATCACGACTTCTTCACATCTTCATGCGGACCTCTGAAATCTTAACTGGATCATCTCAAGACTCATATCTACAGACCCTTTAATCTGCATCCTCTGAATCACAACCTATTGAGTACTTTTGCCTTCTCCTCATCACTGTTCTTCACTGTTCTAGATTGAGACTAATTTTCTCAATATCCTCAGCACACAGCTCATTCAATCCTTCTTGTCAAAGCAATATGAGTATGTTGACATCAATGATAACACTAATTCACCTCTTACTTGCAACAGTCCCATACATGTCTTTTCTGTGATAAATCAACTGGAGCATAGACATTAACAATCCAAATATCTGACCCAAAAATGAGAGAGGGGAACTTACCTATTAGAAAGTTGTCATTCTTTTCCATCACCTCCAGAGGTTGAATATGCTTTCTCCACCCTATAACAAGTCCACCAAAGGCACCTCAAGCAACCACCATTTCAAAGGACTAGCCTTTCCAACTTTTAAAAATATGTTCACACAAATCTGCAAATAGTTTTGTTTCCTGTAACATTATAATATCTGATTTCTCCTCATCAATTTGAAAACTAATGAGTTTTCTCTTGTTAGGGGCATTGAGAGCCCTAACATTCCATCTTAGTATCTTCATGTCTTTCGAGGAGAGTACTGTACTCTCCTCTTGCTTGAGCTGTGGTTTGCCTGAAGGATCTGCTCACTTGACGGATCTCTATTCTTTTTTAACTTTTTCTATCTGGAGCTTTTCCTGGTAGAGGGGGGGTACCCTTGATCAGGGGGCTTTTCAAACTTTTCAAATTAAGACCTAAAGGCATATTTTCCATCTTGCCTAAGTCTTCCTAAAGGACATCATCAGCTATCTCCTCAATAACATTATTTTCCACCTTCATTACCACCTAATCAAGGAGGACTCTCAAGGTCTTATTATCCTTTAGCAAGTCATTGGAAAAATCATTAAATCCAGCATCTCTCTCCACATTGTTCACATGATCATTTTTATGTGTTTGGATCATGTCCCATAGGGGGGTGTCCTCGTCCCAGTACAGCCAATCTTCCTCCTCCCTTAAAGGAGAGGGATAGTGTACACCATATCCAACTGCCTCTATCTTGCCCATCTCTAGGGGTTTTCCTTGCTGACTTAGCTTCTCTGCATGCCCATCATCCTCTGATGACAAAAGGTGGATCATTTCACAAACACCATCAAATACATCCTTAGTTGTAACCTATTCTTCTCCCATTGGCCCTACCAATACTACCTGTATTTCCCCAGTTGAGCAGCTAACTAGCTCAGGTTCCTTCCCTTTATCATTCAAAAATCCAAAACCTTCATCATCACTAAAGATTTGACTAGTCTCCACATGCATAGCTTCTTCCATTAAAGTTGAGCTAGTCATATCCCTCTGAGATCCCAGGGTTCCTTGCTTACCCGTTGTGTCCCTTACCGAAAGAAAATCCTTCACCCTGTCAAAATCATTTGAATTTGCTCCATCTTGCAGAGTAATTTGTTGAAACCATATCCCTTGATTGGATTTCATTTTGAGTCTTTTGGGAAGTAACTCTTTAGCACCTGTAAGGATTCACATCCTGACTGTCGAGAAAGCAAGATTCTCTATTGCGATATTGACTTCTTGGCACACCGCAATGAAGTTGCCTAGGCATTTCAAAATTTCCACATCCCTATATTCTAATGGGAGATATGGAAGCTGCACCCAGAGGGGGAACAAGGGGATTTGTTCTTTCCCAACATGAAAGTTAGGTCTCCATTCTTGACAGCAAATCACTGTTTGATTGAACTTCCATATTTTCTTTGAGAGAATTTTATTCCTTTCTTCCTTGCTTGGAAAAACAAAACAGAAGAATCCGTTTCCCAATTCACAAAAATCTTCTACTTTTTCCCATGACTCTTGGTACCATTCTCTTAGATCTTGTACTAAGAAGTGAGGAGACAAAACTTTACTAATTAGGGCAGTTTCAGCTAATGAGGCTACTTTATCTATAAGTTTTATCTCCACCTGATCAAGAGTGACCTCCTCAAACTCGTTGCATCTTGAAACTCTATCGATAATGGGGATCGAAACCTTTTTTTTCTTAGGTTCATGCCCTTCCTCTATTCGATGTTCATGAAAACTTTGATATTTGGTCCTTTTACCTTTTGGCAAATCTCTTTGGCGCGAAGTTCTTGAGAGAGCACTTGACATTCCCATGTCCCTCCTGCTTCTAAATGTGTCATATTCTCTCTTTGCTTGAAATTCGTTGAAGGTGACATGCTCAGATTTCAAGGGTTCTCTAACTCCTGAATTATTTTCCTTATATGTAAATTTGCTTCTAATCCCATAATTTTGAATTCTATCTTGGAACCAAACTTTTTTCCCAAATGATGGTTGTTTGTGATCCTGATATCCTAGTTTCCTCAAAATAGATCTGATCTCTCTCCCACACTCCTGCAAGCCAATCGTTCTACTTGAAGATCAAGCGGGAGTCTTCTGGTCAAAATTATTTATTTACTACTTATTTCATCCTAATTGTAGAGTCATAGTTTCTACTTAATTGGGCAAAATAATCCTTCTTATTGTACTTAATTTTGTTTTTCAGATTCTGTTAGACTAATGCTACAACATTAGAAAGAATAAGTTGTTAGATCCATGTTCTTATTAAGAAGGCAAATTTATTGGAAGTTTAGGTTGCTACCTGTGTTGTTCTTGTAAGGTGTTAACGGTCAAGACTATTAATTTGTCAATGGTCATTTGAGAATAATTTTCTATAAAGATCTAGCCATTCATCATGCCTCTTTTCCAATGCTAGAGTAACATGAGGAATTTTAGGGACAAACTGTGGTACTAGTGCATAGGAACTGGTTAATAAATGAATAACAATTAACCCATATTATTAAAGTTAATTTGCAATGAGATTCTATGGTATTAAATTATTAATACTGCAAGATTGAAAAGGTCTAGTTTTGTTGTTAATTTGCATCTTGATCCATGCAATTATGTTGGAAGCAATTTTAATGGAAGGTTGGTTAGCTGTTAGATAGCTGTCTAGGCTATTTTCATATGTGAAAATATGTTCATGATGTACTACCTATAACCTTGTCACATGTACATTGTGAAATGGGCTACCTTATTGTAGAAACTTATAAGTGTTCATTGTTGCAACCATAGTTGCATGAAATGCAATGGTAGTGGCTTGTTGCATGTTTGAATGACTAGCGCTTGCAATGTAGTGTTGTTTTTAAGCTTGACATATGATGTAGTTAGAAATTTAAATATAGTCCAAATGCAAATGGGCTGATAAAAATGAAGTAAAATTAAGGCAGCAGCAGAGATAGCAAAATATAAAATAGTATTGTATGGGACAATGTACATACACTCCAAGCTCTATAGAATGAATCTCCACCTTACTTTTTTGCAAATAAGAGAAGTAAGAGATGACAAAGATGTTTTGTAAGACTACACTTAATGAAAGAAATTTCCAAAACCTTGACAAGAGGATGAGAATGATACAAAGGAATCCTTGCTTGAAGAGTATGCTTGTAAAGATTTTGCTAGAACACATAGCTTGCATG
The DNA here is from genome assembly GCA_027924645.1 of Cunninghamia lanceolata. Taxonomy (NCBI): domain Eukaryota; kingdom Viridiplantae; phylum Streptophyta; class Pinopsida; order Cupressales; family Cupressaceae; genus Cunninghamia; species Cunninghamia lanceolata. The sequence goes on from BSBN01001006.1 coordinate 5,357,896, forward strand.
TGTTGACAAAAGCAAAAGAAATGAATAGTGGTAAGTTGGATGGTTATGTTGGTACTTATGTTCAAGTTCCTATTGATGTAATGATGCCATAGAAGACATTGGGTAGAGGTATAATGGATATCCCTTTACTGTTAATGAAAAAGGGGCAAAATAATAGAAAGGTGGAGAGCTACAGCAAGGAAGAGTTATAAGAATAAAAAGAATGGTGCCATTAATGTCAAGAAGGAGAAGGAGCATTATAGACAGGGGGATTCTTTCTGAAGGGTTGAATCCATTTTCCATATTGTACTTGATGTGTAGTGAATGATGGGATAACAAAACAAGTTCCTAATTTGTTAAACTGAAGAAGATCATCCAAATTATTTTTGGACAGCTATAGAGGAAGCATATCATCCAAGTGACATAGAGACAAAGGGGGAGCCTTACAGACACGGGGAGGATTATAGAAAGAATCACATCATACAACCCTTTGCCATTGATGTCAAAGGGGGAGAGATAAAGTAAGGGGGAGTAATACAAAAGGAGAGAATTATTTTTGTGTTGCCATCAATGATAAAGTGGGAGATTGTTGGAAATGTTGTCATTGATGTCAAAAGTATGAATGAGACTAACAGTAAGATTAGTTCACCTAGACATATGAATGAGAATGTCAAAGGTGTATAGACATGTTGTCATTGATGTCAAAGGTGCATGGATACAATGATTGTCATTAATGTCAAAGAGCATAGACAAGATTATTGTCATTGATGTCAAAGAGTTCGTCGTGAAGATTGTTGGATCAGTTGTTCAAGATGTAAGGATGAGAATGTCAAAATAAGTGTTGTCATTAATGTGAAAAGTGAATATTGTTGACAAAGGTGTATGGAGATTGTTGAAGGAATGTCACGTTGTTATCATTAATGTATGGATGTGAACGTCAAAGTAGCAATATCATTGTATGCAAGGTGTAAATGTTGTCATCACCATTTAGTGGAAATGTCTAAGGCAAATTGGATCAATAGTTGAGAAGAGGTTGATAAATAAGATAATGTTTAAATTAGAGATTTAAACATCGGTTAGATATGAATGATTTATCGCTCTAAAGGTCCATTTAAATTCATAGAGCTCTGTTAGTAGCTTTTAGTACCGTTGGGGGTTGCAAAAGGTCATTAACACTCTATTGGCCCTTTCAAAATTCATAGGGCTCTATTAGCATCTATTGGTATTGTTGGGGGATCAATGGTCTTCCTCAGTATGAGATAAGCCATTGGTGTTCTTTGTGTGTTCATAAATTCTAGATCTTACATGTGTGATTTATTGTAATTGATTAAGTTTATAAAAGTGAAAGTTTGTATTATACTGATTCACCCCCCTCTCAGTATAACTGTGTGCTCATCAAGAACTTGGTCTCTCATACTTTGCGTATATTAGGGATGCCCATAGAAAACCTTGTTAGTCTAGATTAGGAAGTTTTGCCTGTCCTTTTTTGAGGTGCATCAAGTACCAATTAGGCCCCAGAAGTTACTCACATCATAGTTCTAAGTTTTTAGAGATAGAGCTTACTATGGGAAAGGCCTTTGCCTCCATGACAAGCAGTGTATAGGTGGTACATGACCTTATATTCCCTATCTATTTGTAACTTAGTAAATAATACACTCATGGGCCCTACTATAGTTAGGTTGTTGATGTTTCTACCTTGTTTGCTATTCTGACAAACATGTGCTTGCTTGTAAAACCTTAAGCCAAACCAATCCCCTCAAAATCATAAGCATTGCCTTCAGAGAAAACATAGACCATAAGAAAATCATTTGAATCTAAGGATCCCTAGCCTATCAAGACTTTGGAATTTAAAACATCCCCCATCACCAACTTATTTCCATCCCATCTCAAGGTAAACCATTGCATCCATTTATAATCTCCAACCTTTGATCCAAAACATTTAAACCTCTTTCATCCCTAAGACAAACCTAGTCCTAACATCTTTTCATCCTACCACCCCCAAATCACCTCTTTTATTCCAAATTACCCTTCCACTCCTTAGAAGCATCCTAAACCAACAAATTCACCCTTGGATCCTTTGAAAAAACTATCTTTGGATCCATAAAATCAACATATCCTTGGGATCATAATCACCCTTAGACCCCAAAAGCAATCTCCCCTTAGGACCTTAAACATCCTTATGCCCTAAAATCTAGTGAATGTACAATCACTTTAAGGGTCCAAAGCTTGACTATCCAATAGTACAAGTTCCCTAACATTGTCCAATTTGATCCATCCTCCCATCGACAAAATCTAATCATCGCAATGGTCATCCTTGACACCTTAGGATATTCTTAGGTTCCCCACAACACTTATCTAAATATATAACCCAATCGATCCTAAATCTTCAAATCCAATAATTTATTCACCCTTGGGATTTATCATCTACTTTACCATAAAAAATCAATCATCCACAACCAAAAACCTAACCACCCTTAGAATTTGTCACCTCCCAATCCAATCCAACCTAATCATCACAACCATCCTTATAGGCTTCCAAAGGGATTCCCTCTTAGAACCTTAGACCCAAATCCAAAATCCACCATCCAAATAATCAATCCTTGGCCATGACTAAAGACCCCAACCACAACAAGGTTAATCTTCCCAACGCACTTTCCTAGAACTTGCTTTCATGCCTCCTGTCACAAGGAAACAAGCTAAGTTGAGGATAGAATTAAATAAAGAGATAACCTTCCTCCCTTTGATCTTCCAACCCCATGTTGGAGGTCCACCACACCCTCACAATAGTGATAGTGATAGTGAGGCTCCCAGCCAACATAATTACACTTTTGACTATGATCAATTCTTGAGTTCCCAACAAGGACATAATATTCTCAAGAAGTTCATCAAAACAACCAAAAATGACATCTTTCACCATGCAATCAAGTTAGGGGCCAAGTTGTAATGCCCCACCAAGGAATCCTAGAGGACAGCTCTAAACTAGGCCAAATTATTGGAACATTGTTTTTATTAGAACAAATAACAATAAAATGCACAACATAACATGATAATCTAAACCTAGGTCCTCTAGGGTTCCCTGACTGCACTACTTACAAAGCTAACATTAGGGTTACTAGAACATTTAACCAATGATAAAAAAACATGAATGATATAACAAGGAAGGTTCATTTTAAAGAACCACATAAATAATCCTATAATACTTACTTCCATATTATGGAAACTAATATTCAACCCTTTATTATTCATTTTTTAACTAACTATCATATGAAAGATGCATTACTTTAAAATACTCTTTACAAGATTAAATTATTGACAATTGTTACATCTTTACCATAATTACAACAATGCTTTCACTAGTGCACAGAAAAGATTACATCAGTTTATACCAAGAGATACACGATGAGGTGCATTCAAATATGGAATTACCTGGTAGGATGTCACCACAACTGGAATAGGAACTGGAGTCCACATAGCAATGAGCAATCTTCATGCACATGAACATGCAGTAAGAGTACCCAATGGAGAAATAGCACCAACCTCCCGACCATGTGGAACCTTGAGGTCCACCCCCATGATAGGAGATAACACTAGGTCCCGCATCCAACAAATAGGCAGGAAGCAACATACTAGCACAATCATGGCTAATGCATGACTCCAACATAACACCTTTAGAGGTAATTTAGTTCATTGCCTCGACATCATAAAAGCAATTCCTCATTTTTGGTTTAATCTATAGAAATTAATTTTTAGTAAACCATTAGACATAATTTCCTAGTACATAATCAATCCTAAAAACCAATGAATCTAACTGTCTTAGGTGACAAGCCGACTTCTTCATGTGGAAAGCAGACAAATCTCCATGGCTTTTGCTCTAGGCACCCATATGAGAATCTTATCCATAAAGACATCCACTCTATCCTTTCTATTTAGTCTAGAATAATCTACACAAATTTATTATCAACCTCTAAAATGATGTACCAAGCTGCGTATACAACAAATTCTGATGGCACTTCCTAGGGCAATTTTTAAATATGGTTGAAGGGGGACAAAGTGAATGGCTTGATGACTACAAATGCATACTAGATTGTAATATAAATTTCCCTTCGAATTTCAATCTCTTGATATACCATACCCTGAGATGGTTCTACTAACCTTTTTCCATACAGATGGTCTTAGATTGGTATAAAAACATCAAGCTCGAATCTCCGAGTATTCCTTACCCTTGAGATGGTCTCACCTTCTAAGGTTGATAAATGACCAATATCACAATTAACTATTGTTTTCAGATCTCTTGGTATTCTTTACCCTGGAGTCCATTCTATATATAACTTATTTTTTCCAATCTCTTGGTATGCCCCGACCCCAAGATGGTTTACTAAGTAGAACAAATGTAAACATATTAATTATGATTTCCATGTTCTTGATACACCCTACCCTGAGATGGTTTAAATATAATGCAAGGTATAAGAATAACTATTTTATAACCATGGGAATGTAGTCACATAATCTTGTCAGTACCAAATGATAATATTCCACATTCTCATAGTTTAAATGCTAACTTAACATATGTGATTATATAAAAATGCATACTATTATTGAGTTTCTCATGATTCTTCAAGATAAATACAATACTAATGACATATAAGTGATCTCATGCAATCTGTGCATAACCCATGGGAACATCCACTATGTCATTTCTTTTCAACATGACAAGGTAGTATTACACAACTTATTAAATTGATTAATCCTCTATATCACAGGGTTGATTAACCTACATTACGAAAACAATGGAAAAGAGAGCTATTGTCTATTTATAGACCTCGATAATGATATTAAACTAGCACAAAGTCTGGCTCTTACCCAATTGGACTATTGATTCTCCAATACTTCATTTAAATGCTTGGACTACACTTAATAATTGTAGACATATGAATGGTTTACGCTCAGCCTTACAAGGCAACAGGGGTATTTTACTCTACAAGGAACCCCTAACTTATTAACAAGTTGATTCACTACAACACAGTGACTCCTAGTTATTAAAAAAGGTTCACAACCCCAACCATTGGTCTGCCAAGAAAGTAGAATAGGCGGCATACCGTATTTATTTCCATATGTTAGCATATCCAAGTGGATCATTAACTCTTAGTAATAGATAGTAATATGGCTGCCACAATAGAATGAGTGACCACATATAATGGTGACAACTCTACAGATTTGAAGGTTCTCACATGTGCAGAGATAACAATATGCATGAATTGTTCAGAAAGATAAACAGTTAGCATGCACTGCCTAATTTATGTTCTTTTGTCAAACATCTATGCAAAAGCGGGCAGGTGTGGTGAGTTTCAAATGGTAAGGAGAATTGATGAAAGATAGAGGAATGAATAAGATCCCTGTGTGCGGTTGGATTTCAAGCCATAAAATGGTGCACACTTTTCATGTAGCAGACAAATCACATCCATAGGCGTATGATTTTATGCATAGTTGGGGAAATTGGCTGGGAAGATGAAGGCAATTGTGAGTGATGTGAACCATTTCCATCATTTTATATAGGGACAATTTTATGGTGGAGATTATTGGCGATGCTAAATGAAGCAATTTGAATAAAAACATAGGTTTGCATTATAATAATGTGCACAACATTAGATCTGTAGTATTAATGAAGGGAATTTCACCAAAGCATAATAGAAGGGGGAATTTTTGTTAGACGTTGGAATTGTAAGTTATAATGAAATGGTTCACTTCTGATCTACTGTAGTCAGAATTGAAGTTTCATTTACATCAAAGATCTATGAGAGCTAAAAAGTTAGGTCAATGTTGATACATGAACCAAAGATACAGAAGCAATGATAACATACCAATTTTATGTCTTGATGGTCACAATTGCAATGAGATGGCATGCTGATGATGACCAGATGCAAGGTTAGCCGCTCTCCAAATTGCTATAGATTCGTCTTAATTCTTATGACGATTGTGTTACCAAGAAGCACACTCAGCAGATGGGATAAGATCGCTGTCCCTCAAATGAAATGGAGTCACCATCACTCACTCCACTATGATGACCATCGCGGTATCGATTGAAATGAAATAATTGGCGAACAAATGTGAACAACTCCTTTGGAGTGATCAATGGTATAATGTCCGCTGGTTCTGAAGATATCTCAAGATCGTGCTTGGTGAGTCGTTGCTCCAGGTAGTCCGCCACCTTTGGTATGATGTTCCACTCTTCTACAATGGATCAGTATATTAGATGAATCCATTTTCAGCATTTCACCACCTTCTATATCCCCATACGTCGCTCTAGGAGTATGAGCGCTGCCTCTCTAATGTGATCACGGTTTTCAATGAAGACAACTCCAGCGATGTCCAGATTGGCGCTTCGCAACAACGAAGTATGCGCTCGATGATTTCTCCAACACTCCTGCCGCCATAGATCTTCGACGAATAGTAGTCATCTCTGATCAGTTTCAAGATAATCGTGATCTTCTATGAATATGAGACAGTGTTAGAATAATGAAGAAATGGAAGGTCTATAAGTTTTGTAGTTAACATATGTGAGTTGTTTCTTAGTATTTAGTAGTTGTGTCTATTATTAGAATATTAGATCCAATTTTGAAGGAGCTAGAATGTCTGTGAGTTTCCTAAGTGTGCCTATATATTTATAATGTCTGTCCTAGCATTTATGTAAATAAAAGTGTGATTTGTGCTCATCTTGTGTGTTCTATCTGTTCAATTATTTATCAGTGTCGGTGCTCACAAGTGATGGATTTCTCTACAAATCTCTTGATTTTGAATGACGTCGATCTTCAATGATATCGCCCTCACTTTCAACTTGCCACCTTCAATATTGCACTCCATCTCCTTGATGAAGATCGATAGCTGTGTATATGCGGTTATTGTAAGTCAAACACTTGTTGCCATGAAGGTATTATGATAGGCCGAATGTGACAACACTGCTCAAGAACCAATGATCTTCAAAACTCCATAGACTCCAAAGAAATCTGTGACTTGCACAAGAGTCTTCAATAATTTATTAAACTCAGGTCTGCTAAAGGATGAACCACTTCAAGCAAATGAGAACCCTCCACAAGAGATTTGCTCAAATACTAATCATGGTCTCTGACCATTATATTGAGATAGTCTAACATTGTGTAATTAATCACTGGGAGAGTGATCCTAGGATTTGTGGTTTATGGTCCACAATATATCTTAGCATAGGTTATGTAGCAACTTTGTCGTAGCTTTCAACTAAGTTACTCTAATCAAGAGAGAAGATTAAAGGAGATTCTTATAATCATTCCTTTGGAGACATGAATTTTTCTTGAGTAATTGATATTGGTTAATATTTATAAATCAAGGTTATCACCAATAAAATTAAGGGTGGTAGTAGAGTACCTTACTATCAAATGTTAAGTGTAAACCACAAGATAGAGCTCTTATCTTTTGTCAACTATATTGTACAACATAGATAGCAATGCGAAAGAATCGATATATGTATTTGTTTGGTTGGAAGATACATGTACCCAAGGCCTAGATCTTTGCTCTACACTCTATTTTTGGTTTTGTCACCATTTTTCACTTACAGCGCAAATTGCTAGAGCTGGTGTAGCAAATTCTTTTTAGAGTGAAGGTTAACATTCTTCTGTTATAAGTTATTTGCATTATGTTTCAGTAATATTGTAGTTCAGTTGTTCAAGAGAAGAAAAGATTTTAAGATCATTCATTGCATTACAAAACATTCACAGGAGAGATATTTCATTCACTACAATGATTATTCATTTATAAATTGAAATACATAAAAGGATAAACATTACATTGAAAGAAATAATGACAGATCAAATGTCCCACACAAGCCATGGGAATAGATGAACATATGCAAATATAAGAAAAATGCTATGCATCTAAAGATAGGGAGAGAAGGTCATAGCCATCATTGCCTTGTTGCAGTCTTCAGTCAATCTTCAACAAGGGCTTTCAAAAATGTGGGAGAGTCCTGTTAGAGCTCCGATTATGAGATCTCTATGTCCTATCAAAAGAGGCCTAACACTTTGCCTATAATACACTGATCAAATGAACATCACTCAAAGGTAGAATGAATCGAAAAGGAACAACCATTGAAATTCACTATTTTTATTCTAATATGTTTGTTTCATGTGTAGGTATAGGATAAGTCATGTAGCTGATTGAAGACATATCAACATGTGGTGTCAAATGAGGCTCCTAGAAGGGTTGAGCCTAGCATGTTGCCTGCCCTTAATCTCAAAAGGGATGGAATGAAAAGGAAAGATCATTATTCACATTGCCTTAATTGAATGACAAACTAAAGTGAGTAGAAAACAGTCAGATGCATTGGTGTCAAGAATAGGATACACTCATGACTGCAATTCAAAGGATGCAATGGAATCAAAAGAGTAAACTGAACTCATTCAGGACAACATTCAATGCAAAAGGACAGTTGTCATTACTATTTCAATTCATTAGAAATAATATCAGATATATGCATGGTGGAGCCAAATATCGAATGAGTGCAATGACCATACAGTGAGTTAACAAATGCTATAAATATTGTAAACTATATAGAATGAATGGGTAGCCATGATGGCATAATTGTGAAGATATAATAGTACATATGATTTTGACAGCCAAGATGCAGTTGCAGGTGATGTCTATGAGATACTCATATTGGCAAAGTCAAAGAGCTAGAATGACTTATTTGGTATGTATATGCATTTACATTATACTGAATTAAGTTCACCAAGAGTCAATGCAATGAGGAAGATTTGATTGAAACATCTAGTGTATGCATATCAAAAGTAAACATAGGTACAAGACATCATAGTTTTCTTTCACATTATTAAGCTTGCTTTAGGAAAAAATGAGTATAAAATGCATGATCAAGGCCAAATATAATGACAAACAGCCATCAAAAGACCACATATGTTATCATGATTACAGTAAGCTCAACTGAAGGTATTTGATATTATGTCATGCTACCAATCTGTCACTTAAGATACATGATCAATTGCAAGATACATATAGAAGCAATGTTAAAGGCATTCACAATGAGATGTTTTGTCAAGATTTATTCATATAATCTTGTAATGAACAAAAGAAGTATATCTTTGCTACAGAGTAGAGTGATAGTATTGACAAGTGAAACAACAAAACATGGAATAGCATGTCTTTATCTAATCCACTTTATCATATGTAGTCAATGAAGAGCATCCATGGGTGAAGCAAACAAATCTGAGCTTGTTTTATATATTCAGAAAGAATACATCAAATGATACAAATGTTATGATCATAGAATCTCAAGTAAAATGTCTGTATCAATCCAGAAATATCAGCAATGTGTTGCTTCAAGATTCAAATGATCATAAAGCTATAGGAAGTAGCATACAAATGGATAAAAGAGCATGTTTTCATCAAGACATATATGCAGAAAATAAAAAACTCACTTCATGTGCCATATAGTTTGAGCCTTTTATTAGAGATCCTCATTTTGTTTTAAAACTCCAAATACAGTCAAAGCATAATGTTTAGAGAACAATGGGAAGTGGTGCAATTTGAATACTCATACACAACTACAAGAGCTCCAAATACCTAAGTGAAACTGTATGAAGACAAGTGCAGATAACAATGAGCCATAGGAATGCAAGAAGCTACAGGCAAATGGATGACACATTCATAGGAGAAGATAGTCAACCTAAAATTCTCATCATGTATATTATTTGCCAACAGCTACAATAAGGAAAATAGATGCAATCTGAATATGAGACCCATTTCATGCCTCAAAAGTTTTGAAGTGACTTTTTACACGGTTGAACCAATATCTATATGATGTGTTTTTGTTGCAAGAAATCAAAGAAATGAAATTAAGGTTTTGAGATATTTCAGGGAGAAAGTTTTATTCACAACACAAATATGTTAAAAGAGTTTATTTCCATCAACGGCCAGATCAAAGTAAGATTTGTAAGGTACAGGTAAAAGGGAGAAGTAATGCTCAGATGTCTCAAGTAGCCCATAGCCAGTGAAGGAGTAACCCTCTTAGGGTTTTAAACCATTATTTACAAATCATACATAGATGAAGAAAGTATTTCAAGCATGTAATACTTAGAAAGACTATATAGGCCACAACTTTTGTTTAGACAAGAACTTGTAGAAAAGAACCATTTTGTCCATATCCATCTGACGTTTTTGTGGATATGAGACAAGCTAATACAAAATACACAGCATACAGATGGCTGCGAACTTGAGAAAAGGAGTTCTTACATATATTTGAACACAAATATAGATTTAAAGCAAATATAGGAAATCAAATGCCATCATGCCAGCCATTACCAAATCTGGAACCTTTCCTTAAATGTTCACGGAAACCCATTTCATTTTCATTAAGTAATCAAAGCTATAGAAGAACAAAGACTTGTGGTCATGGGTTTTAACCCACAAGAAGCTATAGAGTGTCATGGAAGTAGTGAAACACACAGAGGTAGATAGAAGATGTTACCTTGTTTGAAGAGATGCATAATGATAGTGGGTTTTGATTTCACTTTCCTCTCAAGTAACTTGATACAGTCAACCATGGCGGCCCGAGTGTAAAAAGAAATGACAGTGAGAAAAGAACATAGATATGTCAGAAATAATACTATGGCCGCGGCTATTGAAGCTAGTTTTACCTCAAAAAATGAAAGAAATTGAAGAGAAAGAGTCATATTTACATCGAAAAGACCTTTTACCTTTGAAATCTGCAAGGAATCGACCAAAATCATGCTCAAAGTTACTAGAAAAGTTCAAGTTTCAGCTTGAAACCCTAGCTGGGTGCTGCCACAGAGCCTCCTCTCCACAAAGCTGAAAATGAAAAATAACAAATGGAGTTTAGGGTTCGAAAGTTTTGTTTGAGGGCTCAATTTTCCCTAAGTGTTAAGTGGGGATTTTTTCACTTTTTTATTTATTTTGAGACCTCTCTTAATGCCATCGTGGGTATGTGGCCGTAGAAACACTTGCCTAGGCATTTATTTGGCCCTAGTAGCATTTTGTGAAGGCTTTATGCCCTAGGGGTAGATTATCTTTTTAATGCCTTGGAGATATTTTGGAGAGGCTAATGTTATGCCTTAGACCCCATGGAGATGGACCTTATGCCTACAAACCTTTCTTTTGGAATAGGATACAAGTCTATATGCTTATGTGTTGCAGAGATAGGTCACATGCAAATAAGCCATCAGGCTTTTATTTTCACAAACACCATATAATGCCCTTGATTATTTTTATGATTTTTTATGGAAAAATCAAAATTGCAATAGTTTTGGTGAAATTATGGGCCATATATTGTTTATTTATTGCAAAATCAAATTGAATAGGGGTATAGTTTAACTACAAGCATTGTAAAGCTTTGTTTTATAAATTGCTTTAAAATAAATGATAAATTAATGCAATTAAAGAAAAATAAATTAAAGCAAATCTTTCTTTTTCAGTTTGCTTTCTTTGGGTGAAATTTTCCAAATAAGGACAAAAAAGTGTCTTTTTGGGTAGATAAAGCATATTTTAAGGAAGATTTTGGTGGGGGCCACTTGACAAAAGTTTTTGACAGCTTTTATTTCTAGTTTTGAGGCATTTTGGGCCCTATTTTGTAGGTTTTTTTATGGAGCTCGGGAATGGCTTGGGAAGTTGCCTTTTTGAGTTTTGTTGAGCAGTTCCATTCTTTCTCATTTTTAGAAAGCCTTTTGGCTATAAAAGGAGGGTGGAGGACTTGGTTTTAGGAGTTGATATTCTTGTTTCTTCTCTCTTGAGCTCAGGCAGAGAGTTTGTAAACTGATATCAACTCATATTTTCAGAGTTAGATGTACTCCTTTCATTTCAATATAGAAAAGCATTCCTGTTTCACATTTGTTGCCTCCTTGTAACTTTGATTTGATGTTTTTTTCACTATGATTGTGATGTCTAATCCTCTGATTATGTCTCAATGTTATTGAAATTTGTGCAACTTTTGCCCGTTCAATCCAAGTTGTGTGTTGTGTTTAAGTTAAACCTTCATACGAAGTACTTTTGGATTGTTGGACTTAGGTGAAATTGAGAAGGTTATAGGCTTGAGAATTGTTTGTGGGTAAATATTTAGATTTTAGGATCATTTTAGATAAAAAATAGAATTTCATTTCAATTATTCCTTTTCCATTTTCTCAGACAAGTCATTAGATTAGAAAAAAAATCTTAAGGAGAACCAACTCACTTTGGAGATTCACTCTTGCTATAAGAAACCCACATCTTGAGAGTGTTTCCATGTGTCAATAGGTAGCTAAGTCTTTTGTAAGCTTAGCATCAGGTGCATATCTGATTGACAACATGTTTTACCCTTGATTGATTATAATGTTTATCTTTTTTACATGCCCATTACACAAAATTCATTCCTAGTGAAAATCCCCTTTGGGTTATTTACTTTCTTGTTACCCCATCTTTGTAGAATCTCTCTATCATTTAGGTTTTTAGCATTAACTACTAATTTGAGAGCCCTTGTATGCAAGCTAATGGAATGACATTCACATTTCAAGAATGTTTTCCCAGGAAGCAAGATATTTTAAATTTGAATGGAGAGTAAGAGGATTCACATGTGTTTCATTCTAAGGGATAGGATTGCACATGTGGATTAGTCTACAGAGGACAAGTAGAGTGGAATTGGGTATTAAGTTTTAGGTTAGGGTTGGTTAATATACCAGATGAGACAAGTTAAGGTTAATATACTTTGAGCAACCTTGATTGACATATGACATACTGACCACACTGACAAGGTGCCAAACTAGATACTCATCCTCCTCGAGGATGATGGCTAGGGTAGGGGACCAAGTGCTATCTCTGATCAACTGATCCATTGGGTTTCAAGGTATGCTCAGACCTACCAATTTATGTGGAGGTGTAGCCTAGTACCTGTTCACTGAAGCATACCAATTAGAGCACATATTTTTAATAGTTCAAGCACTTGGAAAGGAACTCTAACATTTGTATTTCATTTTGATATTTCCCCCATACATTTAATGGTATGATGCCACCCTTTCCACCTATCCAACAACATACTACTACATCACCTGACTATCCAAATAAATCTCTGCATCATACCCACGAAAGTACTAACTGAAGCTCATATTCCATCTTCATCTTTAGGTTCCTTAGCCAGACTTCCTGCACAACAAAGTGAAAATGGAGGGTCACTACATCACAACAGTGATAGTGATAGTGATCTTCCACCCCCATGTTCGAGGTCCACCACACCCTCACAACAGTGATAGTGATAGTGAGGCTCCCAACCAACATAAATACACTTTTGACTATGATGAATTCTTGAGTTCCCAACAAGGACATAATATTATGAAGAAGTTCATCAAAACAACCAAAAATGACATCTTTCACCATGCAATCGAGTTAGGAGCCAAGTTTCCCCCTATTAGTGTAGGTTTTTATTTTCGTAGTGGCTTATTTAATTTTCTTTTTCTTAGGGTTTTCCTACACCTCTAATTAAACTTTCTTAGAATAATAATGTGAGTATTAGTGTGAGTGGGTGTGATGTGTTGGAATATTCTTTTAGACTATTGTGGTGGAATCCTTGTTACCATTTTTCACCATAGCTCAAAAATTGGCAGATCTGGTGCAACAAATTCATTTTTAGAGTGAAGGTTAACATTCTTCTGTTATAAGTTATTTGCATAGTTATTGTGTTTTAGTGATATTACAGTTTAGTTGTTCAAGAAAGAAAATTTTCAGATCATTCATTGCATTATAGAACATTCGTAGGAGAAATAAGTATTTCATTCACTACAATGATTATTCATTTACAAATTGAAATAAATAAAAGGATAAACAATGCATTGAAAGAAATAATGATAGATCAAATGTCCCACACAAGTCGTGTGAATAGCTAAACAAATGCAAACATAGGGAAAATACTATGCATCTAAAGATAGGGAGAGGAGGTCGTAGCCATTATTGCCTTGCTACAATCTTCAATCTCTGAGGTTTCCATCCTGGCTCTACCCCTGATCTTCTACAAGAGCCTGCAAATATGTGGAAAAGTACTATTAGAGCTCCGGTTATGAGATCTATATGTCCTATCAGAAGAGGCATAACACATTGCCTATAATGCATTGATCAATGAACATCATTTACATGCAAGAGGAACTATGAAAGAAACAATAATTGAACTGCATTGTTTTTATCTAATCTGTTTGTTTCATGTGTAGGTATAGGATAAGTCATGTAGTTGATTGAAGACAAATTGGCATGTGGTGTAAAATGAGGCTTCCACAAGGGTTGAGCCCAACATGCTACTTCCCCTTAATATCAAAAGCGATGGAATGAAAAAGAAAGATTATTACTTGTATTATTTAATTGCATGACAAACTGAAGGAGTATCAAAGCAATCAGATCCATTAGTTTCTAGTTCAGAACACCCTCATGATTGCAGTTCAAGAAATGAAGTGAAACCATCAGGATGAATTGAACTCATCTAGGACAACATTTAATGCACAAAAACATTTGTCATCATTGCTCCAACTGCCATTGGAAAAAATGAAATTCACAGGTATTTCATCTATATATCTTTCATGGTATTTGTATGCAGTAGAGACATTAAGAACATCAAGTACCTTTCCAACATTTGTATGATAAATAGTTGCCAATGCATAATATCATGCAATAGTACATGATTATTTTGGTCATAACATAACATCAGAAATAACTATCATATGGAGCAATCACTTATTAAGCATGAGCTAGTCTTGTATCAAAAAGAGACCAAGATGAATAAATAGTAGATACATGGAGCAGATAGGAAAGTGCATAATGGAGCAGCCAAAGAATCAGAGTATCATATATTCTAGTTCATTTATGCATGGTCACAACAATATATCAAGTAAGCAAGGAACAAAGAGTTATAGGACATATGTAACTATGTAGTTGTCTAGATATCTTGCCATTTTGGTGTTATAGTAGTTGTAACTATATCAGATAGTGCTAAAGTAAAAGAGGCAATTTAGAACATCAAATGCCAAATGGATCCACAAAGAGATGCTCTGTCAAGTTATATCCTTCTCATTTGGTGACCATATCTAGATATGTACAGTACCACTTCATCATGATGTCTCAAGTAATAAATGCACTTCAGAGAAATGGTTTTTCTACAGAATAAGGTAATCAACAGAATTGTTTAAGTAATGCCAAGTGCCATCATTCAATACGATTATCTCAGTGATCAAATGATCTATAGGTTTCATCAATGAAGATTTTCACAACCATAACAGCCAATGAAAGATGCCATTCCATATGTGGTGTGTACATACAAACAATGAACTGGAAGATGCCAAATACATCAGATACAACATGTGAAATCAAGAATGGGACAGCATCTATAGTGGAGGTAGAGAATGAAACTGAATGAAAATCTAAGCTTTTGAACTCATTGCTACAAGAGAGAATTGAAAATTGAACTCATTTTTGTGTACATACCCATCTGGATTTTTATTCCATGTTCATGATTATACAGGCTACGACCTTTTTGAATAAGAACCTACAGAATGAACCATTTTATCCATATCTATCTGAAGTTGTGCAGATACAAGAGAATAAGTTTCAGGTACAAAATGACTACAGTCCATTTTCATTTTTGCAAACCAGCATGATAATCCATGTGAACTTTTGCATACAGTAAAATACAGAGGGACTATTTTCTTCTTGTTTTAAGCCATTTTATCTTTCAAATGTAAAATGAATGATATAGAAAGGAAGTGAGAGATTTTAAACTCAGAACTTAAGCTATAGGATGCAGCCTTACCAGATTCTGTTGAACACAAATGCATTAAGACACAACTATAGTTGTGGTCAAAATGGAGTGTATATTTCTTTTTATGACAAGATAACCCAATGGTTTGAACCTTCATTCACAAATGTAGAGATATGTTTTTCTAGCTGCGGCCCCATAATGATAGAAAACACAAACATACATAAAAGAAAGAGATGATGTAGATACAGAACTATAATAAGTGATTTCAAGCCATGAGAAGATGAAAATATTGCACTAGAACTGTCATTTTGCTAACCACAGTAAAGTATGCATTTTTCTTGAAAAGACCAAAAAACCCCATTTCACTTTCCTTAAGTGAGCACACCTATAGGAGAATAGAGAGTATGGCCGTGGGGTTCATAGTTTCAACAAGGAAAATATAGAGAATGCATAATATTTCATAGTTCTAAACCATGACTGGTAAACAACAATGCAAAAATAGTAATGATCTAAAGGAGACAAGGTTTCAAAGGTGGGGTTTTACCTTTCTTCATTTATGAGTAATCGAGACTTATGGCCACGAGTTTTAAATACTAAATCTACAAAATGCCATGAGAATGACCAAAGCAACCAAAAGATTGTTTGATGTTTGAACCTTTTAAAAGACTCACCTTGGCAAATGATGCAGAGCCAAAGGTTTTTCCTTTTGGCTTTATTTTCCTCTCACACAGTTGCAGTGAACGACGGCCAGAATACAGAGAAGGAATGATAGTTGAACAAAATTGAAACAAATTCAGCAGAATGTATATAGAATCCATGGCTATAGAAGCAATTCTACCTTAGAAAATCAAACAATATCAAAATATAAGTCACATATGCCTAAATCAAAGTCTAATTGATAATAGTTTTTGGCACGCCCAGTGGAACAAAAGCACATTTTTTTCCTCTACTGTTTGGTATGTGTAGCAAGGTTTTTAGCCTCTCAGAGGTAAAAAAAGCATACTTGGCAGCTAAAATCTCTAATTTTAAAGCAGATCTAGTGAACAACACATGAAAATAATTACATAATAAAGGATCAGGTGTTTTCTTCGGTATTAACAACATTTGGAGGCAAAATTATCCAAAACCCTAGCGACTCTAAGTAAAGGGGCAAATCGTATTATTTTGTTACATTTAATGGGGGAAACCCATTACATCTTGTTTAGCATGATGATATTCCAGCTACAGCCCTTAAAGGACTACCATGTTTCACTGGAGAAGATCACACTATAGCTGCTGAGCACATTCAAGATGTGCCAACATTGTGTTTAGTACATAATGTTACCCAAGAGAATGTAGCACTAAGGCTTTTGGATGCATCACCAGAAGGGAAAGCTTTGCAGTGGTTTAGATGACTCACAATAGGCTCAATCACGTCATGGGATGATCTGGGAGATGGATTACACAAACATTTTGAAGAAAAATCTAATCTTTGTCTCTACTGTAGTAGTTCAGTACCATCAGGAGGGCTCCTCACCAGCACATGATGGACTTTAACTAATGCTTTCAGAGGACTTGGGATAGGATCCCCATGACAGTAAGGCCTACACCATAGAATGCCTTTTTATTCTATCTTAGAGATTTAAATAGCAAAATATCTATTATGATTCAAGCTCTGGGTGGATCTACCCTTCCCGATGCCTTTGAGATTACTGTTAGAGAAGAAAACTACCTTATTCTAGCAAGGAAAATAGCCCTAAGGCCTCCCTTACCCATTTTTCTACAAATCCAGCCACCCGTGCCCATGGCAGTTCCCCTTCTAGCTATTGTCCTAGCTATTCTAGCCATAGGACACTAGCCTGCTACTTAAGAGACTATTGTTCTAGTCCAAACTCAAGAATTCCAATAGCTTCAAAACACAATTAAAAACATGACAAATGAGTTTTTTGATTTCAAGAGGCAAATCGGTCAAGAACACAAGCCATACCAGGCCTTGTATCAGCCAAATAGGCCATCCTTCCAAACTGATACACAAGGCCCAAGAAGAGATTATAACCCTGAGGTGGTTTTTATGAATTGGCAAGGCACTAACTTTTTTTATGTGAATTAATCTCAAGACCAGTCCATTAGTCCTCAATACTAGCCATATCAAGAACCCAAACCAATCAAAATCTCATATTTCAAACCAGTAGCTAAAAGTTCAAATAGGGAGCAAGAGGTTGCTATTGTTTGTGTTGCAGCCTCAGCTGATTATGAGAATAATGAATCTGTGAAGGAAGTTGGTTTAAACTTGGTCTTGAACCCTATGCATTTTGAATCATTTGAAATTTTTTCTAATTCTTTCTATAAGATGAATCAAAGCAAGATGTAAATATTGGAGGGCAAAAGTCTTCAATTGCAAATACACATTGCTTAGGTTCAAATGGAGAATGAACTAGAAAAAAGGATGCAATTCAATTTTCTTGTTCAATCAGCTACCCACTTATGTTGGTGATGATGAAGACAACATGCAAGAATCCCATTTATTAGCTGATTCAGGACAACCAGAAGGTGTTGTAGAAAGTCATGTATTGTTGTTTTATAAAGGCAATAATGATATTGGGGCCTCATTTCAGTTTGAAGAACAAAGAGGTAGTTTGGTTTCTGAATCTAGAATACTTGTTTCACATGAAGACCCTGAGCATAAGGTTAAGTTAGATCAAATTATTTATGAGGATGAAGCATCTTGTTTGTTCTCAGAGCTCCCATTGTACTGTAATGAAGAATCTATCATGAATGAGACTAGGGCAGCTTGCCTTGATGAGCAATCAAGTCGATCAGCTAAAGATGATCAACCTATCCAAGATAACTTCATATTTGATTGTCAGGATCCTGACTATTCGACTTGCAAAGAGCTTGCCACTCTTCTAATTTCTTGAATCAATCAAAAGCCCAAGCTAGTAGATGATGAGGAAGATAAAAAGTATGAAGAGAATCAGTTAGGCAAGGTACAGATTTAGAAAGAATCCAGTGTGGACATCCATGACACAAAGGATCTTGAAACTGATGCTATGCAAATTGATGGTATGTTGAAGGAGGTTAGTTTTTTATTTGACCACTTACCTTCATTTATTAGTAAAGAGACTACTATTCTTCATTGACTAATATTGTGTATTATGAGCCTAATCTAACTCTGGCTAAGAGCCTACTAAGAGTTGATAGCTTTGACAAGTTTTTAGCAACTCTAATGGAGGAGGAAGCCACATGGAAAGCTATCATGCAAGGTATAGGTTATGTTATTGTTTCTAGTCCTAAACCTTCAAGAGGATGCCCCATTAAAGATTTGGCCAATGAAGTGACCAACAGCTTTCAGAGTATTTTCAGTGTCCCTAAGGATGAGATTGCAATCGAGGAGCAGTAGATTCAACTTGTGTATTTATGGCCAATCAAAGGTATATCCGAATGGAATCAAGAGTTTCAAACCTTTGATTGTACTTTGTAGGTTGTAGTACAACAATTTATAAGGTGTGTTCTTGTGTTTTGCTCCTTATTGCCAGTTTGTAAGCATGAGAAGCATCCTCGGTTGGTTAGGAAAGGCAGTTATTTCAACCAATTGATGAATGGTTTTGTTTGATCAATGTCTCTGGATGGTTAGAGTAGGTTAGGGTTAGTGTTTATAGTTAACAAGTACTTCATGCACATTTACTTTCAGTTAGTTTGTTTCCCTAAGTGTTGCTGTACAAGTTTTTTTGGCCACCAGGGCCGGTTAGTTTGCTTTCAGTTTGGTTTGATTTATTTTTTGTTGATGTTTGATCTAGTTGGAGTGCTGAGTTCTAGTGTTTTCTAAGTTTGAGAAGAGTAAAGTATCACTCAATGCCCAATGGATATTCAAGGCAACTGATCTGATGCTTAGCAAGCAAGCATACAATAGAAGTCGCCAAAAATGTTACCATTTTTTCACCACAGCTCAAAAATTAGCAGAGCTGGTGCAACAAATTCATTTTTAGAGTTAAGGTTAACATTCTTCTATTATAAGTTATTTGCATAGTTATTATGTTTCAGTGATATTGCAATTCAATTGTTCAAGAAAAAAAGTTTTCGGATCATTCATTGCATTATAGAACATTCACAAGAGAAATAGTATTTCATTCACTACAATGATTATTCATTTACAAATTGAAATACATAAAAGGATAAACATTGCATTGAAAGAAATAATGACAGATTAAATGTCCCACACAAGCTGTGAGAATAGCTGAACAATTGCAAATATAGGGAAAATACTATGCATCTAAAGATAGGGAGAGAAGATCATAGCCATCATTGTGTTGTTGCAGTCTTCAATCTTTGAGGTTGCCATCCTTACTCTACTCCCGATTTTCTACAAGAGCCTACAAAAATGTGGAAAAGTCCTATTAGAACTCCAATTATGAGATCTCTATGTCCTGTAAGAAAAGGTATAACGCATTACCTATAATGCACTGACCAATGAATATCATTTACATGCAAGAGAAACTATGAAATAAACAATCATTGAACTGCATTGTTTTTATCTAATCTGTTTGTTTCATGTGCAGGTACAGGATAAGTCATGTAGTTGATTGAAGAAAAATCAGCATGTGGTATAAAATGAGGCTCCCAAAAGGGTTGAGCCCAGCATGATGCTTCCCCTTAATCTCAAAAGGGATGGAATGAAAAAGAAAGATCATTACTCATATTGTTTAATTGCATGACAAACTAAAGGAGTATCAAAGCAATTAGATGCATTAGTTTCTAGTTCATAACACCCTCATGATTGCAGTTCAAGAAATGAAGTGAAACCATCAGGATGAATTGAACTCATCTAGGACAACATTTAATGCACAAAAGTAGCGATCATCATTGCTACAACTACCATTGGAAAAAATGGAATTCACAAGTATTTCATATATATATCTTCAATGGTATTTGTATGCAATAGAGACATTAACAACATCAAGTACCTTTCCAACATTTGTATGCTAAATATTTGCCAATGGATAATATCATGCAATAGTACATTACAGTTTTGGTCATAACATAACATCAGAAATAAATATCATTTTATGCATGATTTGAATAAACTGAAGAGCGCAAGTGGACAACCACCAAGGAACAACATATGCTGCCATGTCACTTTTATGATGAAGTAAGGTACATTCATCATATGGAGCAATTGCTTATTAAGCATGAGATGGTCTTATATCATAAAGAGACCAAAATGAATAAATAGCAGGTACATAAAGCAGATTGGAAAGTGTATAATGGAGCAACCAAAGAATCAGAGTATCATATATTCTAGTTCATTTGTGCATGGTCATAGAAATATATCAAGTAAGCAAGGAACAAAGAGTTACATGACATATGTAACTGTGTAGTTGTCTAGATATCTTACATTTTTGATGTTATAGTAGTTTTAACTATATCAGATAGTGTTGAAGTAAAAGAGACAAGGTGGACCAGTGAATGCCAAATGGATCCAAAAAGAGATGCTCTGTCAGGTTATATCCTTATCATTTGGTGACCATATCCAGATATGTATAGTATCACTTCATCATGTTGTCTCGAGTAATAACTATACTTTAGAGAAATGGTGTTGTTATAGAATAAGGTAATCAAAAAAATCATTTAAGCAATGCCAAGTACCATCATTCAATAGGATCATCTCAGTGATCAAATGATCTATAGGTTTCATCAATGAAGATTTTCACAACTATAACATCCAATGAAAGATGCCATTCCATATGTGGTATGTACATACAAACAATGAACTGGAAGATGCCAAATACATTAGATACAACATGTCAAATCAAGAATGGGACATCATCTACAGTGTAGGTAGAGAATGAAACTGAATGAAAATGTAAGCTTCTGAACTCATTGCTACAGGAGAGTTAAAAATTGAACTCATTTTTGTGCACAAGCCCATCTAGGTTTTTATTCCATGTTCAAGATTATACAGGCCATGACCTTTTGAATAAGATCCTACAGAATGAACCATTTTATCCATATCCATCTGAATTTGTATAGATAGAAGAGAAGAAGTTTTAGGTACAAAATGACTGCAGTCCATTTTCTTTTTTGCAAACAAGCATTATAACCCATGTGAAGTTTTGCATACAGTCAAATAAAAAGGGACTTTTTTCTTCTCAGTTTAAGCCATTTTTATGTTTAAAATGTCAAATGAATGATATAGAAAGGAAGTGAGAGATTTTGAACTCATAAATTAGGCCATAGGCCGTAGCCTTGCTAGATATATGTTGAACACAAATGCATTAAGACATAGCTACAGCCATGGTCAAAATGGAGTGTATATTTCTTTTTATGACAAGATAACCCAAAGGTTTGAACCTTCATTCATAAATGCACAGATGTGTTTTTCCAACTGTGGCCCCATAATGATAGAAAACACAAACATATAGAAAAGAAAGAGATGATATAGATTTAGAGCTATAATAAGTGATTTTGAGCCATGAGAGGATGAAGAGATTGAACTAGAGTTGTCATATTTCTAGCCGTGGTAAAGTATGCATTTTTCTTCAAAAGACCAAAAAACCCAATTTCACTTTCCTTAAGTAAGCACACCTATAGGAGAATAGAGAGTATGGCTGCGGGGATAATAATTTTAACAAGGAAAATACAGAAAATGCATAATGCTTCGTAGTTCTAAACCATGACTAGTAAACAACAATGCAAAAATAGTAATGATCTAAAGGAGACAAGGTTCCAAAGGTGGGGTTTTACCTTTCTTCATTTCTGAGTATTAGAGACTTATGGCCACGAGTTTTAAATACTAAATCTACATAATACCATGAGAATGATGATAGCAAAAAAAAGATTGTTTGAAGTTCAAACCTTTTAAAAGACTCACCTTGGAAAATGATGTAGAACCGAAGGTTTTTCCTTTTGGATTCATTTTCCTCTCAAACAATTGTAGTGAACAACGGCTAGGATACAGAGAAGGAATGATAGTTAAACAAAATGGAAACAAATTGATTAGAATGCATATAGAAGCCGTGGCTGTAGAAGCCATTCTACCATAGAAATTCAAAGAATATCAAAATATAAGTCACATATGCCTAAATCAGAGTCTTACCCTTTGAAATCTACAAGGAATCAACCAAAACTATGGTCAGTTATGCCAGGAAAGTCCAGTTTTCAGCTTGAAACCCTAGGGTTTTATGTTGACAGCAGAGCCTTATTTTCACCAAAATCTGTTGTGTAAAATGAGCCCAAAAGAATAGGGCAAAGCTTGTTTTGTCTTAGGGTTTACTTTTGCCCTAATTGAAATGCTGTATTTTTATCACATTCATTTCTTTTTTGTGGCACAAACTAATGCCTTCATGGTGTTAAGTGGCCATAGTGTAATGTCTAGGTCCCATAACTTAGGGTGAGATCGAGCCTTAATGGTTCCCTCTAACATTTGATGCCTCAAACATGCTTGATCACCTTGAGATTATGATATGTGCCTTAGACCCCTTGGAGGTGGAGATGGAGTTCATGCCTTGGAATAGTTTACAAACCTTTCATTCAAAATATGAGACAAGTCCACATACATCATGTGCCTTAGGAGATTGACAGGTCATATGCAGATAAGCCATCAGGATTTTATATTTTGCAAACACTAAATATTGTAATTGCAATGGACTTGGTCAAATTATAAGCCATGTGTAATTATCAAATCAAAAAGGGGTTTAGTTTTAACTGCAAGCATTGTAAAGTTGTTTTAAAGCAATAATTTATAAATTGCTTTAAAATAAAACTATTTTTAGGCAATTAAAAATAGTAAAGTAGATCAAATATTTCTTACTTGATTTGTTTTATTTTGAGCCAGATATGGACAAAAACTAAGATTTCATGGGCAGATAAAAGTAGATTTTTGGTGGGGCCAAATGAGAGGGTCTTTTGGCACTTTGCTTTCATAGTTTGGACACATCTTGAGAGCTTTTATTTTGGCTTTTTTGAGGAGCTCAAAAATGGACTTGGAGGTCTATTATTAGGAGCTTTTTTCCATCTTTCAGGGAGAGATTATTTTCACAGGATATATGTTAGAGATATACTTCTTTTTTAGCAGTTCCAGTTGCAGTTTTTGAGTAGAATAGAGTAGAGATCAAAGTTCAAGATATCAGAGTCTTCCTCTCATAGTAAGAGTGTTGTATTGAGTCTGTGTACTCATTATTCCTTCAGTTATAGAGCAGCAATTTTCCTTCACTTTTGCCTCTATTTTTACAAGATTGATTTGATATTACACTGTGATAAGTATTTATCCTCTGTCTTGTCTTGATTTTGTCATAGATATGCAAATATTTTGCTTGGTTCAGGTTGTATGTCATGTTTTGATTAAACCTTCATGCAAAATATTTATTAATTAGGTAGAATCAAGTGATGTGAAGATTAAAGTTCTATAGTCTAATTGTGAGTAAGATCTGATAGATGAATTTAGTGTTGGTGCATCACCTTAGAAATTCATTCCAGTTATTTATTTCAGTATACCTTTCTCATCCCTTTTCTCAGGCAAGTCATTAATTTAGAAAAATCATAAGGAGAACTAGCTCACTTTGGAGATTCACTCTCGCTATAGGAAACCTACATCCTGAGAGTGTTTCCATGTGTCAATAGAGCTAAGTCTTATGTAAGCTTAGCATAGGGTGCATATCTAATTGATAACACTCTTACCATTGGTGATATTTTCCACCTCTCCCCTCTCTCAAATGTTTTTATCTATACTCACGTCCTATCTAGTCTTGTGTATTGATTCATGCAACTATTTGGTTTTGCATTCTCCTAATGTTATTTTTCCTTATGATCATTTTCATTTCTCTCTACAAGACTAACTCTATTTTGTTATTTTGATATTTGTATCATTTACATTTATAGTTTATTATCTATTCATTGCAATATATTTCTAGGCTATTCATCCTTTTAGATTCTAGCATGGTATCAAAGCATTTCTAGTTCACGAATAGATTTTAGTTTCCTTATTTGATAGATTCATAGGGGATAATAAGCTTTTCTTGTAGGTTTCCCAAAATCCAATGTGCTCTTCTCTTGCCTTTTCAAATGATCTAGAGAATAAAAGAAGTTTGATGGAAAAGTCTAACCACTAGTGTTTCAAACATTTGTATTTCTAAAATTTGGGTGTTTGCAGCATTCTAGTAATCTTGGCAATGTTTTGTACTATTCCAGAGTGTTCAAAAGGCTTGAGGAAGTCAAATTTGCCTTTCATTTCACCAAAATCAAAGATCAAAAGATTGTTTGTAAACAAGGCTTCTCATTATAGATCCAACGATAAGCTTCCATATGAGGCATTTTCAAGCCAAAAGGAACTCACCATTGCATCTATAATGCCCCAATATTCTATTTGGATATAAACTATGCCCAATTTTAGTGTTGGGAGAATTCAAGGGTTCAAATAAATTTGTCAGGAGGGTCATACTACCCCCTAACATGCAAACTGAGGTGGAAAAATAAAATTTTCAAAAGAAAAACATTAAAAGTGCTTAGCACTTAGCACTAAGTTAAGTTCGTAAAGTGCTTTGCACTATCTAAGGGCTTTGACCTTGTACTGAGGGGCCTGACCCCTTAAGCTCTTTGCAAGCTTCTATAAACCCCATCTGTAGTCTAAGGTTACAATGGTCTTCACTAAGCTACTAGTGGGTTAAAAAAATGAAACCCCAATCAGCCCTCTGACCACCTTGGAGTTGCTCTATTGGCGGTCCCACTCAACGGCCACAAAGGACCTACCCTACTAGGGGGATAGGACTTCTTTTCCCTTTGTAAAGCTTTCAAGTGGGGTGAGTTTTTTTCTTTTAGAAAATTTTTTGATCCAGAAGTTATATTTTTGAAAAAAAATAGGAAACAAAAATATGGTAAATCATATTTTTCATCCATGGTGGTTTTGATCAGAATTTTTGGTGATTTTTTTTAGATATTTTAGGTTGAAATTGGTTATTTCTTTTTCTTCAACAAGCCATATCTTGTGCCTTATATCTCCATTTTTTGCAAACAAATAGGCATTGAAAATGTGTTTGAGAGTACTACATAACCATATAGTTTATTCTTATAAATTTTATAACAAGTCTACTTTGGATCAAAAGTAATTATTTGGCCATTTTTGGGCCTTGTGACTATTGTAGTTTGGAAAAATCATTGTAAGTGAACTAAACTATAAAGTGCCAAACTTATAATCTCAGAGGGGTGATTTCTGAGACTAGTCAAATGGGGTTGTACATATTTTCTCTTCTTTTCAACACTTCATTTTTGGAGAATGAACTCATAAGTTTAATTCATGTAACTCTTATGGGTACATTTGACTTATTGTTGGAATTGAGATTTCTTTCACTTTAGTATGTTTGGAAATTGTGGTGGCTATGCTACTTTTCTAATGTTTGGGATTTTTGGTCTTATGTTGTGCAATGTTCTTCTCTACCACATCTAGTGTTGGATGTTGGGTAGAACATTATGAGGGAGTAGAAGTGGAAAATAATTGAGGGGAAAAATAAATACAAATCACTATGTGGAAATTATTATCCATTCATTTATCCTTGTGTGTGTGTTGTGATGATATTTATGCATTCATTTCATCTTCATATGATTGTTGATCTTTTATAAATATGCTCTAGAATGTGTAAGTGCTTGTATGCATATGTGAAGGTGTTGTTGAGCAAGCAATCCTTGTGTTCTTGGGATTTCAATTCTTAGAATTGTGTGGAAAGTAGAATTATGCTTGGTGATAATGTTGGAAACATGTGAATCTTTATCCTTTATTTTTCTCTATTGGTAATGTGAGATTATGGTGGTCAACCTTGAAGGATTATGCTACTTCTTTGGTGTGAGTGTGTTAGTGGTGTGGTAATCCTACCTTAGATGACTTCTAGGAGAATGTTCATTCTAAGGGGTGTAGAATGTAATGCCTACCTCTATTAACTCTTTCCCATCTTGTTTAATAAATGATCAATTGTATGTTGATCATTTTATTGGAGTTAATGATTTAATAAGTCTATGTTAATTAAATGTCTATTATTTAATTGTGTTAGTTTATCATTCACTTCAACTATTGTTATTTATTTGATAGATGTGTGTAATGTTTTATTGAGTGTGTAGGAAAATTATAGGGTATTGACTAATGGTTGGTATGTGGAGAATGTTCATATGGATTATGCTTAGCCATCTCACCTTACCTATCCTTGTGTTGTCAAAACTCGTGAAAAACTTATTGAAATAAACTACGATTCTAGATCCTCTTGTGTTATACATGTGAATGTGTCTTCTTGGGTAATTTTAATATCATTTTTGCATTTGCTTGGTAGGTGCAAAGATTTAATAATTATTTCAAAATATTAAATATGTTAGTAGGTTAATTGATAGGAGGAATTATTTGAATTAGTTGATTTTATTTGGAAATAATACTTTTGTGTGAAATGTATTTTTAATTTAATCATTAGAGTATTGATAAATTAGAAATATTTTATATAATTTATAATTCTTTCATTATGTGTAAAAAGCAATTATTTAGGATTGTTAGTATATTCGTAAAATAGTTTAAATTTCCTTAAGTTAGAAATATTGGTTCATAGTGGAAAAATGAATTGTAAAATAGACAAGGGCTTACATTTCAAAAAGGGATTTGATATTTTCATTATGTTTTGGTTTTGGGGAGAAAAAATGGAAAAATAGATATTTTTCAAACACTTCTTTGGAAGAAATGAATTGGATTAGTTGTAGAGGGAAAAAGATTCATCTTGAAATTGCCTTCGAATTCATTGAGGTATTTCTTAATTTCATTTGTTGTATAATTTTTTAAAAAATTTTTTAAGTTGTCACAAATATTTTCAAAAAGTTGATTTTCCTACCAAAACTATTGTCAAATTTTCTAAAATTGGAACTTGGTTGAAAAATTGTGTTGTTAGTTATATTTAGACCAAGAGGGTATACTTAGAATATTGATTTTTGCATTTTTCAATTTTAGCAAGAATTTTGTTAGTTTTCCTTCTAAACTCAATCAAACCATTTCAAAAATGCTATGTGATTTGAAAAGTATGATTTTGGGTACATTTAGAGCACAAGGGTATTTTTATAATTCTGATATTTTATATTTCTAAAAATATAAAAAATAGGAGAAGGTAGCTTCAGGATCCATTAATAGCGAACCCTGGATATTTTAGAAAAATAGTTATTTAATTTTTGTTGGATTTTTGGAAAGTTTGAAAAGTGTTTATTATGTGGAATTATGTATTATTCCATGAGTTTTATTTTCTATGTGCCTTAAGAAGCATGTTTTTTCAAGAAGTCACTCACCTATTCTCAGGCTTTTAAAGAAATTTGACCCCTAAACTATATAGGATAGGGGATATCTATAGGAGGCTTGGGATGGCTAATCACCAAATTCACTACGAAAGGTTAGAGGAAAAGTTCTAAAGAAGCCTTTCTTAAAATGTGTAATAAAGAGTGTAAAATACTCAACTTGTTGGGTGAGGTTTGAGGCAAAGTGTTGAAGAAGCCATGCTTAAAATGAGTAATTAAGAGTGTTAAAACACTTAAATCATTGGATGAGGTTGGAGGTAAAGTCGTAGAGAAGACATGCTTGTATTGTGTAATAGAAAATGAAATCTCAAGAATATAATAACTTGTTTTAAGAAACTTGTTAATAAAAGATGGGGTTGTGTAGAGAACATTGAATAAATGTCCCAGTACTACCTCTTAAGAAGAATCCATGAAGTGAATGCTTACTTGAGACCTTTGTGGTCTATTTTAGTTCCTATCTTGGTTATGGAGAGCAAAGGGGAAGTCCACTCTAGTGCCTTAGCTACCCTCCTCTGGTCCTTGTTGATTGGATCAATGTATCGAATCTTGTGTTGAGAAACCTAGGTTGTAATTGTGTGTTGGGAACAAGCTTGTCTGACTCTTGTCTAAGTACTAGAATCCTTTTTTAGACTCTTGTGTATATGGCATATATTATCATCGTACATTGATTGGTGTGTGTGTGTCGTATGTTGTCTTATATGCTTGTTTTGGTGTGAGTTGCTTCATGTGATGTGTGTGCAAGGATTGGCATGAGTTTTTCCATGTGTTCCTTGGATGTGTGTGAGTCTTAGCCTTGCTAGCAATGTATCCATGATCTTCTTCTTTTGTAGCTTTGTGGTTGCCTAAAATGGCATAGACATCTATTGTGCTTGATGATGGTAATATGGTAGGGTGGCAGGTAACATTCCCCCATTGGTCCATTCATGAAGATCTTGTGGGAGATGGAAGAGTTCATTAGTCTTTATTTCATGTTATGCATTATGACTACTTGAGTACCTTGGATGTGAGTCATTATAATTGTAATATTATTATTTTTATCATTTTATATTAGAGTGTCATCCTTCCATGTTTTGGAAGTAGTTTCTATCTTACAATCATGTTATGATCTCATTTAGATGGAATTTGATATTTATTTTGGATGGAAATTATCGTGTTGTGATATTTATCGTATGTGTTGAAATGGTTAAATTGGGACATTGGAGTCCTCTTTTACTTATATGGTAATTATGTTCATGGATTCTTATGATCTATGGATTGTATTGGTCTACCATAGTGGATGATTTCTCATCTTTTGTTTTAGCACATGTGAACATTTGTGTTGCACTTGTATAGCACTTTGTAGAGCTTTTATCATGTTCTACTTTCTAGTTCATTCCCTTGTGTTAAGGAGAAAGTGTTTTATTCTTGTTTCTTGGGAACTATGCCCTTCTAGTGGCATCTCATGTGGCTATGTTGGAGTCCACTATCCCTTGAACATTCTCCTTGAAATATTTCTTAATAGCTCATAAACCATGGAAGTTATGCCTTACTGAGTGAAGAAACTAAGCTTGCTAGTTTTTATGCCATAGGGTTTTCCTACTCTATTTTGTAAATCAGGTTCACTGTCTGAAATGTAGTACAAAATAAGCTTACTAGTATTAAGTTGCATGTTGCAATTGGACCTCAAGACCTAATATAGTGCAAGTTATTTGTAGTTCAAAGTCCCAATGCACATTGTATTGTGTAAGTTGCGCTCACTCTCTAGAGTTTGAGTTGTCTAGGGAGTTACGGTTCAGAGTTGACCCGACACTTTGCAAGTTGTAATTGCAAGTGAGACTCAGAATCTTGAACCTCTAAAGTTTTCTTATTTTGGATTCTCACTAGACTTTTGTATTTTGGAAGTTTATTTTCAAATCTAAAGTCTAAAGTGCACATTATTGCCAGTCCCCAAAGTCTGATGTCATCTTGGCCTAGGGTTCAACAAGTCTTTACACTTTGTAAGATTACAGAACAAAAATGTTTCCTAATGTCCAAACCTAAGCTAGTGTGCAATTTGCATGTCACAATGTGGGTCCAAAAACTAACCCTATGTAGGTTTTCCCTAAAGTTTGATCTTTTGTAGTTTTTTTCTTTTTTATTGTCTAAGCTCTAAGATATAATAAGGGTGATCTAGTAGTGACCTTGGAAATTTGAACTCTCCTCCTTGTCTCATTTTACATGCCAACCATGGTGTTTTGACACAATATTTTTAATTAAGATTTCTCTAGTGTCACCTTCCTTCATGCATTGGTTTGCATTCCAAGTATGTCATTACATGTTTTTATGACACCTTGGGCACATAGGTGTGTGTTGTCGGTTCCTTAATGCCACTTTTGTATCATACAAATTTTTTTGCCTAGTTTTGTCCATTAATGTCTTGGGTGAAAGCCTAAGGCATTGCATATGAAGTATCTAAACAAAATCATAGACATCCACCAAAAATAAGGGTAAGTGCAAAAAGCTGGGTTCACTTTTTGGTTAAAACCTAGAAGTGTTTTCCCTAAAAATTAAAGTTTGTCACAGTTGGAGTCAAAATTTGAAGTACTTAAACATAGAATCTTTAAAAATTCTAATAATATGAAATGTATTATTTTGAATCTAATTTAAAAATATGTAATGTATTCTAATACCTAGATGATACAAATTAATTTTGCATAGGCTTGTACAAAAACCACTGTTAAGTCACTTTTTTAGGACCATACCATGCACGTGTACAACCAGCATAATTTGACCTAAATAAAAGTATTTTTATAAATTATTTTGGGAAAAGATGTGTATTATAGTGAATCTTGATGAGGATATTTTTTAATAATTTTATTCAAAATATAATTTTTTTATTAATTTTTTATTGGCGCTAATCACTATTTTTGAAAACCCTCATGTATGGCCAACATAATTTGAGAAAACCTTATCATAAAATGAATTTTTCTTAATTTTGTAAATAATTATGTGTAGATTGATGACATATAATTTTTTTCTAAAAAAGATTTAAAAATTAAAAGTTATTTAAAAATAGAAAAACCTAATTTCAAGTTCATGGACTAGCTTGCTCATAAATTAATTAGTAAATAGAAAAAAAAGTTGAATAAAAAATATCACGTATGTGAAAACTACACATTGTTATCTGTAATGGTTTTTTATTTCGTAAAAAAATTCTGAAAAAAACATCGTCATCCATATTGGTAAATTTAGTCTTTTCTCTTGCTCTCAACATGGACTTGTACTGGTAGGTCCAAGGCTAGGGGTTAGCTTACCATGCCTTTCCTGAGCCTAAAACAAAACCAAAAATATAGGTGTGGAATTCAAAATTTTGAGAATGGGTACCTATTTTAAAACATTTAATAAGAATTGGTGATAAATATTGTTTCTCTTTCAGTCTATTATTTAATTCCCTTAGGACCATCATCTTAGTTTTAACATAATCTAATGTGAAAAAGGGTTTGCATCTCTTAGCTATTGTCCTATTATTTTCCATATTCTAATCATGATTCTATTTCATCATGCTAGGTTGATATTCATCAAGCCTAGGTTTTGAGTTTTATTTCTAGGATTTGTGGAGCTATATATTTTAGAGACAAAACTATCATAAAAATGATCACTCAACGTTAATCTCAAGATGGTGCTTATCACTAAAAGGATGATCTAGATGTAGCCTTTGTTAAAAATATAATCAAATATAATGTGTTTTTATTTTATATGATTAGAATACATTTGTTGGAGGGTTAAATCTAACCATTGGCTCATTTCCATTGTGCACGCACCATCTAATCTTCTACTAGCATTATCACTATTTACCCCTTTGTTATTAGCTACTCTAATTCAACACTTAAGTGGCACTTTCTTTTTAAGTGACACATCCTCATTGGTCCATAGAGATTTAGTAACTAGACTCAATTCCATGTAGTAGTGTATTAGGATCAAGTTCTAATTGTCATGTGTATCTTGGTGACATTATCAATGGGACCCATTTGTTTAAACCTATAGTTCTACTTATTACTTTATGATGGATTTGACATCTTCCAACATGGACTTGATGGCGAATAATTTCTTGCCACATGTCACCTTTTGTAAGATGTAAAGGGACCTCCATGTTGTTGTAGGGGTGGAGTAGATTTAATATCAAGTGAAGGCACTAATTGATCTAGAAGGTGGATGTTCTTTTGTAAAATTTTTGTCGTTCCAACTTGTGTGTACCTATGATGCCTAAGACCTCATACCAATGTAAAATTTTGAAGGGATATGTCCATACATAGAGTTTGTTAAATCTACGAACATGTCTCCATGTGTTCTGGATGAGCTTTTGCGAAGGATGCTTGTTCCTCTAATTACATTTTTTAGTGAGTATTTAAACTATGGTAACTTGATAAGAGATTATTTTATGGTAATTTATTTGTATCACTAGTCATAAGGGCTTAAGATTGGTATAGTTGCTTTCATATCACTGAGATCTTCTAGTTAGCCTTTTTAGTAGCAATTATAGATCAAACATCGTTAACCTTCACTATCACTTTACTAGTTCCAATGGAGAGATTAATAGTCACTCAATTAACATTTCCCTTATGTAATCTATCATATATCTTGTGTATTTCCAAATCATGTGTCAAAAAAATAAATATAAAACATGATCTAAAAAATATATCTATTTACATTATCTATAAAAGTATAGTTTCTTTAAATTTATGAGATAGGCCTTTTGGTGTTACAAATTATACATCACAACTAAAGATAATGGACATATAATCTATACCAAGGAAAGTGGGTAAATTCATACTGAAAGAGTAAGACTCATGATCAATATGCATGCAATTGTGAACCAATTGAGAAGGGCATGTAACACTTCTACACTTCTATCTTTGTAGGGTCAAGGAGTGTATCTTCATGTAAATATTTATAGGATAATTAGAGGGAAATAAAATATAGAATAGTTCACATAGCTTAGGTACACCCTAAGTTGTATAAAGATATCCCAAACATTTGTCTAAAGACAATCTTTATACTAGATTTCTAGTCTTGCAGACCTAAAGATCACTTTGTAGTAGGTTGGGTTACACATACAACTAAAGATGAAAAAAATATTCATATCCCCATAGGTTAATCCCCTTATATATTTTATACTTCATATAGAACTTGGAATCCAAACATGAATAGCTCTTTGAATTTGGATAACACGTGTAAGTTCCATTAATATTTAATGAAGGTAAGTATGAATGAGTTATGCAAACTAGTAGAACCTAACCTACCCTAATCTACCAAGGAACAAAAGAAGGATACTTTTAATAAAAAAATTGATCATTTTAGTATAGTACAATCAACTCCTTGGTCAATTCAATGAAAAGTCAAGGCTTAATGAAATATATAAACACTCTTCTAAATTTAAAACAAAGTACTAGTAGTACATCTAAAATCCCATCATTCTAGGTACAATTGAGCATTTATATGCAACAAAAAGACTCAAAAAACATGATACACAACTATATCTACTTTAACAATCCATAACTAATCAATGTGATGCCATATGTTATTCTAAAAGAATTCTTTGATGAATTTGAAGAAATTTTACATCTGTTATAATAGTCAACTATACAAAAATGACAATATATTAGCATTTGTAACCCCATAGACATATGCATTATCTAGGCTTAAACTCTTAGACAAATATGTAGACATCTAGATCATGAAGAATATTTCAGCTAGACAAAATCTTCTCTAAATTTTACAAAATAATGAAAGACAGAGACTTTAGACTTGATTTAGAACACTTTACGCCAAAGATTACACTAACTCTAGAGGACACCCATATAGATTTGGCCAAAATCCTAAATACTATAAGAAATCTAAATTTTGGTAAAGATCTTTGCTCCTAAAAGAAACTTGTATATAACTAGTCAATCATTCCTAGATAAACTATACATTTTACACTTATAATTTGCACCATTACATAAAGTACATGGTAACTTGAGGTGTCTTAGATGGTTGAGGTATGAGTATTGTATAGTTTGCATTCATGTGTCAAGTATGGTTTTTGATTGAACTACATCATTAGGGATAATAGTTGATATATCTTTGGTCACATGCATTAGTTTTTTCCTACTTTGAAGAGATTTTCAGTCTTTCATATGTTAAACCAACACATTGAAGCTTAGTTACAATAATTAAAGTTCTTTTGTGCCTAGGATATGGGTTTTTCTTGAGATAAGTTATGTTTAATCATTTCTCTTTAATTGTCCTATATTAATACCTTAAGAAATATTCTCCTTGGCCTAGAAAATCCAAAAGAAGGAGAAACTACTCTTTCTCATGAATTTATCCAAAGTTTTCCTTGCCTGATCATAAATTCCAAGTATGATTGCTTAAGATAAATTACAAAATGCCTAAAGGTATGGCTTATGTTTAGGGTTTGATGAGCCAATAGTTGTGAGAGACAAAAAATGAGACTATTGTTGGGGATGCATTGAGGGTTGTCATCATCTATAAGTGCTACTTTATAATTTTAGGGTTTAAGGTTCATAGTTTATAGTTAAATTTTAGTTTTAGGGTTTATAGTTCATATTTTTAGGGTTTATTGTCCATAGTTTTACAATTTATAGTTAAATATAATGTTTTAGGGTTTATAGTTAAGTTTAGCATTTTAGGGTTTATAGTTAAATTTAGCGATTTAGGGTTCATTATATTTTTAAACACCGTAAACCAAAAATCTTAAATTTGTAAATTGTAAACCCTAATCACTAAAAATATAAAATCATAAAACTTAAAGCCTAATTTCTAAATGTAAACCTACAAACAACAAAAAATACATACAAAAATCATGTAAACCAACTTGGAGGTCTTTAGGAACTATGAGTTTAGTAGGAAGAGGTGGAAAGTGCATAAAACCGATAGAAAAAGTGGTCAAGGATTAGCATGGAAGGGGTTTTCCAAATGTATAGATGTTTTGTGTTGTGCTTGTCATTGTTGCTATTTGGGAAAAAATTAACCCATAGGGCTTTTTTAAAAAATTATATACCTTTATGAAATGGGTACCTATTTATGAAACGGGTACCTATTTATGAAACGGGTACCTATTTATGAAACAAGTACCTATTTATGAAATGGGTACCTATTTATGAATGGGTACCCATATATGCTCAGGCACCCATTTAGGCTTGGGCACGTGTTCCTAAGCAGGTACTCATTTACTTTAAAATGGGTATCCATTCGTATCAGGATTATTTTTTGGCTTGGTAGTTCCCCTATATGTGGACCCAACTTTTTGTGGGAACCCATAATAGAAAGATGAAAAAGGAATGCTAGACCAACTATGACCCAAACAATCTAAAGTTTGTGTAGCACTTCCACCACTTCTAGGTCCATAGTGAGGAAGCCTTCCTTAGAGATTTTTCCACCTCTGCCACTAAATTCCTAAGTAGTTGGTACTACCATGGATGTCATATATTTTTTCCATTTTGCATCACAAGACCTCCATCCTTAGTCCCCTATTTTAAACCATCAAAACTCCTATTATTGATCAAACTCACTTTTCACTCCTTAAGCTTCTCTTCTAGCATCTATAATATGGCATTCAATTTATCCCTCACCATGTTAAGATTAAGGATTTATTACATAGCATTACAATTCTTGAGGGCCAATTTGTCCTCCTCTAGAACTATGATTTTCCCTTCATATTTATGTCCCAATGTAGCAATTTTAATATTCAGTTGATTAATCTCCCACTAATCTACATAGTGTTGACTGGTATGTATATACACATTTAATCAACCCCCAAGTTATATTAGAAAACATAGGCATGTTTATTACATGAATCTAAAATATGATGCATGTATAGAAGATTCTATTTGCTAACTATTGATAACATGACTTTTTGGTTGTGATTTGAATATGGGATAACATTTGAATCTAGACTATCATGTATTCCTTTAGTAACAACACATCACACATTTTCTTGTTCAAGGTAAAAAACAACATAATGTGCATTTGATCTACATCTAGGTCATTCTTATCAATAGTAGGTTGAATTACTTTGTCATTAACCATTTGAAACATTCACATGTAACCAAGGAAAACCCCAAGTCACTCACCTTGTTGACTAACATTTCTAACATGTCCATCAAATTTGAGAAAGTGTTTACTACGTTGCGAAAGTCTACATTGAATATATTCTATAAAATCATATAGCTACTATAGAAACATTTCAATACTCATACATTATGATAAAGGTACCCAAAATGTCATAAAAATAACATCAAACTAAATTAGAAATTATAGTCTAGTGTGTCACAACCAAGGCCAAAGTAATGTCCTTATGGGATTTTCTTGCATTGGGTACTTCATGAATCTTCTCACATACAAACTATTCACCTATTTGCCATACCTACAAACATAATTTATATAATTAGATAGTAATGAACATGGAATAAAATATTCCAATAGTGGTACCATGTTAAAAAGAACAACCTCCTATTAGATTTCCATATTTAGTGGTGTATATGAAGCACTTGTGGTAAGAAAAACTACTAAATAGTTTGATTTTAACTTGTAGGTGCACACACAGAGAGATCAAAATACATATAAACACATATATGTAGCTATATATACACATTTAGTCATATAGATGGCTATATTTACATATATAAAGCTATATATACAAGCATATATGTAGTTGTACACATGCATGCACAACTCTACATTTGCATAGAGACTTTATATATTTATACAAATATGTATAGACAAATATCATGTCAAAAATTTAATGGAAGTAACTATATAATCTATAAACATAAACAATGTAGATAATATTTACATCTTTTTCATTTGTAGAAAATATGTGTACACATATATACAGCTACACAGATCTCTATAAATATACAATTGGTATAAGTTAACAAGTTTAAACTCTAAAACTCATAGTTTTCCATATTAAAAAATAAAAATAGTTGAGAAACTAATAAATTTTAAATTATGTTCTATGTAACCTTTGTATAAGAACATAGAATTATAAGGAGTATGAATTTGATATCACATAGATATGTAGTTGTATATATGTTTATATAAACTTTGTATATATATGTATATGTAGCTGTATAAACACATATACATAGATGTATCCCATAAGGGTGCATTGTGGTAGTTAGTTCAATTGGTTGTTGTGATCTCCACTAGGGTTCAAACCCCCACTAGGTTGATGAGCTTGCAGATCATGGGCCTTCACTTGGCTGCCATGCTTGTAGGATGTGTACCTTCACTAGACTGGCATGCTCGTAGACTGTGTACCTTTATTGGGCCAATGAGCTCATGGGTTTGAACAAAATGTGATAACGCCTTGGGGATTGAGACCCCCCAGTAGTCATCTTGATGATAAAGCCATGGGAAGAGATCCCTTGTATGTGGTATCTCTAGGTATATACTAGGCTAAAAACTTGAGTTACCCAAACCAAAATTTTTTACATAAATGTATACACACATTTACACATATAGATAGCTAAATACACATATATAGAGTTGTAAAATTGTAATATAGAGTAAATCCTCAACAAAAAAAATTCAACAAGAAATCCTCAATAGAAATAAGCCTCAGCAACAAAAATAAACCTTTAATAGAAATACATTTTGAGTGGTAGCATAAGGCATTCTAGGAAGTGCAGAGACAACTATTTACAAAATCATACACAAATTTGGAAGTCCAAGAAGAAAATGAACAAAAATAGGAGCAATGTGACCATAAAGGCTAATTTTGATAATCCAATCAATACCACCATTGCAAGTGGGCATTTAGAGTCAAGAGAAGCTCTAGTCTCCATTAAGTCTCAAGTAGACTTATTAGAAGGGCCATATATTTTCAAAATCAAACTAGGGGCATAGTTTGGTATGGGAGTCTTCCATCACCTTTACCCTATGGAGCATGGATATTCAATCCATTAGGCATTTAGTCTTCAAGCTCATTGATCATTGTATTTGATTCCTCTTGCAACAAAACCATATTGGGATATGGGTCAAATGTGGAGAGTATAACTTTAGTCCAAGATGGTAATTTGATAGTAGAATGCATAGAGGAGATCAAAGGCCTTGACTCATCAACAAGGAATATAATCAAATGAAGCTAAAATGGAAAATGAAAAAAATAGGTATGGATATATAGTTGTAGTTGGAGGTCATCATTGCTTGCAATATATTTTATTTGTGAGCAAAAGGTCTTGACAAACTTCCCACATCTATGATTCTGAGTAGTAGCCAAAGACATTGGAAGCAATAGAGAAGTTACCTTATGCGGACGACACTCTAAAGGCATTGAATGAAATAGCTCTAGACATGGAGAACACTTTGAAGGTGGTGATGGAGAGAGGGTTTATTGGTCACAAGAGAATGAAGATGGAAAAAATTATCATCCAAATTAGGTTTAGGGTAAACATGGAGCTTAAAATGGTGTTGATATACATGTTTAGTGGTCTAGAAAAATATATAAAACATGACTTAATATTTTGTATAATGTGACATATTAAACTTATAATTAGGGTATTTAGAATACACTTTGTCAAGTGATAAATGAGAGATGATCGCGTATGAGTCCATTTACATGGATTCATAGGTGTCAATTAAGGATTTGTTAAAGTTTTAGTGATGGTTGTAGTGTACAGTTATTGGGCCCATCTATGCACAGGTTTCAATCAACACTTTTAAATGACCACATAAGGACCCATGTCCACCTAATGAATCTTCTTATAGTCCTCGTTACTATCTAGAGGCCGCCCAAACAATAGCTTTAAGCTATTGAATCACATAAAAAATGTGTGACAATTTTTTTGTGAAAATCCAATGTACCATTTACAAGCTTGAAGTGCATGAGATTAGGGTGCATGACTACTTGATCATCTTCCCTCATAAATAATAAACTTAAGAAACTATCATAATACCCCAAAACAACAATTCAATAACTAAAGAAAGGAAGGGAAGGCTTTGCCACTAGTTCAAGACACTTTGTACTTGCTATGAACTTTTCGTAATAATAAATATAATGGACATGGAGAACAATATTAAATGTAAGTGGGCATATAAACATAATAAGACTAATAACATTTGATTTAATTTCCATAACTAAATTCTTATACAAATATTTAATTAATTTTAATTTAGTATCTTTAAGTAAAAATAGTTATCATTCCCTTAATTACTTTATTCACTCACAAAAATATAAATAATGAAATTATTTAAAAATAAATAAACATATCCTTTCAATAATTGAACCTTTTAATCTTTAAGAAAATCCTATGTGAAATATCAAACAAGTGCCACTTAGTGGCTAGTACCCACCCTTAGTTTTTGTTGTATATGTATTCATTAAGAGTTAGAAATATGAATGTATTAGAACGAGGCAATATAATGGAATATAGTTTATAAACATAAAGCAATGATTTTTAAATCAAAACATAATGGTGTAAAATGTCTTGCTGAGTATGATCCTCTTTGTGCTAGATCCAGATAAAGAGGTAACCATAGCGGAAATAAATGCTCCAACTTCAATAAAAGTTTCATCTAGTTTGAAGGGCTCAGAAATTGCTGCAAAATCACTGCAAGAATTTTTCGATGATCTCATTGCTTACAAGAAGAAAATGATGGGAGGAGGAGAAGTGAAAGATCTTCTTTCACATTTCATGGAGGAGGAAAGATGATGACAAGGATGAAGAGAGAGTCAGAGAAATCATGATTTCAGATTTACTAGGATTGTTCTTCACAAGAAAGGCCATGCTCAACCCCTACACAAATGGAATGATCCTAGTAAACTGCACCCAAACCACCCTCCCCAAGATTTTTGTTTTGTTTCAGCTACTATGAACCAGAACAGTCGCATCAAAGAAAAAAAAGAGTATGTGGAGCAGATACATTAGTTAAGGTAGCAAACCACCTTCATTAGTAGACTTAAATTTAGCACATTGCACAACAACTACTGTGGTGGAGTGCAGAGCCACATTGAACTGGTTTTTCACCTCTTGGGGCAAAAATGAGAATGTAGGGCTGACAAGAGAGTTAAGCAGGGATGCACTTGCTTCTCTCAACAGTGACCCATATCCATCTTTTTGACTATTTGTCAAAGCCTTCTGCATTGTAAGCCTTTTTCAAAGTGTTGCTAGGAAAGAAGAATCGCTTCAAAATATGTCTAATATGGAGCTAAGAATAGATAATATATCTAGAAATGAAGATGGATGCAACCCCCAAAAGTTGCAAGTGGCTGTGCCAAAGCCCGAAAGGCTTGGGATAGAGGTGATGGGTGGTGTTAGGTCTCAAAAATGTAGGTTGCTAATCTAAGAGAATGCCAGGCTCTATGCTTAGATTTGCAACATTTTTGAACTAACGCGACGGAATCAACCCTTAAGGTTTGATGACTCCCTACACTTTAGTTCTTGCTACACCTAGGCGGGTGAACCTTGGAAATTAAAGCAGACAGAATGTAATTGTCTTAACTAATTAAATGGATCTACCTATAGTGGAAAATGGTATACGATAGATGAAATCTTGCTAATTAATTCTATATCTAATATCTAATGAATGGTTGGTAGAAATTGTATAAGCAATATCAAGGTGAATTCTATGACTATTTTAAGTGATAAATTGAAATGAAACCAATGCCTTGTTGGGTAACAGAGTCAAATGGAAGACTAATACTGGTGGCTTATAGTTGGTAGTAACTCTAACTATTTGGCATAATACTTTAGTTTATAACTTGTATAAATGTGCAAGGAAATGACTGACAAACTCTTCTTAACAATCCAACTAATATAATCAAATCTCTTGTAATTCACCAGAAGGTAATTTAATCCTTTCTTGAAGGAACCAATTGAATGGAATATGCAAGAATAATAGATAATATTAACTTGGAGATAGAATGGCAATCCTAATTATATGGTTCTTCTTAGTAATCCAAACTAACACTTCCAGGTTACTGTGATTGATTAGAAGGTTTTTTTAATTCCTCTAGTGGAAACCGATTAATTCAATCACACAGATACAGCAAATGTACGTTGACAAATTAATTATATCCTTGATATATTAACTTGACTAACTAGGAAATAATGAAATGGAGACAACCACACAATTGAATAATCTTAACAAACAATTGATGCCAGAATAGAACCACTGAATCAGAGAACTTCAATTTACTTCTTCAATAATAAACTTGCAACATGGTCTTTGAGAAACATTGTAAACTTTTTGTATTATATTTACTATTAATGCTTCTATGGATCCTCTTTTTCTTTTCTACCTTGGTTCCCTTATATATGTGTGAAGGAGACAAACTTC
Source organism: Cunninghamia lanceolata (assembly GCA_027924645.1). NCBI lineage: Eukaryota > Viridiplantae > Streptophyta > Pinopsida > Cupressales > Cupressaceae > Cunninghamia > Cunninghamia lanceolata. Next base: position 5,399,219 of record BSBN01001006.1, read on the forward strand.
AGGCCTTAAACAGTGTGTCCATTCATAATTACACCCTTTCAGGTAACTAATGCATAATAATTAAGAAACAAGTGATAGACAAAGGCAAATGCAATGCTCATGTTCTGGGCTCTGTTAATCTTCGTAGAGGGGCTCGTGACTGCTGGCCTGGCAAGATCTTTCTTCTAATATTGCAGTAACTAATAAAATGTGCTTTGCCTATTCTCATTGTTGAAAGCAATCCATCGATCTATATATTGTAAAATATCAAAGAAAATTCTTTCTTTCTTTCCCTGACCCTCTACATATTGCTCTAGCAAAGAACAAATTCATCTCAGAGATACAATAAATATATATGTATCAGAAATTCCTTCGTATCAACTTTTGTATATACATTTGGAACATACATGTTAGACTTAGGGTACACAACTAAGAGGGGGGGTGAATTAGTTGTGCAAAACTTTCTCCAATTTACACACTTAAATCCTCTAAGTGATTAGCAGTATATTAAACATCAAACATAATGGATTCAAATCAAAAGCATAAACTCATCAACACATAAGACACCAAGATTTTGACGTGGAAAACCCGATTAAGGGAAAAACCACGGGGTGATTAACCCAAGAATGTATTCTCTGTTAGAAGAATATAAAAAACAAAATGGCACCTACGAATTAGGGCTCACTACCTGAGCACACTACTCACAAGAGGCTCGCTGCCTACAAGAGACACACTGTCTACAAGGAAATAAGTATCACATACATGAACTGGAGAATAGCATCTTCACCATGCTTGAATCAGTTCCATTAAGCTCAATACTTCTTCTCTTCCTTTCACTCCCCTCTTCACTATCACACACTCATCTCCATAAGGACACTTTACAAATGACTTCATAATCCCTTATTTATACAAGACATCAACTTAGGAATGATCATCTAAGTCAGAAAACATTCATAAGATCATCTGACAGATGCATAACTCATCCGGTCAGCCTGTCTCAAGAAGAACACCATCATACAGAATACTCTTCAATTGCGAGCTCTGACTTCAATCCTGACCACCAACACAAACTGGACATGATCCAAAGACTTCCACAAGCTTGCCTAAATCAGCAAGAACATACACACTTCTTCTGCTTACTGAAATCCTTTTCTCCTTCATCCAGAACCTTAAGAACACAGTATGTCATAACTGTCACAAAAGAATAAATGCTTGCAGACCTTGAAACCATGCACCAATAGACTTGATACACCACAAAGACTTCCTCAGCACTCCCTTAAATCCATAGAACAAGAAACTTTATTTTCAGATCTCAATGGACCTTTCTTGTTACACTCTGTCACCTCTGAACACCTACTAGAACTGGTTTTACTTGAGCGGCCACAACTTCTTCATATCTTCATGTAGACCTCTGAGATCTCTACTGGATCACCTACAGACACATATATACAAACCCTTTAATCTGTATCCTTTGATCATCATCCTATCTTAGACTTTTGTCTTACAGTCATCACTGTTCTTCACCGTTCCTGATTGAGACTAATTTTCTCAATATCCTCAGCTGACAGCTCATCCAAACCTTATCATTAATGCAATAGGAGTATGTTGACATCAATGACATCACGGGTTAGGCCCATACTTGTAACAATCTCACCTTTTGTCATTAATGGCAACATATAATGTGAAAAACCATCAAGACAAGAACTTCTCCTTACTGTCACAACTCCCCCTATCAACAGAAACCATTCACATGTCTTCTCTCTCTTCACTACTCCCCCTTTAATCAACAAACACTTGTTTTTCACATGTCTTCTCTCCTCCTTTGACATCAATGGCAAAGGGCACATACTTGCAATTCCAACACTATAGAATCATACCTGCTGCTCCCCCTAAGTAGCAGCTCCCATCAATCTAGATCACAAGATATGACTATGATTTCCACCGGACTAATGCACCTCAGTACACCTTAGTTCATCACCAGTGGGGCAATAACCCCTAACTTCTCCCTGAGATACTCAAAAGAGTCCTTAGGCAGAGGTTTAGTAAAGATATTTGCAATCTGATCCATGGAGGGCACAAACTCCAATCTAACTTCATTTTTGTTCACTTGCTCTCTCAAAAAGTGAAATTTGATAGATATATGCTTAGTCTTAGAATGCAGTACCAGATTTTTAGATATATTTATAGCACTTGAATTATCACAAAAGATTCTAATAGGGTCCTCATACTCTACTTCAATATCTCTTAGCATCTGCTTCATCCACAAAACTTGAGTGCAACTACCTGCTACTGCAATGTATTCTACTCCAGTTGTAGACCAGGACATTGCCTCTTATTTCTTTCTTAGCCAAGAAACCAATCTCTTTCCCATAAAGAATGCTCCACCATTGGTACTCTTCTGGTCATCCACATCTACTGCCCAATCTGCATCTGTATATGCATGAACAGAGAAAACATGATCTCTAGGATACCACAAACCATACTCAACTGTTCCTTTTAGATACCTAAAAATCCTTTCGATTTCCATGACATGAGATTCTCTGGGATCAGCCTGGAATCTTGCAACAAGACCAATAGCTTGCATAATATCTAGTCTAGTTTGAGTGAGATACAACAATCCTCCAATCATTGATCTATACTTTGTCTGGTCTACCTTAGGAGAGTCATCATCTTTGCTCAACTTTAATCCAATTTCCATGGGAGTATTCATTGGCTTTGAATCTTCCATCCCAAAATTCCTCAACAATTCTTTTAAATATTTGGTCTAAGAAATAAAGATTCCTTTCCTTGTTTGTGTAATTTACAGACCCAAGAAGAAATTCATTTCACCAAGCATAGACATCTCAAACTCACTTTTCATTTGATTTGCAAAAGCTTCACACATACTATCTCTTCCTCCAAAGATGATATCATCAACAAATACTTCAACAATCAAGATGTTTTCATGATCAATTTTGAAATATAGGTTACTGTCAGTAGTACCTTTGTTGAAACGAATCTTCAAAAGATGCTTGTCCAATCTTTCATACCAGGCTCTTGGGGCTTGCTTTAATCCATATAGTGCCTTCTTCAACTTGCAGACCATATCACCATGATTAGAAAACTAAAATCCATCCAGTTGCTCTATATACACTTCTTCTTCCAAGTCACCGTTTAGAAAGGCAGACTTGACATCCATCTGATATACCTTGAAATCCTTGAAGGCAGGAAAGGTAAGGAATAATCTGACTACTTCAATTCTTGCCACCGGGGCAAAAGTTTCTTCAAAATCAATTCCTTCTATTTGAGAGTAGCCCTTGTAGACCAATCTGGATTTATTTAGGATTACTTCACCAACTTCATTTAGTTTGTTCCAAAAGACCCATTTGGTTCCAATCATATTCTTGTTTCTAGGTCGGGGAACAAGATCCCAAGTGCAATTTTTCTCAATTTGCATCAACTCTTCCTCCATTGCTTTGGTCCAGTTTTCATCATTGTAGGCTTCATTTATTGTCTTAGGTTCAATCTTTGAAATCAGACAATATTCATCTAAATTTTGAGCAATTTTCTTTCTAGTTTGCACACCTTTGCTTTTGTCACCTATGATCTGATCTTCAGAGTGGTTCAATCTTACATACCTTGGAACTTTGGGAGCTTCTTGCACTTCTTCTTCTTGATCAGGCTCATTCAGACTTATCTCTTCTTCCTGATTTACTGGATCAGTTTGAATCTGACTTTCATAAGAGGATTGAATTCCTTGAACTAGAACACCATTCTGATCATCTTCATCATATTCATAAAAGCTTGAGGGTTTCTCTAGTCCCTCATCAACCTTCACATTTGTACTTTCTATCATCTTTCTTAGTCTCTTGTTATAACACCGGTATGCTTTGCTTTGAGTAGAGTAACCAAAGAATATTCTTTCATCACTTCTAGCATCAAACTTGCCTAGATCTTCATCTCTTTTGATGTAACATTTGCTACCAAAGACTCTGAAATATCTTACAGTAGGAGTAATGCCAAAACAAAGTTCATAAGGGGTCTTACCAGTATTGCTTTTGATTTGAACTCGATTGAGAGTATAGACTGTAGTACTAATAGCTTCTCTCCAATAGATCTGAGGAATATTTGCTTCCATCATAACGGTCCTACATGCTTCCTGGATGGTCTGGTTCTTTCTCTCCACTACTCCATTCTGTTGTGGAGTCCTAGGAGTAGACAATTGTCTCTTAATTCCATGTTTCTCACAGAACTCTATGAACTCACTGGATGTGAATTCTCCACCTCTATCAGACCTCAGACATTTTAACTTTAATCCTGTTTCATTCTCTACGATAGCCTTGAATATTTTGAATTTCTCAAGAGCTTCTAATTTCTCCTTTAGAAAGGTTACCCACATCATCTAGGAATAGTTATCAATTAGCAGCATGGAGTATCTATCACCTTGAATACTCCTAGTTCTTGCTAGACCACAAAGATTAGTGTGAACGAAGTCCAATAATCTAGTAGAGGACAGTTCCTTGTTTTTGAATGAGACTCTGCTCAGCTTACCCAACTGACATTCCTTGCACAAGCTGTTAGTAGGTTTCACCAATTTTGGAAGATCTCTTATAGCCTGAGTATTGCTTATCTTGATGATATTATCAAAATTCACATGACACATCCTTCTATGCCATAACCAACTCTGATCAATTTGAACAAATAAGAAGCTTTTACTAGTACCAACCAAGTGGAAGATATTACCTTTAGTTTGAGTACCAGATGTAATCTCTATTCCTGATCTTTCAAAGATTTTGCATTTTTCATCCTTAAATCAGAGATTATAGCCTTTGTCCACCAACTATCCAACACTAAGAAGATTGTGCTTCAAACCTTCAACATATAGTACATTACCAATTTTGTTTCTTCCATCAAAAGAAATAGTTCCTCTTCCTTTGATTCTACTAGTAGAATTATCACCAAACTTTACCACTCCTCCTTCATACCTTTCCAAATCTACAAACTTATTTTTGTCACCTGTCATATGGTGAGAGCATCCACTGTCAATGACCCAATCATCCTTCTCTTCAATTTGGGCAGCCAGAGCTCTTTCCACAGTCTAAAGATTGATAGATACAAAGGACAATGGATCTTCTTCCTTGATGGCAATGAACACCCATTCATTTCCAGATTTGTTTCCTATCTCTGATTCATCATCTATTACTCCTTCATTATCATCATCTTCACGTACATAGTAATAGTTCTTTTGGAACCTTGGTTTGTTAGGATTTTGACTTGAAAATCTTTCCGGACACCTTGAGGCAAAATGACCAATCTTACTGCAATTAAAGCACTTAAAAGGTAATTTTCCTTCATACTTACTGGATCCTCTTGGCAGCCTCTTTGCAATAAGGGCTTCAAGCTGAGCAATTTCTATTTCTTCTTCTTCCAGATCTTTTCTTGCTTTTTCATACCATGATAATTTCCTTGAAGAATTCGCTCCTGGATCAAACCTTTGTTTACCTTTAACAGAGGCACTTGCTTTGAATGCAAATTCAGTCTTGGGGGGGTTGTCTCCAAACTCTGTCATTACAAATGCAGCCAATTTTCCAGCCAATTGATCTCTTGTGACAGTTGTATGGGCTCTGAATTCTTCAATGGCAGTAGCCTTGATTTTGTAAGAAGCAGGAAGGGATCTGAGAATTTTACCGACAATCTCATTTTCATCCAAGACTCCACTAGCATTTCTAATTCCACAAACCAGCTCATTAACTCTTGGCATAAAAGTGGTTATATTTTCATTATCTCTCATCTTCAATTTTTCAAAGTTCCCTTTTAGACTCTATAACCTTGCACATTTAACATACTGGTCTCCTTCATGCAAAACTTCCAGTTTATTCCAAATCTCAAAGGCAGTTGGTAGGTCAATAACATTTGAGAGCTCTAAGTCACATAATGCACTTAGAAGAGCCCCTTTGGTCCATAGATTGTTTTTAGCATTTGTGATTTCATTTAGGGTTGTCGGACCACCCTATGGAGTACATATGCTTTAGTAACCATGGACCAGTACACCATTCCCATATACTGCAAGTGACATTTCATGCGGTCTTTCTAAAGAGCAAAGTTGGTTCCATCAAACTTCAAACTATCCTTTTTGTAAGACGACATCTTGGATCTCCTCAAGTGGTCAAGCTCCTTTTAGAGGAACTTGGCTCTGATACCAATTGTTAGACTTAGTGCACACAACTGAGAGGGGGGGTGAATCAGTTGTGCAAAAATTTCTCCAATTTACACACTTAAATCCTCTTAGTGATTAGCAGTATATTAAACATGAAACATAATGCATTCAAATCAAAAGCAGAAACTCATCAACACATAAAACACCAAGATTTTGATGTGGAAAACCCAGTCAAGGGAAAAACCATAGGGTGATTAACCCAAGAATGTATTCTCTTTTAGAAGAATAGAAAGAATAAAATGGCACCTGCCAATTAGGGCTCACTGCCCGAGCACACTGCTCACAAGAGGCTCATTGCCTACAAGAGACACACTATCTACAAGGAAATAAGTATCACATACATGAACTGTAGAATAGCATCTTCACCATGCTTGAATTAGTTCGATTAAGCTCAATACTTCTGCTCTACCTTTCGCTCTCCTCTTCGCTACCGCACACTCATTTCCACAAGGACACTTTACAAATGACTTCACAATCCCTTATTTATACAAGACATCAACTTAGGAATGATTATCTAAGTCGGCAAACATTCATAAGATCATCCAACAGATGTACAACTCATCGAGTCAGCTTGTCTCAAGAACACCATCATACAGAATACTCTTCAATTGCAATCTCTAACTTCAATACAGACCACCAACATGAACTGGACACGATCCAAAGAGTTCCACAAGCTTGCCTGAATCACCAAGAACATCCACACTTCTTCTACTTACTGAAATCCTTCTCTCCTTCATCTCGAACCTTAAGAACACAGTCTATCATAACTGTCACAAAAGAATAGATGCTTGTGGACCTTCAAACCACGCACCAATAGAGTTGATACACCACAAAGACTTCCTCAGCATTCCCTTTTTCCACAAAACAGGAAACTTCATTTCTGGATCTCATCGGACCTTTCTTGTTACACTCTGTCACCTCTGAACACCTACCGGAACCAGTTTTACTTGAGCGACCACAACTTCTTCATATCTTCATGCAGACCTATAGACATATATATACAAACCCTTTAATCCGTATCCTCTGATCATCATCCTATCTTGGACTTTTGTCTTACAGTCATAATTGTTCTTCACTGTGCCTGATTAAGACTAATTTTCTCAATACCCTAAGCTCATGGCTCATCCAAACCTGATCATTAATGCAACAAGAGTATGTTGACATCAACGACAACACAAGTTAGGCCCATACTTGCAACAATACATACAAATGTGGACTCCATTGGGTCTATAAAACAAACTGGAATTAATTACATATCCGGTCATGTATACTCTTGCCTTGTATATCAAATTCATGCCTCTTAATATACAACCCGAAATCTTACATAAAGTTCTCAGAATTTAAACTTTTTGATCAGGTCCGGACTTGTATGTATTCATTTGTATCACCTTTTGTATATTGTATCCATACACTTTCTTATACAAGTGTGGATTTTATTGGGTTTATCAAACAAATTGAAATTATCTTCAGATCCACCTTTGTATGCATTTATGTTTGTTTTACTCTTTACATATTGTATACATATATCCCACAGCTGCATTTTTCTTTTTGTATATTGGATACATACATACAAATGTGCAAACTCAAACCTCACCTGAAGTTCATAAAGCCTTAACTTTCTAATCATGTCTGGTTTGTATATCAGATACATGCAATTATGTGTACACCGATACATACACATATAATTTGTTTGCTTCTGTCTTCTAAGCTCCATTGAATTATTGTTTCAAGTCCACGCTTGTATATTTAAGATTTGTATATTGAATACATGCATCGTGATATACAATTGTAGGTTTCAAACATCATGAAGTATACCTATGAAAATCATTGGTTTTGAATTGGTATTCGTGTGTTTAATATATCTGTATGTCTTATACAAATGCATTTGTATATCCATTTGTGGTGGGGCCCATACATGCATTTTGCCTGTTTTGTATTTTGAATGCTTTATGCATTTGTGTCTTCTTTCTTCCATATCTTATATACATACATTCGATATACAACCACGGACATCAAGTATAGTTCTTCAAATTTAATTTTCCAATCTGGTCCAAACTTGCATATGTATATTAAATACATTCATGCATGTGTACAAGATACAGATATAATTGTTCACTTTTTGCCTTCTATATTCAATTGAATCTTCTTTTTGGGTCCACTCATGAGTATGTAATGTATACAAGTGGTAGGTTTGTGGAATTATACACCAGTTTTGAATTCCTTTTGACATCCGCCAATGTATATTAGATTTGTATATTATATACATGTGTTACGATATACATATACAAACGTCGATTTCAACCATTATAAAACACATTGTCAAAAGGTTCTCACCGATGGTTCTTATTCTTCACACTTATCGGCGTAACTTACGCCAAAGCACTTTTCTTCAATCGGTGAGACATTAGAGTATTGGAGAGTCTTTAATCTTTCTTTCCGATGCTTGTCTCTTGCCAATGGCTGCTAGTCTCCTTTGTTCCACTGGATGATTGGTGAGATTCTTACCAAAATTTCTTATCAGTATGATCTATATTGTTTGGAGGCCGTGTAGAGTTTTCACCGATAGTCTTTAGTTATACCGATCGGCGTGACTAGTAGCTTTCTCTCTGACGAAAGGTCATCAGTATCATTTCCTCCATCGGTGACTTTTGAAATCTTCTCCCTGACCCTTATTCTCATGCCGATATCCTTTTTAACAAGTTTCCCATGGATCGGTATAACTAACATGAGGTCTTGCCGATGTAAGAAATTGAGGCCCTTTACATTATTTGTGATCAAAGTCATAGGATTTTATGGGATTTATCAGTCGTTTTATTTTGATTTTGGGGGAAATATTTTTTGTTTGGTCAGGTATGGATGAGTAAGAATACAAGAAAAATTTAAATTTTCTTGTCCCAACAGTGGCTCTGTCAGGGATGTATACTCCTTGTGAGTATAACAAGAATTCAGATCTTCTGGGGTTAGACCATATGTTTTTATTTATTTTGGGATGAAGGTGATAATGATGGGGGATTGAGATGATCCTAAACTACTGTAGATGTAAAAGATTTTTTTTTAAACATTCATAGGACTGTCCATGTACTTACAAGTCCTGATCTCTTTTGATTTCCCTAGACTACTGTGCATGGAATAAAAGTATTATGTGAATTATTCGAGAGTCGTCCATGCACTGGCAACACTCAATCCTCTTTGTGCATGATTATGAAAAGAAAGGCTTCAGATATTGCCCATGCACAGGCAATTCTTGCTCTTCTTTGGACATGTTTTACAAATAGTAAGAATCATCACCTCCTCTGCCAGTTATAACAAGAGGACCTAACCATTAAGCTTGAAACTTTCCATGCTTTCCTTTGTCCTGGCACCTAGCATTCCACATCAGTACTAAGTCATTCATCTCAAATTTCCTATCATTCACCTTTTTGTCAAATAGGTATTTCACTTGTGATCGCAACTTAATATTCTGCCTTTGGGCTAGTCTCCTTGTTTCATCAAGCTCTGCAAGATGTTCTAATCTTTCCTCCATTGGTTCAAAAAAGTTTAAATCTTCTTGAAGAATAAATTTGTAAAATGGCATGAGATTTTCTAATGGTATTCTCGCTTGTGTTCCATATACTAGTTCAAAAGGAGATCTCCCAATTGCTCTTTTTATAGTAATCCTATCAACCTATACAACCATTCTTAACTTAGAATCCCATGCTTTCTTGTTTCCTTCCAACATTCTTTTTATGATTTTCAGAAGGCTTTTGTTGCTGGATTCTGCTTGTCCATTTTCTTGTGGATGATATGGGGCAGCATAGGACACAGTGATGCCATGTGTACCACATAAATTTTTAAATTCATCAAACCTAAAACACATCCCATTGTCTGTGATTAAGCTTACTAGAGTGCCAAATCTGAATATAATATTTTGCATCAGAAAGTTAATCACCACCTTGCTTGTTGCTTGTTTGGTTGGGATTGCTTCCACCTATTTAGTGGAGTAACCTGTCGCCACTAAAATCCATTTGTGTCCACCACTTGACTTCTCCGCAATTTCTCCTATGAAGTCAATACCCTATTGATAGAATGGAGCCTCCACCTACATGGATTTCAAGGGCAATGCTCCCTGATATTTCAACTTTCTTGAAAATTTCTGACATGCTTCACATTTCCTAGTGTAATGATATGAATCATTAAAAGCTTTAGGCCAATAGTATCTAGCCCTTAATATCTTGTGGGCTATAGTCTTTGCTAAGAAATGACCTCGACACATGCCCTCATGTAACTCTTTGATGATATGTTTTGATTGATGTTCATCTAGGCATAATAGTGGAATACCATCCCTATTCTTCCAATAAAGATCTCCATCAATAAATATATATTTTGAGGCTTGTAATTTAAGTGTCCTTCTTTTATTGTCATCATATCCCTTAGGACATTTCATGTGCTTTAGATAATAAATGATGTCAGTATACCACGGAGTATGCTCAATGCTAAAACTTGTATTATCGACATCATTAGCACTACATATCTAAGAAGCTTCAAGATTACTTTCATCTATCAACCAAGCAAGACCCTATCCCCTCACTAGTTGAGTGATCTAGATCTCAATATTGAACTCCTAAATTCTATTGATCCATTAGCATCTTCTACCTGTGACTTCGGTTTGGACCAATACATATTTTACTATAGCATTAGGCACATATGTTATGATTTCAGTTCCCACCAAGTATGGCCTAAAATTTTTAACTGCCTTCACTAATGCATATGCCTATTTCTAAATAATGTCATATTTCAACTGTACATTTTGAAGAGATTTGCTAAAAAATGAGATGGGTTGTTCATGTCCCTCATTATTTTTCTGCAATAATACTATTGCAATAGTATGATAAGAGGCAAATGAAAATAGTTGGAATGGTTTACTGAAATCAAGGGATATCAAGACAGGAGCTTCTTTGATTGCTCTCTTAATAGTGGTCAATGCTTCTATTGTTTCTATTGTCCACTTTACTTCTAAGTTTTTCTTCAACATCCTTGATATGGGATTAACTATTTCTACAAAATTTGATATAAATCTCCTAACAAAGTTAATTTAGCCAAAAAATGACTATATGGATTTCACATTTTTAGAAATAGGAACTTGGTCAATTGCTTTTACTCTCTCAAGATCTATTTCGACTCCATCTTTTGAGACTATGTGGCTAACCAACTTCCCCTCTGTCACTGTGAAATGGCATTTGTTAGGATTCAATGAAATCCCATATTCTAGGGCTTTAATAAATATTTGTTCCAAATGTGCACAATGATCTTTAGCCCTTTTTGAATATGCTCTCATATCATCCTGATATACTATCATGATTTTTTAAATCAATTCAGCAAATGCCACATCCATTGCTCTTTGGAATGTTGCTCTAGCATTGGTGAGTCCAAATGGCATCCTTAAATACACATATGTTCCTCATGGGGTGGTGAATGCAGCTTTAAATTGTTCTAACTCTTTGACCTTCACCTGATTATATCCTGAGAAGCCATCCATCATTGATAACAGTTCACATCTAGTAACCTTTTATAATATTGCTTCCATATTAGGGAGGGAATAGTTTTCTTTTAGGGAAGATTTGTTTAAGTTCCTGAAGTCCACACATAATCTAATATCACTGTTCTTTTCCCTAACAGGCACCAAATTAGAAACCCAAGAAGAATGCCTGATGGGTTTAATGATAGCTCCATCTCTTAATTTTGTAAGCTCTTCAAGCATATTAGGAGCTAATGTAGGATTGATAGGCCTCTATTTTTGCCTAAACAATTTAGCATCTAGTTTTAGTGGTATTTCATGCTGAAACATATCTTCTCTATATGCTTTTAAATCATCATATGACTAGGCAAACACGTGTCTATACTTCCTAAGTAAGTTGATGATTATACTCCTAATTTTTGGGTTTAGATTTTTCCAATATACACATTCTTTTGGGCTGCTTGTGTCCCCAAATTAATCTCCTCAAGGTCATTCTACACCACTGGTGTGTCTTTCATTTTAAATCTATCATGTCCATCAAATGCCTTTTCCAATGCTATAAGTCCCTTAAGTATTTTATTTGTTTTCAACTGAACTATTTCTTGACCAAAAAGGGTTTCCTTCCCATCATATTCTTCTAGAAATGCATTAAAATCAATCTCTTGATTTTCATAATGACCAGCATAATGTAGGAAGTTGATTATATCAGCATCATTGTCAAATACTAGCCAATTATGTACATTATCTAGGATAGTGGGTCTGGTTTTGAACTCAACTTCTATAATACCTCCCAATGTGACATCATCCCTTTTTAATGTGATATTCGCTAAGAAATCTGCCATAATATTTTTTAACCTATCAATCCAATTGATTGAAAAGGCATCAAATAACTCAATACCATCCTAGACTGTGTTTCTGTGCTATCTCAACCTCTTGTTTTTTTACAGGTATTTCTCTCTCACTTGGGATGTAACCAATTCAAAACCACCATATACAACTAAATTTTTTTATCTTATGCTTGGTGGCTATATTTAAACCAATAAGCAAAGCCTTGTACTCTGCTACATTGTTTGTGCACTCAAATGTTAATAGAAAGGAGTATTTGAAAGTTTTACCTCCTAGTGAACTAAACACTACTCTGGCCCCATTTCCTATTTTGTTGCATGCACCATCAAAATACATCTTCCATACATCATTTTCTTCTTTCTTAGATTCAATATGTATTGGATCAGTATTCTACAATTCTGGCTGACTTTTCTCAACCTTGAAGGCTCCCAAATTTGTATCACAAAAGAAATTTATTTGATGTTGATCCAAGCATTCTATAATATTTTCATACCTTGGTTCCCTGTACAGCTTGATTTCTTTACCTTCAACTGGTATTGTGGCATATGATAAGTCCAATTGGACATTCCCTCCTGCCATTGCAGCCCATTGTCTTGATAGAAGCATTCCATAATATGGTGGGATGTCAACCACAATAATATCAATATTATAAGTTGCTTCAGGGTATGAGGCAAGTTTTATCTCCACATCCCTCATAATACCAATGACTGGGATGGATCTATTATCCATTGCATAGCACCTACCAAATGTAGGGTCAACCCACATTCCAAGTTCCTTCATAACTACTATTGGCATGATATTCATGGCCGCACCTGACTCAATCATGTAGTTCCTCACTATCATATTTTTAATTAACAATGTAGTGTAGAAAGGGTCCACCTGTGAGGGATTCTTTGTCAATGTATCACCTAGGTATACTTCAGGCATTTGGAATGTTTCTTGGTGAACATTTTTGTTCTATTTTAAGACCCTTTATGTTTTTGACTTGGTATATCTGAAATCAGTTTGACTACTGTATTCCTGTATTTGTCTATCTTCATCATTTCTAGAAGAGGAACTTATATTTTTACTTGAGATATTGCATGAGCAATGTCAAATGAATGGGTTGTAGTTTGATCATTCTTTTCTGTCTTTATATTTTCTTTTTCTTGATTTTGTGATTTTTCTTTTGTTTTACTCTTACCACCCTTTTCCAGTTCTTTGAATGATGACTTTGCATTATTCTTTTTGTAATTCTAATCTTTTATGAATACACTCCTAGGTGTTCCTTGTTCAACATTCACTATCCTATTCCTTAAGTTATAAGCATTTTTAGATTGAGCTATTGTAGCTATTATAAGAGCTTCTCTTTCATTTTCAATGGGCTCTCTCCATTGATTATATGGCTGATTGTTACAATAAGTAGGTTCCTCATAACCATCCTCATGATCTGAGAACACTTCTGGTTCTCGCATATTGATATGATGTCTCTGGTTTCCCACATCATATTCATATCCCTCTTCCTCTATAGAAGAATAGTCTTCAATCAGCATATATGGTGTATCTTGCATCATGTGTTATAGTGTGATTGTCTCTGTTATAATTGTATAACATTTCTTCTTGTTGTACCATTTTAGCCACCTCACAATACTTAGGTGAATGTGGTAAATTGCATAACAAACACCAAGGTTTATCTTCTACCATATGTGCCATATTTCTTTTTAGAGGGTTAGGGGTATCCTTGCCATAATGTTTTTTTCTGCTGTTATCAATGGGTCTCCCATCTTTCCAATTTGTATTAAATGCCATATCATGCAACCTGGGCCTTTCATGCCTATGCTAACCTTCTTGTTTAGTTTGCTAAATGTTTGGGTTCTGAGGATTTCTAGGGTTATCCCTGTCGCTAACCATACCTGCATCTTTCCTATTGTTCTCAATAGTTAATGCCACTTTCTGTGCTTTAGCTAGGGTAGTAGGGCACTAATTTCTAAGTTCGTACCCTATCTTGGGATCAAATGCTTTTATATAAATGCTCAATGCTGCTGGATTGGACAGTTTGGATTCATGTGGTACTTTGTTGTGTAATTTGGAAAATGTTAGATTGAAGTCATACACTGATTCATTTTGGTATTTTTGGATACTTATCAATTCATGTAATGCAAATTCAGGGGCATACTGATTACCATACTGCTCCTTAAATTGATTATGGAAATTAATTATTGAACTAATTGAGGCATCAGGTAAGTTGTTGAACCAGTTTCTTGCATCTTCAGTCAGGGACATCATGAATAACCTCATTCTAATATCTTCCCAGTCCATACCAATATCTTGTACGAAAGCATTGAATCTTCTAATGTGATCTTCAGCTGATATTGCACTATTCCCTATAAACTTACGAACTATATTTCTCCAATTACTATCCATAGGATATGGATACAACTGATACCTAGTCAAATCAAATTGGCTACATATGTTTGCAAGGTTTTGAGGTGTAAAATTCATGGGTGGTGGATTAAGATAGTAATTATATCTGCCTGGAGGCTGATGATAGGCATATTGCTACTATGGGTTTATGTGGAGATTTATGTAAGGATTTGGTGGTCTATAATATTGTTGGCCAGGGGGTGGGTAAGGATTAACCATATGTTGAGAGGTATTGTGCATAGGAGGTGGTCTAGGAACTTTAGGAATAGTATTCTGATGATTTTTGGATGCTTGTGAACTTGAAGCACCACCTGTATTTTGATGTAGATTTTGATATGGATTCCTTGAAGTGTTTCCCCTATGTGGAGGTACATATTTTGGGGGGCTTGTTTTAGCTCTACTCTTTATCTGTAAAATCTCTTGTTGCAACAACCTCTTAGTTTCCTCTATCTTGATCATTTCAAGTTCTTCCTGGAGCCTAACTAGATCTTTTTGTGCTTGATTCATACCTCCTGAAGTCTTTGGGATATCATTTCCTTCTTGAGTTGAGAATCCATGTTTTATCCCTTCTCCCTGATGTAGTGACATTTTAAAATCATATTTAGCTTGCCTTTGATCAATTTCCCTCATGGCCTGTGCTTCATACTCAAGCTATTCTTGAGAATCTAGTCTATATTTTACCAATATATCATCAGTTACTCCATTGATGTTTTCATTTGATTCATGCAGAGGTGTAAATTTATTGTGAATTGCAATAGTTTGCTCAATATTATCTTCTTGAACCTCATGGTTATTATTCTGGTGAGAATAGTTTGATGTTCCATTTCTCTTGGAGCTATTTCTAATTGGTGGAGATGATTGCAATTTCTTTCCTTCAATTTTAGATCTCCTACCATCCATTTGGTATCAAATTTCTATTATAACAGTTTCTAGAGTCACCACCTATTTTGTAAATAGGAAAAAGTTTATACTTTATCTTTTTGGGTTCTTGTTGCTAGCAGAGTTACCAAATTAAAGTTTCTGAAATGGCTCTATAAAAGGAATGGTTTTTTACTAAGGTCTTTTATTTATCTCCCCAGTAGAGTCACAAATTTGTTAGGTCTCAAAAATGCAAGTTACTAATCCTAAGAAAATACCAGGCTCTATGCTTAGATTCACAGCGTTTTTGAACTAACGCGATGGAATCAACCCTTAGGTTTGATGACTCCCTACACTTTAGGTCCTGCTACAACCAGGTGAGTGAACCTTAGAAATTAAAGCAGACTAAATGCAAATGTATTGACTAATTAAATGGATCTACCTATAGTGGCAAATGGTATAGGATAGATGAAAGCTTGCTAATTAATTCTATATCTAATATCTGACGAATGGTTGGTAGAAATTGTATAAGCAATATCAAGGTGAATTCTATGTCTATGCTTAACTAATAAAAGGGTTTTTAAGTGATAAATTTAAATCAGACCAATGCCTTGTTGGGTAATAGAGTCAAATGGAAGACTAAGACTAGCGCCTTATAGTTGGCAGTAACTCTAACTATTTGGCACAATACTTTAGTTTATAGCTTGTATAAACATGAAAGGAAATGACTAACAAACTCTTACTTGATATATTAATTTGAATAACAAGGAAATACTAAAATGGAGACAACCACACAATTGAATAATCTTAACAAACAATTGATGCCAGAATAGAACCACTGAATCAGAGAACTTCAATTTACTTCTTTAATAATAAACTTGCAACATGGTCTTTGAGAAACATTGTAAACTTTTTGTATTATATTCTACTATTGATGCTTCTATGGATCCTCTTTTTCTTTTCTACCTTGGTGCCCTTATATATGTGTGAAGGAGACCAACTTCAGGCCTTAAACAATGTGTCCATTCATAATTACACTCTTTCAGGTAACTAATGCATAATAATTAAGAAACAAGTGATAGACAAAGGCAAATGCAATACTCATATTTTGGGCTCTTAATTTTTGTAGAGGGGCCCATGACTGTTGGCCTGGCAAGATCCTTCATCCAATATTGTAGTAACTAATAAAATGTGCTTTGCCTATTCTCATTGCTGAAAGCAATACATCGATCTATATATTGCAAAATATCAAGAAAATTTCATTCTTGCTTTCCCCGACCCTCTTCATATTGCTCTGGCAAAGAAAAAATTCATCTTAGAGATACGATAAATATATATGTATCAGAAATTCCTTCATATCAACTTTTATACATACATTTGGGACATACATACAAATGCAGACTCCATCAGGTCTATAAAACAAACTAGAATTAATTACATATCTAGTCATGTATACTCTTGCCTCGTATATTGAATTCATGCCTCTTAATATACAGCCCCAGATCTCACATAAAGTTCTCAGAATTTAAAATTTCTGATCGGGTCCAGACTTGTATGTATTTGTTTGTATCACCTTTTGTATATTGTATCCATACACTTTCATTTACAAGCACAGATTTAATTGGGTTTATGAAACAAATTGAAATTATCTTCAGATCCACCTTTGTATGCATTTATGTTTGTTTTACTCTTTGCATATTGTATACATATATCTCGCAGCTGCACTTTCCTTTTTGTATATTGGATACATACATACAAATGTACAAACTCGAACCTCACCTGAAGTTCATAAAGCCTTAACTTTCCAATCACGTCTGGTTTTGTATATCAGATACATGGAATTATGTGTACACCAATACATACACATAATTTTTTTGCTTCCATCTTCTAAGCTCCATTGAATTATTGTTTTAGGTCCATGCTTGTTTATTTAGGATTTGTATATTGAATACATGCATCGCGATATACAATCGTGGGTTTCAAACATCATGAAGTATACCTATGAAAATCATTGGTTTTGAATATGTATTTGTGTGTTTAATATATCTGTATGTCTTATACAAATACATTTGTATATCCATTTGTGGTGGGGCCCATACATGCATTTGCCTATTTGGTATTTTGAATGCTTTATGCATTTGTGTCTTCTTTTTTCCATATCTTATATACATACATTCGATATACAACCACGAACATCAAGTAAAGTTCTTCAAATATAATTTTCCAATCTGGTCTGAATTTGCATATGTATATTAAATACATTCATTCATGTATACAAGATATAAATATAACTGTTCACTTTTCACCTTCTATATTCAATTAAATCTTCTTTTTGGGTCCGCTCATGAGTATGCAATGTATACAAGTGGTAGGTTCACAGAATTATACACCAGTTTTGAATTCCTTTTGACATCCGCCAATGTATATTAGATTTGTATATGATATACATGTGTTGTGATATACATATACAAATGTGGATTTAAACCATTATAAAACACATCATCAAAAGGTTCTCACCGATGGTTCTTATTCTTCACACTTATCGGTGTAAGTTACGCCGAAGCACTTTTGCTTCAATCGTTGAGACATTAGAGTATTGGAGAGTCTTTAATCTTTCTTTCTGATGCTTGTCTCCTACCGATGACTGCTAGTCTCCTCCATTCCACTAGATGATCGGTGAGAGTCTTACCAAAATTTCTTATTGGTATGATCTATATCGTCGGGATGCCTTGTACAGTATTCGCCGATAGTCTTTAGTTATACCGATCGGCATGACTGGTAACTTTCTCTCTGATGAAAGGTCATTAGTATCATTTCCTCCATTAGTGACTTTTAAAATCTTCTTCCCGACCCTTATTCTCATGCCAATAGCCTTTTTAACAAGTTTGCCATGGATTGGTATGACTAACATGATGTCTTGCCGATGTAAAAAATTGAGGCCCTTTACATTATTTGTGATCAAAGTCATAGGATTTAATTGGATTTATCAGTTGTTTTATTCTGATTATGGGTGAAATATTTTTGGTTTGGTCAGGTGTGGATGAGCAAGAATACAAAAAGATTTTAAATTTTCCTGTCCCAACAGGTGGAAGGCCTGGAACTGATGGAAGAGAACCCGTCGGTATAGACAGTACCCCTGGATCAGATGGAGTAGATGGACTCGTACCCACTATTGGTGTTGGCAGAGTGGATGGACTCATACCCACTATGGAGCCTGGTGCATCTACAACAAAACAAATCTGGTTTACCTTCAAGGATTGTTACATCCCCTTTTTGGATTCAGTATTACTATTTACTTTTTCTTAATATAGTATAGTTATGTGGATATGTTTTAACATCATAGAAAATGATGATATGATTAGAAAAGGTTAATTTTATGAAATCATGGAATTTTACTTGCTTATGATCAATCTGATATTATGAATTAAAATGTCTTTTCGATATGAAAATGAAATGATTTGATGTAAATGTGTTTTGATCATAACATTGGTACTCTGACCACAAATTGGATGTGAGATTGTTAATGATAGGAATAGATGGAACATATTCACTAAGAAGAAAGAAGAAGAGAAAGTATCTTTGAGAAAGAGAGAATAGACTCTGGAATAACCAATGGGTGTTTATCAATGAAAATGAACATCAAGTAGATAAACCTAGTTGCGTTGAGTTAAGTATTGATTTTAGGCTAAGTCAATTTTGGATGAGAATGTCAAGGTTTGCAAGATTAGGTCTTTCTTCTTTTCCTAGTTTACATAATGAGTATGGGAAATCAACATTTGTGTCTGAATACTCTAAATCATGTCGTCAAGTACGGACAACCGATATATATTTATATATATATATGTATACACTTGAGAATGAGTTGTATGTCATGTCTTGTTTAGTGGTTCAGCGTAAAAGTTGAAAATTGTGCGTAAAGTTGACCCCAAACCTTGTATTGTGTTTACGCTCAAATTGTCATCATCGTCATAAATCTCTATGAGCATATGATGTAAATGTTTACTTGCGAAATTCGACAAATATAGAATTGTTTCTGTTATGGGCTATTATCGTATAATAAAAGGTTTAAATAATGTTTTAAATCTTGAGACCATTGAGTGTAATACCATTGGTCATATTGTAATGGTAATATACAAAATTATATTTAGCTATATTTAAATAGTCGTTATGGGGTAATTATTTTATTCTTTTATGATATTAGTAATCAGGTAGTAGCTCGAAGGGTTCACTCCAGTCATTACTATGATGTCTTCTATTCCAAAACAATCTATTTATTCTTGAGCTTCAAACTTTATTGTTTGGGTTGTTAGCACAGCCATTATTATAAGTTATGTATTCGATTTAAAATCATAATTGGTTAAGAGGAGTGTGGCATCATGTCCAAACTAAAACTTCCACTTTGCATATTGTTAGCTTCACCTTGTAGAGCAGCTATGAATTTAGTGGGAAACCAAACCATTTCTGTGTAGTGGTCACAGAAAGAAGGTAGATAGTTATCCATGCAATGTAGTTATCAAGTTGACAGGGCATGGTTTAGAGAGTGGGGGAAGTGATTTTTTCTTCGGAGGGAGAACAGGATATAGAGAAAGAGGAGAAACAGTTTTAGGGAGACACAGAGAGATAGAATAGAGAAAAGAAGTTGACAAGAGGCTGAGGGAAGGAGTATGTGAGCGGGTAAGAAGAGAACAAGCTTTTAGACCAGTTTATAAGCAGTCACCAAAGGTTTCCTTCAGGTTCCTTCTCTTCTCTCTTCCACACTATCATGGTTTAACTGAATGTCTCATTAGGAATGGTTTCATTAAGTAATATGACTGAATTTAGTGTTTTCTTTGATGACGTAAATGTGGACTAGTTACCAACTTTACAACCTGTGTATTTGCACTTCTTTTAAAATGAAAACAATGCTATTTGTTCATTGAACAACACCATTGTCTTAACCTTCACAGTGGTATCATAGTTGTCCCTCGAAGCATCTTTCAACGATTGACTAAAAACTGTACAGCTGTGTTCAATTATCCTTAGAAATATATAAGATATGCGCAGAGCACACGGGAGTGTTACTCTTGGTTGATTGTTAGCAATAAAGATAACCTAAGCTGCAGTAGTCTAGCCTTGGTCTATGCTAGAAGCATCATCAATTGGCTTGCTAACTATACACAGTTGGTCCTGTCATATCCAAAAACAACTAGTTTTATAAAAGACTTGAAACTATGTCATATCGTCAACAAATGGGGAACAATGATGTGGAATGAATGTCATGGTTTGAGTAACTACTCAATATTCTACATGTTGAGTATTTGGTTAGCTAGTTGAACATAGGGATATACTTTTCTTGCTGCAATAGATATCTAGATATGGTCCATTTATATCTTGTATATAATACTTTCTGCTTTAAAATCATTCAAACTGTTGTGTCTTCGAAAGAGGGTATAAAGTTATTATTGGTCTAAATTGTCAAAAATGTTAGATAATGAAGTTTTAGAGCAGACACAATGAGTCTATACTTAAGTGTTTAGTTTAAAATTGCATGCATTCTTCTTGCAAATAGAAACTACAAGTTAGGATTGTTGATGCTTATTATGATAAAAGATTAAGCTATGTTGAAGATTCGATAGGTCAAAGAAGACTTTTAAGAGTATTTAAACTTTAACTCTAGGTCTTCGATTACTTGAATTCTATAACTGAATTATTGTTAAACCCCTTATGAAATTACTTAGTTAAGTTTAGTATCCTCTCTTGATTGGATAATTTAAAGTAGTGGACGAAGTTAGAGAATAACTGATAAACTTATAGCATTAATCAATTACCCGGTAAGCTAGGATCCCATTCTTTTAACATATGGACGAAAGTGTCTCCATGAGCCAAAAAGAGAGAAGTAAACCCAACTGCCATGTGTTAATGCATGATGAGTTTCGAACACCAAGAGGTTATCGTGGTTGTTATATTAAACTAATGCATAGGTAACTATAGGATTGCGATTAATTCAAGTTGAGTTGGGATGGGTGAGCTTACTAATTGCATTGACACAATGCTAATTATATTCAAATCCTTTGGCCAAGGTAGTGCATGTGCATCAAGTGCATTAATAGTTCACCGTGACTTGATGGCATAGCTTATGGAGTGGTCATGCTTGACTAGAGGGTATGTAGGGGATTGCATGATAAAAAAATTATGTAGGTCACAACACCATTACTCAGATGGCTAACACCATTGGTTATCCTAACTCTATCCTCTTTGAGTAGGGGGTAAAAGTAAGAAACTCAGTCCACATATAGGGGAAGTCGTGCGAGCAAAAAAATTGCCACTAGGAATGGGTACCCATTTTAAAAGAAATGGGTACCCGTTTAGGAACGGGCACCCAAACCTAAACGGGTACCCGTTTAGTAACGCGCACCTGAGCCTAAATGGGTACCCATTTTCAAAAAACTATATATTTTTAAAAAAGAGCCCTGCGGGCTCATTTTCTCCCACTCAGGCCGACAGCAACAGCGGATTCTTCAGAACGGGTACACGTTGCTGAAGACTAAACAAACACAATAGCAGAGATTTTTTGCCCTCTCACCTCCTCCCACCACCTTGTCACCACTGAGCTCTACTAGGTTGGTTCTCTACCTATTTTTAGCTTGTTTTAGATTTTTTTTTCTAATTGTAGGGTTAAAATGAAAATTAGGGTTTTATTTGTTATTAGGGTTTTACTTGTTATTAGAATTTTATGATTTTTTTGTGATTGTATGTTATTGCAAACCCTAAAAAACTTAAACTATAAACCCTAAAAAACCAAATTATAAACCCTAAAACCATGTTGTACTACAAACCCTAAAACCTAAACTATAAACCCTAAAAAACCAAATTATAAACCCTGAAACCATGTTGTACTGCAAACTCTAAAAACATAAACTATAAACCCTAAAACCATGTTGTCCTGCAAACCCTAAAATCCTAAACCCTAAACCCTAATTATAAAGATTTAATTTTGTGTGAGTATGATTCGAATGCATTCGACTGTTCAATGACAAATAATGTGATAAATGATCAAAGGAAAAAATTAATGATAGTTAAACAAACAAGACAATGGAAATAGAAATTGACACCAGATTAGGAAAAAGTAAACTATAAATACAAGGGTTTAGATGCACTTGGTGGAGATGGAACTACCACTAGAATAATAAAAGGGATAAGTTTGAAGATGAGGAAATCATGTCTACGTACAAATAATTTTAGGATGAAGACCTAGGAGGTCTATAACCAATACCATTCATAGAATGATATTCATTAGGCTCAATAGGGACCTTAATGCCTTCCTTTTGATCTAAGAGACTATGCCTATAACTAGATTTTATGAGGATATGATTAACTTAGTATATGTAATAATGATAAAAGGGATAAGTTTGAAGATGAAAATGTATCAAGAGGAGGCATGTAGGATGCTTCAGTGTTGATGATTAACTTAGGGTACACTAATGATAAAAGGGATAAGTTTGAAGATGAGGAAATCATGTCTACATGTAAATAATTTTAGAATGAAGACCTAGGAGGTCTATAACCAATACCATTCATAGCATGATATTCATTAGGATCAATAGGGACCTTAATGCCTTATTTTTTATCTAAGTGACTATGCCTATAACAAGATTTTGCAAGGATATCAAAACCAAGCCTATAAATGATTGCAACTCTTCAAAAGAAGTAGGATCAATGTCAGAGGCATGCCCAACACAAGAGGTGTATTCAAATGATCCTTTAATTGAGGAAATGGATGCCTCATTAGGTTGTGATGCTAATGTTGTAGTTGTGATTTTAGGAATCTCAAAATGTGACAAGTCTATCTTATACTCTCCAAAAAAGAAGGTGTGAAATCTAAGGGACCCCAATCATCACCAATCCATGTACTAGAAGAAGAGGTGAATATTTAGCCACGTCATCAATAGGAGTTGTATTTTTTGTGAGGATAAAGAAGGCATCACATTTTGAGGCAGTAGTGAAGAATTATGCTTTTTCCCAAGTTTAATTTGTTGACAATTTATTGTAATGGATCGGGGTCTACTTTTATTGTAATTTTTTTATTCCCATGGACAAATTGAATATATTAATATTTAAATTTGATGGGATGGCACCCATGGTATGAATAGCTTGCCTACCTAAAAGGAGATTATAAGAAAGGAAAATCAATATCACATGCACCATGGTTGGAAATGTAATAGGGCCCAATTCTATAGGAAAAGTGATGTTTCCAAGGGCTTTCCGACTTATGTTATAGAAACCCATAATTGATATAATAGAAGACGAATTACAAGTTGTATTTATATTTATGTGATTTAGAAAATCTACTCCAAATACATTAAGACTAGAGATATTATCTATAAGGGTACACTTTCCTACAATAGAATTTACACCAACAATAATCAAAATGGGTTCATTTTGTTTTTACAATTCAGTAGAAGGTAACTCATATTGTTGGAATACAATGTTGTAGTATTGGTATAAATGTAGTATTGGTAATAAATGTAGTATAAAAGTAGCATGCAATGTTCAATTAAGTCATAATCTGTACTGCTCTTTTGAGACACATGAGAAGCCTATAGTAAAATTGGAGTTAATATAGGAAGAGAAATAGGAATGAATTTTTGTTGCATATTCCCATAGGTATTATAGGTATGAGCTACCACTTGATAGTCAGGAGGAGGTACTATGTGATAATTAAGAAGAGTCTTAGGTGTATTAGATGTGATAGCTCTAGAAAATTGAGTATAATGCTATTAATTAGAAAATATAACTTTTCTAAGTTAAGAGCAATAAATGAATAGAAATGAAATACTATTTACAAAATTTTGGAATTTTTTTAATGAACTGAAGCGGAACTAAAAAATACAATACAAAATAGACCTATCACTAGAGAGAGGGAGCCTCCACCTATAATGTCAGGGCATCACGTAGACATCTTCATGTCACACCGTCATCTATTTGGAGGAGTAAAAACAACAGGATCTAGAAATTGGTATGAAAAACTAAAGCTAGGTTTAAACCAAGGTTTGAAGGAGAAAGAGGGAATTTAGGAGATGGAAAAATAAGACTCAATGAAACAAAGTAAAGGGGAATAATATGGATATAGAGAGGATGAATATGGGAGAAGAAAAGAAATAATATGAAAGATACAAGTGATGAAAAATAAAGTAGAAATGAGAATCTAAAATGAAAAATTGAGGAAAGAAAATGGTTTAGAAAGAGGTCCAGGCCGATTTTATATATTTTCATATAAAAATAGAAGTCCAAATAATGTCATATATGATTAGAGGAAATAATCAATGATAGTTAAATAAACAAGACAATGGAAATAGAAATTGACACCGTATTAGGAAAAAGTAAACTATAAATACAAGGGTTTACATGCACTTGTAGGAGATGGTTACCACTACAAATGGACTCAAAATAAACATTAACTATAAATACAAGGGTTTACATGCACTTGTAGGAGATGGTTACCACTACAAATGGACTCAAAATAAAAGTAGAAGATGGAGTAAAATAGTAAAATATGTCACAATTGAGCTTAACTTAGAAGCTAGAAGTAGCCTGATTAATAGAGAAATGGGAATCTAATACACTTGGCATGCACTTTTAAATTTGGACAATATAAGGTGTCAAAATGTAACTTCCATTATAATTTTGAGAAAAATGATGATACGACAAGGTTGTTAGGTAGAGTGACACCTTGGTGTATGACTAGGACCTAGAACCTGCAGCCTTGTCCACTATGTGAAAATGATCTAAAAATTTAGACATAGCTTTATGTTGTTATTTTTTGCATAACTTCCTCTTGGTAATTTGTGAGATCTTTTTTCTAATTATTCCATATTTTATCTATAAATACCAATTCTATAGTTCAAAAACCCTCTAAAAAATGGTTAAAGATGAATGAAGTAGGAAGGAGAATATAATATTTTAGGGAAATGTTGGATTAATTTAAGGAGACATTGGTATGAGGCATCATCATTTGATCATATTATATGATAAACTTGTGCTTGTCTTTAATTTTCAAGTATTACGTGCTCTCTAAATTCATGAATATTTTAAACTAAATCATTTATAGATCTATTCTAGATTAAGTTTAAATTTATAGATATTTGTTTGTAAGTTTTCAATATGTATATATATTTGTGAAATTATACATTTGTAAGTTTTTTATATGAATTGACATATTTGGAAATTTGTAGGAGACATCTAATGGATGACCATAGTCTAGATGAATTTTTAATAGATGACATTCTTTATGAAACCCCCCCCCCACCCCGTGATCCACCTGAAAACCCCCCACCCCCTTCACCTAAAAACCCCCCACCCCCTCCACCTGAAAACCCCCCATCCCCTTCACCTCAAAACCCCCCACCCCCTCCATTTGATGAGGCCCAATTGTGGCAAAACATTAATGAAAATATTAATACAATTGAGGAGAACATTAATTTGATTAATAATCAACCTCACTTGATACCTCCTCATGTGGTTCAGTTTGCATCTTTGATGCAAACCATTATTGATTCTGTTAGGTCTATCGATGCAGACCTAAATAGATTTCAGCTTTGGCGGGAGGAGAGGAGGCAATTCTATGCGGATGGTCTTTCATATAAAGACATCCATGACCTCCACATTACAAAACAAACATTAGCCCCATTTTTTCGTCACCTAAAAACTAATCAACCTATAGCTGCAACAAAAAAAAGAATATCAATTAAGTGGTGTACGCATGAGGGGATTTCGAGACATTTTTGGGATCGGTGGTGGATGGTGTTTGATCACCCACCACATGCTAATTGTGAGGTGCCGCTATATTTTTTGAGAAAATTATGGGTGGAGTTTCAATTGGGTCAAAAAACCAATTATTTTGATATGAGAGAATTTCAGGGTGTTGGTCGTGGCATGCCACAACATAGACCAAGGGCATGAGTTGACCCCAATCGACCTATTCCTCCTACTCCTATGGTTGCTCCTATTTTGCCCACGATTCCTGCACCTATTCAGCAGCAGGCAATTTTGTTGACATTAGGAGCATTGAGTAGACTCTCAGGCAATCTCACCGAACAAGCTGCCCACATGGCAGCTGAATTCAATGGTGGAGAGCATCATGGAGGAGTCGATGCATCTCAGCATAGAGCCTCAGGCATGTCAGGGGCACATTTGTGTACAAATTGCAATCAACTGTGTTATGGTCCTGCTCCTACATCCACATCAGATGCAGCTACAGCCGGAATGGAGTCATACTTGGATCTACTATATTCAGATGATAATCCTACATAGGTACATTGACCACATTTTATTAAATATTTCAAGTGTATAATTTGAATGTAGATCAAAATTTTTATAAATAATTTAATGAATTAATATATAATTGTAAACTATTTGTTGTACAGATCTCAAGTTGCTCTAGGGCCACATCACGATTTGATACATTGAGTTTTGCATCGACAGTTGTAGAGATTCACACACCTTACGAGGTAAACCAATATATCTTAACCCTAAAACCATATGTATCTAATTCTAGTTTAAATTTTCTTTTGAAACTTATCAATATTATATTTTAAATTAACAAGTGTATAATTAAATAAATAACTATATGTACATGTATGTGAAACACTACTATTGAAGCAAGGCTCAGGTCATGTGGCAATTCCCATGTCTGATCGACCACATGGCTCAGGTGTTTCTTCCATTGATCCTCCATCGTTAGCTATTATGCCCGAGTATTCCCTAGTGTGTGTTTTAAAAAATTGTACTAAATTTGTACTAAGTTTCTTTTTTTGAGTTTATATAAATTTATATATGCACCCATATATATGTAAGTGCAGGATGATAGGAGTGAGACTATTGGTTAGGTTGGTACTCAGGGACAAATTCATGAGCCATCTACACATTTTTAGGTCCTAAACTTTACTAAATTTTCTATATGTGCAATTTCTAGGTCTTTATATGCTAAATTTAAATTCTAACTTATTTCAAACTTGCTTTATTTGAAATTCTAGCAATTAGCAAGTCAAACTTTTGGTCACAAAGATGAAACAGTTATACCACCTGCACAACAAAATGTGGGACTACATGAGCATGATTGCACAGTAATTTAAATGCACACTTTAAAGCCTACATTTAAATATTTAATTTCATATGTCATTTTTAAATTTTTTAAATCTGATTGCAAGTTCTTTCTCTTGTGTGTACAGCATGAGGTAGATCCATCCATTTCACGAGGAAGAAAGAGGCCTCTTTCAGATTTGAACTTGAGTGATGATCATCCCTAACATAGAGTTTTATTTCATAGACTAAACTATATGATGTGCACCTTATTTTTTATATATGCCATTCTAGGACTTTGACTATATATATGTTGAACTTGCTATTACATGTTCTTCTAGATATATTTCAGTATTTCATGAATTGTGATTTGTATTTATTTATATGCTGATGATGAGTAGATGTTTTAAAGTACACATTCCATGGGTCCTACCTAGATATTTTATAGTATTTCATGGACTTATCTAGATCTAGATCTACATGTATATATTATTGAGTATATATGCTTGAATGTAGTTTAGTATGTTAAATATGCTTCATTGTTAAATATGTTAAATATGCTTCATTGTTCACTTCTAGATTATAAATTATTTAATTGAGACATGTTAGAAGATTTCTCTCTACTACATTTTTTAATTTTTAAGAAACTTGATTAAATGCTTATGGTTCAATAGTTTTTCTTGAAATAGTGAACAATCTATTAACTGCGTCACAAACCTAAATTAAGTTAATTTACGTAGTGGAATAGATAAGTAAATGGTGTTACAATTATCTAATAGATAAGTTTGGTGTTACAATTATCTAATAGATAAATTTAGGGCACTTTATAACAAGGTAATTTACCTAGGATAAACCTACAAAATCACGATAAAATCAAAAGGATGTTAGACTCACTTTGATAGTGTCCTTGAACAAAATCTTCGTTAAAAAAACATTCAAAACATGATTCAAATGAAGCATTCAATTCTTGTAGAGAAACTAACTCTTTTTTAAAGAAGAAACTATCTAAGGAAATTCATTTGAAACTTATCCACACGATATAAGCTACTACAAATTTTATCACAAATTGAAATTATTCAAGAAGTAGTATTCAATTCTAACTCTTTTAAAGAAGAAACTAGAAGGTTCAATTCAAATCTTATCCACACAATATAAGCTACAAAAAAAATTATCACAATTTGAAATTATTCAAGAAGTAGCATTCAATTCTTGTAGAGAAACTAAATCTTTTAAAGAAGAAACTATCTAAGGAAATTCATTTGAATCTTATCCACACAATATAAGCTACAAAAAAAATTATCACAATTTGAAATTATTCAAGAAGTAGCATTCAATTCTTTTAGAGAAACTAAATCTTTTAAAGAAGAAACTATCTAAGGAAATTCATTTGAATCTTATCCACACAATATAAGCTACAAAAAAAATTATCACAATTTGAAATTATTCAAGAAGTAGCATTCAATTCTTGTAGAGAAACTAAATCTTTTAAAGAAGAAACTATCTAAGGAAATTCATTTGAATCTTATCCACACAATATAAGCTACAAAAAAATTAATCACAATTTGAAATTATTCAAGAAGTAGCATGAACAATTCTTGTAGAGAAACTAGAACTCTTTTAAAGAAGAAACTATCTAAGGAAATTCATTTGAATCTTATCCACACAATATAAGCTACAAAAAAAATTATCACATTTTGAAATTATTCAAGAAGTAGTATTCAATTCTTGTAGAGAAACTAACTCTTTTAAAGAAGAAACTACAAGGAAATTCAAATTTCTTATCCACACAATATAAGCTACAAA
Source organism: Cunninghamia lanceolata (assembly GCA_027924645.1). NCBI lineage: Eukaryota > Viridiplantae > Streptophyta > Pinopsida > Cupressales > Cupressaceae > Cunninghamia > Cunninghamia lanceolata. The sequence continues at coordinate 5,428,855 of BSBN01001006.1, forward strand.
AAAATCTTTTAAGATCTTCTCTTTTATACCTTATTGGTTGACAATGTTGGTGCATTAATCGGGCTTATAATGATTACTCATAATGTTTCTAGTGCTAGGGAATTAGATGATTTTTGAGATTCCTATATGATATTTTGGCCAATAGGCCATTCTATATGTGCACACATCTTGTAACTACCAAAAATTTGGTAGTCCTTCAATTTTTTTGTTACCTAAAATAAATGAAAATAAATAAATAAAATTAGGTAATGAAGAACAAGTGGCAGTAGTTTCATTCTCTTTAGTTCCTCAATTCAACTTTTTCTTGCCCTCTCCACCTTTTATCTCCCAATCTTTCCCAAGATTTGTGTTATTTTCATTAGCTTTCTTTTAGTGCATGCTCCTTGATGTCTCCACTCTTGGTCATTGGTATTCAAAGATTGCAGTCTTCCTTGAAAGAAGTCACAATATTCACTATGAATTGAGGGGTAGATCTATTTATTTTTGAGCTAGCTGCTGCCATTATTCATCTCTAATTCATGATTTGAACCTGCATTTGATGACATGAATGCAGTGATTGAAGGCATTGGCTGAGGCGATTGAAGCCTTTCCAAGGTGTAGCTAGGCTTGTTGTTTCAACCCTACAAAGAAAGACACTCAAATTTGCCTTGTGGACGGCCTGTGGCCTTGCAAAATAGGACAAGAGCTATTGAAGGCCTGTTGCCTTTCAAAAATTTGAACCTGCTATTGTGTTTTTTTTGCCTCCAATGTCGCCCCTGAATCTGACTGCGCTCATTGTTTTGGTCACCGATTTGGTGGTATTGTTAATAGAGGGGGTTGCGGCTTAAGTCCTAGGTCTCCAATCCATGAAGGTTGTTGTTTGGGTTCCGTGAGTTTTCTCTCTGAAAGTTGAAGTCTCCACCCAAGGTTCTACACTATTTATTAGTTGTTGTTTCCTGCTCATGGACTACGATTTTTAAAGGAAAAATAGAAGTTTCTTTTTGAAGTCATAGCTGAATCTTTTTTGGATGTCAAGAATTTGTCCAAGACTGCCATCTTCATCAATTGTAGATTCAGCATTGCCCTTGCCAAGATCTTCTTTAGTAAACTCATAATTTCTGGTTCTAAGGGAGTGAACTTTTTCATTGCAATGCTAGCATTACTAGGAGTCACAGTTAGATTAAAATTATTCTGATGAGTCATGGTTTGTTTAAGTAGTTGTTGATCAATATTGATATTAGTTGCAATTAAAAGGATAAAATGCAGACAGTTCTAAATTTAGGAGATTGCTAGTTTGATACCATATTTACTACCAATGCCCTGACACTTCGCAGAGAAATTCAATGTCTCTCTAACAGTCATCGCCCCTACATGAAAATCATTTTGACTTATATAGGCAGATGTCTTCTGAGGGACAAACTTCTCTAGTGAATGCCCATTGTAAGTTATGGAACCACTTACCTATACATTATAAGTGTGAGTAGTAAAACCAAAATTGTAGCATAATTTTAACTCCTGTAAATTATGTGGATGATAGAACTTGTTTTGACCTTTAGTTCCTTGTCCAATTTTCCTGTGAAAATTCTATTGTAGCTACTGATTATTAATCTCCTATCTTATATAGATTATTTGACTGCTGAAAATTAATTCACAACAAATATTGAAAAATAATACAGTTGCAACTTCACAAATAATCACGGAGATAGAAAAATAAAATATAGAAAATAATGAACATGATTTGTTTTTGACAAATTGTCCCTGGAAAAACCCCGAAGGGAAAACTAGTACTGCAGATGAGGAATTTTATTAAACTTCAACAAATCAAGAGATACATAAACTGCTTGCCTCTTACTGGCAAAGCTCCCAGAAATTCTTCTCCCAATTTCTCCTTCAGAATTTCCACTGTTGCTATCTCCAATGCTATCACTATGCCCTTGCTCTCACTGCAAATCTATTTTCTATTAATGCAAATTTATTTGTTTGCTATCCCTGCAAATGTTTTTCAGATCTATCTTCTCCAAATGCCCATTGATCCTCTTTTATAATCTTCTCATTGAAAACCAATGGCCATGATTTAATCTCAATCAATGGCTAAGATTAATTAGACTCTAACAAACCCTAATGTCTAGAAGTCTCTAGAGAAATCAATTTTCTAGGTATGGAGATAATTATTCTAGTTGTGTTTCTAGCCTCGTAATCACCACCTGAGACTAGAAAAGCTATCTAAGCTACTTTAAAATTAACACTCCCTCTTAGCAAGGAAGGTGTTTTGCATAACACCCAACTTATCTCTGAAGAAGATGAATTTCATCTTCCCCAATGCCTTTGTCAAAATGCCTGCTACCTGCTGATCTGTAGGTATATACTATAGTTGAACAATCCTCCACTGTACACAATCCCTGATGAAATGATACCTGATGTCTATATGCTTAGACCTATCATGAAACACTAGATTCTCAGATAATCTAATACAACTCTGATTGTCATGGTGTATCACCATAGTCTCAACCCTCTGACCAAATAAGGCCACCAACAACTTTCGAAGCCATATACCCTCACACGTTGCCATGCTCGCTGCTATGTATTCTACTTCTGCAGAACTCAAAGCAACAGACTTTTGCTTCTTGCTATACCAAGAGACAACTCCTGATCCCAAACTAAAGTAGCACCCTGAAGTGCTTTTTCTGTCCACTGTACTACCTACCCAATCTGCATCAGTATAGCCTGTCAACTTGATACCATCACCTCAAGCATATCTGATCCCATACTCGATTGTACCACGTAAATAATGCAACACATGCTTTGTCACTATCCAATGCACTCTTTTAGGCTCAACCATGAACTGACTAAGAGAGTTTACTGCAAAGGATATATCTGGCCTAGTGTTGACCAAATACATGAGAGATCCAATCAACTGCCTGTATAAGGTCAAGTCTACATCCTTTTCCTTGGATGAGTCTACCTTCTTCCAATTTGTGATCATAGGTGTAGACATGGCTCTGCAATCCTGCATCTCAAACCTCTTCAAGATTTCAATGCAGTATTTCCCTTCTCCAAGGAAACTCTCTCCATCTGTCTGCCACACTTCCATGCCTAGAAAGTAGTGCATAAGCCCCAAATCCTTCATCTCAAACTCTATTGCAAGGTCCCTCTTGCACTCCTATATGAGCCCCAGTGAACCTATTAAAAACAAGTCATCCACATATAGAACAAGAATGAGAATTTCACCCCCAACCACCAAGTAGTAGAGGTTATCAGCCACTTCACTCTTCACAAAGCCTATTCCCTGCAAGTATCTATCAATACGCTCATACCACACCCTAGGAGCCTGCTTGAGTCCATACAAAGCTCTCGTCAATCTGCACACGTGGGTTTTGCTTCTGTGTGCTACAAAGCCCTCTAGTTGGTCTATGTATACCTCCTCTACCAATTCACCATTAAGAAATGTCATCTTGACATCCATTTGATGGATATACCATCCTATATGTGCTACAAGTGAGATTACGGCTCATATAGAAGTATACCTGGCCATTGGAGTGAATGTCTCCTCATAGTCTATTCCCTCCTTCTGATAGAACCCCTTGGCCACGAACCTTGCCTTGTATTTCATGATGCTACCATTTGCACCATGCTTAATCTTATAGATCCAGCATGATCCAACTGCTGCCCTATCTATCGGTCTAGGCACAACCTCCCACACATCATTCTACACTATTGAGGTATATACCTCAACCATCGCATCTTGCCACACCTGTTGCTGTGTAGCCTCTTGATAGCTAGAAGGCTTGCTATCTACCAATTGACTAACCAATGCCACATAGTCATTATACCTAGCTAGTTGTTTCTGCTATCTACTATTCATCCTAGGAGCTCCCACAAACTCCTGAGTATCCCTATGTGTCTGTTGAACCTCACGGTTCCTCCTATCAACTATAGAGGATGAAATATCAAACTCCATATCTTCTTGATGCATCTCTTGGATTTGTTGTATCTGTTGCTCCATACTCTGCGAACTCTTAGCACCTGATCCTGTGCTTGTACTAGTAATTGTACTTGTGCTTTGCTGCCCCTGTTCTGGTTGAACAATCCTTGGAGCTTCTATTGGCTAGTCATTCTGATCATTTGCTGACAAATCTCTAGACCTCCTATATGCCTTGTCCTCCATGAATTTGACATCATGCCTAACTATAATCCCCCTGGTCCCTAGAATAAATATCTGATATGCCTTTGAGGTCTCGCTGTACCCCACAAAGTACCCTCTCTTTGCAGTCTGATCTAACTTGGAATGTGTAGGCCCTAGAATGTGACAAAATTCCAAACTCCCAAATATCCTAAAGTGACTGACATTTGGCTTCTTCCCTGAGAATGCATCCTCTGGTGTCATCTTGTCTAATATCTTATGTGGAACCTTGTTCTATATGTATACTGTTATACTGCATGCCTCTGCCCAAAAGTAACATGGCATATCTTGGTCATACAACATAGCCCTTGTTGTCTCTAATATAGAACAATTCTTCCTCTTAGCAACCCAATTCTATTGTGGGTTGTAAGGAATAGTCCACTCTCTCTTGATTCCTTCCCTGGTATAGAACTCCTGGAACTCTTTCCCTTTCTACTCGCCTCCATTATCTAACTGACGAACCTTTACCTTCCTACCTGTCGAATTCTACACAAGAGCTTTGAACTCCTGGAAGTGACTGAAGACCTCATCCTTGGTCTTCAAGAAGTATATCTAGGTCTTCCTAGATAAATCATTAATAAAAGTAACCAAGTACTCATATCCTCTGAGAGACTTCATTGACATTGGTCCACATATATTTGAATGTACTAGATCAAGAACCCCCTTGGATCTGGTGTCACTCCTTGGAAAAGCTTCTTTCACAAACTTCCTCAACAAACATCCCTTACATACATCATCATGCTCTGTGCTCACCTCTGGAACACCTCTCACTATCTCATGGAGCAATTTAAGTGCTCCATGATGTATATGGCCCATCCTCCTATGCCATAGCTCTCTTTGATCTCTAGGATTACTATTGCTCACTAGTGCCTTAGGAGTATCAAACTGCAACCTATAAAGTCTGCCGCTCCTAACTCCAATAGCTATGGGTGATTTCCAAACCTTATGCTTGATTAACACATGCACCCCTCTAAAGAGTACATTGTAGCCTTTATCCTGAAGGACAAATACGGAAATTAGATTCATGCCCAAGCCTGACACATGCAACACATCATGAATGGAAATAGGCTTGCCATTCTCTCTCTAAAATAGAACAGTCCCTCTCCCAACTAGATTGCACTTGGACTTGTTCCCCATCTGAATATGGAATCTAATGTCCTCCTCCTTGTAGCTGGAGAAGTACTCCCTAACTCCTGTCATATGAAATGATGCCCCACTATCTATATACCAAACACCATGTGAGGTTGAGCTAGTTAGGCAAGCTATTAGTGCAAACTCATCCTCCATTCTACTAGAAAGCTCATCTACACTTACTAAAGCTATCGTCTGCTTCTTTCCTTTCTTTTTGTTTTTCTTCCTTTGTGGGCAATCACTGACATAGTGGCCGAACTTGTGACAACTATAGCATTTGATCTTAGACAAGTCCTTCTTCTCACTTTTTGGATTTGATCCTTTGCCAGACCCCTTCTTTGCTTTTCCTTTTCCTGCTAGGGCAACATTTTCCTCTTCCACCTCACTTTTCTGACTATTACTGCTGGTTCCACTGACAAGACTTAGTCTAAGCTCCTCCTGAGTGAAGTCACTCCATAATCAATCCCAACTCAGTAAGATGTCTCGTCCATTAATAACTTGAACAAAGACATCCCACTACTTAGTAAACCCATTCAGGGCTATTCATACTAGCTCATCATCATTTGGTTTGTCTCCAGTAGCTGCCAACTCACCCTTGCCAAGTCTAAGTTTGGTGAGGTAACTTGTGACGTCTTCTCCCTTATTCATCTGGGTATTCCTCAACTTTTCTCTGAGAATCAACTTCTGGATAATGGTAGCATTTTGGTATAGATTCAGAATGGCATCCCACATCGTCTTCGCTATATCTAACTATGTAATATGCCAAACAATATGATCCTTAACACCATCAAGAATCAGCCTCCTTGCCTTGGCATCTTCCTTCTTATATGCTAAGAGTTGTGTTGCACCTATAGGTACAGGGACAATAGTGGTCACATATTCCTTGATACCATTCTCTTCTAGCAATAAAGAAATTATGGCTTTCTAGACACCAAAATTTGAGGCTCCATCTAATCTATCTTGATCTCTTAAACCTACTGAGGCCATCTCAAAAGAAAAAATAATAATTTTGAAGAGGTCAAACTAGGTTTTATAAACCCTAGATTTATTTATTTATTATTTATTTCTTTCTCCCTATCCCTGTACTGAGCCTTTTCTATCCTCAGATCTGCTCTGATACCAAGTGAAAATTCTATTGCAGCTACTGATTATTAATCTCCTATCTTATATAGATTATTTGACTGCCAAAAATTAATTCATAGCAAATATTGAAAAATAATACAGCTGTAACTTCACAAATAATCATGGAGATAGAAAAATAAAATATGCAAAATAATGAACACAATATTTTTGGACAAATTGTCCATGGAAAGACCCTGAAGGGAAAACCAGTACTACAAATGATGAATTTTATTAAACTTCAACAAATCAAGAGATACATAATTTGCTCGCCTCTTACTGGTAGAGCTCCAGCAATATTCTCCTCTGAAAATTCTTCTCCCAATTTCTCCTACAAAAATTCCACTGCTGGTATCTCCAATGCTATCACTGTGCCCTTGCTCTCACTACAAATCTATTTTCTATTACTGCAAATTTATTTATTTGCTATCACTACAAATGTTTTTCAGATCTATCTTCTCCAAATGCCCATTGATCCTCTTTTATAATCTTCTCATTGAAAACCAATGGCCATGATTTATTCTCAATCAATGGGTAAGATTAATTAGACTCTAACAAACCCTAATGTCTAGAAGTCTCTGGAGAAATCAATTTTCTAGGTATGGAGATAATTATTCCAGTTGTGTTTCTAGCCTCGTAATCACCACCCGAGACTAGAACACCTATCCGAGCTACTTTAAAATTAACATTTCCTACCAAAGCTAAAAGTAGAGTAGACTTTCTAGATCCAGGCTGGCCTAATAACAAGGTAATTCTGCAATAGATATATCTGGTCTGATCAAAATCATTGAAATTCCTAAATAGTACTATATGTACTTCAGGCTATAATATTTTAAAAATTCTTAACTAAAATTTACGTGGATAGCTTTAGGATCCCACTAGCATCCTTAAGAATAGTTAATTTTGTCTTTTTAGTCGATGATAATCCAACCATGCCCAACATGGCCTACAATTCATTCATTCATTACCCACTAAATACCATTGAGATTAAGAAATCTAGAAACATGAAAAACATAGAAACCAATCATGGATTATTTGTTCTTATTCTGATGATGATCTGAAAATAAAAAATAAAGTATAGCATTTTAAAAATAATTCTTTCATTTTAACTGTGAAAATGTTTGACAAAATTGTTTAAAAGAAATAATGATTTGCCTCTCCTTAACTTTAACATTACCAACAATCTCTAGAGACAGTAAACTATGCTAACTATCTATGATGGATTAAGTTTACTAAAATCTAGCTTATCTCTAAGAAGTTCTTGGCTGAGTTCACAAGTGTGGGAAGTGTTATCCCCTCAACTAAGCACTCATCATTTACTGTTAGATTTTTTAACCGAACTTCTACTGTTGGGATCTCAACCCCTACTCTGTACATTGCCAAAAACATCTGTTAATCATAAATACATGGGTGATCTAAAAAGGAGTTGGCCAACATCCATTATACATGTGTTATTTTAAAGTTTCCATGTCTTAAAAAATCTACCTATCTATATGAGCTCTCAATTTTCTCAAGAACTGATCATTGTCTTCTTCAACCACTTTCAAAACTTTCTCAATAAACTTTTGTCATTGGCTAACTTCCAAGTTCCTAACATCAACTTCCCTAAGAATTTCCTTATGATCCCCTTCACCATCCTCACAACTCCTCTCAAACATGATACTGGTTCTCAAATGGTTAAATGTTGGCAACCTCTGAATAGGTTCCCATCTCAAGGCTTCTTCATCCTCCTCCACCTCTCCTTTCTCAAATGAACTTGATCTGGTAGAAACATATCTCAAGCTCAAGGATTCCCTCCTTTCTAAACCTGCCATCCTTCCAAGTTCAAACACTCTATAATCTAATCAATCATCTTGCCCCCTGTATTACTACTCCTCTAGGTATCTTATATCTCTATAACACTGGTCTGTTACTCTTCATTTTTATTCACTCTTAATACTAATTGTTGCAATAGAATGATTACAGGGTCGTCGTTAATCTCGTTATGGCATTTGTTGTCTTTTACAGTTGTTTTTTTTTAAACAGAAAAAGGTGTGGGAACACCCATAGATTAGAGATGATAAAAATGTTACAGATAAAAAGTTCTTAGCCAAGTTTAGGAGTGAAAATAGCAAAAGAGGTCCTTGAAAGACCAGATAAATAGAGAAATTAAACAAGAGAACCATCCCCTTATACATGGGAATGCTTTTACCCGCAACAATTAACACTTGTCACTTCACTTTAAGAAGTATGAAGAGAAAGGATACACAATCCCCAGTTTTCCATCCAATTGGTTGAAAAACTCAAATAAGTCTCGGATCACTGAACTGTAAAAGATCTGATTATTCCTCTTTCACATCCTTGTCAGAAGCTAGAGGTAAAGAGTTATGCCATAATAAAAATAAAGGACAGCTCATGTCAGAGGATCGTTGCCAGGCTAAGCAAATTTCAAAATCAGTAGAATTGTCACATCACCCCTTGTGACTGACTAGAGGTTTGAAAAAGTGAATGAATGCCTCCATGGGTAACACACATAACCATCAGAGTACTATCTCAACATTGGACTGATCAAAGAGGTCTTGCCGACGTCAACCTTCAACAAATCATCAGAGTAAACAAGGCAATCGGGGAGAGAACTTAAGGCAAGGCTGATAGCGATAGTCAAGCCGATGGACAGAACCATCGGTTAGACATACTCCATTGCTGGAACACAAACAAGTTGCACCGAAGACCCCCATTTCACTAATAGCACATCACAGGAATAAAACCACCATAAGGGAGACACAAACAGTTGGGGAAACAAGCTAGAGCAAATTTGATGGCTCCTTGACCCAGCCAACTGCAAAGACCTAACGTGCGTGCAGAAATCCACCCACTTGAATTTCTACTTATGACATGACATCTCTCTGGTAAATATAGTACACTCAATAGCTGTTATGCTTGTGATCAAATAGAGGTCATCAGAAACATGAAAACCAATCTTGATACCATTCAAGGTAGGTTGGAAGAGGAGTGAAGTTTAAAAGAGGGGCAAGAGGGCGGTAGCGAACTATGCCAAATTCATGTCTAATGAGTGCCTGATACATGTTCCATCTCATACGCAATGAGATTCGATAGGTTAGATTAATCTTTATCTCCTAGTAGGTACCCCCTTATACATGGGAATGCTTTTACCCTTAGCAGTTAACACTTGTCGCTTCACTTTGAGAGGTATGAAGAGAAAGGATACGCAATCCCTCGTTTTCCATCCAAATGGTTGAAAAACTCAAATAAGTCTCAGATCACTGAACTGTAAGAGATCTGAGTACTCCTCTTCCACGTACTTGTCAGAAGCTGGAAGTAAAGAGTTATGCCACAATAAAAAGAAAGGACAGCTCATGTCAGAGGATTGTTTCCGGGCTAAACAAATTTCAAAATTAGTAGAACTGTCACATCACCCCTCGAAACTGACAAGAGGTTTGAAAAGTGAATGAATGCCTCCATTGGTAACACACAACCATTAGAGTACTGTCTCAACACTACACTGATCAAAGAGGTCTTGCCGACGTCAACCTTCAACAATTTATTGGATTAAACAAGGCAAATGGAGAGAGAACTTAAGGCAAGGCCGACAGCGGTAGTCAAGCCGATGGACAGCACCATCGATGAGACATACTCCATTGCTAGAACACAAACAAGTTGCACCGAAGACCCCCGTTTTGCCGATAGCACATGACAGTAACAAAACCACCATAGGGGAGACACAAATAATCGGAGAAACAAGCTAAAGCAAAGCCGATGGCTCCTTGACCTAGCCAACTGCAAAGCCCTAACGTGCATGCAGAAATCCACCCACTTGAGTTTCTACTTATGACATGGCATCTCTCCGGTAAATATAGTATGCTCAATGACCATTATGCTTGTGATCAAATAGAGGTAATCAAAAACATGAAAACCAATCTAGATACCATTCAAGGCAGGTTGGGAGAGGAGTGAAGTTTAAAAGAGGGGTAGGAGGGTAGTAGTGGACTGCACCGAATTCATGTCTAATGAGTACCTGATACTTGTTCCATCTCATACGCAATGAGATTAGATAGGTTAGATTGATCTTTATCTCCTAGTAGGTATGATACAGATGCATTCTCTTGTCCTATGGCTAGATTGGCTAACAGGTCCACCACCTTATTGCCTTCCCTTAGCATATGAGAAATAAGAAAATTATCCAATCTGTTTAGGAGGGTGATGGCCTGTTGAAGAATATAATTAAGCTTCCAGTTATCCAAGCCTCTTCCTTTAATTACATTGATCACTATCAAGGAGTCTCCCTCAATCCATACACTTTTAATGCATTTTTTAGCAACCAGTAGCAATCCATGAACTAGCGCCCAAGCCTCCACCTCATTATTGGCTCCTCTAGGAAGTCTGGTTGATTTGGTTGCAATGAGGGAACCATCCTCTTTTCTAATTACACATCCTGTGCCTGAGGGACCTGGGTTGCCTCAACATGCTCCATCAAAGTTTAACTTGAATAAAAGGGGGGAGGGTGGGATCAATCTAACATGGTCTCTTTTTGCAGCAATATAAGCAGTCCCAGAGGGGCCACCAAGTCCTAGCTTTGCCACTGATAGCCAGAAAGAGATTATTTCCACATCCCATTTGGACCACACCAGATAGAGCCTCTTCTAGTCTGTCACAGACCCGATTCACAGATCTTGCTTCCTTTCTAAAAATGTAGATGTTCCTTTCCCACCATAAATGCCAAATGACTATCGATGGGCCAATATCCCACAAACAGGCTAAGTGAGAGTTAACAACTAGGTGAGGCCAATTCCTAAACATTTGGAGCAAAGATTTGGATAAAGGGCTTGACCAATTTATCTTTCTAAAAAACCAGAGCCAACATTCTCTACTGAAGGGACATGATAGAAGTAGATGGTCTATGGACTCTTCCACTCCTCCACATAAAACACAAAGAAAATTTGAGCCTAGACCTAGTCTTTTGATTCGATCCCCTGTCAAGATTCTATTATGGAGTGCACACCACATAAAAGCTCCTACTTTAGGAAGCAGAGCATTTCCCCAGCATAGATTTGAAGGCCATTATGTAGTAGTTTTAAGCATACAATCTCTGTACCCCTCCCTGAATGAATACAAACCCGATTTAGACCCCATCCAGGCAACTTCATCGTTAAGATTGGAAACAATTACTAGTTTCTTCCTTAGGATTTGGTTGAATAAAACTTTTTGACCCCTTGGAAAATTACAATCTCGAGTGCTCTTCCATGTAACTGCAACTGAAGTCCCATCCCTGAACACACTCTAGTAGTCTTTAACTTTTGAACCCCAACACGATTGGAGATAGATTCTAGCATCTGTAAGTTCACTCCTAGAGGCCAAAGCCAGCCCATCACCCCAAGAATCAAACCAAAAGTCAGCCTTTTCTCCATTGTGAATTATCCATGACCACTTGGGTTGGAGTATTTCTCTACTTCTGATCAGGAAGTTCGAAATTGTTGATCCTTTGGAGGGATTTTTAACTGTGAAGATTCTCTCATTATCAAAAGAGTCCAGATATTTTGCTTTCATGAGTCTTACCCATATAGCATTGGGTTTCGCATACATATTCCAAGCCAGTTTGGCACCCAAGGCTTGATTTTGTTCGTCTATATTAAGGATTCCATCCCCTCCTTCATTTTTAGGCCTGCACACTTTGTCCCATGCTAAAAGATGGATTTTCTTCTCTTGAAGAGTGCCTTGCCATAAAAACTTCTTGCAAACCCTATCAATCTTTGAAATAATGCTTTTTGGAATATGAAAGACCGACATCATATAAACAGGCACCGTAGATAGGACTACTTTTATCATTACAATTTTGCCTGCTAGTGACAACCTGCATCCTTTCCAGCTAGCCAGTTTTGTACTCAATTTTTTTAGAACTTTATTCCATAGATCATTTCTGTACCTGCCATTGAAAAGAGGGATTCCTAGATAACTTCCAGGCAAAGACTAAATATCAAGGTTTAGGGTGCCCTGAATTTCATTTTGAAGTTGAAGAGGCACATTCTGGAAGAAAACCATCGACTTATTAAAGTTGACCAATTGTCCCGAGGATCGGCAATACATCCTGATTGTCTTCATCATGATTTTGGCTTCTTGCAAAGGCGTGGCCAAAGAGTATTGTGTCGTCTACAAAAAGAGCATGAGTGAAGAATTCTTGGATCCCTTTGATCTTGATGCCTTTCCATTTTGACCTTCTCTTGGCTTCCTTTATTGCCCATGTGAGAGATTTTGTCATAAGAATGAATAGGTAAGGGGATAAGGGATCCCCTTGCCTCAGCCCTCATGTGGGTTCAAAAGTTTCAGACTCCTTTCCATTGATAAGGACTAAGACCTGGAATCCTGAAACACATGAGAGAATCTAATTTACCACTTCTCTGGAAAACCCTAACTGCCATAGAATAATGAGGAGGAAGTTCCATTCCACTTTGTCGTAGGCCTTGGACATGTCTAATTTAACCACCCTGGTAGCCTTTTTGTCTAAATTCATAGAATGTAGAATTTCATGCGTTAAAATAGCACCCTCCAGAGTTTCTTTACCTGGGATAAAACCACCCTACTTGACTGAAATCAGTTCCAGCATACAGATAGATAATCGCTGCGCTAAAGCCTTGGAAATGATTTTGTAGATGAAATTACATAGTGAGATTGGCCTGAAGTCTTCAAAAGATTGAGGAGAATTTGATTTTGGAATGAGCATTAAGCATGTTGATTTAAATTCCTTGAGGACATTTCTATTTTTTCTTGATTCTTCAACTGCTAGAAAGACATCTCTGCTTACCATATCCCAGCATTTTTGAAAGAAGATTCCTGTCCAACCATCAAGCCCTAAAGCTTTCTCACCCGCTAGAGAGAAGACAGTTGCTTTGACTTCTTCTATAGAGAACTCTTTCATTAAAATTTGGTTATGGTTCTCCTTCACCAGTTGAGGGATGAAATTACAGATATTCTGATCCCTTGGTTGTTCAGGGATTGATTGGGAAAGAAGATTTCCAAAGAAAACTTTCATAGCAGAGAGGATTTCTGTAGAGTCTATACAAACATGCCCATTCTCTAACTAAATTGACTTAATTGAGTTTGCACTATCATGTACCTTAGATGAGAGGTGGAAAAAAGAAGTATTTTTGTCTCCTTCCTTTAGCCATAGCTCCTTCAATCTTTGCCTCCAAAAGATTTCTTCTTTTTTTAAAAAATTTCTTCCAGCTCAGCATTGAGTTGTTTCTCCCACTAAAAGGAGTAGGCGTCCATACCATTTAGAATTATAAAATCTTCTAGAATTCTCATCTCTTTCTGTATTCTAGATTTTTCTTCAAAAACATTGTGGAACTGGGACTTATTCCAATCCATCACCCTGTGCCTTAGGAGCTCAGTTTCCTTAATAACTGAAACATGTGGGAACCGCTCACAAAAGCATTCAAGAGATAACAAAAATCTATCCAGTCTTTCTGTAATTTTTAGAAAATCCTTCCTTCTATTCGACTAGGTTAATTTGCCATTTTTTCAGATACAGTCTAAAAGAAGATTCTTGTTAACAAATTCTTTGAAGTCTCTCTGTGATCTAGCCGGATGAGTGATGCCCCCCATTTTTTCAGAATCATCAAGAATGGAATTGAAATCACCCCCTAATAAAAATATGTTTCTTTTCAAGAGCCATAGCCACACTGACAGTCTTTCCCATAACTGACTTTTCTGAGACAAATCAATAGGGGCATATACATTAACTATCCAAAGGTCTGCTCTAGAAAGCAAAGAGGGGAACTTACCTATTAGGAAGTTACCATTTCTTTCCATCACTTCCAGAGGTTGAATATGCTTTCTCCAGCCTATAGAAATTCCTCTAGAGGCACCTCGCGCTGCCATCACCTCGAAAGACCATCCTCCCCAGTTTTTGAAAACATGAGCATTTGGATCAACAGACAGTTTAGTTTCTTGTAGCAACAAAATATCAGGTTTTTCCTCATCAATTTGAGATTTGATGAGTTTTCTTTTTTAAGGGGCATTGAGGCCCCTAACATTCCATGTGAGTAGCCTCATTCTTTCGGCAAAGAGTTTTGCACTTTCCTCTTGCTTGGACTATATTTGGTCTGATGAGTCTGTCCGGTACGCTGATCTTTATGTTTTTTCAGCTGTTTATGTCTGGAACTTTTCCTAATGGAGGGAGGAGTACCCTTAGAAAGGGGACTGTTCATGTTCATTCGATTAAGGCCTAGAGATGTGGTTTCAACCTTGTCTGAATCTTCTTGGAGAACTTCATCAGCTATCTCCTCTATCACATTATTTGCTACCTTCATCACAACTTGATCTAGAAGATCTTGTAGAGTTTCATTATCCTGTAGTAAATCTTTTGAGAAATCTTTGAGCAAAAGATCATTCCCCACATTCTCCACTTGGACAGTTTTAGGGGATTGAATCATTTCTCGCAGAGGGATGTCCTCATCCCAGTTAAGCCAATCCTCCTCCTCTCTTGAAGGCAAGTCACTATTCAAAGTATAGCCTTCCTCTTCTTTGTCACTGGAGTTCATTGGGCTTTTTTCTTGAGTGATCATCTCTTCATGTTCAAGATCCTCTACAGGAGTGTGCAGACCCTTTCCACTATCACAGCCAAGAGCCTCCTCAGTTAACCCTGGCCCTGCCGAATTTAAGCCTGCTAGAACCACCTAGAAATCCCCTAGACTAGAGGCAGTCATCTCGTGGTCTTTAGCTTTTTCACTCTGTTCACAAAGGCCTACATAGTCACCAAGAGTTTGAGCCATCTCCATAATAGTATCATCTATAGTTAGGACTGAGCTTTTCATATTCTTCTGAAGATATGTTCTTTCTTCCTTGTCCATTGATTCTTCAAAGGTTAAGAAAGCTTTTAGCCTTTCAAAATCATCCATGTCAGCCCCATCTTGCATCATAATTTATTGATACCATAACCCATGTGTAGATCTCATTTTGAACCTTTTGGGTAATAACTCTTTAGTGTCTGTGAGGACTCGTATCCTGACTATTGAAGATGTAAGATTCTCCACTGGAATATCCACTTCTTGGCATACCCCTATGGAGTTGCCTAGACACTTCAAAATTTCCACATCCCTATATTCCAGTGAAAGATATGGGAGTTGAATCCAGAGGGGAGTCAAGGGATTTGTTCTTTCCCAACATGGAAGTTAGGTTTCCATTCCTAGCAGCAGATCGCTATTTGGTTCAACTTCCATATCTTCTTAGAAAGGATTCTATTTCTTTCTTCCTTGTCTAAAAACACAAAGCAAAAGAATCCATTGCCCAATTCACAGAAATCCTCTATCTTTTCCCACGAATCTTGATACCATTTTCTCAGATCATCTACTGAAAAGTGGGGAGATAATACTTTGCCTATCAAGGTTGTTGCAGTCAATAAGTGTGTCTTGTCTTTCAACTTTAAATCCACCTGCTCTAGTGAGACCTCCCCAAACTCATTATGTCTTGTTATTCTCGTTATTCTCTTGATTATAGGGATCCAAACCTTTTTATGTTTTGGTTCATACCCTTCCTCTATTCGCCGTCCAACAAATCTGTGGTAATCAGGCCTCTTTCCTTTTAGAGGATCTCTTTGGCAAGGATCTTTTAAAGAAACATTTGAGATTCTCACCCCCCTCCTCCACCGAAGGAAAGCATCTTCACTTTTTGCTTGAAACTCTTTGAAAACATCTTGCTGGGGTTTCAAAGGATTTCTAAAGACTATGTTCCTTCCCTTATTTGGGAGTTTCACCCTGTCTCCATGATTTGAATGCCTATCTTGAAACCTCACTTTTTTCCCCAGTTATTTGTGATCTCGCGAGCCTGGTTTTCTCAAGATAGAACAAATCTCGCTCCGTTGTCCTTTGGGGCCAGCCGTTCTGCTTGCAAACCAACCAGAAGTCTTCTGATGCATAAGCGTCATTCAGTAGGCCATGTTTTTGGATCTTGATATTAATCTTTTTGTATTCTGTAAAGCACGTGATATTCTTAGAACTTTCCTCGCTGATCAGGGATGAAAAATTATTCACAAGCTTCTTTCGGAAATCTACATTACGACTTCCTCAACCTAATTTTTCTTCGCTTGGACGTTGGAAGTGCTCTTGTTCTTCCAAACCAACGAACTCTATCAAATTCAATAGGAATGTCAATTTTACAGTTGTTAGCGATCTTCTCTAGATTGTCCATGCATGGGACAACTAAGACAAGCTAAAATTTCATTTATTTTTTACTTTCTATTTTTCTCCCTCTTCTACATAGAAATATATAATATAAATCAAAATTGTGTTCAATAGACTGAGTATCCAAGTAACAACCAAATATTCAATTATATATATATATATATATGGAAATAACTGGATTACATAGATATAATATGTTGAGTAAGCATACACCTAAACCAGAAGTTGTCCTTAAGCTAAGCTGCCATGAGTAAGGGGAGCCAGTCCATCAAGGTAACACAGGGTCGAACCTACCCTAATCGTGGGGGTTTGAACCTTCGTGGATGGCATTATCAACATGTACCATCATCCTCACCAATTATGTTCAACCAATTGAACTACAACCCTTTAGCATTAATTGAATAATTTGAAATGAGACAATTTTTATTTATTTTATTTTAATACAAAATAATTATTTATATATTCTTTATTTATATGATTTTTTTCACACACACACACACACACATATATATATTTACTTCATTTGTTGAGTTTTGAGTATTGAAACTTCCCAAAGATATTAGAGGCCCACTTAAATTACTAATAAATTTTTTATTTAATATTTTTAATAAAGAAAATTAAAAAAAAATCTTTCTAAAAGTTCTATTGCAACTTTATAAATTATTTATCCCAATAAAATGTAAAAATTTTAATTTAGGTAAATGTATTATTAAGCATTTTCATGGTATCTATAGAATGATAGACAAATTTGTTTATGCAAACTAAACCAAACATATGAAGGAACGATCATTGTATGTTATTTTATTCTATCAAATTCGATAATCACAAATTAAGTAAGCAGACGCATATTCTATGGTATCACTAAGTCTTAGAAAAACTATCATATCGAGGAATTTGAATTTAGTATTAATCTAGAAAATTGGGTCATCCAATTTATCTAGACAAGAGTTAGAGTCGCGATGACAAAATTAGAAACATTGCTTTCATAATCAAGGGATATGATGAGGATGGCAAAGTCATAAACAAACATCCAAATATTCAATTATTTTAAATTATTCAAATAATCCAGGTTCGATTTAAAATCCTCAATATAGAATAATTGAATTGAAGGTTCACTTCTTGCATGTCTTTGAGAAGTGTGTTTTTAAAATAAAAAATATGACTAGTTCTATAAAGCAAATGTGTCTCAACCTTGATAATTTTTAAGTTTATTTCTTATTTAATATTTTTTCCTAATGTTTTGGCATTAAATATGTGTGTTCCATCAAAATAGGGTGTTTGTTTTTTAGTTGGCACTTTCGCCACATGTTGGTGCCTTGAAAATTGGTATATTAGTTGTTAAAAGATGTCTACTTAGTAGTATATTATGGAAAACATATTTTTAAGAATGTTATGATGGATTCTATGACAATTGTAAGAGTCAAAAATAAGAGAATTTACTTTGGACGTGATAGCCTAATTATAGACTGGAATCTTGCATATCTTGGCACCACACCTCATGGGAGGTTTAATGCATGGTTTTGGTAAACCACAAATGGTTTCCTAGATGCGAGGAGTCTATAAATTGGAGGCTTGAGGAGAACTTTGTAATGGTTGTTTTATGCAAGTACATGTCGGAGTTAAAACACACTCTTCACACAAAGTTAGTTTAGTCATTTCACACATAGTTTGTTCAAAAATACACACTTTACACATATATAAGGTAAACACTAAAGTTCAAACATACCAAAGTTCAAGCATGTAGTGAATGTCAAAGTTAGTACACTCTTTACACAATGAATGTGAAAGTTCACACACACATAATAAGAAAAATAATTATAAGTGAAAGGTAAAATTCAAACACACTTCATACAAATTGAATGCCAAAGTTAGTTCAAACACTCTGTGAAAGTTCACACACACATAATAAGAAAAATAATTATAAGTGAAAGGTAAAATTCAAACACACTTCATACAAATTGAATGCCAAAGTTAGTTCAAACACTCACACACAAAAAGTGAATTCTAAAGTTCAAGCACACACTTCACACACACACACACACAACTAAACATCCTCTTTTTAATTCACACTAAGTGAATGTGAAAATTAACAAATTAAGGGGATGTCAAGGTTCAAACATATGCTGCACATAAGAAAAGTGGATGTCAATACACAAACAATAAGCGGATCAAATCCAAGTGAATGTAAAAGTTAGTTCACACACACACAAAAAGTGAATGTGTAAGTTAGTTCATACACATTTCATACACACAAAGTGAAACATTTAAAAGCTCACACAAATAATAAATGGATGCCAAAGTGTACATAATAAACAAAGTAAACTCCAAAGTTGAAAAAATAAGTGGGTGCCAAAGTTCAAACACACATAGAAAGTGAATGCCAAAAGTTCAAACAATAAGTGCACACAAACTAATGCCTAAAGTTCAAACACACTTCGAGAACAAACAATTAGTTGATGCCAAGGTGAAACACAATAAAAACTAAGTTCAAAGGCAGTTCAAACAAACAATCAATGAAAGTCAAAATTTAAACAACACACAAAGTAAATGTCAAAGCACACACACTTCATACAAACAATAAATGTAAAGAAAGTGAATTTAATTTTAAACATATGAAGTGAAAAACATATAAGTCAATGCCAAAGTTCAAACCCATGCTTCACACAAACAATAATTATATCAAATTAGATTGAGAAAGTGAATTTGATTTTAAATATACGAAGTGAAGCAAATATAAGTCAATGCCAAAGTTCAAATCTGTACTTCACACAAAAAAAAGTATATCAAATTAAAATGAATGCCAAAGTTGCACTCCACACAAACAATAAATAGATTCCAAAGTGAACAAACTAAATAAACATGTTTAAAATACAACATACTAATAGTAAAACACTAATTATGATAAAGTTAATATATCGCATCATGGTTGAATAGATTTTATGATTTCTTTATGATTTAGTTCTCTAATGGTTCATACACTATTCGGTTCATACACTATTTGTTTCATGTGGTTATTCATTTAATACCATTCCATTATTTTTTATTTGCAAAAAAATAATTGCATTTCTTATAGTATTTATAGCCTTGTCCATCAACTACTACATATATTGACTTTTTCAGTAAAAATATACATATAAACTATTTACTATCCGCCATTTTATAGCACCTTTGGTGCGTTTACTAGTTAATAGGAACTGTGTACTAATGAAGGGGTACCATAGAGCAGTTAGAAGAGCTATTTTTATGGAGTAAAGAGTCCCATGAAACCAAAAAAAAATTAAATGTGTGAATTCTCAAGTATCAAATATGTTTTTCAACCAATATAAGACTAAAAGACTTATTGAATAAATTTTTTTATTGTGATGGGTTAGTGATTAATATTTTTTTTATTTTAAATATAAATATTAATAAAAATTATTTTCATATAAATAAGAATATATATATATGTGTGTGTGTGTGTGAATAGGTATATAGACTAACTGTCATAGAGTAGTATATTTATATTTAAAAATATATATCTATAGATATTTTTTAATTTCCTTGGTTTTTTGGTTTTTTGGTTTTTATTTTTATTTTTTATTTTATAAATTTAGCCATTAAATATATTTTTTATTCTTGCATTTATAAATTATTGGCAGGTAAAATATTTGCATTTTGGTTTTAAATAGCAAAAACATTTTTGAGTGTTGATAGGTTTTGTTTTTGTTTTTTTTAGATTGGAATGTTATAAAATTACAGGAAATCTTGAAATCTTTCAATTCTTCAACTCCACCCTACTGTGATTGTAAATTTGTAAAAACGGCTCTCATTGTAATTAAAATTTATAATACTCTGTTAAAACTTTTACAAATCAATTTAGAAATAGAAAAGGCAGAGATAACACCTTTTTCATTAAAAAAATAGGAAAAGGGCTGAGGTTCCAGATTACGTACGCACATACATAGATAATTGATAAATGAAGAGATACTTTTTAATATTGTAATAATAATTAAAATTATTGGTGCTAAATTTATTAGGGAATTACATAGAGAAGAAAAATTGACAGATAAGAATTATTAGTGGCGAGTGACCAACAATACAATGAGTAACAATAAAAAACAGCATTCAAGTAAGTAACTGATAATTGGGAAACATATGAAACAGAAAAACAAACATATTTATTCTGAAGCATAAAACAGCCAGAGATCCATGAAGGGCAGAATTTCGTAATACAAAATCAATTACTCAGCTGCCACCAAGGTTCTTTCTGATTGTGTCCACCATCGTAACGGTCGTCTGGAATGACTTGGCCAAAACACCGTTGGGAATTGCCGGATTGGAAGCGAAAGTGACCAAGGGAATGACAGAGTTACCGGGAGCTTGACTGTTAAGAGCCGCTATCACAGAGGCAGGGCTGTTTCCCGTGTTCTGAACAAAGTCTGCAGAGAACACAAAAACGTCGCCTGTTTTGATGTCTGCAGAGAAAAGCTTGTTGGTGGTGTCCACAAAACCAACTCTGAGATTCCCTTGCAAAACGAAGATTATTTCAGAGGCTCGAGGGTGCATGTGAGGAGGAAGCACTACTCCCACTGCAAGATCTACGCGAGCCATTATTATTCCCAATGTGTTTATGCCGGGGAGAACTTCTGTTATGGTGGCAGCCACACTCAGTCCGAATGGATTGCCTGATGTATTTCCCTCACTGCTCAAAATGGATGTAGTAAAGCGTTTTGCAGAAGCGTGGCTGGGATGAATACAAGGCAGCCCATTGATAAAAACTGTGGAAGAGGAAGTATCTGCTACGCAGAAATCCTGCAATGAATCTGGATCTGCACTTATTACGGGCACTAGTAAAACCAAAAGTTGAGGCACCCAGAAGTATGCCATTGCAATTGTGTAATTTTGAAGAAGCAGAGAGTAAATCACAACAATATTGAGCTTCTAGCTTCGTATACTGTTATATATAGATATCCATGCACAAAAAGATGATAAGATGAACTTTTTAATTTAAAATAAATTATTAAATATTTGTATAAGAATTTAGTTATGCATATTGAATATTTTAAATATTACTGTTTAGTAACTGCTTGCACCTTACATATTCTAATTACTAGCAATTGCACCTTGGTGTGCAATGGGTACGCCGAAGAGTTTTGGAAGTTCAATTGCTATAAGTGAATGATAGTTGTCTTGTATCCTTATGGCCCATGTCCTTTTTTGTTTTGTTGTGTCATGAAATAATTTGCATAATCTAAAAGTTTTTCAAGATCCTTGTGTTTTGCGTAGTATCTAGTTCAAATGTGTGAGCTTTCGTGTTCGGTGTCTAGTCTCTATTTGCATGCATCTCCTTTCCCAGGTTCACCTGCATTCCATTAGTCATCACCTATGCACTATACCTGGATGACACAAGATACAAAGATAGATCAAACTTAGTGATTGAAAATGACATGCATTCTATGTCATGGGATCCCATTGTGTTCAATCTCACTTTAGAAAAACTTTTGTTAGTCAAAAAGAGGCCCTCCATAAACTTTCATCAAGGCTCTGACATGTGCTCTTGATGTTGGCCCAACCATTCTTGACTATCTTTCACTCCTTTCATGTGGTTTATAAATGCAGTGCCATGTGTATTCAATCTCTCCGTGTGGGTATTTAGTGCTCTTACCATTGTCATACAAACACTCACTTCCATAATCTAGAGAGATAAAACCATTCTAACACTAAAATGGTTTGCAAATAAACATCATACTAGAATACTAAATATGTCAAATAAATATAGTTATATTTAAAATTTATATATAAAGTAAATATAATTCAATAATAATTATAGATAAATATAAAATATATAATAGATTTTATGTAAATATACATTTTTTTACAAATTCAACTCTTTGACAAATTAAAAATAATTAAAAAAACTGATTAGATATGTAGGTAAGAAAGATATTTCTCTTCGTAGACAATTTTTTGTTGGCATGCATACCCATGTTCAATCTCATGAACAATTGGCTAGTCTTTTACATAAGACATGTACCATGTTGGTTGTTTGAAATGGTGTATCCTCTCATCCTTCATCCTCTTGTGAGCCCTCTCCTCCCACGATCTCTCTACTTTATTCATCTCTTATCTCCCTCTCTCTCATGTCTATCGCTCACTCTCCCTCTTTTTGTCTCATTCACATTTCATATCTCTCTCTTAAGTTGTGAGTTTTCTTATAGTTTAATTTAATAAATGGAACCAAAATTATATATTTTTTACAAAAAATAAATATATAATTAAATAGTAAATATAAATAAACATTCAATCCCTCCTCATATTCAAGTGTTTTGTGTCGCCTGCCCCTGCTAGATTCATCAAAGACTTTGAGAGTCTTTGTCACTAGTTTCTTTGGTCTGGTAATCTCCTTTCAAGGAAGTGGAGCTTGGTTAAGTGGGATGTAGTGTGTCAGTCATAGCAGGAAGGGGGTCTGGGATTACAAAGGGCTGAATGGAATGGACAAGCCTTGGCAGCTAAGCTGTATTGAAGATGGTGCTCTCAACAACATCAGTTTTGGGCCAAGATCCTTAGCTCTAAATATTTGGAGGATGTGGAGTGTGCTGAGGTACCTAGATTTAGTCTCATGGGGAAAGGCTCTATGATTTGGGATACTCTCAAAAGAGGGGCCAAGCTGGTAAAATAGGGTCTTTTCTAGATCTAAAACAAAGGCTCTGATGCTCTTTTTTGGTATGATTCTTGGGATGGCTTTCCTCCTATCATGTCTTCTCATCTTCACTTACTGGACTTGTGTAGGATTTTTCTAGAGTAGTAGAGTAATGGACTTTAAATCCCCTCTTGGGGCAAGATAAGGGTTTTAGGTGGAAGGACAGCATGAGTGGTTGTCGAGGGGTTCAGTGGGGGACTGACAAGAGTTGGCTTCTATTTTGGCTGGCAGGATGTGTAGTTCTCTCCATAAGAGGGATGTTCTTTCTTGAGGTCGTGACCCAAGAGGTAAATTCTCTATTGCCCCTAGCTATGGGGTGTTGGATAAGCAGACTTTTGGCAGCATTGGGGTTCTGTGGTGGACATAGATTTGGAATAAATTCTCTTGGCCAAAATGCAACTTTTCTCTTGGCTGATGGTTTATAATAAATGCTTGAATTGGGAGAATCTTTGGAAGCGTGGTTTTTAGGGGCCTTCAATGTGCTTCTTGTGTTCATGTAATGAGACTGTCTCTCATCTCTTCTTTTAGTGTCCATATCCTAGGATAATTTGGCATTTTTGGTGGGAGGCTTGGAATCATCTATGCAAACATGTCCCTTCCTTGGAAGAGTTCTGGTGGAGCCTTAGAGTCTTTCCTATTAAGACTTCTTACAAATTACCTGGTCTATTGGTCCTAGCTTGATCATCTAGCACATTTGGTTGGAGCACAACCACATGACTTTTTTGGATAAGAAGCTTTAGGAGGGTCAAGTGTGGTTGCGAATTCTAGGAGCTCTTTAGGAGACACTAGTTGCTAAGTGTGATCTTCAGCTTTCAGTGGATCCTGGTGATACAAGAGTGGTTCATAATCTAGGGATTTCGATTAGTGGTAAGGCTAGGCTCAAACCTGGTTTGAGGTAGAGCTCTAGAAGAAAGATCTTTAAGGGAGACATTGGAAGCCCCCTCCCCCTGGAATTCTATAAATTAACACTGATGGATCTCCTAGAGGTAATCTTGGGCATGTTGGGGTTTGTAGAGTTGGTAGGGATAGTTCTAGAGTGGTTGAGTTTTTCTTCTTTGAGTATAAGGGACAGCATTCTAATAACCTTATGGAGGCATTGGCTATTCTTTTGGTTGTGAAATAGGCTTGTGCCCTTGGTTGGAGAAGGGTCATTTGTGAGTCTGATTCTCAGATAATGATTGACTTGCTAAACATGAGTAAATTAGAGGATGTTAGCTGGCAATTAGCTGTGGTGGTTAAGAAAATCACCTGTCTTGGAAGAGTTCTAGATTATCTTTCCTTCTACCATATCCCACAAGAATGGAATAAGGTGGCCGATGGGTTGGCCAAGTGGGCTTCAGAGAGGATGGCGAATTAGATTATGGATGATTGGGACAGCTTGCCTAGGGATCTTTCTCAAGAGTTGGAGGATTTGGTCACGAAAGACATGATATGTTACCTAGGTACTGCTTGAGTGATATGTTACCTAAGAATCAACATAATATCACATTATATTATATATTATAAGCAATCAATATAATCCTCCTTTAAAAAAATATATAAATAAACATCAAAAATAGAATATATTGAATATAAATATAGGATTATATAATATAATATCACATTAGAAAAAAATAGTAATTTATATTATATATAATATGGTATATAATAATAAATATAGTTATATTTTTAATTCTATATATGAAGTAAATATAATTCAATAATAAATATAGATAAATATATAATATTTAATAGATTTAATTTAAATATATATCTTAACAAATTCAACTCTTTGATAAATTAAAAACAATTAAGAAAATTTAGATTAGATGTCGATCTTGAAAGACTGTTGTGAAATAAAACAAGATAAGACAAGATATATAGCTCTCCTCACATCACAAACATAAGTGTCTTGAGTCTTGGACCATCATGAGTTGTACACTGAACAATTCTAGAAGTTTAATTGCCTTGTCTTTAAGTGAATGATGATTGTCTTGTATCTCTATGGCCCATGTCATTTTTGTTTTCTCGAGTGACATGAAGATCACTTGCATTCCATTAGTCATGATTTAGGTATAGTATATACAAGTTCAATATCCCTATCACTCATTTTATATGAGTACAATCTCAATATCTATCTAGTACAGGTAACGATCTACCAAAAGTATGTACATAGGATGGATGTCTAGTAAATAATCTGATAGATAAAAATATGGAATGCTATATTAAATGTCATATAAGAGAAGCAATAAGGATTGTACAAGGAATTGAAAAGAGAATCTATTTTCATGGGATCGTCTCTATTGGCTTGTAGTAAACTATCAACGATTGATATCCCAAACTAGCTCAGTGCATCTTTGGATCATTGGCATGAAATGACCAATTGAAAGTCACTCTCTTTTTTCTCTATCGGATCATTCACATGAAAATTACAACTTCATGAGGCTCTAGTGGAGCTAGATGATATAGACCAACCCATACCAAGCTCCATGATCTTTAATGTAGTACTAACCTCAAACTTGAACTGCTCATTACATGTCATCTTTTGATTGTTGGCATGAAATGATTGATCAAAAGGTAGTCTGTGTCTCTATTCCTCTATCTCTCTCAATCTCCTTCTCTCTATATCTTGGTGCCCCTCTATATTTCTCTCTCATCCCAAGTCATTTCTCTATCTCCCCATCCCTTTCTCTATCTCTCCTTTCTATATATATATCCCTCTCTATCTCTCTATCTTTCCCTCTCTATTTCTATCTCTATCTCTCCCTCACTCTCTCCCTCTTTGTCTCTCTATCAATATCTCTCCTTGTCCCTCTCCCCTTATCTATCTATCTATATATCTATTTATCTATCTATCTAACTCTTTATCCCTCCCTCTCTCTATCTCTATCTCTATATCTTTCTATCTCTCGCTCTCCCTCTGTCTTCTATCCCTATCTTTTCCTATCTCTATCTCTCCCTCCTTTCTTTCCCCCTCTCCTTCAACCTTCCTCTTCCTTAATATTCCAAAGCATTTAAACAAAGAACTATTGGGAATACTTTATTAAAAAAATAAAAAAAATTGCTCCATGGCCTTCCCTCTATTCCTCAATCATTTGCTACCCCGTAATTTGTAACTATATAAAAATAAAATAAAATTCATGTGAGTTATTTGTTGTTTTCAACCATTTTCTTTTCCTTTTTCTTTGAAAAAATAAAAAGAAATCCCAGTATATCCGGCAGGGAACATTTAAATCTTCTAACATGATTTTTTTCTAGGGATGAGAACAACTGATGAGATCAAGCATCATGAATGGGACAATGGAAAATAGTGAAAGTGGCAACTGCAATAAGTAAATAGAAACTCGCACACTAAAGATGGAAAGAAGGGAAAATCTATATAACTCTTTATCCCTCCCTCTCTTTATCTCTATCTCTATATCTTTCTATCTCTTGCTCTCCCTCTCCCTCTCTCTCCTCTCCTGATCTCTTCCTATCTCTATCTCTCCCTCCTCTCTTTCCTCCCCTGCTTCAACCTTCCGCTTAACATTCCAAAACACTAAATATTGACACTAAGGCATTAAAGAAATTAGACACATGGAAGATGGGTAGACAAGGCATCAGAAATCCCCCCCTCCCTCTCTCTATATATATATCACTTATATCTCTTTCCAACTCTATATCTCTTCCAAAACCCTAAATATTGACACTATGCTATTAAAAATAGAAACTAACACATGGAAAATGGGCAGACAAACTATCAAAAATCTCTCTCTCTCTCTCTCTCTCTATCACTTATGTCTATATTTAGAAAAGGATTAGTATGAAACCCATCACAAGAAAACATTTTAGAAGATAAATTTTTGGTTGGATTTGGAGTTCCAAATCACCTTTTGGGTCAGTAGTGGAACCTTAAAGAGTTTGAACAAGGTGCACCATAATTTTACTTTGAGTATGTGTATAATATGCCAAAGGGTCTATGGGAAAGCCATATCCTTATTTATGTATGATGTTGTTAACTAAAATTTGTGGATTCGAAGTACTTTTTAGTTTCAAGTAGAAAACATGGCTACATGCATAACCTTCCTATGAATAATTATTTTTAGATTTTACCTTTACCATCCATGACAATTGAAGAGACATTTCCTAAAATAAAATATCATTGTCCATTATGGGATTATAAAACTTAGTTTAATTGCATAAACATAATGGAAAAATGTGTTTTGTTGTGTGTTAGACTTGGTTCTAAAGCAAAACCCTACATTAAAGATCAAGCTATGGTACTTTTATAATGTAAAAAGTGGAGCTTGGTATGAGTTGGTCCATATCATCTAGCTCCATTGGAGCCTCATGAAATGGTACTTTTACAAAAATAGAGAAAATGAGAAAGAGGAATAGAGAAAGAGATATGGAGTATGAGAGAGTTAGAGATAAGAGATATAAAGGGAATGAGAGATAAAGAAAAGAGAGAGTGAGTTTTAATTAGTCATTTCATACCAACAATCTGAAGATGACATGTGCCCATTGGGAACTATAATTAGGGAAACACACCATTTTCTTAAGGACATGATAATTCACCTAAAAGACCTCTTTAGTGTACCCATTGCACACTACTGTGTAGCTATCTCTAACATTAGTGTATTTGGATTATTGGCATGAAACAATTGATTACAATTACTCTTTTTTCTCTATCCTTGGATCATTTGCATGAAAAGTATCATTTCATGAGGCTCCAATGGAGCTAGATGATATAGACCAATCCATACCAAGCTTCATGTTCTCTATTGTAGTACTAACCTCTAATTTGGATTTCTCTCTCTCTCTCTCTCTCTCTCTCTCTCTCTCTCTCTCTCTCTCTCTCTCTCTCTCTCTCTCTCTCTCTCTCTCAATGAAAAGTAATAAAATTTATTGATCTAAAACACATGTAACCTTAAAAATTAGGATCGATGGAAAGTAATAGAATTTGTTGATCTAAAACACATGTAACCTTAATTAAACATAGAAAAATAAGTGAAGGAGATAGACAAGATAAGATGACATATATACTTATCTTCCTCTCTCTTTGCATGATCATTTACCATTTTTTTATTGTTAGCATGAAATGATTGATCAAAGTAAGTCTCTATCTCTCTTCCTCTCTCTATCTCTCTAAATCTGTTTGTCTCCTTTTGTATCTTCTCTTTATCTCTCGCTATCTCTTTATCTGTACTCTCCCTTCTCTTTCTCTTCTTGTCTTTGACCATAGACATGTGCTATCTTTGGATTGTTGACACAAAATGATTGATCAAAAGTCAGTCTCCTTCTCTCTTCCTCTCTCTCTCTATCTCTCTACCCATCTCTCTAAATCCCTTAGTCTCCTTTTATATTTATCTATTTCTCTTTATCTCTCTATCTCTTTCTCTATAATCCCCCCTCTTTCTCTTCTTATCTTTGCCCATAGACATGTGTCATAATTGGATTTTTGGCACAAAAATAGTTGATTGAAAGTTAGTCTCTCTTTTCTTAAAAGTGAATTACTAAGTCCTTAAGAAAATGGTGTTATGTCCCAATTGTAGATCCCAATGAACATGTGTCATCTTTGGATTGTTGGCACAAAATGGCTAATCAAAATTCTCTCTCAATATCATAATTAGCTATTATTTGAAATATTCTCTCTTTTTCTCTTTGCATGGGCATTTACCATCTTTTGATTGCTGGCATGACATGATTGATCAAAAGTTAGTCTCTATATCTTTTCCTCTCTCTACATCTTTATAACTCTCTATAAATCTCTTTGTGCAACAACCTCTCCATTTGTTGCATTGGCATTGAGAGTTGGTGTGGATATTGATTGCAGAAAATATCTAAGGCAACGTAGAGGAGAGGAAAAACATCAGTCAGTGCATGGGGAGAGAAATATCTGGTGGCTAGTTGAGTTCATTAAAGATAGGAAGAAAATATCTGTGGGAGGACGGTTTTAAAAGAAACTCACGCATCCTTCAGTAGGGAGAGAGTACTACACCTTAGAGAGAAGTAAAAGAGCAAGTTTGAGGATAAGAAGAAAGTAGAGAGAATTCATAGAATGACATGGGGGGATTTTCAGAAGAGGCTATCTAATTTTTTTAGAGAGAAGACACAAAAGGAAAAAAAATAGAGAGAGAATGAAGGCAAAGAGGGGAGGAGTTTCAAAAACAAGAGAAAAAAAGAGAGGTAAGGGGACAAATTGACTCAAGTGAGCATATCAAATTGTAAGGTCTTAGGCAAGTGGAGGAATTTACAAGATTAGAGGTGTGCTAAAGTGGAGAGAGATCAGCAGATGAGGAATGCTTCCAGTTGTGAGGTATTTACCTTAGTTTTCTTGTTTTGTTTCCAGCATACAAACTAAAATCTATTAGTTGCAATTTCATTAGCATAGAAAACTAAAACTCCATTACTGCCTCTCAAAATATAATAGTTTGGTTTCTACTTTCATTAAGTACAAGTAACCAAAAACCCATTTCTACCTTTATAATTTACTTGAATATGTATGCTATTCATTAAACACAGAAGAACTGAAACCCATTACTACCCTTTTCAACAAAACAAATATATGTTAGAAGCTCTATTCTTTATGCATAGAAAAAACTGGAAACCTCTTCATCGCCTTTTTAAAATATTGCAGAAATCATTTCAATGCAAGATATTACATCGCCCCTTTTGGCTTTCTCCACATGGCTTTAAAACTATCTTTTCCTTGGCCATTTATTCCATTTGGAGGCTTGGGTTTTTATCTATGGGTTGAGTCAATTCTTCCTTTCCTAAAGGAGGCATTTTCAACCCCAAACCATTATCCATTTACTAATACCTTTCCCTTAATTGTGTACTCTTCCTTGAGGTGGCAATTACACTCTAGGTTGAGCGATAGTTATTTATTTAGATTATTTCTTGAGAAGGAAGGTCCTGTCACTGATAGGAGACAATATCTAGTTTTAGGCAGAGCAGAGGGGGTTTGGGAAGAGCAACCCTTGAGAGGAAAGAGGGAGAGTTAAAAGAGTATGAAGATCTCTCAACATGAATAATGGTTTCTAATGAAAGTAAGACTAGGAGAAGCCCCATTGTGACAATAGAGATAGGCTACATGACTTGTTGTAGATACCTATAGCTCAATGTTTTGTTGTAAGGTGTGTGCCACTACGGAGAGTTAATAAAATCACTGTAGCTTTTAATTATTATTTTCATTGTTGCATATGTGGGTATAGGGATTATATCAAGGATTAAAGGAACTACCAGAGAAGGGAAAATTATGATCTCCATTTTGTTATTATCTTAAACATTTTATTTTGTTATGTTTTACAATAGTCAATATGTAGAAAAAGTTAGGCTGTGAGAAGGCTTGCAATGCCATTTGTCGTATTTTTATTTTTTATTTTATCCCTACTTTCCTTTGTGAATCGTGACCAAATTTGGGTCATTGGAGTTATTACAAAATTGATCTAACTGGAAAAGGGCTATTTTCAACAAATTTCATTGCCATCAAGAGTTTTTGTCTTATAGATCCCATTTTTCTATTTCTAATTTATACTTCAGAGTTTTAGCCTTTTGTATTCCTAGTTTAGTCGAACAAGATGAACAAGGTCTAGGCATTAGACTAGTCATTTGGAGTGGCTCTCTATGGGCTCAGGGCCCGTAAGTGGCTGCCAGGGGAACTAGTAGTAGAGTTACATTAATAAGTGATAACTAAAACTAAAACATTGGGGTAAAAACACTAATAAGATAATTAGACCTCATGCATGGCCTTGAGCACTTGTAAAGGCTAAGGATGCAATGAGAAGGCCTATCCGTCTACGGAGAATTGAGTCATCCGTCTGCGGGGCATGGATTCAGGCACGATTGAGTCTCCTCATCTATATGAGAGGTATTTGGTGTCGTGTGGTGCCATCACTTCGAGCACACATGATGACACTCCATATGATTACACTCTAGTATCTAGCACCTTAGCGGTCATGAGTAGTACCTAACTTATGACTTAGATGAGTACACCTATATTATGAATTTGATTGTATGCATTGTTCTTTATGTCTTCTTTGATACCAAATGTAACATCCCATCTATGTAACCCCAAAGGGTAAGAGCCAAAAGGTGACAAGATAATTTTTTTTTTCATAAGTAGACAACATACACATATTCGGTTGCTAATATGATAGATCGATAGTATTCATTTTAAACACCGAAGCAAATGTTCCTAATCCCATCTGATAAAAACATGAATCCACAAGTATAAAATACAGATAGATCCAATACCCACACCGAAATCTGTAAAGCAATAAAAGAACATCACATTTCTTCTCATTAAATACAATTATTACAACTTCTCTCCTAAGAGTGTTCAATTACATAACTGCATATACAATTACCTCTCTGTTGAGACTGAGTAGGCCTATGCCTCTGTTGCTGACCATGTCTAGGAGGTGTAGAACCCTGGTACTCCATTTGTTAGAGATTGTTCACGTCATCACTCTCAGAGTAGGCAATAGAGTGGTTTGTCATAGAGTTTTCAAAGTGCTCAGTAGAGTTCTAGGGGTGGTGGATCCCAGCAGTCACGTGCACCATTTTCAGGCTGATGTTTTGGCAGGAGTGGTTGTTATGCTTGTGGGTAGCATGGTTATATAGCTGCTAGTGTCCTCATAGATCAGTTACTGGAGGTAGTCAGAGACAAGCTACTTCAGAGCCTACAATAGGTGAGGCTGGTAGATCACATAGAGTTTTTGCGGTGGTTGATAACCATTAGGCTGAGCATCACGACACCATAGTCGAGTATTTAGGTGTGCTATGTGGGATTACCACATCTATCTTGTTTGATTTAGGAGCTTCAGATTCTTTCATTTCTCCTTCTCTCGTGGAGCATTGTGGACTCATGGTGGCAAGGCAAGATGTTGGTTGGTAGGTTGAGTTAGCTACCGAATCCAAGGTGGCTATAGACTCCCTTGTTCATGGTTGTGTGTTGGATTTGGACACCTTCACTACCACAGTGGATCTCCGTGTGTTGCCTTTGGGGTCCTACGGGATTGTTTTAGGCATGGATTGGTTGGAGACCCACCTAGCTAGTATAGATTGTTAGTGTAAGTCAGTTCAATGTGTTGACGATGTTGGGGAGTGTGTTGAGTTAGTTGGGGTTTAGAGACCCATTTCTCTCCATGTGATTTCAACTATGCAGCTGAAGCGTGCCATGCGGAAGGGTTGTCAAATGTTCACTATTTTAGATAGTGGTCTTGCTAGGGGTGGGATTTAGGAGGTATCTCTTGATGATCATCCTATTCTTTAGGAGTTTGTAAATGTCTTTTCGAGTGATATTCCAAGTATGCTGCCTAAGCACAACATAGACTTCCATATCGATCTCATTCTTGGGGTGGAGCCTATTTCTCAGGCACTATATCGCATGACTACTCAAGAGTTGGGTGAGTTACAGTTGCAGTTAGATGATTTACTAGAGAAGGGTTTCATTCATCCTATTGTATCCCCTTGGGGAGCACCTACCATCTTTATGAAGCAAAAGGATGGATCTCCTTACTTGTCCATTCATTATCGCCAGTTGAACAAAGTGACGATGAAGAATTGATACCCGTTGCCTCAGATAGATGATTGGTTCAATCAGATGAGGGGAGCCAAGGTGTTCTCCAAGATAGATCTAAAGTTAGGATACCATCAAATTTGCATTCATGAGGTAGACATTCATCAGACAACATTTCGTACATGCTATGGATATTATGAGTTGACAGTTGTCCCTTTCGGGTTGACCAATGCTCCATCAGTTTTCATGAGTTTGATGAATGGAGTGTTTCACACCTATCTTGATTAGTTTGTTCTTGTGTTCCTTGATGATATTTTGATTTATTTGAGGACTATGGAAAAGCATGAAGGCCATTTGCGACAAGTGTTGTAGTGCTTGTAGGATAATCAGTTGTTTGGACATTTGGCCAAGTGTGATTTCTTCCCAACTAAGGTGAGATATTTGGGCCACATCATCTCAGGAGAGGGTATCTTAGTGGATCCTTCTAAGATTCAGGCTACTATGGATTTGCCAACACCAATGAATGTGACAGAGGTTCACAGTTGCATGGGATTGGTAGGTTACTATCACTGATTTGTGAAAGATTTCTTTCAGGTTGCCCATCCCATCACTTCTCTTCAGCAGAAAGGGAAGAAGTTTGTGTGGTCAAATCAATGTTAGTTAGCATTTCAGGCTCTTAAGGAGCAGCTAACTAGTGCACCTATCCTGGTAGTGCCAGATCCTATAGGTGATTTTGTAGTGTGCACTGATGCTTCATTGGAGGGTGTGGGGGTAGTTCTCATGCAGGAGGGACGAGTGATTGCATATGAGTTCTAGAAGCTCAAGGATCATGAGCTAAACTACCCCACCCATGATTTGGAGTTAGCAACTATCATCCATGTGCTTTTGTGTTGGAGACATTTCCTTTTGGGACATCGATTTGAGTTGCATAGTGATCATCGTAGTTTGTAGTATATCTTCACTCAGCCGAATTTGAATGTTTAGTAGTGTCATTGGATGGAGTTCCTCTATGAGTATGACTTTGAGGTTCACTACATTCAGGATAAGGAGAATGTTGTTGTAGATGCCTTGAGTAGGAGGGTACATGAGATTTCACTTTTGTCTCTTGGAGTGGATTTGCAGAGCCATATTTTGGAGTCACTTCCTAGTGATACTTGGTATCAGGAGGTGAGACCAGAGACTGAGTCTGGGAGAGTCCTTGAGGGTAGGTTTGCAGGTTTCTCACTTGAGCCTAATGGACTTTTGCAACATCTTGGTCGTATTTATGTTCCAAATTCTGATGATCTCCATTCCTTGGTTTTATCAGAGGCCCATCGTGCACCCTATTCAGCTCATCCAGGTGTCATGAAGATGCATGCTAATCTTCAATAGTTGTATCATTGGGTAGGTTTGCGATGAGATATTACTAAATTTGTGGCTCAGTCTCTTGAGTGTCAGCGGGTGAAGGCTGAGCAGCAGTACCCAACAGGATTATTGTAGCTTCATTCCATCCCTAGATGGAAGTGGGATACGATATCTCTGGATTTTATAGTGGGGCTACCTATGTCTTCATGTCATCATGATGCTATTATGGTCACAGTGGACAAGTTGTCCAAGGTGGCACACTTCTCACCCATGAGATCTTCCTACATTGCAGTGTCCGTAGCTCGAGTGTTTATGGAGGATATTGTGCGTCTACATGGTATTCCTCATAGGATCATTTCTGATCATGATCCAGTGTTCACTTCACCTTTGTGGACTTCTCTTTAGTATGCTTTGGGAGCTTAGCTTAATTTCAACTCTGCATACCATCCTGAGACTAACTGACAGATGGAGTGAGTTAATAAGGTCTTAGAGGATATGCTTCGGATGTACGTTATGGATCAGCAGTCTCGTTGGGAGGACTATTTGTACCTTGTTGAGTTTTCTTATAACAATGGGTATCACAGTTCTCTCAGTATGTCTCCCTTCTAGGACTTGTATGGTAGGCCATGTCACACTTCATTGAGTTGGGATCGCTTAGAGGACTGAGTTATTTTGGGTCTAGAGATGCTTCAGGATATGGAGTAGTAGGTAGTATAGATCAGAGAGTAGTTGGCTATAGCTTAGGATCAACAGAGGAAGTATGTCGATGCCCATAGGTTGGATCACCATTTCTCGGTATGTGATCATGTGTTTTTGAGAGTTCATCCATGGAAGATCCCCATTCATTATGGGAAAGGATCAAAGTTGGCACCTTATTTTGTTGGACCTTTTGAGATCCTTGAGACGATTGGTCCTATTGCCTATCACCTTGCTTTACCACCAAGTCTATCACGCATCCACGATGTGTTCCATGTTTCAGTTCTTAGACAGTATATTCCTGATGTGACCCATATTCTTGATTGGACTACTTTGTAGGTCGAGGTGGACAAGCAGCTTTCTTTGGAACCCATACGCATCCTTTAGCATTAGAGGTTGACCATTAGGGGTCAGGAAATAGAGCAGGTAAGAGTCCAATGGGATCCTGATGGTGAGTCCTCAGCATCTTGGGAAGATGCAGTGAGGATGAGAGACCTTTATCCATATCTTTTTGCAGACTTCTAGGGGATGTAATGACCCCTATGTTTGTATTATGTTTTTCTTAGCTTGATGGACTCGAATGACTGTGTACTTTATTTTTGGATTATGCATCTTGTTATTGTTTTGTATTGGCATCGGTGATGTACAATCTTGATACTATTATGATGTGGACATTATTATTACTTATGATGGATTTCATGCTTACATGATTGATGTTGCTTCGGCTATATGATGTATATATATGCACAGGTACCTTCACGTGTACTTGGAGTGTTGCAGGTACTGAGTATCGACTCAGCCTGGATTCACAGGCCTGAGCATACTCCTATTATCCTCAATGGTGGTTGCTGGAGATAGTCATAGGCCATGTTCCCTATACTCTAGGCCACTATACCTTATCAGTGTTGTGTTCATGTGTTGTCTTATCTTCCGATTACCTAACAGTAATGTCTAGATTGCCCTAATGCTCATTGTAGTTTGCCAGTGTGATGGTTGACGCTTTTCTCCTCAACTTCCTTTGATTTTATCAAGTTTCTTGGACTAGTGTGTGCTTTGGATGTATCTTAGCATTTGCAGACTTCTAGGAGTAAGCCTAGTCCTAGGGGGTAGGATGTAACAACCTCTCCATTTGTTGCATTGGCATTGAGAGTCGGTGACGGTATTGATTGCAGAAAATATCTAAGGCAATGTAGAAGAGGGGAAAAACATCAGTCAATGCATGGGAAGAGAAATATCTGGTGGGCAGTTGAGTTCATTAAAGATAGGAAGAAAATATCTATGGGAGGACAGTTTTAAAAGAAACTCACACATCCTTCAGCAGGAAGAGAGTACTATGCCTTAGAGAGAAGGAAAAGAGTGGGTTTGAGGATAAGAAGAAAGTAGAGAATTCATAGAAAGACACGGGGGATTTTGAGAAGAGGCTATCTATTTTTTTTAGAGAGAAAACACAAAAGAAAAAAAATAGAGAGAGAACGAAGGCAGAGAGGGGAGGTGTTTCAAAAACAAAAGAAAAAAAGAGAGGTAGGGGGATGGATTGACTCAAGCGAGCATATCAAATTGCAAGGTCTCAGGCAAGTAGAGGAATTTGTAAGATCAGAGGTGTGCTAAAGTGGAGAGAGATCAGCAAACGAGGAGTACTTTCAGTTGTGAGGTATTTACCTCAGTTTTCTTATTTTGTTTCTAGCACACAAACTAAAATCTCTTAGTTGCAATTTCATTAGCACAGAAAACTAAAACTCCATTACTTCCTCTCAAAATATAATAGGTTGGTTTCTATTTTCATTAAGTACAGGAAACCGAAAACCCATTTCTACCTTTATAAAACTTGAATATGTATGCTATTCATTAAACACAGAAGAACTGAAACCCATTACTGCCCTTTTCAACAAAACAAATATATGTTAGCAGATGTATTCTTTATGCATAGAAAAAACTGGAAACCTCTTCACCACCTTTTTAAAATATTACAATAATCATTTCAATGCAAGATGTTACATCACCTCTTTTGGTTTTCTCCACATGGCTTTAAAACTATCTTTGCCTTGGCTATTTCTTCCATTTGGAGGCTTGGGTTTTTCTCTATGGCTTGAGTCAATTCTTCCTTTCCTGAGGGAGCCATTTTCAACCCCAAACCATTATCCATTTGCTAATACCTTTCCCCTAACTATTCGTTCTTCCTTGAGGTGGCAGTTACACTCTAGGTTGAGCGGTAGTTATTTATTTGGGTTATTTCTTGAGAAGTAAGGTCCCGTGACTGATAGGAGACAATATCTAGTTTTAGACAGAGCAGAGGGGGTTTGGGAAGAGCAACCCTTGAGAGGAAAGAGGGAGAGTTAAAAGAGTATGAAGATCTCTCAACATGAATAATAGTTTCTAATGAAAGTAAGACTATGAGAAGCCTCGTTGTGACAGTAGAGATAGGCTACATGACTTGTTGTAGATTCTTGTAGCTCAATGTTTTGTTGTAAGGTGTGTGCCACTACAGAGAGTTAATAAATCACTGTAGCTTTTAATTATTACTTTCATCGCTACATATGTGGGTATAGGGATTATATCAAGGATCTAAGGAACTACTGGAGAAGGGAAAATTAAGATCTCCATTTTGTTATTATCTTAAACATTTTATTTTGTTATGCTTTACGATAGTTAATGTGTAAAAAAAGTTAGGCTGTGAGAAGGCTTTCAAGGCCATTTGTCGTATTTTTATTTTTTACTTTATCCCTACTTTCCTTTGTGAATCGTGACCAAATTAGGGTCACTGGAGTTATTACAAAATTGATCTAACTGGCAAAGGGTTGTTTTCAACAAATTTCACTGCCATCACGAGCTTTGGTCTTGTAGATCCCATTTTTCTATTTCTAATTTATACTTTAGTGTTTTAGCCTTTTGTATTCCTCGTTTAGTCAAATGAGATGAACAAGTTCTAGGAATTAGAGTGGTCATTTGGAGTGGCTGCCAGGGGAACTAGTAGTAGAGTTACATTAATAAGTGATAACTAAAACTAAAACATTGGGGTAAAAACACTAATAAGATAATTAGATCTTGTGCATGGCCTTGAGCACTTGTAAAGGCTAAGGATACAATGAGGAGGCCTATCCATTTGCGGGGCATTGAGTCATCCATTAGCGGGGCATGGATTCAGGCACGATTGAGTCTCGTCATCTGTATGAGAGGTACTTGGTCCCATGTGGTACCATCCCTTTGAGCACACATGATGACACTCCATATGATTACACTCTAGTATCTAGCACCTTAGTGGTCATGAGTAGTACCTGACTTATGACTTAGATGAGTACACCTATATTATGACTTTGATTGTATGCATTGTTCTCTGTGTCTGCTCTGTGTCTTATGTGAGTGTTGGCCATCTTGTATCCCCTTGTTGTTCATCCTTTTGGGCCTTGTGACTATCTTTGAGCATGGTGGGGTGGTCTCTTAGGAGTCTACATGGTTGGGAGGAATTGCCACCACCATTATGAACTGACGAACAGGTTTTGGAGCCCCAGTTGGAGATGATCTCTCTCTCCATCCCTTCATTCAGTTATTCAACCCATTCAGTCCTTGTATCATATTTAGGACTATGTTATGTACTTGTATCATATTCTAGAATATATAATTGTAATTGTATATGTATTTATGCAATTGAACTCTCTTAAGAGAGAAGTTGTAATTGTTGGATTTAATGAGAAGAAATGTGATGTTCCTTTATTGCTTTACAGATTCCAGTGTGGGTATCAGATCTGCCTGTATTTTACGCTTGTGGATTCATGTTTTTATCAGATGGGATTAGGAAGATTTTCTTTGGTGTTTAAAATGAATGATATTGATCTATCATATTAGCAACCGAATATTTGAATGTTGTCTACTTATGAAAAAAAAAATGATCTCGTCCCCACTCTTCAGGGTTACGTAGATGGGATGTTACACTTCGTCTCATTCTATATCTATGATCTATTTCTCATTATCTCTCTATCTCTTTGTCTATGCTCCCCCCTCTCTTTCTCTTCCTATCTTTGCCCATAGACATGTGCCATCTTTGGATTGTTGGCATGAAATAGTTGATTGAAAGTTAGCCTCTCTTTTCTTAAAAGTGAATTAGCACTTCCTTAAGCAAATGGTGTTATGCCCCAACTATAGATCCTGATGAACATGTGCCATCTTTGGATTGTTGGCACATAATGTCTAATAAAAAAAATTCTCTCTTATTCCCTTTATATCTTATCCCTTATCTCTATGTCTCTCTTGCTCTATCTCTCTTTCTCTATTCCACTCTCTATAAATCTCCTTCTACTTATCTATCTGTCTCCTCTCTCTCTCTCCATCTCTTTCCCTCACTTACTAATTCTCCCTCCCTCTCTCTCTCACTAACTTTATCTTCCCTCTTTACTATCTTTCTCTCTTCCTCTCACTCTCTCTCCCCTCTTTAATATATTTCTCTCCCTCTCTATCTCTTTCTGTGTGTATATATATCTTTCTCTATTTAGTTTGCAATGGGTATGCTAGAGAGGTCTTAAAGGTGAACTATCAAGTCCTTAATAAAATGATATGTCACTTTGAACATAGCTCCCCATGGAGAAATGATAAGAAATTGACAATTAGAAACATGTGCAACTAAGATTACTTTGATCATCTAGGATTGTTGTATGATAATGTCAACTGTTGATGATGAAAGTGCTCTCTCTCCATATCTCCCTCTCCCTTCTCTCTTTTTCTCTTTTTTAATTTTTATGAATTGTAATAAAATATATTTATTACTAATTATTATTTCCTTTAAAAAATAATTACTTATATTTAATATAAATATGGATAACAATTAAACTATCTTATATAACTACATTAAATATTTAAAATAAATTATTACACCAAGAAGCATTCCTACATAGCACGAATGAAAGATTCCATAATTTCTATGTAAACTTATAAGAATCCAATCTAGAATCTTTATTAAAAAAACCAAATAGTCACTCCACAAATTAAAAAACTAAAAAAAGAAGGTGAAAATAATTAAAAAAATAATACATGCTGGATGGAAAGAAAGGCAGATGATAGTTTCATAGAAGCCATCACTATGAACTAAGATGAAAGAAAAAAACATTACGGAATGGTATATGAAAAGACACACAATCAATCTATTTATATTCCCTCCTTAATTTTTTTAACATGTAGAATGAACATATCAAATTGTAGGATTTGAGATGAGTAGGCACCTGAAGAAGGATATCTCTAGGTGGACTTTAGATATATTTTTTTAAATATAAATATACTAGTTAATGTCCAGAGGCATTCTACAATGGCAACAAGGGGTGGAGTGTAATGGCATGAGTGTTTTAACACCAAACTGTTAAATTTGACAAGCCATTTACATGTCAAAATATTAATATTTAATAATAAGTATAAAATAAATCTAAAATATTAATATTTAATAATAAAATTTATGTATACATGTATATAATAAATAAAATAGTTGTAATGTAAAATAAAATAACTCAAAGTAAATAAAATGACTTTAAATTGATATCTCTATCATTTTTTTAGATAATTTTTTAAAAAAAAATTAAATAATCGAGAGAACAAAAAAGGTACAGTATCAAAAGAGGGGGGGGAGGCGAGCCTCAACCACCAAGTTCAAAGTCCAACTATCAGCCAAAATCAGCCAACTAACACATTAAGTAGCAGTTCTAACGAGATTACAAAAAGAGGAGACAAATAAGCTATTCCAGAACATCATCATGATCATCGAACCAAGCTGTCCATCCTAGCTCTCCTTCCATCCACATGACTTTCTTCCACTTGAGAAGTTGAGCAAGGAAGTCAAGTCTATCAAGAAAGGGGCCTCTGATCTCACGTATTTCCTTAAGCAGCTCCTTAAGAGCTTTTCCAAAAGCAGTCTGGTTATCAATAATGCTGGCCAATTCCAGCCCATGCTTCATCTCATAAATGAACATCGTAGCGAGCCCATCATGGAGGAATCTTTTCAGCTTGTCCATCTCGAGCTTCATAATGCAGCAAATCTGTGAGACAATCTTAAAATGTATGAGTTTCAAATGAAACAAAGTAAGGGATCTACCAACATCTTGAAATTTGTCCTCATTTCTACATTTCCAAATAAACCAAAGAATATGAGAGGAGAGAATGTTCCAGAAAAAATTAGCATCCTTTTTAAGACCAGATATGTCGCCAAGAATGGTGTCTAAAACAGGAATATGATCAACTATAGAGATTCCAAAAAACTTCCATATAATCCTAGCAAATTGACAAGTAAAAAATATATGCCTTAAATTTTTAGGAACCTTGCAAATAGTACAAAATTCAGTATCACCAACATGATTTTTAATAGGAAGTCTATCAAGAAGAAGCTGCCATTTAAAATGTAAGATTTTGGGGGGAATATGCGATTTCCAAAATCTGTCAAGAATTTTTTGCCATTCAAGAGAGTTCAAGTTCATATACCAAGTGGTATTAAGGTGAGAAATAACAGAGTTGTCTTTATTAAGCACCTTATATATATTTTTAGCTTTAATTTTATGTAGGAGAGATCCATCATCCCAACAGAAATTCAGAAACCTATGAGAGTCCACATCACACTTGCAGGGAAGATTAAGATTGTAGCAGGCATTGGCAACCATATTATACGTACGTTTATGTGAGACAGGAAGATCAAACTTGATTCTAATATCCTGCCAACTAGCAAGGTTATCATTCTCCAAAATGTCAATAAAGCTCTTGATACCAAGGCTATTCCAAAATTTTGCAGAACAACCTTGAGTCATGGCAAGAGGCTTACCATTATGTTGTAGATTCCACCATATAGAACGCTCACCGTGAATAGACTTATTGCTAGCAAAGTTGGAATTATAGATAAAACCCCTCACAAGCTCCCAGGCTTTCTAGATGGACTTGAAAACCAGGGAACCTTGGACAGAGACAAGGAAGGACCCAGCAACCAGATCAGCAAAAGGAAGATTTTTCCAA
The DNA here is from genome assembly GCA_027924645.1 of Cunninghamia lanceolata. NCBI lineage: Eukaryota > Viridiplantae > Streptophyta > Pinopsida > Cupressales > Cupressaceae > Cunninghamia > Cunninghamia lanceolata. Next base: position 5,470,614 of record BSBN01001006.1, read on the forward strand.
TGTTTGGCCTGCTTAGGATAACCGGACTGAATGTTGTTTCTAAGAAGAATCTTCCAAGGTTCCTAACCATCAAGAGCCTAAAAAATCCACTTAGTAGCAAGGGAAATTCCTTGGATCCTAAGGTCTTTTAGGCCTAAGCCACTAGAGTTCTTGGCAACATGACACCAACTCCATTTAACAGCATGTTTCTTCCTATGACCTTTGCCATCAGACCATAAGAATCTCCTGATGGCTTTCTAAATCTCAAACACTTGGTAGTTACTAAACATCCAGACAGAGGAGTAGTATATACTATAGGATGACAAGATTTTCTGACACACCTGCACTCTACCAGCAAGTGATAGCACCCTGTTATCCCACTTGTAGAGCTTCTTAACAATTTTATCCTTAATCCAAATCCACATGTCTTTGAGAGACAGGGAGATGGAAAAGGGAACCCCCAAATATCTGACAATCTTATTAGGTCCACCCCATGAGTATCCAAACTAGAGAAACCAATCAGGAGGCTACTCTTTCCAACCAAGCATAATAGATTTGGATTTGGATATGCAAGCTCCAGAAATGGTCTCAAACAGATCAAGTTTAAGATTAAGATGCTAAATATTAATACAAGATAGTTCAAGGAAAAGTGAAGTATCATCCGCAAATTGGATATTAAGAAGCTCAGAATTATCAGGGAGAGAAATCCCATTAACTTTGGGAGAAATAGTGTTATCTCTGAGGATATAGTACAAGGCATCAGAAGCGATGACAAAGAGAGCAGGAGCAAGGGGACATCCCTGTCAAATGGACTGGGACAGAGGTATAGGGTTAGATAGAAAACCATTGATTTCAATTCTAGCAGATGAATCCTTAAGCAAGACTTGAATATACCTAACAAATTCATCAAGGAATCCAAATGCCTGAAGAATAGAAAAGATGAATTCCCATTCAACACAGTCATAGGCTTTCTCAAAATCTAAAAGAAACATAGCAGAGTTCTAATTCGAAGTCTTAGCCCAATCCATTGACTCCCAACTAGTGACAAGGTTCTCTAAAATATACTGACCCTTAATAAATCCTGTCTGAGTGGGACATATGAACTTAGGAAGAACATTAACAAGCTGAGAAGCTAAGGCTTTGGCCATAATTTTATATGAAACATTAAGCAAAGTAATTGGCTACCAATTCTTGATAATGGACTTATCTCCATCCTTAGGGATAAGTTTGATAATCCCCATATTGATAGAATTGCCAAGCGTGCCACGATCATAGGCTTCTAAATATAGGTCAAATAAGTCCTTGGCAATCCAATCAATATTGGATTTGTAAAATTCAGCAGGGAGACCATCAGGCCCAGGCACTTTATCTTTTTTGAGAGCAGATATAGCATCAGAGATCACCTGAACCAAGATCCTAGCCCTAAGGATGGAGACAACATCCTTAATAATTTTCTTGGGAATAAGCTTCCGACATCTACTTCTGAGCTCTTTGGCATTGCTGCTGTCCTCAGAATTGAATAAGGCTTTGTAAAACTTCTCGAAGGTAGCAGCAATGTCATTAATATCACTGAGCTCCTGGTTATCAACCACAATTCTATCAATTTTCTCCTTACTCTACTTTTGTTTAAGGTAATTAAAGAAGAATTTAGAACCCTTATCCTTGTTGTCTATGATGATCACAGGAAATGATATAGGTTGTATGATCCTAGTGTGGAGGATGTGTTGACAAGTAGGGATGTCAAGTATAATCAAGGGTTCAAGGATATGATAAAATCCTATCGAACAAGTGGTCACAAGTAATGGCATATCCTATAGTAATTTTGAAACCAACAGAAGTTCAAAGTTAACTTTTAATACATTTGAAGAATCTAACTCTATTTATTATGCAATATAATAGTAATTTTATTATAAATCTAATGTGAGGTATCCCATGATTTATTTTCTCAATGCTGATTGATGTATTTAGTATGATAACTAATGGGACATAGTGATGCATTATATTATATTATTACATGCATCATTTTGGGGCAAGAACATTATTTCTTTTTATTTTTCCCCATTAATTTTCACATTCATTTGGATAATAGTAGTATTGTGCTTGTTTGAATTCATAAGTAAAAATTCCTCAAGAAGCTAACAAAACTCACAAGAGACTAAAAATGTGGTTCCAATCATGTCTTGATGCACCAAAACATAGCATTAATTAAGTTGCAGTAAACTAGGGCAGTGTGGAATTTTAAACAACCACAGCAATACTGAAAGAATTTGATGGTCTCCAAAATTGAAGTTAACAAACCAAAGCAGTTCAAACATTGTGATTAACCACTGTAAAATACATATTTACCTAGACCAAAGAACAACTTTGTACATATAGGGAAAAAACCATAGTAAAATATAGACTTACTTGGGGAGTGCGTTTGCTAGGAGCTGCTGAGTAGGGAAGGAAAGGATTTTCACACAATAATGAATCTATTTATTTCTATTAAAGCATACCCATTTCATTATTTAATGTGGCCCAAAAGGAGGCAGATGTACAAAAAGTGGAAGATGTAGTTTTTAATTAGGGAAGTGAGCTTGATGCCAAATGATTGCATAGATTTGTATTGAGCAAACTCATAAAAGTGTCCATTGATGTTAGGTCTAGATTTATGGATTTGACTATAATTGATTCCAAATGGACTTTCAATGGGCCTAACGTATGCATATATACTATATAAGTTGAATTCTTTTTATTTCTTCTCATATTTTTTAATTTATATCTAATCATCAAGGGGATAGGTTCTTGGTAGGTAATGATATACATCATATCACAAAGGGATATGTCATTAGCTTGACATGTGTCATTTTGGGGCAAGAACATTATTTCTTTTTTTTTTATCCCCATTCATTTTCACCTTTATGTTTTCTTTAATTATTTTACATTTTTTTGTAGTGGTTGTGTTTTATGATGTAACTAAGCTAGCATGTATTGCATACATTCATATTAAGGAAGCCTTAATGATAATTTTTTAAAATGTAAATGTTTTTTTTATTATGTTTAAATTTATTGACTTGGTTAAGTTTACTATATAAAATAATTTGTTAAATGGAAAGCTATTGGAAGTGTGTAATTTATTTTAGTTGTATAGTCAATCAAAATAGTATTCAAATTTTATTATTCTTAGATTTTAAAATGCAAACTCAAACACCTACTTTGCTTACAAATTATGTAGCTCTCTAGAATACTTGATTATCTATCCAATAATTATATTAACCAACAATTTGGTTAATTTCTGATGTAATTGATATTGCTAATATTTAGTATTTATAATTAAATATATTTATTTTATATATAATATAGTCTCTAATCTAATTGTATTTATTCTTCTATAGTATATTTTTGAGTGATTGTTTTGTCAATCCATCTCTTATTTATTATTATATATGCAATTACAATTGCTTGGCTTAAGATGAGGTCTAGGAGATTGTATTGGCTTGATGTGGTTACTAACACCAAGCATTGTGTTTCTTTATTGAAAATATCTCTACCTTATGTAATCATCTACAACATCATACTAATGTTTTATCCTTCAATACATGTGCATTTGATGCTACCCTAAATACTATAATACAAGAGAATACTTATGTTAGTGATGAAAACTCAAATTCTATAAACCTGGTATTACTCATATTCATATAAGGAACATTACTGTCAATATTAAATATTTTAAATGTAAATTAAAAAATGCTTCTTATACATTGCAAAAAGTAAAATGTCATTGTCATTGTCTCATATTACAATATAACTATATGAAATTTTATTTCTATATTTCATTCCACAATTTATTTCTTCCATTGCTAATAACCTATCAACAAAGTGCAACTGCTAGTTATGTTTAAGTGGCTGCTTACATTTAATATTTTTCTAGACCTCAATTATATTTAATTGTTGTTATGGGGTTTTATGATAGGTACAAAAGCTTGTTGTTTATAAGGCAAGAGGACCTAATAGCTGTACACCATAATTTCATGCACTTCAAGATTGTAAATGGTATATCAAATTTTCATGAAAACTTTATGATGCCTCCTTATGTGAGTCAATATTGTTTGGGCTTCTTGTAGCAGCAAAGACTACAAAAAGAGTCATTATGTGGACATGTGTCCTTAGTGGTTATTTAAAAACAAGTCATTATGTGGACATGGGTCCTTAAGTGGTTATTTAAAAGCTGTGACTGAAACCTATACATAGACAACCCCAATAATGGTGCACTATGACCATAACAAATTTTTTTACAAATCCTTAATTGGGACTTAAGAATCCACATGAATGGACTCATACATGAACACAAAAAGATTTTTCTAAAAATTTAAAATATTTTTGTTAGTGAATAAATAAATTAATAGAAGTGTAAATTTTTATATTTAAAAATAAAAAATTGAAATTAATTAATATTTAAATAAGAACTCTAAATATTTATATAAGCATTTAGTTATGGAAATTAAATATTTTATTATTGTTTAGTTATAATTTGCACCTTACATGTTTCAATTAGAGTGAGATTTATTTTTTTAATTATATTTCACTAGCTACTTGTATTAAAATATTTTCTCCACGTCGATTATATTTGTTATTATGAACAGTTTATAGCAATTGGAAAGTCTCCTTAATTAGTGCCATAGCCTTCTCTTCCTTTCATTGGTTACTCCATTATTGTTTCGAAGAATTATGATAGCCCATGAAGTTTATTATTTTTATGTACTTAAAAAGTAAGTTTAGAAATGCACTAATTATTAGTAATTAATTTATCCTATTTAAGATTAGAAATTTAGGGTGGTTGTTATCTAACACACTCTAAGCTTTGATTAGGTGATGTGTAAGTGGGGCCCATGAAATTGATTTTGTTATTATTTTTATTGTTATTCTATTTTCGATTTGCCATAGATTCCAGTAAGTTCTATAGTTAGTTTCTCTCACCTTACACAGTTAATCTTATGTAATGAAACATTTATGGTGATTCATGTACAAATTTAGAAAATGCAAAAAATAAAAAATATTAAATATTAAGGATAAAAGTGACTTTTTGAGAGGGGCCCAAACCTTTTACATAAAGAAGATCAAATACAATAGTGAAGTCCAATAGTCAACAAACATGCAACACAAAGGACTAACAACACTAAACTTTAAACCAATAGCTAAAATTACAATAATAACAACTACTCACATAAAGGGGACTAAAAATAACTAACACATGACTTACCATTCAATAAAATCAAAAGAGATTTCTAGACATAGATATAGTTAGGTCACATGAAGTAGTAGCACTCTAGAGACCCTTCAATAATAACAGCAACCCTACTTGTAGATTCATTGAAGTAGATTTCATTCTTGACCATTGTCCATTTTTAACTCTCAATCTAAAAATAGAAGAATAATTAGGGTTTCTAGTAAAGTCTCTCATCCATAAAAGCTCTTGTTCTCAAATCTTCCTATCAAATCATCACATTTGAATAAGTTCTATGAAGGTTCTAAAAAATAAGATCATTCTTAATATTTTCTTAGAGTTAATTCTAACCACAATAGGGCAATCCTCATAACATTTATTCTCAAAGGACAATGCATCATTTGTCTGAGGATTACTATGCTCCTTTTTTCCTTTTTTCCTCTATAGATGTTGCTTCCTCCTATTTTTTTAAAAAGTGGCTATAAAATGGTCAAATTTGTGCCACTTATGGAAAATAATCAAGGAATCCTCATAAATAATCTATTTAATCCACTCTACAAATTTTAAGGACAAGGTGATTAAATAAAGAATCGCCTTATCCACATTAGAATTCACAAAAAATCTAGCAAATAACAAAATCTTTCGAGATTTGTTCGGTACATTAAATGTTATGAGCTAATTAAAGGATTTATCAATACCTATCAAAACCTCATCCTTGCAATGTTCTACTAGAAAACCTAGAAGCATAACCATAAAGGGGACCTAGTTAATGCATTTGTTCTCAAGATCAAAACTTAATTTCCATTTTTTGAAGAGGCTTGACATATTCAAAAACTATAGGCCATCAAAGAGGCATCCAAAACACTCCTCGTGGTTGAAAAAGGATTAAAAAAATAACCCATTAATCATATCCCAGATCTCAACTTGGCCACATAGTTTCCATTTTCTTTGGGCCAATTTTATTAAAACATTAATGTTTGTTCCACCACTTGTAAACTTCCCTATGAAAAAATTTTGTAGCCTAGAGGATGACCTTTCAAATGCTCTTACAATCCACAACTAGTTCAAGGTTGTGGAATTGGTAGTTATGGAGCAAGACTTACCTTTAATCACTTCAACCTAGGATTCCCTTAAAGGTAATGTAATAATGCATAAAGGATCAAAGGAAGGAAATTCAACCTTGCATGAAAAATAAAACACACACATTTCTCAGAACAAAACTTAAGGGAATAGTAACATGATCTTTATCTATTTTAGACTATAAATGATTACAATTAGCTATAATGGGCTCCCTACATGCCAAGACACAATTATTTATTTAATATTATGAAAATTACTACATCTAAATGAATCTTAATACATGAAAATGACATTTGTTTCCTGATCCTCAAACTCCATTCTAAATCTTTATCCTCCTATTTATATTTCGACCTCCAACCTATTGTTAAATTCTTTCTAATTCTCCCTTGATGTTCTCAAATGATTTTGAATAATAAGTCTAAAGTAATCTCAAACCTTCAAAAATATTTGAGTCAACTAAAAGGTGGTTTAAAGTTTGATACTTTGTGAAACATGTGGTCATCTAGTGAAAATTGATTCCTTGAATACAATAATTGTAATAGAGAATAAAATTTGTGTTGTGCTCATTTATTTCTCTCCTAGGTTGAAATAATCTTTATTTATGCTCCTTGATCACTAAAAACCTCAAATGCCTTAGCACCAACAATAAATTTGTAAATGTGATTTTCTACCAATTCAATGTAAGTATTCAAAATAATTTATGTCACTTTATGCATCCAATTATCCATCTCAAAACCCCAAGAATAAAATGTAAATTACAAAAAACTATGGTAACTTCTACAACTAACTAGTAACTCAAAACTTGTAAACAAACAAACAAAGTGAAAGAAATCATTTTTATGATAGAAGATTGGTTTATTCCCCAAAGGGGGCTCCTACATCAAATGCCCAAGGTTTTTTGAAAATTGGCCTCCTCACATTCCAATGAATAGAGGGAAACAAAGATGGACAACTTCAACCTTGGAAATCCAACTTGAGTCTTCATTTATCCTTCATCTCCATTTCACCAAGTATTCCTCATTTTTTTATTCTTGGTGCTCTTTCAAAATTTTATATCCAATATCTCCTCAATCTCTTCTTTTGGCTCTGGCAATATGGGGTTTTTCCCTAAACCTTTTGTGCATCTTCCTTTTGAGTCCCCTTCATGATATTAATATAGGTCTACAATATTAAACATTAGAGATGAACCTACCTCCTATGTACATTTCTTAAAACAAATCTTATTATAATTCTATAAGGACAAAACATGTTCATCTTCAATTTATTATATTTTCTAATTCAAAATATTTCCTTTTTGAGCTACACCATTACTTTATCTCCCACTACAAAGTCATATTGTCTTCTTGTTTTGTCAATTGTTTAAATATAATTATCATTCATCTTCTCCAAATGGTTCCTTACCTCCTCATACACTTTCTTCACATGTTCTATGAATTCCCTTTTCTCCACACTCCTGTTATCTTCCTTACTATTGTCTCTTAGTTCTATTACATGTATTCAATTGCTTCCACTCACAATCTAAATTATTGTAATTATGGTGTCTTTCTAGTAATCCTATTTACTAAATTATTGTATGGAAATTCTACCTATGATAGGGCCATGTCCCAATTTCCTATATATTCACTAGCCAAGCATCTCAATAAGTTACCTAAGATTTTATCCACAACTTTAGTTTTCCCATCAATTTGAGGGTGGTCTTTTGATTTGAACTTGAATTCTATCTTCATCTTTTTCCATAATGTTCTCCATAAATATCCTATAAAACATGGTATCTCTATTTTAATATATGCTCTTTGTTAAACTATGCAATCTTACAATCACTTCAAACTCTAGTAATTCCTCAAAGGAACCAAACTTTAAGTTCTTTTAGCACCAATATGAATTAGAAACACCTTGAGAAACTTTCCATGACCATCCACTACTAGACCTCCATATGTTGAGTGCTAGATTAGAAATATCTATCCCAACTAAAGAGGGGAGAGGAAATATATAGCTTAGTCACCACACAAGGGAGTACAAGGTCCCCATCCTTAAGCCCACTCCACTTTCACACATCAAAGGTAACTTGAAGCCCACAAATAAAATTTATAGAGCCACCAACATGGCAGTCATTACTAGCATTTCTTGTAAGTACATTATGGGGAGAATAAAACCATGAATCAACCCTTGCTAGGAAATAACACCTCTAAGACCTCTAAGACCTAGATTGCACTAAATCCTTTATGGTACATCTTGCACTAGACATATGATAACATTTAGTCAATCTAGTTCCATTGGGTGTCTCAAACTCTATAAGCTTTTCCTTTAGACATTACTCACTCGTATGGACCTAAGGAGTTGTATGAATCTTGATTTAATTAGTTCCCTTATTTCCATATTTTCATTAAATATTGCTTAGGATATCCCACAAATATAGGGATTTTATAAACATATATTTATTTGACCCCTTTTGGTTTTAGATTTCATAAGATAATATACCTAAAGGTTGTGGACATGAACCCTTAGTGATTTACTCCTTTCATAGGCCCTTAGTTCTAGAATTCTAATTAAATATATTTGAGTAGTTTGGTGGACCTAAGTCACACTATATTATATATATATATTCTAACTTGGTTTTAGGATTAACAAGTCATTTTTGTCTAAAGAACCCTACTAATGTGAGTTTTCACTTATGGTAGATTTAAATAGGTTTTTCACTTTAAATTTCTATGGTAGCTAAGATGAAGACACCAATGACTTTGGTGTGAGCACATGGCACTCTCAAATTAATTTGGCTACTAGGAATTTTTAGGACCCTAATGGTGATATTTTCCAAGCTTTTATTTCTATGGAGTGTGAGAATTTTACAAGGTCTAAACATAAAAAATCTCCATTCCAACTAAAAAAAGGTAGACAACTAGATCTTCCATCAAGAGACATATGACAACTTATGATTAGCCCTAGTTGATCAATGACTCAAGATTTTCTCCAATGGATTGATGGATAGGAATTTCCCATAGGCTTAATTGTTGGTTAAATATCAAATTTGAATAAAATAAAACTTTATGGAAATGGAAGGAAAGGGCTAACTTAAAATCATATTCTTAACACGATTATCTCCATGAATCAAGGTAAGGGACATCTTCTCATGATTTGATAGAAATATGAGTAGAAGCAAGACTATTAATAGCCATAGAAAATGTAACATCCATGTTCTAAAACACATAGTAAATCCAGAATTTTACCATAGAGTAACTCAACAAGGTAAATAAAATGAGATAGAGAAAAAAAAAACTTTATTCAACAAATAATCAAGTAACTACAATTACAAGATTTCTCATTACAAAATACAATAAACTATATTGTCTTTCTCAAGTACAATGTTTACAAAAGTAAATCAATTACAAATATAAACTTTGGAATGTTTACTGCTTCTGAATATCTGACATCTTTATCACAAGTCCTGGCATGTGTCCTACTTGGAGAGAGAGCATCTTTCTAGTGATTTACCTCCAACCACAGACTGATGGTCTCCCACACATATATCCACATAGGAAGTGGCCCTACCCTTCACGAGGAATATAGACCATAGGTGACTAGTGGTTATTTGCCTTTTCTAAGTACATAGTGTTATATTCTACTCAACTCTATCAACCATCCAACCCTAGATACCCTCTAGCTAAGTATGATTTCTGATAGGATGAGCAATATGAATATAGTGAACCGACAATGCATGGAGAAAACAAATGCATTACTTTGCCCAAAGTTTTTAATTATAAATATCATTCATATGAACGTAGTCATTGTGTTCACCCCCCTACTTGACTTGGACAATGTTATATTCGTGCAGTTATTCACCCTGACTATCTTTACATAATTGGTTTAATCATCATGACCTAATAATAGTCTACTTAGACTTAGTTAAGTCTAATTGGCATTAACCTTCATTTGGTCCTAATCGACTCTAGGGTTTTTAAACAACCTTTGACTAATACAATACTTCTACATTACCATATCTCATTATAGATTATAATAGACCTTTGGTTTAACCCAACCATAAATAGGTTTATAATAAATCTTGCTAAGGTATTATCTTTTATTCAACAAGAATATGAATACCTATTCAATTAAACCATACATGATGTCATTTCTCATCAATACATAAATGTACCCATATATGCTTTATGCAAAGTTATTTATATATAGATATGATCTATTTCTGCAAATTGGTCTACTATAGGCTAAACTCATCATGATTCTAGTATAGATAGGAGAAGATGTTTGACTCTTTATCCTATTCATCTAACTATCATTAGTTATTCTATCATTTCAAAAGGATACCTCATACTAACCATAGATCACCAAGAATCTAGGTTTCTTGGATAAGATATCATTTAGACAATGCACGGAAATGAAAACAAGATTAGTTTCAACTACAATTTACTTCACTAAATACTCTATTCCATATTACTCTTGGTTGGAGAGTTTACTAACAAAAACCTTTACACCATTCTCTTTAAGAGTTTAATACATATTTCACCTATGATAAGAATAGTTGACTTATTTTTGGAAGATTGCTCTTCTCAACTGAGCGACTAGTTTTCTAATCGATAGAAGACTATAACAGTTTCTATGAAAGTTCATATATACCTATAACCAAAACTATAGAAGAGTCTACATATCGGTGGAAGATAGATGTAATATCAACTCATTGTGATTATTCAAAACTGATTTCACTACAAGAACTTGCATCGGCCCTTATCAGGCTAAATGACACTTCTCAGTTTTATTAAAACTCACATACACCATCGACTCAGACAAATAAGTCACAATGATAGTATTTACATCAACACAATCTTATCACATCACATCACATTACATAGTTTTCATATAACACTGATAGGGTAACCAAACTTAGTTAAATGATTCCTCATAACAACCATTCATTATAATTATCTTTGTCTTATAAAACAAAAATATAGGAATATCTACCTGAAAACGTTGGCTTACTAAGGTATATGGGCCAATGATAAGCTACTATGTTCATCCCAAATGACCATGTTCTTACTTAACCTTTACCAGCTTCCCCACTGCCCACCGTGAACTTCCTTCTACCTCTTAACTAGACCATCCAAAAAAAACATAAGCACTTACCAAATATGTCATTGACTATCCAAGTCATGGCTTTAAGAGCTCAAAATAGACTCATAATGAGTCATCCTATCCATTCACTGCCACTCCAAAAAGTTCTCAAAATTCATTAAAATTCAACAATAATGCTATACAGTTTGACTTCAAACTTAGCTAAAAATATGTAAACATTAACAAATGTTAATGATGGAAACATCATTTGAGGAGATTGGTGATGGTGGTTGAGTTATCTGCCACTCCTATATGAGACCGCCAACTCTAAAAACTAACTTAAGCAATCGGTTACTCTTAATGAGTAAATTTGATCCATCATGTATTTAAAATTTAAGGCATTCCTCAAAAGATGCCTATGGCTGTTCAACTTAAAACCATACTATTATATCATAAGGTATTTCCTCATTCGACTCATTTATATATATTTTTATTAAATCAAATATTATTTATATATCATTATCTCTATTTGATTTTATGATTTAATCAATAAGAGAATAATACTAAAACAAAAGTTACGAATAACGTGATTGAGTTGAGCTAGTCTCCTCATCATAATCTATCGACAAAGCATGTCATCTTAACTCAGCGATAATGTATTAATGTTAAGAATGGGTTAAAACACTACAAATGACTTAGTAATAATATGACAATCTTTTTACGACAATTACATCATAGTATTTATGTTAAACGTAAATAGTCATAAATCAAACTTAACGACATCGTTAATGTTATTAATGACTAAGATGACTTAATACGACTAAGAAAGATTATAAAACAATATCAACTACTTGTCGATTAGGTTCAAAAAGTGAACTAACAAGACAAATCTTACCTCTTATGACACATTGGTTCACATTTTTGTTAAACACTTTAACTTGGTTTGGTAACTAAACCACTCGTATCCTGAGGACTATATCTCTCTCCTAGAAAGATACTCTCTCTCTCTCTCTTCTCTGAGAGTCATCTGGTAACTTGAAATCCTGTTTCACTTGTCACCAAACAATATGTGATCAGTGCATCATTATTCATTTAATTCAACTAATAAATCAAATCTCATAATACAAATATTAAATCAATAACAACATAATCATTCCCATGATTTCAATAAATGACATTCAATAAAAACCATGTTTTTCCCTTGTCATTAATCTAAACATCACAAAAATTTACTTATGTCCAAGTAAAAAGTAAAAGTAAAGCAAGACGAAAATTGGGGATGTAACATATCCTTCCCCTAAAGATTCATCATCCTCAATGATATAAGGTATCAGAAAGTAACTAAAAAGCAAATTCATTGCTTCAACTAGTAACATTTTCAAATAAATGAGGAATTTTTTGATAAAATTCATGGTAATCCTCCCATGCAGCATTTTCCTCAGCATATTGGTCCCATTGGACCTTGCATTGCAAAATATCTCTATTACACAAGCAGAGCTTGCATGTTCTGAACACCTTGAGTATCTCAATCGTGACCACTCCTGGGTCTTGCATCAGTAAGGAATTCCAAGTCAAAATATGATTATTACCTGCAATATATTTCTTCAACTAAGACACATGAAAAACATTGTGCATTCTAGATAAGACTGGTGGTAGAGCAATTCTGTAGGCAACCAGATTGACTACTTCAAGCACTTCAAAGGGTCCCACATATCGAGGGACCAACTTAGAAGATTTCCCAAACTTAATAGAAATTTTCTAAGGTTTAACCCTCAAAAGAACTTTTTCTCCAATAGAAAATTGCCTTGGAACACGTTTTGCATCCCCATAGCTCTTTTTCTTATCATTGGCTTCTACCAATCTTTTTTTGATCAGCTTAATTTTCTCTTCCATTTCAGCTAGCATTTTTTGATCAGCTTATAGGAGTTCGACATCTTCTTCCATATAATGCTTCAAATGGCGCCATCTTAATAGTGGAATGATAGGAATTGTTATAAGTAAATTACACAAGTGGTAAGTATTCTTTCCACTTATATTGCTATCCATGCAATACATACACAACAAATCTTCCAAGACTTGGTTAACTCTCTCAGTTTGCCCATCAGTTTTAGGATGGTAAGTTGTACTCACATTGAGTTTGGTCCCCAGCATAGAAAACAAAGTTTGCCAAAACCTTGATGTTACATGCGCATCTCTATCAGAGACAATCTTTTCAGGGAAACCACGCAATCTAAACACCTCTTGCGCAAATTTACAAGCTAATACAGGTGCTCCATCAGTTACATTTTCTGGTATGAAATGTGCTACTTTTGTGAGTTTATCAACCACTACAAAAATGGCATCATGTCTATTCCTTAACATAGGAAGTCCTTGAACAAAGTCCATGCTAATAACTTGCCTTTTCCACTCTGGTACATCATGTGGATATAACAATCCTGTGGGGTGATGATGCTCTGCTTTTACCCTTTGGCATTCCAAACAACATGCTACAAATTTTATAGCATCATTCTTCATTCCCTTCCAGAAATAAAGAGGTTTAACATCCGCTAGAAGTTTGGTCACTCTTGGATGTCCTAAATATGGTGCAGTATGAACTTCTTTCCATACTAAATCCCTCAATCTAGCTGAATTAGGGACATAAATTATTTCTTTATATCTCAATAGTCCATCTAACACAAATAGAAAACCATCATATCTTGGATCTTTAGGATTATCTTTCAGAGCCTGCTTAACCTACTCATAAAACTCGTCACCAGACAAATTTTGCGATACCAAATCCTTAAAATTTCTACAAATAGAAATAATAGAAGCTAAATGTCTTCTACAACTCAAAGCATCAGTACTCTATTATCTTTTCCTTTGATGTAGTTTATCTCAAAGTCATAGTCAGATATCAATTCTAACCATCTCCTTTGTCGAGCATTCAAATGTAGTTGTGAGAAAATATACTTAAGACTTTGATGATCAGATTTAAGTACAAAAGTCTTTCCCAACATATAATGTCTCCACATCTGTAAGGCATGGGTTACTATTGCCAATTCTAGATCATGTGATGCATAATTTTTCTCATAAGATTTCAATTTTGTTGACTCATATGCTATGACTCTTCCTTCTTGCATAAGCACTCCTCCGAATCCTTCTCCTGAGGCATCTATGATTACCTCAAATTATCCTTTGGGGTCATGAAGTTTCAAGATTGGAGTTGTAGTGAACTTTTCCTTTAAGAGATCAAATGCTTTCTGACATTTGTCTATCCATTCAAATCTCTTTCCTTTCCTCTATAGGGAAGTGATTGGACTAGCAATACTGGAGAAATTTAGAACAAACTTTCTATAATATTCTTCCAGGCCCATGAAACTATGCACCTCATGTACATTTGTTTGGACAGGTCAATCCATAATAGCTCTAATTTTTGCAGGATCAATAGATATTCCATTAGCTAATATAATATGGCCTAGGTATTGAACCTCCTTCTGAAAGAGCATGTACTTAGATAGCTTTCCATATAACTTATGTTCTCTTAAGCTCTATAGAACTAATTGCAAGTGCTAATGATGTTCTTCCTCACTCTTAGAATAAATGAGTATATCATCTCGAAATACTAAAACAAACTTATCCAAACAATCTCTAAATATACTATTCATGAGATTCATGAATGCAGTAGAAGCATTTGTCAAACCAAATGGTAACACTGTAAACTCATAGTGTTCATATTTGGTTCTAAAAGCTATCTTATGAATGTCTTCATCTTTTAGTCTTAACTGATGATATCATGATTGTAAATCAATCTTCGAAAATAGCAACTTCCTGCATCTGATCAAAAAGATTATCAATATGTGGCAAAGGATATTTATTCTTTACCATTGCTTTGTTAAGCATACGATAATGTATACACAAATGAAGGGTTCCATCCTTCTTCTTAACAAAAATAATTGGGGTACCCCAAGGTGAAACACTGGGTCTGATTAAACCTTTTGCCAATAATTCTTGTAATTGTTCTTTCAATTCCATTAACTTTGTTGTTGTCATACGATATGGTACTTTTGATATAGGCTTAGATCTTGGTTTAATATCAATAGTAAAATCAAACACCCTTTTAGGAGGTAATCCCAAAAGTTCATCTAGAAACACATCCTAAAATTCCTGAAGAAAAGGATACTTTTCCCCAAAAGATAACTAGGGTTTTCTATCCCTTCCTCCATTTGTTCCATCTTGACTACAAATAGCTAACAACCTTTCCTTCTAGCCCTTTTTAATTCCTTAGTAGAGATAGTCCTTATTTTAACTTCTCTTTGAATCCCTTGGAATTGGGTCAGATTTCCCATGTCATCTAAGCATTCAACTATTTTTGAAAAATAGTCAACCTTAGCTCTATGTTTCCATAACCAATTCATTCCAAGGATCACATCATAAGAACCTAAGGGGGCTACATACAAATTTACTTGACTTGAGAAACTAGGAAGGTCAACTTTGGCTTCAAACAAACATTTCTCTACTTGAGGCTTATATTGGTTAACATATTCTACTAACCAAGGTTTGGACATATAACCTACTTTTCTAGAAAATTTGCTTAAAATTCTAGGTGAAACAAAGTTTTCTGTGGCTCCTGTATCGATCAAAATAGATATAGGGACTTCAAACAAAGTACATGTCATCTCAATGGGTATTATTTGATGCTCTGCTTGACGGTTATCGAGAGATGCATGAATCCTTTACTGGAATGCTTCTTGTTGAGTAGGTAGTGTAGTACCTTTTTGTTAACCATTTTGATTTTTGTTAGGGCAACGATTTGCATAATGGTCACCCCCACAAGTAAAGCATCTCCAATGGGTCCTTTCTTATCTGAAGTCTTCCCATAGTTATCCTTACTTCTTTTAAAGTTGTCATTCTTCTTCTCATTGCTAGATCCACCTTTGCTCTTCTGAGATCCCTTATCTTTTCTATTATTATCATAGTTCTTTTCATATTTTTTCTTGTAGGTTTGATTGTTAGGAGTTCCATTAAACATCTTGTGACTTCCATCATGATAGGCTGAGATGGATTTCATCTTTTGCTCCTACTTGATCGCCTTCTTGTATACTTGATCCATTGTTATAGGACCATGTACATCCACTTCACCACCAATTTGAGCATTTAAGCCCATGATGAATTTTTTGATCATGAATCTCTCATCCTTTTGATATTGTGGAACATATTTCAGGAATCGAGTAATTTTTTCTCCATATTCTACTACTGTCATATCTCCTTGTCAGAGATTCTAAAAATCAGTCAATTTCTGATCAAAATAGAGTTGTGGTAACCATCTTTTTCAAAAGAGTTCCATGAACTCATCCCAAGTTACCCTTAGAGAGCTCAGATTCAATTCCATCTTTTTATTCATCCACCAAGTGGACGCTTCTCCTACCAGTTGGATTGCTCCCCGTACTACCTTGGTCACCTCTGAGTAATTTCTTATCTCGAAGTACTTTTCCATCTAAATTAACAAAGCTTCTGCAGCATCTCTAGTTTTTGTCCCATCAAATTTTGGTGGAACAACCTTTTTCATATCCTTTGAAAGCTCCAAGGTTAATCTATCCCTTGCCTCTTTATGAGGTTCGATACTTTTACTTTGATCTTCATGGTTTTCTCCACTCTCATCATGAGAGTTTTCACCTCCCCCTTCAATATTCCCTTTATCATCCACCTTCTTGTCTAAATCACCCAATCTTTTCTTAGTTTCCTCATGCATGGTTATGATTAGGTTCAACTTATCATTTGGCAAGTGGTTTTCCTTTTCACTTTCTCCTTGGTTAGTTCTTGTTCGCACCATGTTTATTGATTTCTCACACCTGAGAATATTGAGTTGTCTATTATTTCAAGATTATAATGTAACCCATTAAATTTAAGCATAAAACTCAAATTAAACAATAGTTTGGCACAAAAACAACTCTTTTATTTATAATTTCTTTTTCGAAAGTAAAGAGTTGCCTTCTTTTTTACAAGAAATGACTTTAAAAGTCATGATCAAGAGGATTATATCCCTTAGACTCATTTTCAGATACATAACCATGATGTATATAACCCTCTAACTCACTATCGAACCTAACTTCTATGATCACAATAGTTGAGTGTATGCGGGGGTCTTGCCTAACCATAGTTATTTCCTCATCTTTAACCCTTTCCAAGTACTCCTTTCTCACTCACTTGATTCAAGTTAAGGAAATCACTAGATTTTTAGTATCACTCAACCAAATGTCACTCTCATCATTGGTTCCCTCAAAGGTTTTGATAATGGCCTCACATTCTTTTTTAGATTTAAGGAATCGTTGGCTTGAATTAATAGACTTTCTTCCTGTCATCTTAAAATGTACCATCCTAGCACATAAATTTTCAAACATTAGCTAACTGCATAATGTTTACTATAGGCAAGCATAGTGGTCTCATAAGCTCTAGTGTTGAACCTGGTAGCTCTAATACCATATGTAACATCCACGTTCTAAAACACATAGTCAATCCAAAATTTTACCATAGATTAACTCAACAAGGTAAAAGAAATGAGATGGAGAAATTTTTTTTCTTTATTCAACAAATAATCAAGTAACTACAATTACAAGATTTCTCGTTACAAAATACAATAAACTATATTTTCATTGTCAAGTACAATGTTTACAAAAGTAAATCAACTATAAATATAAACTTTGGAATGTTTACTGCTTCTAAATATCTGAGATCTTTATCACAAGTCTTGGCATGTTTCCTACTTGGAGAGAGAGCATCTTTCTAGTGATTTACCTCCAACCATAGACTGGCAGTCTCCCACACATCTTCCACATAGGAAGTGGCCCTACCCTTCACAAGGAATATAGACCATACGTGACTAGTGGTTATTTGCCTTTTTTGAGTACATAGTGTTGTATTCTACTTAACTCTATCAACCATACAACCCTAGATACCCTCTAGCTAAGTATGATTTCTAATAGGATGAGTAATATAAATATAGTGAACCAACAATGCATGCAGCAAACAAATGCATTACTTTGCCTGAAGATTTTAAATATAAATATCGTTCATATGAACGTAGTCATTGTGTTCACCCAACCCTACTTGACGAGGATAATGTCATATTCATGTAGTTATTCACCCTAACTATCTTTAAATAATTGGTTTAATCATCATGACCTGATAATAGTCTACTTAGACTTATTTAAGTCTAACTGACATTAACCTTGATTTGGTTCTAATTGACTCTAGGGTTTTTAGACAACCTTTGAGTAATACAATACTTCTACATTATCATATCTCATTAAAGATTATAATAGACCTTTGGTTTAACCCAACCATAAATAGTTTAATAATAAATCTTGCTAAGGTATCTTTTATTCAACAAGAATATGAATACCTATTCAATTAAACCACACGTGGTGCCATTTCTCATCACTACATAAATGTATCCATATATGCTTTATGCAAAGTTATTTCTATATAGACATGGTCTATTTCTACAAATTGGTCTACTATAGGTTGAACTTGTCACGATTCTAGTATAGATAGGAGAAGATGTTTGACTCTTTATCCTATTCATCTAACTATCATTAGTTATTCTATCATTTCAAAATGATACCTCATAGTCACCATAGATCACCAAGAATCTAGGTTTCTTGGATAAGATATCATTTAGACAATGCATAGAAATGAAAACCAAATTTGTTTCAAATACAATTTACTTTACTAAATACTTTATTCTGTATTACTCTTGGTTGGAGAGTTTACTAACGAAAACCTTTACACTATTCTCTTTAAGAGTTTAATACACATTTCACCTATGATAAGAATAGTCGACTTATTTCTAAAAGATTGCTCTTCTCAACTGAGCAACTAGTTTTCTAATCGATAAAAGACTATAACAGTTTCTATGAAAGTTCGTATCTACATATAACTTGAACAATAGAAGAGTCTACCTATCATTTGAAGATAGATGTAATATCAACTCACTGTAATTATTCAAAACTAATTTCATTGCAAGAACTTGCATCGGCCCTTATCAGGATAAACGACGCTTGTCAATTTTACTAAAACTCAAATACACCATCGACTTAGACAAATAAGTCACAACGATAGTATTTAAGTCAACACAATTAGCTTATCACATCACATTACATAGTTTTCATATAACACTAATAGAATAACCAAACCTAGTTAAACGATTGCTCATAACAACCATTCATTATGATTATCTGTCTTATAAAACAAACATACATGAATATCTACCTAAAAATGTTGGCTTACTGAGGTATATGGGCCAGTGATAAGCTATTATGTTCATCCCAGATGACCACATTCTTTCTTAACCTTTACCATCTTCCTCACTTCCCGCTGCGAACTTCCTTCTACCTCTTAACCAGACCTTCCAAAACAAACATAAGCACTTGCCAGAGATGCCATCAACTATCTAAGTCATGGCTTTAAGAGCTCAAAAAAGACTCATAATAAGTCATCCTATCCATTTGCTCCCACTCCAAACAGTTCTCAAAACTCATTAAAATCCAATGGTAATGCTAAACAGTTTGACTTCAAAACTCAGCTAAAAATGTGTAAACATTAACAAATGTTAATGATCAAAACATCATTTGAGGAGATCAATGATGGTGGTTGAGTTATCTGCCACTTCTATACAAGACCACCAACTCTAAAAACTAACTTAAGCGATCGGTTACTCTTAATGAGTAAATTTGAACCATCATGATTTAAACATTTAAGGCTTTCCTCAAAAAATTCCTATGGTTGCTCAACTTAAAACCATACTATTATATCATGAGGTATTTCCTCATTCGACTCATTTATATATATTTTTATTAAATCAAATATTATTTATATATCATTATCTCTATTTGATTTTATGATTTAATCAATAACGGAATAATACTAAAACAAAAGTTACAGATAATGTGATTGAGTTGAGCTAGTCTCCTCATCACGATCCATCGACAAAGCATGTCATCTTAACTCGATGATAAAGTCTTAATGTTAAGAATGGGTTAAAGCACTACAAATGACTTAGTAATAATATGACAACCTTCTTATGTCAATTACATCATAGTATTTATGTTAAACGTAAATAGTCGTAAATGAAACTTAATGACATTGTTAATGTTATTAACAACTAAGATGACTTAATAAGACTAAGAAAGATTGTAAAACAATATCGATTACCAGTCGATTAGGTTCAAAAAGTGAACTGACAAGAAAAAGTTTACCTCTTACGACACATTGGTTCACATTTTCGTTAAATACTTTAACTCGGTTTGGAAAATAAACCACTCATATCCTGAGGTCTATATCTCTCTCCTGGAAAGATAGTATCTCTCTTCTCTGAGAGTCATCTGGTAACTTGAAATCCTATTTCACTTGTCACCAAACAATATGTGATCAGTGCATCATTATCCATTTAATTCAACTAATAAATCAAATCTCATAATACAAATATTAAATCAATAACAACATAATCATTCTCTTGATTTCAAAAATGACATTCAATAAAAACCATGTTTTTCCCTTGTCATTAATCTAAAAATCACAACAAATTTACTTATGTCCAAGTAAAAAGTAAAACCAAAGCAAGAAAAAAATTGGGGATGTAACATAAATTGGTTTTCAAGGAAATATCTTTAGAGATTTTACAGTTTAGATCCATATAAAGAATTGATCATGGACTAACATACATAATCCTAAGTATGGTTTGACCCATCAAAGAATGTAATTAACTATTAGAGGGAAGACACCAACCAAAAGTGAGGGGTTGGATTTTCTCATAAATAGCCTATGGGACATCAATGCTTACTAGATTGGATTCGTGAATGAAATATGCTTCCACCTAAAAACCAAACTACAATTTACAAAATCAAGGAACTAAAGAATGAGTTACATATTAATCAGGTTCTCTTGTCTACAACTACAAGGGAAATTTTCATGGGAGACAATAGTACTTAATTCATACAAAACACAATATAATTAGTTACAAATTGATATGTATTTAGTTTGGAAGAAGCTTACAATATAAATAAATAATTTAGAGTATGTTTAGAGGAAATTCATAATTGTTCGGATGATATATAATTTTTCCTTCCTATGGAAATTGTGTTAGAGCCACATTTTTCATTAACTACCATTAATTATGACATTATGGACTAATTTAGAAGTTACTTAATCATGTTCAAGAAAATTGAGAATGATTATACAATATAAATTATAAGATTAGCAATTTTTAGACAATTTCCTTTAGTTAGTTGTCTCTATTCCTCCAAAAGCCATTGGTGAATCCTCAAATTTTTAAACGAGAACATATATATTGTCTAGGCTCATTTTGAGAACTTTGTGTCCTACTATATCTTCTTGGATGATCTAAAATAAGCTCAAAGTTCATCTATGTTTTATTTCTATAGTCATATTAGGATGAGGTGAATTTGTAATTCTTCAAAATAATATTACTATTGGAAACACAAGTTTGTATCATGACCATGACTAGTTCTTGGTTAATCCCACAATAGTGGGTCCCACTTGTGGGACATCATATCTTTTTCTAAAATCACAATATTTTTATAAAAATAATGATTTGAGAATAGAGAGGTTCCATCTAAGTGGGTTTTATTGAAGGGGATTAGATAAAACCCCCTTAGATAGAATCCTCCTAGGAATAAATAAAACCCAATAGAGAGTCTCTTCCTCACCTATCAAAATGCTAACAAAAAAAAAATTCTTGAACACCTTTTAGGGGATGAAATGGCGTTGTTTACAAATACCATTTTGTAAGTATGTATCACTTATTATTTCCTTTCCAAATACTATAATATGTATTATTCTTTCTTTAATATTATATTTTAAAATAAAAATTATAATGAATGTAGTTCCATTATGAAAAAACAATGACCTCTATTCAAGATACTAGGAAAAATAACAAACATTCGTAGAAAATATTCAAAAATGTGTTGTACTCCACATAGATGTCCTTGTTTTAATAAAATAAGAAAAATTCAATTTTTATATACATTCTAAGAGAAATGTGTGACGAAATAACATAGGTCTAAAATTTTTGTTAGTACCAATTCAAAAATTAATAGTAAATAAAATTATTTAATAAAAGGTTACCAAAAAATATCCATGGACTATATAGTGGACTTAATAGTATAATTCCAATAAATCATGGATTTTATTTTAATTGTTAGTGAAGGTTATGTATTATGAAATAATGTAACCCCATAAAAATAATAAAAAATTTGATTATAAAAATATAAATAATAAATAATAAAAATAATTCTTAAAAAAAAAAAGCTTGAGTCTACATAGAAAATTCCATATCTCATTAGTTTACATAATCCTTAAATTCTAGACTATTTGTTCCCTATATTTGAAACGAATTAGAAAGTGTTGAAAAAATGTTGATGTTGCATGTCCCACTTATGCCAAAATGTGGGACATGAGATTGACATGTGTGTGTGTGTATATGATTAAATTTCATCTGCAAAATTCAATTTTCTTCCCTTAAAACCAACCCAATTATTAGGCCTACTTTTCTAGTTGGCCACCCTCACAAATTGGGTTTTTTTGTTTCACAAGAATTTTAGAGAGGTGCATGACAATTTGAGTCTTGGTCAATCTTATTAGTGTAGATTTTTGGGCTTCCTATGTAATTATATAAAAACCTCCTCTTATATCTTCTTATGCATCACTCCTTACAATCTTCCACATTCATTACATACAATAATTAATCACTTACTAGAACTAAACTCATACATCACACATGGATACACATCCTTATCCACTTTATATTGAAAACTAACTAGACTCAAACACATAAAGTGGGAGGGCTACGACCAATCCAAAGAACCAGTGAATATGAGAACACCTCGGTGAAAAAGCATACACTATCTAGCTATTAACTAAGATAGTTCTCATCTCCCTTCTAGAAGGATGATCATTTTCTAGCTACCTATCCCATCAAGATGATCTTTTTTGTAATAAAATTTGTGGAGGTTCATTCTTGACACAAAGGAAGTTAAACAGTTCAACTGAGGCCTAAAGACTGATAATTTTTTTTCTATTTCTTTCTTGCCACCTACAACCTATGGTATTTAATTCATGGAGTGATCCTTATAATTTTCTAACATGCATGTTGCATTTACATAGATTATACTCAAATATACATGGGTTATGTAGGACAACTGACATCACAAGACACACAATTTTACATGGAGAATATTACCTTCATAAACCTAAGACCAAGCTTCAACATAAGAACATACCTTAGCAATATCTTATTCAACACCCTTATTGTCTCACTCTTCACTTCTCTACTAACAAGACTATTCTATGCATGAATGATTAAATAATCAATAGGGTTCATTATTTAGTTCCTCCTAACATTCATATAGTTCTTTGATGATCCTACTTAAAATTTACCAATCAATTTGGGTGGCACATTAACTCAAAATATTTACTAGGATTTTTATCCAATTTTGAAATCATTCAATTTATTAGATAAACTGAGTAATGCAAGTCCTATCTTCACCTAAATGGCCTATCTTATGGTAGTGTATTTTAGTAGGAAATTACAAACCTTCCTTTGCACAATAAATCCCTCGTAAATCCAATCTAAAATAGTTTGAGAAAAATAATCTCAAGCTATATCTTGCAACTTATATCTTCCAATAAGATCACTCATTTTGTCTTCTCAATTCATACCTAACCTCTATGTTCCTCCTTTATTGGCTTGCTTATGCACCATCACCAAGCATCAATAAAAGTTTTCCTATGAAGCTATATACTCCCTTCTACTCGATTGATTTGGTCCACATCAACAATTTATCTACTCACCCAACAACCATTAAGGCATTGAGTTCCATAAAAAAGAAAATTCAAATTTCATTATCAAGATAACATTACTCTAAAGCATTTTAATAATATAATAATCTTTTTCAATTACCACTACTTGTGTGATTATTTTGAAGATATATGTTAATCCTTGGCCACTATCTTAATCTAACTTAACACTTATGAAACATTGAATCATTGGGAAATATAGATAATGGTGGGAAAAGGGCTCTACATGTTGTTCAAGGGTTCTGGTTCCCCTCTATGAACTTTGTACAAAGCCTTTCTCGGTTACGACATTAGTTCCCTTGGTTATATTTTGTCTACAATCTTCGTAGAATCTTCATTGTCTACCTGCCAGTTGAGATAGCTTGAAGTATCAAAGTCAGTTTTATTTTCATGGTTATTATTCTTATTTTCCTTGTTAACCCTTGATGTGTTAAATATAGTGGGAATAGAAATTATAGATTTTTTATTTCTGCATTGGTTTTCTCACCCGGGGGTCTGTGTCCTCCTTTGGCTTGGCACATGCGAAGGGAAGCGAAGGAGCACGATCCTAGCTGAGGCATTTACTCCTCGGCATTAGTGATTATGGCAAATGCAGATGGTAATTCAAATAAGGAATTTGGGCAGAATGGAAGAGCCAATAGTGCATGAAAATCTTTTAAGGAGGCTATGGATTGTGATAATGCCACCCCTCCACCCCAAGATGCATGCTTCTCAGCACAAGAGGTTGGAGAGGAGGGCGTCGAAGGTAGCAGGAGTGGTAGGAGAGAACGTGGAGAGGCTGCAAGGGAGAGGGTCAAAGGTAAGCAAGTTGGTGTGCCTCGAAAACTCTTCCTTCAACCCAATGCTGGTATGTTGTGGGCGATTAATGCAGAAGAAAATAGACTCAAGAATGTGGCTCTATTTTTTATTTCTCTAGATTGTAACAAATTGCCTTGTAGAATTTTTTTTGATAATTAGTTATCTTCACTTTGGGGGAAAAAATTGGGGGTCAATATTTCATTTTGTAGAATGATTTCTAAAGGGGTTTTTGTTATTATACTCAAAAATCATGGAATGCAAAAGAGAATTTTGGGAAAGGATATGTGGAATGTTGGCAATTATCTATTTCGAGTTTTTTCATGGAGTCCTAATGCGTCGATGCAAGAACTTAAATTATGTTCAGTCCCCAAATGGTTGTTAATTAAGGATGTGCCCATTCAACTCTGGCCTTTCTTAGAGAATGTTATAGAACCCATTGGCAATATTTTGAGAGTTGAAGACTCTCGGGTCACTCTATCGCACATGGATGCTAGGGTATCGGTCCCTATTAAGTCAGGGATTGCTATCCCAAAAGTGCTATATATAAACCTAGGGAGAAAATTTGTTGCTTGTGAAGTAACTGGTCTCAGAGGGCTTAATCCATGCTTTCTATGTAAAACTGATGGACACTTAAGAAAAAATTCCCATTGATAAATTCCAAAAGTAGAAAAATCCAGTTTGAAACTAGTGGTGATTACAAGGTTGCATCTGGCTTGGGGGTCTCTGGACATAAGGTAGTCTCAGATATTTCTATTGAGAAGGACTCTCTTCTGGCACCCAGATCTATGTTGTGTCCAACCCCCCAGTCTCCCCCTCTTGTGCTGGAAGGTTTGATTAGGGAAGTTAGCAACAATTTTGAAAAACTCAAGTTAGAGGATGTGTCTTCTTAAGTTATCCCAAGTGCCTCTCCTGAATAGGTTGCATCCACACATCTTCTACTCCCTCTATGAATAGGGTTAATATGGTGCTTGGGGAATCTAATACTTTGGAGGTTGCCTCCTGCAGGGTGAGGTGCTTTCTCTACCTCCTATCCTAAAAATAAATGTGTTAAACTCTATGAGCCCCCTTGTGGGGGAAGAGAAGGTTGTTTGGGACCTGGTTATTAAGAATTATGAGAGCCCTATTGAGACTAGCCTTGTTCAGGCTATAGTAGGGATGGACTTCCAATGATGGAAAGAAAAAAATAAACTCCATAGCAGGAAATATTGGTCAGGCCCCTGCTAAGAAAAATACACACCAATTGGCTTTGATAAAGATTAGAGAAGATATGTTGGTAAAGAAGTTGGGTGATCTTGTCAATGAGATTGGGCTTCCTGCTCAGTTGCACTCCCCAGATCAGCCTAAGGTCAACTCTGAAATCCTTGAAAAGGTAATTATGACTGATCATGGTGTTATCTGTGAAGTTAATGAAGTTGTTGAATGTCTCAAAGGGGAGGGTGGTAGGAAAAAGAGAAAATATGCCAAAAAAATAGTGAATGAGGTGAAGAGAGTTAAGGGGGGGAAGCTCCCTAAATGTTTTGACACTATGGGGGTATCAAAAGAGGGTGCCCCATGAAGCTGTAGTTGAATTTGCACTCTGTTTTCATGAAATACATGAGCTAGAATGTGAGGGGGCTAGAGACCCCTGATAGGAAATATATAGTGAGGGATCTTGTCAATAGACACAAAAATCTAGATTTCTTAATGCTGCAAGAAATCAAAACTGTGAATTTTCAATTAGATAATACTCTAAGGTTTATATGCAAGGATTCTATTAAAGTGCATACTTGTCATAATAAAGGCAAAGGTTGTACTACTATCCTCATTAATCCTGGTTGGGGTACTTTTGTTTCACAAACTGGGATTTCTCTGTGTAATAGGGCTGCTTGGGTAAGCGTTGATAAGAATGGAGAAAAAATTGGTGTTTGTTCTATTTATGCCTCAAATGATTATAATGAGAGGGGCTCTTTGTGGGATTGGCTTGTCTCCAATCTCCCTAAAATTCCATGATGCAAAGCCAGTTATTGGAATCGGAAAAGGAGGCGCAGGAGAATCCCTTTGATGAAGGTTTGGTTACCTCAACGTGTGCCATTAAAAATAATCTCAAGTGTTTTGAAAACTTGAGAGCTCTTAGAGCCAAAAATAGGGCCAGACTTAACTAGGTTAAGGATGGTGATAGAGGATCTAAATATTTCTTCAACATTTTGAGAAACAAATTTAAACAAGAGCATGTGGAAATGATTTTAGAGAATGGTACTGTGTATACAGATCAAAATGGTATTAACGAGGTTTTTTAAAATTTCTATGAATACTTGTTCAAAGCAGAAGATGGGGATTTCAGTTGTTGTGAGGCGCAGAAGCTTTGTGTTAATATCTGCCTCAGGAAAATTCATGATGAAATGGCCAACAAGCTGAAGAAGAGCATTTCCAAAGATGAAGTTAGAAATGTCATTTTCTCTATGAGCTCCAACAAATCTCAAGGGATCGATGGGCTTTCTATGGAGTTCTACAAAGTCAACTCTGATTGGGTGGTAGATGATCTATTGGAGGTTTATGAAGAGGCTATTGAAAGAGGTTCCTTGGCCAAGGAAACAAATAGAGGGGTTATTAAACTATTGCCTAAGGGAGGGGATAAATCCAACTTGAAGAACTGGAGACCTATTACTTTGCTCAATGTATCTTATAAGATTATTGCCAAAGTGTTGGCAAGAAGGCTATTAGATATTTTGCCAGCAATTATCAATGTAACACAAATAGGGTTCGTAAAGGGAAGGTACATCCTGGAGAATTTGTTGACTAACTAGGAAGCAAGTCATTGGGCTAAGGAATCTGGATAAAATGTTGGAATTCTTTTACTAGAATTTGTGAAGCCTACAATAGAATAGAATGGTCTTTCATAATTTGTGTGCTACAGGTCGTTGGATTTCCATGGGAATTTATTAAAATGGTGAAAATATTTTTCATTGATGCATCTGCTCAAATTGAGGTAAATGGAGAGCTTACTGACTCATTTCAAATGGGGAGATCAATAAGACAAGGGTACCCCTTGGCACCAGTGCTATCTGTTATTTCTTCTAAAGCCCTTTACTACTTCTTAAGAACGGATAAAATTCCTAGAATCTTCAAAGGTATTGATCTCCCTGATGGATCCCCCCTATTGAATATGCAGTTTACAGATGACACTGCCATCTATCCGGTCCTAAAGGAAGAGAATCTAAATAATTTGAAAATTGGATTGGGTAAATTTTGGTAGCCTCAAGGGCTAAAGTCTCCTTTTGCAAGTCGACTCTCCTAGGTTGGGATAATTCCCTGCCTGGGTAGTTGAACTTGGAGGTTTGGCAATGGGGTGGGCCAAAGAAACTGGTTAGATTCTTAGGTATCCCATTTTCCTTGGATTCATCTCTAAAGCAAATGTGGGACTGGCTGTATGTGATAATAGAGATTAAACTCAAAGGGTGGAATAGACAGACTCTATCCGTAGAAGGAAGGTTTCAAGTTTGTCAACAAATTCTATCTACCTACATAATGTTTTATGCCTCAATGTGGCTATTTTCTAATTTGCAAATAGAATGTATTCAAAAAGTCATCAAGGCCTTTCTCTGGTCTGATGGAAAAGGCAAAAGTAAAAGGCACTATGTGAATTGGAAATGGTGTTATGTTGGGAAGGAGCTAGGAGGTTTTGGTTTGAAGGATCTTAAACTACAAGGTATGGCATTGCTGGCAAAATGGATTGTTAACTCATTAGAAGGTAATGAGCCCTAGAAAGTGTTAGTTAGGAATAATATCAAATTGGCTAAACTAAGGAAAAGTCCAGGATGGTGTAATCTACACTTTCATGATTACCTTTTTGGGGATTTCAAAGTTAAACCTGCTGGGTCTGTGGTCTTTTCTTGTATTGGGAAAGCTTGGGAAAGTATTGGGAGATTCATTTCTTTTCCTACAAGTGGTGAGGCCTCATTTCAGTGGGGTGCTCATAACTCTATCTGGTGGACTCTTAAACATAACAATAGACCTCTTGCTCTCATTCAGGGATGCTCTAGTCTCAAGAGGCACAAACTAGGCCTTTCCAACTTCAATGATTTGCTAGATGATAATGGTTGTAAGAGATGGGGAAAACTAAAAGAAGAATTTGGTCTGAAAGAGTCTCAAAAAACAACATATTTAGTGCTAGTAGTAACTTACTCAAGTGATCCTGGTTAGTCAGTTTTGTTGAGTGGAGGGATTTGGTTGAATAAGCTTTTTTGGAAGGATGGTTACAAACTGGCAGTGTGTGAATCTAGAAGGATCTACAGGATCCTCAGTAACACTAATCAAATCCTAGAGCACTGTGCCAAGTCTTGGAGTTGTGTCTTTAGTTATAAGAAGTTAAGTCAAGTTTTTAAGTCCTTTTGGGGTAGGTCTTTGGAACCTAAGAAGGGGTGCTTCAGATGGCTCTTGTTGTTAAATAAACTTCCTGTAGAGGTTAATAGCTATGTCTATAGATTATGTAATGTTTTTGAGTCTTGTGATCACATTTTTTTCAAATGTCCCTATGTTGTTCAAGTCTGGAATCTATTTTTGGGGAATATTGTGGATCGGTCAGTGTGTAATTCATTGGAAAGAATTAGAATTTTACTTGGTTTTATTTCTAACTTTGATACCAAATCTAATCTTTTTTGGCTAGTTTTGACAACTGAATTTTTATGGGCATTGTGGAAAAAGAGAAATGTGGATCATTTCCAAGATAAACCAAGATTGCTTACTGGGTCTAATATGAGACTCACACAAATTTATTTATATGTATAGGTGGCTGTTACAGTGGAAAAATAGCTAAAGGCTATGGCTAAGGAGACTGATTATGAAGATCTTTTAGAGCCTATGGTCGCTGATGATTTGGTAGAATAGGGTTTCCATGATTTTAATAGGACCTGCGAATCCTTCAATGCAAAAATGGAGCTTCTACATTAGGATTTTAGAAAAATGGTCATATCAAGGAAGGCAAGTAGTGGAGGTAGATCAAAGAGTTTATGCTATCTCACAAGACACTCGGCCTGTTCTTGAGAACTAGAAGATATATGTTGATGATGATGGTAGCATGCACTTTGAAACCAATGTTGACACTGAGACTGCATCTATGGATCTCTGTGAGGCTGCTCCTTTGTCCCAGTATGATCCTAATGAGGATTTTCAAGAACTTGAAGATGTAAATTAGGTCTCATCTTTTTGTCATTATAGTCTTATAGTTAGTTTTAAGCAGCTCCTAGACAAGTGATGT
This sequence comes from Cunninghamia lanceolata, assembly GCA_027924645.1. Classification (NCBI taxonomy): domain Eukaryota; kingdom Viridiplantae; phylum Streptophyta; class Pinopsida; order Cupressales; family Cupressaceae; genus Cunninghamia; species Cunninghamia lanceolata. The sequence continues at coordinate 5,500,820 of BSBN01001006.1, forward strand.
GATTTGATATTATGATCTTATGTAATATGTAGTAACTAGTCTAGAGATCTCTTTTGGTGGTCCCCTTGGCCACATATATGTATAGTTTCTACTCTTTTTGGTAATATTATTGAACTATATTCAATCCAAAAAAAACATTGAATCATTGCTCTTCATTTAGAGACATATATTAATTATCAAGATAAACTATAATTTATAATTCATTCAAAAACATAATATTGTTAACAACATTCAAATTTATAATTTATAAAGTCCTTAGGGTTTTGTCCAATCACCAACCCTAGCCAAAAATTAGGAATTGGTGTGGGATTACACCATTCACCCTATAGGGAACTTCATCCTTGAAGTTTGGGATTAAAAATAGGTGTTGGTATAATTGTCCTATCTCTTGAGTTTCCTCCCATTTTGCTAAATTAGGCCAAGTATCATCCCAATACACCTTCAACATTGTGCTCTAGAAGTTGAAGCATGTGTTGTTCTAAAATTTATATTCGTTCTAGTTAAATGTTGTTGTGCAATACCCATCTACAAACATAACCAATCAATTATATATGTCGGATTAGACCTTAGGGCCATAATTAGGTATTGGGGGTAGAGAGGGTGATTATATTAATATATTTTTTGAAGTATTTGGGGTAAGAGAGTGTAAGGGATTTGCAAGTTTGGTTGAAAAGATAGGAAGCTAGGAAAAATAATTATAAATTTATATTTATATTTCCTTAGTTTTATCTTTCAAAAGGACACAAAGAGGAATTGGTTATGTTATTAATGTGGGGATTGCATATAGAATTGTTTAATCCTGAATGGCTAAAATGATGAAAGTGCTTATACACCATATAGGAGATAGAAGTTTGTCTTCGAAAGAGATATTTTACCTATGCAAACCTTTGAGGACAATATATAAGGTAAATGGGAGAGGATTCTCCTTGTTGACATCCACTAAGAGGGTCTCATATATAAATTTAGCCTCTCACTTGACAACACTAAGAAATATTCTTTACCTTTTTACCATTTAAAAATAAATAAAATTATAGATTAATAGATACCTTATTTAAAAGATTGCAATATGGTAACACAAAGATTAAAAAATCCAATTTTGATGGGTAGATATGAGATGGATGAACAATTATAATTCTAGTTTCATGTTGTTTACTCCATGGAAAAGTATTATTTATGCTGAGAGGCAAGCCTAGAGGTGTTTACAATGGCATGTGTGTACATTTTTATTCTCACGATTTAAATTGATGTCTCCCAACCTGTCATAACCAATTTAAAAATAATTTAAACTATTTAATGTTTTGGATAGAGGGAATACTTTCCCCACTATCCAAAGCATTCAGATTGTCGTTCAAATGTTGTGGGTAGTTAGATTTTGTGTTGGACTCGAATCTTCTCACCAGTTATAGATTTGAGGTTCCTCTATTTGGAAAAACTAGGACAAGATATGTTAGTGATGAATTCTACAATGATATAGTTAGTGGAGATATGGTTTCCAATGGAAAAAAATGGTCTGATAAGTGTTCGGTAGCTTTGAGATCAACATCCAGGAATCCCAGTCCTTCTCAGACTCCTCTTCCCAAGATTGAGTACAAGACCTTGGGAAATAAATCTCCTTTGGCCCTAGAGCTTAGGTATTTTGATCTTATTGTCCAACTATGTTGAGTATTAAATCTTTTAATTTTCTGCATGCATCGCTCAAAATTATGACAGATCCATATGTAAAAATGCAACCCCTACCTGCACCCAACCAGGATCAGGATCCAGAATGAAACATACCCAAACCTGTTAGGTAACAAGGATTGAACCGCTAACATAGGTTTTTTATGAGATTGTTTAACTCCGCATGATATTTCTATAACTTAAGTAGGCATGTAACCAAGTACTATGTTTTATTTATTGATACAGTAGTTCATCTTTTTAGGGTACTGTCCATTGTCTTTCTGGCTTATACATGCTTGCCAATTTTATTGCCTTTGGAATGGCCAAAGTGCATATCTTTCTGTACATTGCTATTGTTATCATGCTTTCACTGGATGCATATGCTAGCTATTTCCATACAGAAATGCAAAGGCGGTTCAACATCAAGGTAATGAGAAGTATTTTATAAATTTAAAATTTAGGATCATAAGAAATGTGATGGTTTCATGGAAGCTAACAAAGGGAAGACATTCTTATTTCCTAGAGAATCTGTGCATATAGTTTTCTTTTTCACTTATTGACATGCATTAATTGTGGTATGGACACATTTTTTATTTTTTAATGCAGCATACATGTGTACATGCTTAATTTTACTATGCTCTGACATTTTCTTGATTCACATGTTTGCAGGGTAGTGACAGTGTACTAGATGACTGCATGCATTATCTATTGTGTTTGTCTTGCAGTCTCTATCAGGTATGCTACAAATTTCACTTTCTCATATTTGTCTCATTATAGCTTTTGAAGTTTATATTGATTGTTTATCTTCATTTGTGCATAGGAAGCAAGGACATTGGAAATAAATAATGTCGAAGATGGCGTATGACATGGTAGAGGTGATACAATATTGGTCGGAAACTATAGAGAATATCAGAAATCATCTATAGAGCTTCAGTAGCCTTCTGTAGTTATAGTGTCACCCGAGGCCTATTGTATGAACAAAAGTGAACATGCATGAAGTAAATTGTTTGATCAATCAGAGCCTTTTGTTGGACTAAAACATGATTCTTTTTTGTAGGAGCACCTATATTTGAGGTGGTTATTTGTATTTTTTGTAAGGGATTGATGCAGATAAATCCTTTTAACATTTTCTCTTTTCATGAAAATTAGTAGGAAGAGTAAATCTATGTAAATTGCTTGGATTTTAATATTAGACATCTTCTAGAACTAAAAGAATATAGAAAATTGAGGGCTAAAGATTTTATCCTATTCTGGTCAATATGTGGGTAGAAAGTTATTTGTAGGTGAAAACAAGGGCTCGACTCCAATTGTTTTCTTTGGTCTTGGAAGCTATGTTGATCATCAAATGCGGAAACAGATGCAATCTCAATATCAAAGCAAATCCCCTGCTGTTAATGGACTGCCTAATCAACCTCCTTACATGCCCCAGTGTAAGAACATGAAAATCAAGTCTTCAACTTTGTTTAGATGTTACCATATGTTTCGAAATACCATGCAATCATATTTATATAATATCCATTTTATGGGAATTCTATAAATTTGGGCGGGAAGGAATCATCAATAGTACTCTTGGATGATACATTTCTTTAGAAGATGTGGTTTGTGTATGGAATAAAGTTTTTTAGCCATGTGTAATTACTCTTTATAATGATTTCATTACACATATGTGTGTGTATGAGGCCTTAATATGACGAGCTAATTAACTTCTATTTCAACCAAGTTGCTATAGTGTGTGGAGCTTTTGAGTCAAACTCACCAAGGACTTGCACCTAGATGGGTGGCCTAACATGCCACCATCCTCATCATGAGGCCACATCAACATTAGAGGTTTCACCCTTTGATAGATACTTAGTATGATATTTTCTCAAAACATTGAAGATTACTGTCACATGGGTTCAAGGTCTAAGCTATATTATAGTCGATATCAGGAATATCAATTTTAGGAGGGAGATACTTAGTCTAACATTTTCTCAAACATTGAAGATTAGTATTACCTGGGTTTAATGTCTGAGCTATAACAATATTCAATATTGGGAATATCAGTTTTAGGTGAGAGATAATTAGTGTTACATTTTTTCAAAACATTAAATAGTAATATCAAATGGGTTAAGGGCTTGAGTTATACTGATAGTCGATATTAGGAACATTAGTTTTAGGTTTGTCTGGTTTCCCTCTTGAGATTTTCATCCCTAGAACTTTGACCATAACTGAGACATCAAGTTTTGAGTGATACCCATCATATCATTTGCAGTTTTGGAAGTCGGAACCTCTTCACAATAAGAAATTGATATCACAGGGGAAAACGATGAAACCTCATTTCAAATTCTAGATATTCCACATTGTAGAATGCTAAGTGTTTTTCATTTCTTTGGTTAGGATGAATCTTCAAACACACTCTTTTAGCTGCACAACACGCATGGACTTTTTGACTTAGAACTTTGGAGGAAATTGAGGCATCACACAGATAATTTTGCACAGTCAGGAATCATCAATAGTACTCTTGGATGATACATTGCTTTATAAGCATTGGGTTCTTGTAGCAGATGTGGTTTGTATATGGAATAAAATTTGTTGGCCATGAAATTGAAAGATGATACACCATACATTGGGAATTATATTTTATCCTCAAAAATTTGGGTTGGCAAGTCCTCAATACACCAAATTAGATGACACCTATACAACTACCCTTATTAGGGAATCCTCAGCCTATTTCGATAAAGAAACCTTGACACAAGGATCATATAATGGACTTCTGGAGCATTTGAATAGTATTGTACATTTGGTATTAAATAGTAATAAATTGTTCTTTAATTTGTGTGAAATTAATTGAATTTTGTTATTGGTAGCCTTTGGTGCTAGTTGTAATAAAGTTGTATGACTTTTATTTATATTCCCCACTTTATCATGTGCCCTATGTTATCCAATACGGTAGATGTCACTTTAAATTATAATTTTTACTAAAGTAATTGTTGAAAATACATTCCCTTTCAACATGTTGTATATTAGTGTAATGCTTATATATATATATATTGTTTGCATTCTTTCAAAACAATAAAGACTAAGTAATTTAGACATTGTTTTAGGGCATTTGGAAATTAATCACATGAAAATGGAATTGTAATTCTCTGCATTGAGATATTCATGTGGGTGAGTGGGATTTGGGGGGGAATTCCATATAAACCTATTCTATTTCAAAAATTTAGAGGTGACAGATTCACCATATTCTTTCTAGGATTCTCATTCCTAGCTCCAAAGCACATTATCTATACTATAAAGCTCAGTATTGTACAACTATAAATATAAGAAGCATAAGTGGTCATTTTTCAAAATATAAAATCTATCAGGTTGTATTGAAACGTGTTTACAATGTCATGTTGCATAGTTATCCTCTATGCTATCATATTTAATTTATAATAATTTTTATTTATTTTTGGTTGTTTAATAGTGGATCACTCAAATCTCTAGAGAAGTATTTATGGAGAAGTATTAAGCAATCTACATTGAATTAGATAAAATGTTTAGATTTTACATTTGCTATCATTTGGTTTGGTAGGTGCACAATGAGATTTAGTTCACTAAGAATAAGATGGGAGGTTGAGTTTGATACTAGATTTAAAAATAAAATAAAATATAGCATTCAAATTGGTTGAATCTATAATTTTTTAACTTAACATAATATGATGACAAAAGTATTATAGAAATTTTAAGAGAATAAGCTCCAAAATAAGTATCATTTTAAGATGAAAAAATGAAGTAGCTAATATAAAATAAAAAAGTAGAAAAAAGTATATAGATTAAAAAAATCCATCTAAACGACAAAGTAAAGTAAGTATAACAAATCTAAAATATTAAAAGATAAAAATTTACTGGAAATGACACATTAAAATCTATTAAATATAAAACTCCACCACTCAACTATGTGGTAAAGGAAAATATTTGTTTTATTTTACTAGAAGAAGATGTTAGCTTTACTTTTAATAAATAAAACAATTTATTTGAATTGTTAAAATACAAATCAATTTACTAAAAAAGGGAAGTTGATATTTAACCTATTAACTTAAACTTCTATACTTAAAAAGTATATTTTAGATATGATACTTTTATAATTTATTTTGTATCTTACACTTATTAATAATACTTAGAGGATAGACAACATGTAGCAATAGTCTTTTTCAATAAGTCAAAAAAAAATAGAATTAGGGTTAGAATTATGATTAGAATTAGAGGGTTAGAATGAACCTTACAAATAGAATAAGGGTAAGGATGACAATTATAGTTAGGGTTAGGATCAGAATTAGCATTACAGTTAAGTTTAGAATTAATGTAAGGTAAGAATTAAAATTAGGGTTAAGGTTAGGGTTAGAATTATGGTTAGGATTAAAATTAGTGTTATGATTCGAAGTAGGGTTAGGATTAGAATTAGATTTAGGGTGAAGGTTAAATTTAGGGTTAGGATTAGATTTAGAATTAGAGTTAGGACGGTTTAGAATTAGAGTTAGGATTATAAGTAAGATTAGAATTAGGGTTGGTTTAAGCTTAGAATTAGGGTTATAGTTAGAATTATTGTTACAGTCTTTGTTAAACCCTAAATGCTTTAATTATAATTAGGAATAGAATTAAGATTAGGGATATAATTATAATTATGATTAAAATTAAGGTTAGGGTTAGAATTAATTTAAACCATAAATTCTTTAATTATAATTAGGATTGGAATTAATATTAGGGATATAATTATAATTATGATTAAAATTAAGGTTAGGGTTACAATTAGGGTTAGGTTTAGGGTTAGAATTAGAATTAAAATCAGAATCAATGTTAGGGATAGGGTTAGGGCTACCATTAGGGATATGTTTAGGTTTAAAATTAGAGTTAGCATTAAAAGTAGGATTAAATATATTAGGAAACTTTAAAATAATTTACTTTAAAATAATCATTCTAATTTAAATTATTTACTGTAATTTAAAATATCAAATAAGTATTCTAATTTAAATTTATTATTCTAATTTAAAATATGAAACTATTTGTGCATAAAATAATAAACATTTATAATAAAATAATAATATAAATACATTATTATAATGTTTACTAATATTATACTACTTTATTATGATTTAAAATTGTTAAAGTATACAATAATTACAATTATAATGTAAAATAAATTCATTAAAAGACCCTCGACATGGATACTTCTCACTTGACATATTCATGTCAAATAGTTACCCTTAAATTTTTTTCATTTATATTTTCTATTAGGGATTAGTGCTAAATTATGCCAATATAAGAATATTTTTAATGTATTTTATTTTCATTGTCTCATATCAAAATTCACTCAAGGTTTTTTTTTTTGGCAAATGGGTGTGATAGTGGTGGAAAGAAATGCTTACTTGAGCTTATGATGAGTATAAATAAATAAGGATATTAAAAATGCCACTAGAAAATAGGTACCTAAGATATATGGTAAAAAAATATATTTAATAGGAACTACATACTAGTAGGGACATTAAAAATTCAAAATGTATGGATAGAAATAAAAACTAGCAATTGCACGAAATTTATGCACAATGGAATAGCCAATAGGGTCTATCAATAGAAGAAGATTTTTTTCATTTGTTGTTATAGATTTGTGTGCATTCTGTATGGAAGTATCCATGTTATATCGTATGGTAACTTGGCAGCAACTATAGAATCAAGGATCCAAATAAACAAAAGAAAAAACATTGAATAAAATATGCAGTGTCTATTTTTAAAGGTATAAATATCCAAGTAACAAGCATCATCCATGGCATGGAATTAGGCCAATAGCCTTTATTGGGAATGGAATTAGGCAAATAGCTTGTATTGCTTTTTGGTTAGATAAAATTACATGCAAGGGAGTCTAAATGTATTCATTTGGCAGACAACTTGCAGAAGATGAATGTGAGTGTGCAATATGTGTTATAAAAGAGAGTTTACAAATAATCAGAGTGTTGTGTGGCTATTCTTCTCTTAACTAGAAATTCTGGCATAAGTAAACCCTAAAGTCATCCTATCCCATGCAAGAAGTAAACCTCAACATTTGAATTTTCACATTCTCAGCATTCTTCTTCGATGCAGAAATTTCCAAACATATATGTATACATACATGCATGGAACCCAAAATCAAGGAATAGTTTGCATGCAAGGTTTACTGGAAATCAGCGTCATACCCAAAGTCATTATGTAAATGACACATAGTTTTATCTTTTACAGTAGGGAATTAGATGCATACCTCCATGGATTCCACAACAGGGCAAATCATGTGACCTCAATTAATACTATGCCCAATAGAATGATTTCAAAAACAATGGTAAACTAAGTGTCCTACCCAACATCATGGTTCTTTAAAACCTCTTTGCATAGCTAATCATCCAGAAGTTCCAAACCCTTGGATTTCATTTCCATAAAAGGCCCATATGCCTCTTTCTCTCTTCCTACATTGCTACAAGCCATGATCAAACTTTCATAGTTATTGGAATCCAATCTAGGATTATTTCCACTCTCCTAAATTAGAAACATATTTGCTTTGTCAAATTCTCCACCTTTTATAAATCCATTAAGAATATGAGTATAAATACCACTTAGAGGTCTAATTCCCTCTTCTTTCATTCTTCCAAGGAGCTGCAAACTGCCTTCAAATTTTCCTGTCTTGCAAGCAACATAAATCATTAAATCATATGTAAATTGTACCCTAGTTTACAAATATTTGTCATTTTGCCAATTTTACTATCACTACGACATTTTGCAAAAAACTCTCCTATCATTTTAATCCTTTTGGCCATTTGGCAATTTTTGTGATCCTTATTTTTTTTTGTCTTCCTGCGCTATGTCATTTTTCAAAATTTCTCATTGTGAGTCTCATTTTTTTACCCATACATTGCTCGAACTTTAGACATATCTCAGTTGCTCCATTGTCTATAGTATTAACATAAAGATTTCATGATTTGAAACAAGTGAGTCTACTGGGGAGCAATAATAAAGGTTTAAAAAGATAAGTTGTTTTCTAAGTATAAATATACTCACCTTGATCTATGTTTGTATAGAGTCTGAAATTGAACTGAGCTTCAAACCCAGTTACACGAAGGAGAAATCAAATGAAAAATTTACAGGAAGTAGATTTCACAATGGCAGCAGTTTGCAGGGTGAATGGGTATATTGATGGTGAGAAACTGGTGATGGTCATGGGCAAGGGAGGAGAGAATGTAAACATGGGATGCCACTTATCCAGACCTCCAAAATGGTCCACATAAAAGTTCAAAATCCTAGAGTACCGATACAAATTCCATAGTTTTTGTGGGCAAACTCCTCTAAAACCAGCATCAATTTCAAAATTGCAGAACACAAAATTCTTTTTTTAAATGCTTTTTTCCCAGCTTCATCTATCGTTTAACACAAAACTCTATATAGTCGTTAATGTTCTTCCCTCTTGTCCACCTCTGCGAAACTCGTGAATCAATTATAGAGCATATATATTTGTTGACTTTCCCAATTAAACGTATTGAGTTTGACAAACACAAAATTTTTGGTTTACCAACACTCCACAGAAAGATGGTAATTCCAGTTTACAGCTGCCATAACACACTCCCCCACAGACATTTATTTACCATAGTGCTCTAGAGTAGGCCTGATGTTAGTGTCTTGAATCATGTAATTATAGTATTTCCACCCTTCATCCGCAAGACCTGCATGACTGCATGCAGAGAGAAGAGCAGTAAATGTAGTGTGGTTGGGCTTTATATCTGTATCTTGCATTTGGCCAAAGAGTTTGATCGCATCATTGCCATATCCATGCATAGCATACCCTGCAATCATGGCATTCCATGTCACTACATCTCCTCCATATAATTTATTAAACACAAGGCGTGCATCCTTTATACACCCGCATTTGGCATACATATCAATAAGGGCACTCTCTACAAAAGCATTAGAATCAAGCCCGCTTCTAATTGAAAATCCATGGATCTCTTTTCCATGTTTTAGAGCTTCAAAGAGGGCACATGCAGGTAGAATACTTGAAATTGTGACAGAATCTACATCCACACCCATTACTTGCATATGTCTAAAGAGTTTCAAGGCCATACCACTTTGTCCATCTTCAATAGACCCTGCAATCATGGGAGTCCATGCAACAGTACTTCTCTGCAACGTTCTGTCAAACACTCCATGCGTTTTCTCAATGGCTGATCTTAAATGTCATCCACTACAATATTTAATGATAAATTCTGGCCAATGAAAAGTTTTCCTATATTTAACACTTTTTGTTGTGAATGAAATAGAAAAATGTTATTGGCTGTTTGACCGATTCAACTCTGAAAATGGATGACATTTACATAGAGCGTTTCTCAATACTCTCACACCTCACATACATACCCATAATTGCATTCTCTACTGCCGAATCGAATTCCAAACCCATTCTCATAACATAACAATGGATCTCCTTACCCTGTTGCATCATAGTCAATTCTGAGCATGCACGAAGAGCACTCAAAATCGTGATCGAACCCAGCTGCACACCTGCCAACACCATTTCTCACAAAAAATCGAGAGCCTTAACCCCATGATTACCACTCTGCGCATGACCTGCAATCATGGCATTCCATGATACTGAATCTCTCTGAGGTATTCTGTTAAACACTCGGCGAGCATCCTCAATACATCCACATTTTGCATACATATCAACCAGTGCATTCCCAACAAAAACATTAGATTCAAACCTACTGATGTCAATATAACTATGAATCTTCCTACCCTGTTCCAAATCCCCCAAACTAGCACAAGCCTTCAAAACAGAAGGAAAAGTGCAAACGTGTGGCTGGACCTTATCTGATTATACAGTTCAATAGCCTTCTCATAAAACCCATCCCGTGCACAAACTCCAATCATAGTATTCCATGAATAAAGCAGTCGGACGATTTCCCGGTGTCGGACGATTTTCCGGCGTCTGATTTTTCGGGAGCAAAAGGTTCCCACTAATAGCCTAATTAGGACTATTTAGGATTTCATGATCACAACTTTATACGATAAGTTTATCATGTCAATCTCTAGATATCAAACACACATCTCTAAAACTAGTACAATGGTGAAAAGCTTGTTGAATGATTTTTTTTATTATGATAGCTTACCATCAATATTCACACTTATCTAGTTATTAATCTATTGATTGTAAACCAATCAAAAGTCAAGATTATTTTTCTTTCTAGGTAAATTTGATTTAAATTTGTACTTTTCCTATGTCAACATGATAAATTTTAAATAAAAAATTATTCAAAAAAGATTTATCTATATTGTCATTGGCTGAAAAAAAATGAGCTCTTTGGAGAGTGGAACAAAAAGCTATAAATGCGGAGAGAATTTTCGTTTGAGAGGATGATGTGGCAAGTAAACAAATTATGAACACAAATTTTGTCTCCCACTAGTTAAGTCATGCCTAAATAGATAGCGATAATTATGAGAGGGAAGAATCATCAGTTTTATGAATTTAATTATTTGCTTCATTAGCTTAAAAATTACTTTTTGTCAAAAGAGACAAAATTATAATATTAATAATACTATTAAAAATATAGGGTTCTAAATTTTATTTTATGGAATTAGATTATTTTTGGGATTTCAATATTATTTACTCAAGAGTTAAAAATCTAATATTTCAATTTTATTTACTAAAAAGTTAAAAATCTAGAGTATCATGAAAAATATTTCACCATATTATTACATTTTTTAATTTATTCTTCAAAGATACAATATTTTAATGTATTTTAAATTATCATACTATTAATATTATTACATTTTAATATCTGAAGTAGATATTTCAAATCTCTATACACTCAACTAGGGCCAGGCTCTCCACATAATACAAATATGTAGACTTTGTAAAGTTTAGTTTTATATTTAAGGAAGTATTTGTGTTATTTAATAGACTTTGTAAAGTTTAGTTTTATAGCTAATTAACTATTTTATTTTTACCAAATTAAATTATTTTTGAAATTTCAATTTTATTTACCCAAGATATATTTCAAAACGAGTTCACATAAAATTTTTCTTATAAATTTAGTTATTGAAATATAATAGTTACAAATTTGAAATATAAACAATTCTTTATCTTTAGAAAAAATTATTATTAAACCACAATATTAGATTAATTAAAATAATTAAAATCATGTTCTCTAAAAGTACTTACTATTATTACTTAAACAAAAAATTAAATGATTAAGATAAAATAGTATAGTGATCTAAATATAAATATGAATATGTTATTATTATTATATTGTGTAATTACTCTTCAAGCTTACAATAATTTAATGCATTTTAAATTGTAATAGTATTCAATATTACTACATTTTAATATGTAGGCAGACATATCTTCACACCCAACTAGGGTTAGGGTTCTACAGATTTTATTTTATAAAATTATATTATTTTTGGAATTTCAATTTTATTTACTCAAGAGTTAAAAATCTAGGATTTCAATTTTATTTAGTTAAAAGTTAAAAATCTATAGTATACATTTTTATTTTTTTCTTTAAACTTACAATATTTTAATGCATTTTAAATTATAAAATTATTAGTAGGAAATATTTGTGTTATTTAATAGGCTTTGTAATATTTAGTTTTATAATTAAGGAAATATTTTAGTCCTATTTTATTTTAACCAAATTAGATTATTTTTGAGATTTCTATTTTATTTACCCGAGACATTTCAAAACTCTTCAAAAATTAATTTTTCAATAATTGGAATCCAATTTGTCTATACAACCAATATCTAATCAACAAAAAAATTTACAACTAAACAAATACTTATACAACTAATAACTAATTAACAAACAAAATTACAACTAAACAAATACTATAATAACAACACTACAAGCATGCCACTAAGTGACACTTGTTATATTTATTTTTAAATGTTAATTTTAATACAATTATTTTAATATAAATAAGACAATAAAAGATTAGAAAAATTTGTATGGTTATATAGAATAACTGTCATAGATTACACACTTATAATACTCTGTCAAAATTCTTACAAACCAATTTCAAAAATAGAAAAAACAGAGATAATACCGTTTCCATTAAAATATATATATATAGAAAAATGATAGAGGATCCAGCTATAGGTACATACGTAGATAATCGATAGATTAAGAGAAAATTTTTAATATTGTAACAATAATTAAAATTATTGGTACTAAATTTATTGGGAGTTACATTGATAATTTTTTTATATAAATGATCATGTTTCGACAGTAGTGCATAGACATAACAGAACATGACATATTAATAGATATTACAATAACAACTTTAGAATTACTAGTGGCCAACAATACCAACGAGTAATCAACTGATCGACATATTAATAGATATTACAATAACAACTTTAGAATTACTAGTGGCCAACAATACCAACGAGTAATCAACTGGAACATAAACTTGGCATTAAACTACAGCCTTCAAGTAAGTAACTGATAACTGAGAAACCAAAAAAAAGAATGTTTATTCTGAAGCATAAAACAGCAAGAGATCCACGAAGGGCAGAATTTCGTTATACTAAATCAATTACTCAGCTGCCACCAAGATTCTTTCTGATTGTCTCCACCTCCGTAACGTTGATCTGGAATGACTTGGCTAAAACATCGTTGGGAATTGCCGGATTGGAAGCGAAAGTGGCCAAGGGAATGGCAAAGGTTCCGGGATTTTGACTGTTAAGAGCCGCTATCACAGAGGCAGAGCTGTTTCCCATGTTCTGGAGAAAGTGTATGATGGCCTTGGGAAACACAAAAACATCGCCTGTCTTGATCTCTGCAGAGAAAAGCTTGTTGTTCGTGTCAACAAAGCCAGCTCTGAGATTCCCTTCCAAAACGAAGATGATTTCAGATGCTCGAGGGTGTGTGTGAGGAGGAAGCACTGCTCCCACTGCAAGATCTACGCGAGCCATTATTATCCCCAATGTGTTTATGCCGGGGAGAACTTCCGTTGTGGCGGCAGTCACACTCGCTCCGAATGGATTGCCTGATGTATTTCCCTCAGTGCTCAAAATGGATGTAGTGAAGTGTTTTGCAGAAGCGGTGGTGGGATTAATACAAGGCAAGCCATTGATAAAAACTGTGGAAGAGGCAGTATCTGCTATGCAGAAATCCTGCAATGGATCTGGATCTGCACTTATTGTGGGCACTAGTAAAACCAAAAGCAGAGGAAGCCAAAAATATGCCATTGTAATTTTGTAGTTTTGAAGGAGAAGAGAGTGAATTACAAGAATATTGAGCTTCGTATATTGTTATATATAGACATACATGCACAAACAGATGATGAACTTTTTAATAATTTGACAATTTCATATTCGTTTTCCTCTCGTTCAAAGTTGAGATAATCTGGAACTCAAATAATAGTTTTCCACCGTCCAAGATGATATATTTTGTGTTCCAATTCAATTATGTAGTTGCGAAATTATAATTTGACAATTTCATATTCGTTTTCCTCTCGTTCAAAGTTGAGACAATCTGGAAATCAAATAATAGTTCCCCGCCGTCCAAGATGATATATTTTGTGTTCCAATTCAATTATGTAGTTGCGAAATTGATCCCCACAAGTGAGGCTTTGACCCAAATCTATGGAAACAAACAACCTGCGTGACTATGACCTATAGCAACCTCTTCAGCTTTGCTATCTATAATGGTGGTATCTATAGATATTGTGGGAGTTTATTATGTAGGGGTTATTCTTTTTATTCAAATTTCTATGGCAAATTTAATGCTTTGAATAAGGATCAAATACATAGGTAAACAATTTTAGATTATGTTAGTATTTCTTAATTTAATGTTTTGAATAAGGATCAAAGACATGTTAAACAATATTAGAATATGTTAATATGTTCTAATTTTAGTAAATGTTGACATAAGATGATGTGATAGTGTTGTTTTACTAATTTGTTAAATTAGGTTTTAGAATGGATTGATTTTGATAAAAATGGATCGATAAGATCTCAAAAGTGAATTAGGATTTTCCTTTCTATACAATGTTCTAGTGTGCAAATCACAATGCCATGCTCATCTTGGCAAGTAACAATTAGTAGGAAGAAGGTTGATTTCGGCCCCATTTTGGAATTTGAATTTGAATGTTCTAAGGTCAAAATAGCAACCACGATTCTAACTTAGGTCCAAATCTCCACCCACAAAAATGGTCTAGGTCAAGGAATTGAATATACACAAATCAAATACAAACTCTTAAAAAACCAACCCAAAAAATTACAAAATATACATTTCTCACCTTTATAAACTTTAATGAAATAAATAATGAAATACACATCTTTTAAAAATATGAAGATGTTAACCCAATTCTATAATTATGTGTTTTTATAATTAAATAAATAAATTAAAAACTAAAAAGGAAAATCACAAATATTTTTTTTAAAGTGGACACAAATGGCCTAAAGAATGTTAATAAAAGAAACATAATCTTTATATGTAATTAATGTGTCCTAGGATAATTAGAATGTTCGATTCATTAGAAGTATAAGTTGGTTTTTCATTGTATATCTAGACAGTCAAATAAATGGGCGACTACCCTTATCATGGAGAGGCTCTCTTGGGTAAGCATATCTTGGAACACTAATTAAATATCATCTATTCCAAATTCTAATGGTTAAACAATCAATAACAATTTTACACATCCACAACAAAAAGTGGTAAATATTTGTCCTATTTTTAATGGTCAAAATTGACTTTTGACTATTGAAGTGGATGATTTTTAAGAATAGCCATTTGGAAAACTGTCTTCTTTTGACTCAAAAGGTTGACTATTGAAGTGGATGATGTTTAAGAATAACTATTTCTAAAACACTCTACTTAAATATCATCCACTTCCATGGTCAAGCAATCAATAGCAAATTTACACCTCATCCATATCAAAAAGTGGTAATTGTTTGTCCTATTTTTATTAGTCAAAATTGAAATTTGACTATTCAAGTGGATGATGTTCTCACAGAATTAACTATTGAAATGGATGATATTTAAGAATAACCGTATAGAAAACTGTCTTCTTTTGACTAAAAAATTGCCATTCAAATTATTACTCAATAATTTCTTGAGAGTCAGGTTGCTCTAAAAGAAAGTTTGTCACACGTCTGTTTGGTGTAAGTTGTAACCAACAATAACTTTCTAGATATCGACTTCAAGCTTTTAGAGTCAAGTTAACGCTACGATTTGACTTGACTCAAAAGGCTAACTAGAAAACGTTGAGAATACGTGCTGAACTTTCCATTTGCACAGATACCGAAACAGTCTCTATTTCCAAGCATACATCAGTGCTTAAATCAATTGTTTGTGGTATTCAACAAGGAAATGTAGGCTTTTTCCTAACAACATTAGGAATTCGCCATGGCATCAATTATTGTGATGTGAAAACTAATTTTTAAATTTTGTTCGAAAACGAATTCTATTTTTTAAAGTTCTGTTCGAAAACTACTGTTTCATCTCTTTTCAATGTAAATCTTATTTGGTCTTAGTTATACAAGATTTAATCTTTGTTATCTGTCATAACTAACTAAAAGTGCGCAAGATTAAAATCATGGTAATACAAAAAGTAAACAGCTGAGCTAAATATCCAGCGAATTTTCTGAGGTTTCCTGTCGTCTGTTTCGTCTCACTACATGAAATGAAATTCATTACCTTGACGATTTCGCCCCTTGCATTCATGTTTGATTTTATTTGGTATTTCACATAGGTAGGATTTTTCTTAAAGATTAAATGGCTCAATTGTTAAAAGGATATTTTTTAATAATAAAATTAAAATAAGGTCATTATTGATTTTTTTTTGGTAAGTGAAGTGAATAAAGCAATTAAGATGCATCAAATTATGATCTCTTGAAAATTTGGCTTGCTAGGGTTTCTTGGTTTTGTAGTGTACATGTCATACTGCAGGTTACCTTTATTGCTTGCTCGCATTTATTGCAATGTTTTCTCATTCGCTAGTTCTATGGGCATTCTTTCGCCCCTTTATATGGCCTCAACCTTTCATTCTTCAATTGTTACTGCTGGAGCTGAAGGTTTGACGGCTATCAACAATGGCACCCCCACTCAAGCGTCCATAGAAGTTTGTTCCTAACATGTTTCATGAGGTATGTCCCTTAAAACACCTCCAGATGTTGTTCTTCCCATTCTGGAGTCTGATAATGCTTGCAAATGGCTAGAAATTTTTACTTTAATTGGATTGGGATAGTTATGGGTAGAGCCCCCCTTGAAAGCATGCTTTGAGATTGGGTTGTTAGGGCCTGGTCCCCCCCATATGGGATTTGCCTTGAGGCCATGCAAAACTTTGCAAAGGGGTTTTTTCTTTTCTATTCTGCTGAGGCCAACCATCATAAGGTTGTCCTTAGTAGGGTCCCATGGCTTGTTTGCTCCTCTCTCCTTGTATTCAAACCATTGACTTGAGACTTTATTGTCTCTAAAGAAAAATCCATTCGCATCTCTATTTGGGTGGAAGTTCTCTGGTTACCCTTGCCCTCCTGGAACTTTCTCAGCCAAATAGTTGCTTCCTTAGGTTCTGTCATTTGCTTAGAACTTGAGAAGTTCTATTCATCTTGTCTCAAGTATCAGGTTTGTGTTGACGTTGACCTTTCCAAAGACCTCAAGGAGTCAGTGGATATTCAGATTGGTCAAACCCATTATTCTCAGCGTGTCCAGTATATTAACCCTCCCAACACCTGCTATCAGTGTTAATCCTTCAACCATAGGATTCAAGATTCTCCTATGGACTCCCAATAGCCAAAACCCATCGCTAAGCCTACTTTTAGGTCACCACATAGGAATCAAGATTCTCCTCTGGACTCCCAGCAGCCAAAACCTATCGCTAAGCCTACTTTCAAGTCACCACTTCCTACATAAGAAGAGGAAGGCTAGTCTACAGTGGTTAACCACAAAGCCAAGAACACTAGAACTTCTAAACCCTCTGCTAAGCCTACGAGCAGGGGTTTCGGCTTCAATTATTTTATAGCCTACTAATGCCAAAACATTGAGTGTGGTAACAAGTGACATATGCTACTTTGCAGCCACTAGCTAGCAATGCCCAACATGCTACCCTCCTCTTGTGGGGCAGAGGATATCCTAAAGCCCATCTAGGTGATTGAGGATGGCAAGTTCATGTCATGAAAAAGGTAGCTAGTTTATCTCAACTTCCAAATTGGGAGTTTTGACACACCTGACACACTGTTTTAGAATAGTTATCCAACCCTCGAATGGTTGGACAATGAGGAAATGCCTCTCGATGATATTTAAATGAACTATATTTCCTATAATGTGCAGGGTCATATAGACCTCCCTCGAAAATACTTCATTCATGATATTCATTCTTAGTTTATAGATTTAGACATTCTTTGCCTTCAAGAGGTTAAAGTCTCAGGTTTTTGACTTTCTATAGCATGTTGAGTTATTTGGCCTTCCTACCATTTTCTCTACAATAACTACGAAGCTGGTCGGGGTAGTGTTGTCCCATTTCTCTCACCCATGTGGCAACATGAATGTGACCCCACTTATCATGCATTGTGGGCTCTTTTCAATGTTGATAATCACTCCTTTGAGATTATTGATGTTTATGCTCCGAATGATGCCATTGAGATATATTCCCTTTGGTGATGGATTGTCAATTCACTACCTATAACCACTTTGGTTTTGTACAAATATTTTAATATGATTGAGATGACTTATAATAAATGCGGCAACTTGCCTATGTACTGCATAGCTAGTGAAATAGAGGCTTGCTTCTTTATGTGTAATAAATTGGGTCTTTTTGACCCCAACACTAGCCACTGCCATAATAATATGACATGGTACACATGGAGCAATTTGAGAGTCATACTTGATAGGGTCTTAAAGTGGCTAGATCAAGCCATGATATCCAACTAATCTTTTTTTACTTTTGCTAGTAGTTATTCGTTGATAGTTGAGCCAATGCTAAATATTGTCTTGTCAGACCATTTTTTGATATGTTTCCATACTGAGTGGCAGATTTTAAGCCTAAAGAAATGAAGAGTTATCTTTTTTGTAAACAAATCTCTTCTTAATCACAAAGCCACATCAACACATTCAACGTGTCTAGAATTTGAAACCACATCCTTTGGATCAAGTGGGGTAGATTTCTTAGTGGAATGACACAATTACCCATACTTCACGGTTCGTCTGCATTTATGGGAGGCAACTTGCCTATTTTTGTGACCACATGTACGAAGCCACCACTCACGACCTCCACCGAGCAACCACTAGTTTGGAAGCTTGGTCATTTGACTCCACTGCCTAGCTTTGGTTGGGTCAGCTGTGACATTAGAAGTAGATTGTTGATACTCACACATCTCGTGGAGCCCAAATTAAGGCTTAGCTCCACTGGCTCAAGATTAGGGATGGAGTTTCAAGGGAATTCTCGCTGGCTCTTAGAAGTCACCACACATCCCAATCTGTGAAACAAATTTGCAAAGGACATCAACTTCTCCATGAGCTCCCCAATATTTTATAGGCCTTTGTTTGGCACTATGAGCATGTCTTCTTGGCCAAAAACTACACTCCTACAAGACAACTTGAATTGAAGCAATGTTTTGCTACTATGCATTGCTACCTTTCAATTGCCCAAACACATTATTTGTCACTAGCTTCTCACTAGAGATGAGATCAAAGAAGTAATTTTTTTCATGGCTAATGACAAAGCCCCAGGCTTAGATGGTTTCCCTTGTAAGTTCTACAAAACCTTTTGGGATACTATGGGCAATGAATTGCACAATGTGTACCTTGAAGCCATGCAAGATGGTTTGTTAGGCAACCTTATTAACAAAGAAAATGCTAAACTCATACCTAAAGTTAGTGATATCAAAGATATTAATAATTGGTAGCCTATCATGTTGTTGAATGCTTCCTACAAGATCATTGCCAAGGTGTTTGTGCTCAGGCTCCACTCCATGTTGCCTTTAATTGTTCAACCTGAACAAAATGGCATCATTAAGTCCAACTTTATTTTTTATAACAATATTGTTGTTTGGTAAGGGATGGAATGGGCTCGCTACTCTCAACAACCTGCTATTTTTATTAAGATCAATTTTTCCAAGGCTTACGATCGCATAGAGTGGCCTTTCATCCTAGCCATGTTGTAGGCTCTTATACTTGGTCCTCTATTTATTCAAATGGTTCAAATACTCTTTGTAGAGCTTCTGCCTGCATTACCATTTCTAGTGAGCAATCCAATTCTTTTGGTATTTTTAGATCTATTTGGTACGGTTGCCCTAGATCTTTATGTTTTTGGCTGCAGAAGGCTTTGTATACTTCTTAGTGAGAGTCATCTCTTAATCCAAATTCCCTTTCCAATTCTTCCAAGTAGTTGGTGAATGGGCACTTTGCAGACGATTCCTTTCTCACTCTCTTTGAAGAGGAGAATAATATTAAAAAAGTGCTTCATTACTTGGATATTTTTTGCTAAGCTTCAGGATCCAACATTAAGTGGCATAAGACTTTGTGTTATATATAATCCTTTCTTCCCAAAAAAGGTTGGCTTGACACATTTGGATCGAGATGGATTAATCATGGGGAATTTTTTCGTTCTTGGGAATTCCATTTGCTTTCCAAGCCTCTCCTTTAGAACTTTAACAAGCATTGATTCTAAGGGTGAAAGAAAGATAATGAGTCCACTTTTCATGGAAGTCCCATGGGAATAAAAACTAATGGAAATAGGTGCCCACCTTAAAATAATGGGCACCCACTTGGCAATGGGGGCTTGAAGCTAAATGGGGCCTTGTTGTGTAATGGGCCCCAATCTAGGATCGGGAGCCCAAAGCTAAACGAGTGTCCATTACATATAGACTCTTGTATATGGAACGAGCACCCATTTTATAAACGAATGGCTGATCACTAAAACTATTTATTTATTTTTGACAGCACCTGCGAGTTCACTTTCACCCTTTTTCATAGTGAACACTAACGGAAATAGTGACACAGAATGACTACCCGGATCATTTCTCCTCCTTAGTCCATCTCCATGACTTTCCTACCTTCTCCATAGCGACCCTTAATGGTTATCAGGTAGGTGGATTTCTCTTTTATATTGTTCTTTTACCATTTTTAATTTACATTTAATTTTAAAACTTAGATTCATAAGCATTTGTTTTTTACATGTTTTCATATTACTTTGTCAGTTCCTAACCTTTAACCCTAAACCCAAAATCCTAAACCATAAACCTGAAACACTTCAATTTGAAAACCTAAACCATAAGAAACAAAAAATAATCTAAGTATAGACAAAACCCTAATTCTATGTACAAAACCCTATATTGAACCTCTATGTAAAAAATAGTAATTCTATGCATTAATAGTTAATAATTCCATTGTGAGCACTAAAATTTATATGCTATGGCCACACTTTCCTTCCTATTTTAACAATAACTCATAGTTCAATGCATTTCAAACCTCTTAGGCTTGGATTATATAAGACCATTTTTAGTTTTCTCTATGTAACTAAATTAGAAGGTCATGGAATTTGGAAGTGTTAGCAGGATATAGGGCATGTAACAAAACTAACTAGGAATAGGAGCATACATCATGCGGAGGCTGGGAGCTAACCTAATATGCTATAGGACACATTCATATCTGTAATAGATACAATATATATGTAGGATAGGATAAGTAAGATAGGATATAACATAATAGAAGTCAGATAAAGCATTTATGTAGGATGATGAGGTAGAGACTTAGACCATCTAGATAATGGATGTATGATGTTTGGCTACTATGTGTGTTTGTGTGTATATATATAGAGAGAGAGAGAGTCACATCGTTTCAAAGATCCCTACAGATCCTACTACTTTGTGAAACCCTACTTCACCTCTTTCTTCCTTTTCCCTTCTAGTTTCCTCTTCGGCATCACCCATAGTGGCATGCTTAGCAGCATCCTCCATGACACGCTCTATTTATTCTTCTTCTAATCTCCTTTCTTTAGTAGCACCCATAATGGCACACTTAGTAGCATCCTCCATGATGCACTGATCTTCTTCCATTCGGGTAGTACCCTCAATGGTGCACACCACAAACTGTTCCTCTTTTCCTTTCACAACTTTTGTAATCATATTTTTTCTAATCTCTTGTGCCTTTTCCATACCTCTATGGTAAAGTTCTTGTCATTCTTGAGTTTTCTTCAATCTTTCTTCTCTTCTTATCTTCATTCTGGTTCTGATGTCTCTGCTAATCTCTCTTTTCTTTCACTTCTCCTCTTTTACCACGGGTTTTCTTGATTTGGTTTTCCATTAGTCCTTTTATATCCCATGGTATCCTTGTTTGAAGAGTCACATCATTTGAAAGATCCCTACAGATCCTAGCCTCTTTCCATTTCCTATCCCCTTAAGTGTGTGGCCCCCTCTCAGAGAGGTAGGAACTTAAGGAGGCCCAGATTTCTTTGTAATTGAAAATTTTCTCTACCAACCTAGTCTTTTCGTCTTTCCTCTACTCTGTGCTACTCCTTTGAATATTTCACCCCTTCAATATTTAACTACCCTCTTCCATGGTCTTGATAATGAAACCAATTTTTTGCAAGAAATGGGGAGGGATACATTTGGTTCCATTACTGGGAGCATGGAAGAGGGTAGTTAAAGATTAAAGGGGTGAAATATTCAATGGAGTAGCGTGAAGTAGCCAAAAGAAGAGAAGATTAGGTTGGCAGAGAAAATTTTCAATTTACAAAAAAATCTATGTCTCCTTAAGTTCCTACCTTTGTGAGAGGGGGCCAAGCACTTAAGGGCATAGCAAATGGAAAGGGGCTAGGATTCATATGGATATTTCAAATGATGTGACTCTTCAAACATGGATACCATGGGATCTAAAAGGAGTAATGGAAAACCAAATAAAGAAAGCCCATGGTGAAAGAGGATAAGAAAAAGAAAAGAGAGATCAACAGAGACATTAGAAGCAGAATGAAGATAAGCAGGTAAGAAAGATTGAAGAAAACTCATGAATGAAAAGAATGTTACCATAAAAGGCATAAGAGATTAGAAAAGACATGATAATAAAAGTTGTGAAAGGATAAGAGGAACAATTCATGGTGCACACCATTGAGGATGCTACCAGAAGGAAAGAAGAAGATCAACACGTCATGGAGGATGTTGTTGAGTGGACCATTATGGGTGCTGCTAAAGAAGGAGATTAGAATGAGAAGAAATAGAGCATGTCATGGAAAATGCTACTAAGCATGCCATTGTGGGTGATGCTAAAGAGGAAAGCAGAAGGGAAAAGGAAGAAAGAGGTGAACTAGGGTTTCACCAAGTTGTAGGATCTGTAGGGATCTTTCAAATGATGTGACTCTTCAAAGAAGGATACCATGGGATATAAAATGACTAATAGAAAGCCAAATCAAGAAAACCCATGGTGAAAGAGGAGAAGTGAAAGAAAAGATAGATCAATGGAAACATCAGAATTAGAATGAAGATAAGTAGGGAAGAAAGATTGAAGCAAACTCAAGAATGACAAGAACGTTACCGCAGAAGGATGGAAAAGACACAAGAGATTAGAAAAGATATGATAACAGAACTTGTGGAAGGAAAAGATGATCAATTCATGGTCTGCGCCATTAAGGGTGCTACCAAAAGGGAAGAAGAAGACTAATCCATCATGGAGGATGTTGTTGAGCATGCCATTGTGGGTGCTGCTGAAGAAAGGAGATTAGATGGAGAAGAAATAGATCAGATCATGGAGGATGATGCTAATCATGCCACTATGGGTGATGCCAAAGAGGAAAACGGAAGGGTAATGGAAGAAAGAGGTGAACTAGGGTTTCACCGAGCCTTAATCTTGTTGTACACTGTGGGAAATTCTGAATTAACACCATAAATTTTGAATTTGGGTGAAGAATAGGAGCTAATTTTTTGAAGCATAAAGAAGATGAGAAGAAGAGAATATGTGGTAAACATTGAGAGGAGTTCCAAGGATTTTAGAAGGTTATTTCAATCATCGCTTGACACCAACATGATTTTTTTGACAAATAGAAGAATATCCCCTAATTTGAAGAGACACAATGAAGAGCCACTAGCCTTGGACCATGAGTCACCCTGAGTTCTATATAAACAAATAATAATTTTAATTGAGGAGGAAAATATTCAAGAAAACAAGGAAGCATCTACATAACAAAAGAGACTGAGAGTAATTTCAAATAAGTTTTAGGAGAAGAGTACTTTAATATCTGACTACACAGAAACAAGGGAAGAGAAAGAACAACCTGAGTTGATAGAAGACATCCTAGCTAGAAGAGCAAACTAGAGGAAACCTACTGCAAATTACTGGAGACATTGAGTAGACCAATCATGGATAGTCCTATTAAGTTACTAGTATTTGAGAAGGATCCTACTGAAGCAGTAGAGTACATTTTTATTTTGGAGATGGAATGGGGTAACAAAGACTAAAATCATGTTGTTTGACTTCATAGGTACCTTGCGAAATGAAGCATTGAAGTGGTATAGGAGGACCTATCCAAAAAGTACAAAGTGGGATGAAATCAAGCAACAATTCTTGTAGAATTTTGGAGTTCTAGATATTCCTATAGAAGGAGTCTATAAGATGAGAGATTTGATACAATTAGATAAAGAATCAATAAAGGATTTTGATAAAAGATTTAGGGAGACAACTAGGAAGTTGGAGGAACCACTACCTGAGAAGCAACAGATAGAATGATTCATTTCTAAAATAAGCCCTAAAATAAGATCCACCCTGGATGGAAGATCATTTGCAACATGTGTGGAAACAGTGGCACTAGCCTATCAGATAGAGTCTTAATCCTAGCGTAGACAAGACAAGATGAAGGAAAACCTAGAAATGGAGAAGTTGAAATTGGAATTAGAGAAATTAAAGGCAAGACAGGAGATTTTGGCCAAGTAGGTGGATAATACAGAGAAGCAAAGACCTAATATTTGGTTCTCATACTGCACAAGGGAAGGTCACTTGAGAAAAGAATTCCCTAGAGTAAAATGTGGAAGGTAAGCTTCCGCAGTGAAGGTAGACATCAAAACAACAACAAAAAGTATAAATATAGTATATTGCAGATTGTGTGAAGAAATGGATGACCATGAAACCCCAGATTGTCCTTCACAAAACTTTAGGAGGAAAAGAGATATTGATAATGAAGAAGATGAAACAAGGTATAGTGGAAATAATACAAACTCGGTGGAAAATCAACAACATGACATATGTGAAAGGCATAGTAGAAAGAAACTCATATGATCAAGGCTACAAGTAACCAAAATGGAGAAACCAAAGGAATGTAAATGCAATACAAAATTCAAACTCTAGTTCAGTCCACCCTATGGGAATAGCTACAATAATGATGACAGAGAGCAGTTTGGAGGCTACAAAGGAGGTTGAGGCCATGGAAGAGGTCAGAGAAGGAGAGACAATGGTAGATGTTTCAAATATGGTAAGCTAGGACATTTTACTTATGAATCTTGGGGCAAAAGAAAAACATAATGTTCATTCTATAGAAGTACAGAGCATGACCTATTTTCTTGTGATAAAGCATAATAGTACTTACAAATGCACCACTAGAATCTAAGAGTGGTTATTTACAGAACTTGAATACACAAACAGAGGCTAGGGTCATAAGAAGGGAACCTAAGGGTCAAGGAGCAAGAACTTGCTAGAATAATAGTAGGGAGGAAATAGACACATATTTAACAGAATCTATAGAATAAGAAGAGTATTACCAGAGAAGAACGTCAAAACATACAGCCAAAAATAGAATAAGATCCAAAGAGAAATCTATGGTACTGACAAGAAAAGGAACGAGTATTGGAAGACAGTGAGGAGGAAGAATATTTTTTCCTACTAAGAAACAACATGAGGATATTTTTGAAAAATCTAAACAAACAATAAGAAAGGAGCAAGAAAATGAGAAACAATACAATCATTTTTCACCGAAGAAGTAGAAGCTCTTGAGTTAGCCCAATTGACACAACAACACAGACTCATTGAGAAACTTAAGCAATTTTCTAAATACTATAATAAGAAGAAAGGTAAAAAGAGCTACATTGAGAGGATGGGAAGGATAGATAGATAATGGAAGAAAAAGCCACTTATGGTGGATGTTCATATAAATCACATAAAAGTCTAGAATGCCATGATAAATTTGGGAGTAGATGTCAACATGATGACAAAGAAGATTTCGGAATAGTTAGGAAGACCTAAAGCGATAGAGACAACTTACAATATAATCTTGGTAGACAAATCCAATATGCAGACAATTGGAACATGGAAACAAGTGAAAGTTGACCTAATGGGGGTCAAAGAAGTCTTAAACTTTGTCATTGTAGCCATGAAGGATCAAGGGGAAGCTTTTAATGCACTTTAGGGCTTGAGATGGTTCACAGATGCAAATAGTATCATAGACTCCTAGAAAGAAGAGATATCATTTGCTAATGATAATGAATTTGTCAATTTTTTTGGGATCATCTATGGAAGAAGCATACATAGAAGAAGTAAATTAGGCAGAAGATAATGATAAGGATTCAAAAAATATCTACACAATTTTGAGTTTGAAAGTAGAAGAAACAACAAAAGAGCCCAACTCGAAGGGAGAATTGGAGATAGAGGATGATTACTATAGCACATATAGTGAGGAAGTTCTAGAAGCCTAGTTGAGAAAAGAATCAAAACTAAAAACACGTAAAATGGTTGGTTACTAGAGGATATTCATGGTTAGAATTGGAAAGGAAGACATACCACAACCCTCCACATTTCATCAAAACACACCACAAATCACATGAAACACATCTATGGAGGATACAAAGGATATGGATTAGAAACCTCATCAGGTAAATCACATTTTGAAAGGGATTTCACATATCAAGTTGACTAGGTTTTTAGGATTACAAAATCTACATACATATCTAGTAGAAATGGAGATAGTTTTTTTAGATGAAGACATAAGATTATAGGTTGTACAACACACATTGGTATGCAATACCGCAAATTGGTGGAACACACACAAATACATAATCAATCAATGGCCAACATTCAAAATACTCATCAAAACAAGATATTTTCCAGAGGAAGGAGAATATGACATAATACCCAAATACTCAGGTTAGATATCATTGCAAGAACATTTATCCATGTGTACAATGGTATGGAGAGGAAGAAATGAATATAATGAGATACTGTATACCCATTTCTTTTATTGGACACTATCACCAATTTCACAAACATGGTATATAAATCAAGAATGAAAGAAAGAAACTAAATGTTAAGAAGAGATGAAAAGGGACTTCATTCACACATTCTCATTCTTTATTCTAGACAAGAACATACAAACAACACTCCTCAGAATCCAAGAGATCATCTTTCAAAAAGATGCAAAAGAAGAACAAGTAAAACTAGAATAAAGTTCAGCACCTACAAAAATAGAAGGCATATGGAAAATCATAGATTGGATGGATAAATAATCATATCCAAAGAACCAAAAATGCTACAAAACGACACAAAAAGAGGATGAAGAGTGTAGGGAACCAGAAATAAAGATTGACCAAGGAGAAAGAACGTTGGAAAAATCAATAGCTATCAAGGAAAAATATTACAATATGCCCATCCATCTAAGGGAAGAGAACATTGCAAAAGAAGGAGATCCTAAGCTAGCCAAAATAGGAGATTGTTTGGATGAGAAAGTAGTGGCACAAGTAGTAGAAATTTTTGTCTAAGCATGAGGATTTTTTTCCTAGAAAATTCACAGAGATGAAGGGAATCAATGAGGAGGTCAGAACAATGAAAAATCAATTAAAAGAAGGCAATAAACCAATGAAGAATAGGCTGTATAGATTGAATCTAAACATGAAGAAAAGAGATAAAGTAGAACTTGATAAGATGCTCGAAGCAAGGATCATACAACCAATGGAAGAAGCAAAGTAGATCAATCCAAAGGTAGTATAGAATAAGAAAATAGCAGAAATTAAAATCTACGGAGATGATAGAGAATTGAATAAAGCTTGTATTCACGATCCTTTTCCTACACCATTCATAGATGAAATCTTGGAATTAGTTTCTAGCTGGGAGATTTACTCCTTCACCAATGGATTCTTTGGATAGCAGTAGGTAAAAATTAGAGAAGAGGACCAACCTAAAACAACATTTGCCTCTAAACTAGGATTTTTCATGTATACTTTATGCTATTTAAATTGAAAAATGTACCTACAACTGGTATTTAGTAGAATCATGGTAAATGCATTCAAGGAGTTTATACATGATTTCTTGGATGTCTATGTGGATGATTAGATTGTACTTGGACTAGTAAAAAATCACACACATGCATTAAGGTTGATGTTGAATAAATGCAGAAGCTTGCAAATCTCTCTAAACTTCAAAAATATACTTTTGTAGTACCATTTAGAACACTAATGGGTCATTCAATATGAAAATAAGGCTTGTGACCCTTTAAGAGTTGCAATTATTCAAAACATACCACCAACAAAAATTGCATACTGGTTACAACCACAAGTTTATCAAGAATTATACAGCCATCTCAACACCCATACAATAACTATTGAAGAAAAAATAGGGCAAAAGTATTACCTAGAATGAGCAGCACCAAAAGGCATTTGACACATTCAAATAAAAGATAGCAAAAGCACCCATACTCATATTTCTAGATTAGGACATCACATTTCATGTTCATTTCGATGAATCAGGGATTACAGTGTGAGTAGTACTGGCTCAGCCTAGGGGTTCTAAGGATCATCCTATAGCATTTGCAAGAAGGAAGTTCTCAAAAGAAGAGAAGAATTATACCACAACTTAAAGGGAAGCCCTAGTAATGGTATATGCATTACATAAGTTTAGACATTACCTCTTGTCAACACCTTTTGTATTATACACTAACCATGAACCATTGAAATATCTACTCAACAAACCAATCATTCAAGGAAGAATTTGCAGATGGCTACACTTTTTTCAAGAATTTGAATTCTCAATCATGGTAAAACTAGGAAAGAACAATCAGGGACCAAACTACTTGTCTAGAATTTAGATAGGGGAAGATCCAGAGGTACAAGAAGAAGAACTACCTAGCACATATATTTTCAAAGTACATGTGGTACTGGAAGAACTAAAAGATATAGCATACCTATTTTCTATGAGTGAATTGTCAATAGAGATGTTAGCACAAGAAAGACAAAACCTAATGTAGAAGTCTTTTCTGTATACATTGATTGAAGGAGATCTACATATCCAAGGAAAGGATGATATTAGCAGAAGGGTAGTATATGAACATGAAAGAGAGGAAATTCTAAGAGAAGCACATGAAGGAATAGTAGGAAGACATAATGTCGAAGAGATGACAATAAGAAAAATCAAACTATTTGGGTTATGGTGGCCTACACTTTTAAAAGATGTAAAGAGATATGTTAACAATTGTGATGTATGTCAAAAAATAGGGAGACCTACTGCAAGAGATGAAATGCCATTAAGACCAATCCCAATGCAATTACCTTTTCAAAAATTGTTTCATTGGACCTATAGACCCACAAGTAAAGCAGTCAAAATCTAGATTCATCATTACCAGAGTGGAATATATGACTAAGTGGGCTGAAGCATATTGTCAACTAGAGCGGACAAGACTTAGTTTTCAAGGGGGATGATGTAAGCAGGATACATGGCATGGAACATAATTGACTGGGAGCTCGTGCATACATCATATGGAGGCTAGAAGCTGACCTACTATGCTAAAGGAAACACCGCTATATGTAATTGATATAGTATATATGTAGGATAGGATAAGTAAGATATGATATAACATAATAGAAGTCAGATAAAGCATGTATGTAGGATGATGAGGTAGAGACTTAGACCTTCTTGATAATGAACGTATGATGTTTGGTTTCTACGTGTGTATATATACATATATAGGGTAAAAGTAAGAAGATGAGTCCACTTCTCGTGGAAGCTTTGGACTTAGCCAATAACGCGAAATTAGGAAAAGTGAAACGGGATCCCGCTTTTTATGAAACAGGATCCCATTTCACTTTGGGACCCCAAGCGAAAAGCAGGATCCTATTTTCTAGAAATGGGATCCCATTTTCTAGAAATAGGATCATGTTTCGTAAAAGGTTAAAATATTAAAAATACTAAATGAGATCCCATTTCTTAAAATTTGAATTTTTGGCCTAGTTTGATGGAGTTAGGTTGTCATTGATGTCAAAAAGGTGATGGAGTTCAGAATGGTCTTCATAGTGACAGCTGTGGCATGATCTTCATTTGATCACAGTTGTGTTGAGGTGTCTTTCATGTTGTCATAGATGTTGGGATTAATCTTCATATCAGGGCATCAAGATCATCAAGATAGTCAGGAGTTATGAAGAATAAAGTTAGTTCATGTTTTGATAAGATCATCATCATATGCAGGGTTGACTTGATAAGTGTTAGCTCATTGATAACATTGATGTATCAATCATACTCACTTTATTTATGTTTGGTGTTGGTTTATGATTAATCACAGGACTTGTTTGATCGGGTTTGGCCTTCAATGATGTCTTCATATGTTCTTTGGTAAGTGATGTCACAAGGTAATTTGTTTAGGGTTGTCAAGTGTTGACAAATGTTCATCATCCATGGTTATGCACTGTGAAATAATGACCTTCATAAGTTCATGTTGTTGGAGTTTATTGTCTTATCCACAGGAGAATTTAGAGTCTACTTAGAAGATGTGTTCATTCCATATTGTATGATGCTTGGTGGTCATCTCAGGGATTGCCTCAAGGCAAGGTTGTTATTGATACATTGTTGTTAATTTGCTTCAAGTTTGTAACAGGTTGATTACTTTATTTTGTTGGCAGTCTTGGTGGTTAAGAATGTTTAATGAAGTATTCAGATGATGTTTCTCGTTCTTATCATGATCATGATTTAAAGGAATAGGCTTATCAAATATTTCGCATGAAGATGTTTGGTTGATGGTGTTTCAGTTGATGACCTTTCTAAGGATGCTTCAAGATGTCTGTATATTCAGGAGATCATGATCATATGTGATTATGTGATCAAGAAGTGCTAATATGGTCAAAGGTTTTTTTTTTTAATAAGATTTAAAATCATTTATATTTTAACATAAATCTTAACACTATGGCACTTTTGTTATATTCCATTGGTGACTTGTGATAGAGGGTCTACAACTTAAAATGTCACTGTGTGGAGGGTTCAATTCCATAGGGCAACCGGCCCCTTTCCTCCTTTTTACCAATGGAGCAAGTCTTCCAAATGGGCGGGCTTTCAATGTCTTTGAATTTAAAATTCTATCACCGCCAAATGTGGAGTGGGCACGGGTTTAAGGAGAGCCCGAGTGGGGAGTTAAAAAGTATCAAATGTTTTTTTTAAGGAAAATAACATAGACTATTCGACTTGCTTTATGGTATACATTGAATGGGGAGATAAAGTTTATAAAGTTTTTTATAGTTTTCAAAAAGCATCGAAAATATAGTGAGGAGCATGTTTCTAAAAATGAAACAAAAGCCATTGAATGTTAAGGAGGGAGACCGAATTTCTTTTAAAGAAATTTATGTTTTATAAAAATAAAAAAAAGGAGGCATCTATCTATGCTTTTGAAAAGCTTTTATGAAGCATAAAATACTTTGTGAAAAAGGCATGATTTTATAAGAAGGAGCATGTTTTTGCTTTATTAGAAATTTTCTATTTCCAATGGAATAATAAGGAGATAATAAAGGTTTTTAAGGAGTTTTTTTTGTGTTTCTAAAAAGGCAATTTTCTTGAGAATTATCCCTCATGACAAAAGGAGGAAAGTTATGAAATCTAATATTAGAATATTTGTGTTTGAAGATTGACTTATTTTTTGAAGAATCATTTTGCATAGAAGATGAATAATTTTTTTTGAAGGAGATTTTGTTTGGAGTTCACAGAAGAAGAAGAGTTTTTTTTTTGTTTGTTGAGTTGAAGATTTTATTGTAGGTTCTTTATGAGAAAGAAGTTGAACGGTCTTCTTTCATCTCTAAGAGGGAATATGAATGGGATTGAAGAGGTCAGATTTAAAAAAAAAAATGCAAGAATATCAAGGAATATGAAAAAGTTTTTTCTTTGCAGGTGAAAGGTTATTCAATTTGTATAAAATTGTTTTTCAGGTGCATTGATGATAGGTCTTGAAAGACAGGAATGAAATATACAGATGATGAGAGATTGAATACATATAGTGTGAGTGATGTTGTGCAGATTAATGATGAACTGACAGTATCAAATATAGATACATAGATTGACAAGATTATCAGAAAGACAATATGCAATTGCAATGCAAATCAGGTTGTATGTAATTGAACATAGATATACAAATTCAGAAAAGAATGTTATGAAATGGTGCAAATTAGATTGTGTTACAATCATTTATTGCACACCTTATTTTATGTTTTGATGATGGGGATTGGTTTGCCAGTGAGGCTTTGTTTTAGCCAGTGAGGCTTGTAGGTCAGTGAGATCTAATTGTTTGCCAGTGAGGTATATCAGTGTAGGAAGTGGGTGCTTCTATTTGGTATTGGAGTTGGTGCTCCTAGATACATTTTGTATTGCCAGTGAGGCAGTTTCGAGTGGTTTTTCTACCTCGAGAGGGTTTTCCACTCCAATAATTCTTGTGTTAATGATATGCTTCTATGTGTGTATATGCTTCTATGTTGAGATTTATCTCTATGTGACCCTGCTCATAATTTTTATTATCAAACCTGTACATGTATGTGTAATAGTTTATTGATGACTTTCTCTTTCTGAGTCTTGTAAATTAAAAGTTCTAATAAGTTGCAAAAATCTACACATCACTGATTCACCCCCCCTCTCAGTGTTGCCCTGGATTCCTACAATTGGTATCAGAGCCAAGTTCCCTTTTTGAAGTCTAATAGGCTTGGGTAGGTCCTCGTAGTGGAGTAAAATGGGTAAGAAGAATAGAATTAAGATGTCAAATAAAGATGCTGATCAAAAGATGGTAAAACAAGCCTCAGTTGTGCCCAGCAATGATTTGTTGCATTTGTCACCATTGATAATTGATACAAAGAATGGTCATGTAGTTGAGAATTTTGATAAATTTAATGAAAGAAAAGATATCTTTGCTATTGAGACTAATGTTGAAGATGAACAGGAATTTAATGAAGATATTTGTGAGGTTGATTTTGAAGGAGAGCTTCTATGTGCCTTGGATTCAATTAAGCAACTTAGTAAAGAAAATAGGAGATTAAAATATCAGCTTAAACAAGAGAAAGAATTCAAGGACAAAGTTGTTTTAGATCTTGAAGAAGCAAGAAACTTGATTGTAGACTTGAAGAATCAAGCAGGTGAATCAGACAAATTGATTGTCAGTTTGAAGACAGAGGTTGAGAAAGCTAAGAAGATAACTGATGAAACAAAATCTAAGTTGGAGGCTAAAAAGGTTGAATGTCAGAAGCTAGAAAAATAAATAATTTCTTTAAGTAAAGAAATTGAGGATGTTAAGAAGCAATTAGAAAAGAATCTGAAATTTGAAGAGAGCACAAGCAAGTTAAATGAGATGTTGGGAAAACAAAAACAACATGGGGATACTTTTGGACTTGGTTATGAAAAAGGAGAGTCTTCTAAAGCTAGAGATACTCCTAGAAGAAAAATTGATTAGCCTGATGCTCCTGAAAGAAAAGTGAACAATCAAAGAAGATGTATTGCACCTATAAGACAAGCTTACATGTACAGGTATAACTATTCATTTAATGGTTACTGTTATACTTGTAATCATTTTGGGCATAAAGCAGTTGATTGTAGAAGGAATACTAACCTTGTATGTTACAAGTGCAATAATGTTGGACACATACAAAGAAATTGTAAAGTGCATAGAAGGTATGATCCTGCATGGAAGCTTAACATGAATGATCAAAGGCACTATCAGTTATTTGATTATGATTGTAATATAGTCTGTTATAATTGCAATACTCTTGGTCATAAAGCACACAGTTGTAGGAAAGTTTCAACTAATTTGAAAAAGTGGAAAAGAAAAGAAGCTAAAAAAGTCTAGAAGAAGAAAGAACCTGTAATGGTTTGGAGACTGAAGCAAAAACAAAGTGAAAAGAAGATAGATTCTAAACTTGTTCATTTTACACAAGTTACTTCATCAATTGCATAATAGATAGCATGAAGTTAGGGAGAGTTGTCCTTGCTCTATCAATTATCCCCAAAAGGTTTTAGGAGGTGAATGTTAGTGAAATAGGTGATCAATGGTTTTTGATGTCATAATGCATACATGTTGTTGATAAGATGTTCAATAGTTCTCTGCACAAAGAGTTTGAAGATGTTGAGTGACTTGATCCTTTTAAATCTTGTTCATATCATGTTGAGTTGTCATGATGTTGCAGTTCAAAATGTGCTTGATATGTTTCAGAAAATGTGAAAAGTGTCTTGTGCAGAACAGGAGGATAGTTCAGATGGTCTTCATTCTTTTCATGTCAAAAAGATGGGCAAGAATAGATTGGTTACAGAATGAATGTTCATTTAGAAGTGATCATTGGTGTAATAATTTGACATGTTCTTTGTTGATCTTCCTCATTAATATGATTCAAAAAGGTATGTGCAAATTGTGTGCCTCCAGTTTTGAAGTGGTAAGGTATGTGTGTCAAGCTATGACATCTAGAGTTGCTCATGAAATTGATGGTGGTGCCTTGTTCTTCTTCAAGTTCATCAGTTAATCAGAGGCAAGTAAAGGTCTTGAATCAGCTGATAATGGTAATACTAGTTGGTATTTGGTTGCAGAGATATGTCTTCTTCATCATTTTGGTATTATGTCAAAAAGTGATATTATATTGAATTGCCAATGGTATTCAACACAGGGGAAGCAAATAGATTCCTTGGAGATTTGTTATTTCAGGTCAAAAAGTGTTGTTTTAGGAGTTTGTTAAAGGAAGTAATCAGAGGATCTCATTGATGTCAATGTTTCATCTTCATCTAAAAATTTGTGTTGTGATTAGAAGTGGTATAGTGCAGTCTATGGGCAGCTTGTAACAATGGTTTGGTGCTTGGTTTAATATGCCTTACATGATTGTTTGATGTCTTGTTGCTCTCAGGTTTTAATGGTTGTTCAATATGCAGATGAACATGGAAAGAAATTAGAGCTCTCAGGAAAAGTTTTGGACAGCAAATTGCAAAACTAATCAGTGCCTTAAGTGGTATTTCAATTCTTGGTTGGTATGAAGGATGAAAGGTGAGTAATAGTGCTTGTGCTTCAAGAAATGAGAATTGATTGATATCAGCATACTTTGCTAGTCTCTTGCTAATGATCTATATGAGTTATTTTTCTCAAGGGCAGATAATTGTCTTTGTCATCAGATGTCAAAAAGGGGGAGAAAGATAAATTGCATCAGGTGGTTTTGCCATCAATGACAAAGGGGGAGATTGATGGAGTCAGGTTGTCATTGATGTCAAAAAGGTGATGGAGTTCAGAATGGTCTTCATAGTGACAGCTGTGGCATGATCTTCATTTGATCACAGTTGTGTTGAGGTGTCTTTCAGGTTGTCATAGATGTTGGGATTAATCTTCATATCAGGACATCAAGATCATCAAGATAGTCAGGAGTTATGAAGAATAAAGTTAGTTCATGTTTTGATAAGATCATCATCATATGCAGGGTTGACTTGATAAGTGTTAGCTCATTGATAACATTGATGTATCAATCATACTCACTTTATTGATGTTTGGTGTTGGTTTATGATTAATCACAGGACTTGTTTGATTAGGTTTGGCCTTCAATGATGTCGTCATATGTTCTTTGGTAAGTGATGTCACAAGGTAATTTGTTTAGGGTTGTCAAGTGTTGACAAATGTTCATCATCCATGGTTATGCACTGTGAAATAATGACCTTCAAAAGTTCATGTTGTTGGAGTTTATTGTCTTATCCACAGGGGAATTTAGAGTCTGCTTAGAAGATGTGTTCATTCCATATTGTATGATGCTTGGTGGTCATCTCAGGGAGTGCCTCAAGGCAAGGTTGTTATTGATACATTATTGTTAATTTGCTTCAAGTTTGTAACAGGTTGATTGCTTTATTTTGTTGGCAGTCTTGGTGGTTCAGAATGTTCAATGAAGTATTCAGATGATGGTTCTCGTTCTTATCATGATCATGATTTAAAGGAATAGGCTTATCAAAGATTTCGCATGAAGATGTTTGGTTGATGGTGTTTCAGTTGATGACCTTTCTAAGGATGCTTCAAGATGTCTGTATATTCAGGAGATCATGATCATATGTGATTATGTGATCAAGAAGTGCTAATATGGTCAAAGGTTTTTTTTTTAATAAGATTTAAAATCATTTATATTTTAACATAAATCTTAACACTATGGCACTTTTGTTATATTCCATTGGTGACTTGTGATAGAGGGTCTACAACTTAAAATGTCACCGTGTGGAGGGTTCAATTCCATAGGGCAACCGGCCCCTTTCCTCCTTTTTATCGATGGAGCAAGTCTTCCAAATGGGCGGGCTTTCAATGTCTTTGAATTTAAAATTCTATCACCGCTAAATGTGGAGTGGGAACAGGTTTAAGGAGAGCCTGAGTGGGGAGTTAAAAAGTATCAAATGTTTTTTTTTAAGGAAAATAACATAGACTATTCGACTTGCTTTATGGTATACATTGAATGGGGAGATAAAGTTTATAAAGTTTTTTTTAGTTTTCAAAAAGCATCGAAAATATAGTGAGGAGCATGTTTCTAACAATGAAACAAAAGCCATCAAATGTTAAGGAGGGAGCCCAAATTTCTTTTAAAGAAATTTATGTTTTATAAAAATAAAAAAAGGGAGGCATCTATCTATGCTTTTGAAAAGCTTTTATGAAGCATAAAATACTTTGTGAAAAAGGCACGATTTTATAAGAAGGAGCATGTTTTTGCTTTATTAGAAATTTTCTATTTCCAATGGAATAATAAGGAGATAATAAAGGGTTTTAAGGAGTTTTTTTTGTGTTTCTAAAAAGGCAATTTTCTTGAGAATTATCCCTCATGACAAAAGGAGGAAAGTTATAAAATATAATATTAGAAGATTTGTGTTTGAAGATTGATTTATTTTTTGAAGAATCATTTTGCACAGAAGATGAACAATTTTTTTTGAAGGAGATTTTGTTTGGAGTTCACAGAAGAAGAAGAGTTTTTTTTTTGTTTGTTGAGTTGAAGATTTTATTGCAGGTTCTTTATGAGAAAGAAGTTGAAAGGTCTTCTTTCATCTCTAAGACAGAATATGAATGGGATTGAAGAGGTCAGATTTAAAAAAAAATGCAAGAATATCAAGGAATATGAAAAAGTTTTTTCTTTGCAAGTGAAAGGTTATTCAATTTGTATAAAATTATTTTTCGGGTGCATTGACGATAGGTCTTGAAAGACAGGAATGAAATATACAGATGATGAGAGATTGAATACATATAGTGTGAGTGATGTTGTGCAGATTAATGATGAGCTGACAGTATCAAATACAGATACATAGATTGACAAGATTATCAGAAAGACAATATGTAATTGCAATGCAAATCAGGTTGTATGTAATTGAACAGAGATATACAAATTTAGAAAAGAATGTTATGAAATGGTGCAAATCAGATTGTGTTACAATCATTTATTGCACACCTTATTTTATGTTTTGATGATCCGGATTGGTTCGCCTGTGAGGCTTTGTTTTAGCCAGTGAGGCTTGTAGGTCAGTGGGACCTAATTGTTTGCCAGTGAGGTATATCAGTGTAGGAAGTGGGTGCTTCTATTTGATATTGGAGTTGGTGCTCCTAGATACATTTTGCATTGCCAGTGAGGTAGTTTCGAGTGGTTTTTCTACCCCGAGAGGGTTTTCCACTCTAGTAATTCTTGTGTTAATGATATGCTTCTATGTGTGTATATGCTTCTATGTTGAGATTTATCTCTATGTGACCCTGCTCATAATTTTTATTATCAAACCTGTACATGTATGTGTAATAGTTTATTGATGACTTTCTCTTTCTGAGTCTTGTAAATTAAAAGTTCTAATAAGTTGCAAAAATCTACACAACACTGATTCACCCCCCCTCTCAGTGTTGTCCTGGATTCCTACATAGTTTTTGCTACACGGGTTTTAGGTCAAAAAAAGGCTTGGAGAGCCGACCCTTAGCTTTGGACCTGCTTTGACCTACAACTTGAAGTTCATTTCAGTGTCACTAGAAAAAAGTGATTCTAGACATACATCTGAAGATGTTTTTTTAAGAATTTTTTGGTGAAATTAAAACCCATTATAGATGAGATTATGTAGATTCCAAATATGTATTTTTTTTCACAATTTGATTATTTTTTCTATTTTTCAAATATTTTTTTTATGAAACTGGTCCATAAACTTGAAATATCATGTTTTTTTATTATTTTAATAACTTTTTATTAAAATAATTTTTAAAAAAATAATGTGTACATCAACAATCTTCAGACAATTCTTTTTAATTTGAAAAAAAAAATTAAAAAATGATAAGTTTAAGTCATCTTATGTGTGACCTACATGAGGGATTTTCAAAAAAAAAATTACAGCCAATAAAAAATTAATTAAAAAAAAAGTATTTAAAAATTACAAAAAAATATCATCAACAATATTCAGTGTGTTACAGCTGTTAAGGGCATGGTTCGGTGCTTAAGTCACTCGGTTGTAGTCGCAGCCACTAGGGTTCAAACCCCTATTGGGCCAATGAGAACATAGGCTTTACACCTTTGTTGGGCCAACAAGCTCGCAGGTTTGAACTTGTAGTGTTAATGCAAGTGTTCATGCTAGGGGATGAGGTCCCTCGTGTTGTGGCCTCACCGGTTCATAGCTCTGAGCAAAAGAGTTCCTGTGGAGCCAGAGGGTGTGTCGTGCTAACATCACCAGTCATGTTAAAAAGTTCACCAGGCACATTATCTTTTAAAAAGAAATCTTTAGTGTGTTACAGATCTTTTCCCAAAAGGATTAAAAAAAATACAATTATTTAGGTGAAAATATGGTTGACGTACACATGCAAGGTATGGTAAAGAAGGTTACTTTTAAACAGTGGTTTTTAGACATGCCTATTGAAAATCACTTTGTATCATTTAGGTATTAAAATAAATTACATATTTGGAAACTACACTCTGAGTACTACATTTCATATTACTAACTTTTTTTAAGATTCAATCTTTAAGTGATTCAAATTTTTAGTTCAAATGTGAAATTTTGAAAATTAGGGAAAACACTGACTTTTGGCCAAAAAGTGGACTTAACTTCTTGCACGCACACACATGTATATATGGAGATCTATTGGTATCTAATAATGCTTTGGTGTCATATTGCTATGATATTTCGTTAATATTCTGCATTTGTTATTCTTGGTATTTTTCTATCAATTTCTAACTGCTTGACTAGGGTATAATCTCCAACAATGAATTTAGTCCTCACCAATGACAAGAAACCATTGATAGTCCTACAAACATGTGGACCAATTTTTATTCAATCCAGATTAGTTTTTTATGTGCCATATGTTTGGGGTCTCCCTATACAAAGTAAACAACAATATAAGAGAGTTGTATGTACACAAGTAATTTTTCTAAGTCCTCAGTGGTGTGTATGTCCTTATCGATGATCTATATGGATCTTTATGTGTCACTTTATATGATCTTGGATGCATATGCAGGTTTCTCTTTATGTCTCATGGTGTTGTGTGTATGTTGGTACCTTAAGGCTTTAGTAAGATAACTCAAACTAATGCATATCTTTGCGAATGCATATCATTCTAATTAGGCCCCACTCCTTACACAAATTTGGAACTCTTAGGATTTTGTTTTTGTCATAGTAGATAACTTTTTATATTTGCCTTTGTGTATGGACTATTTGTATATTTTAACTTGTGGTTAGGATTGTAATTTGTGGGTACAACATCCTTTAAATACTGAGCTGGAATGATTTGATGCATGAAAGCAAATGAGATGGTACCCTTGTAGGCCTACAACAACCTAGTTGATCACTTCCATGATTGAGGAAGTTTCTTTCCCCTATTCTTGATTATTTCAAGTCAATCCAGCGAAGACTAAATCCTTATGAAAATGCTTCTCCTTGCTTTTAAGTTTGTGTTGATTCAAGATGGTTCAAGCTAATGCTAATTTCATTATGCTAAGATATGAGCTTAATGATATATATTCATGTTTGTTTATTGTATTAGGTTGTTGTTTTTTCATCCTTTTATTGGTGATATGAGTTCTCCTACAAAAAGTATTTAAAACCAAGATAAGTGGAATAACACTTACCTAGATGAGGTGGAAGCTATTAAAGATCAGTGCCTTGATCATGCAAAAAAACTTGGAGATCATTCCTGTTAGTGCCTGAATTGACTGACAGTTTTTGAGCAATTTTCATGCAGGCACCTTCCTTAAAAAAGTTCTAAGTGTTGGACCTCCTCAGTATTTTTCAGCTGCATCATCATATTTTCTTTGAGGAGGAGGTCATCAGCATCATATTTTCTTCGATGGTGGTTAGCATCATCATGTTCTCTATCGACCGGTTTCTCATCAGGATCATCATGTTTCAATATCGGGTGATGTTTGGACATCGTCCTGATCCTGCTGATGAGCTACAGTGTGCCCTGATTTGCTTGCGGGGGTGATTTTTCAAATATCTGGTGATTTTCCAAATATCACCCTGCCCTTTTATGATGATGATGTTACCCCGATCTTCTGAAGGGGTTATTTTCTGAGTTGTTCGACCTGACTTGTTTTTTCTTAAGGGTCGTCATCATCATCATCATATTTCCAATTATCGCCGTGTTGCTTGCGAGGGTCATCATATTTTCTGCCTGCATGATATTTCGCCGGGGTGATATTTTTATCATCGGGTGATCTTGGTTATGATCATCCTGATGATGTTGTTGAAGAGTTCTAAGTATGACCCGATATTCACCGGGGTCATCATATTTGAACGTCAGGATGATCTTAGTCAATATCATCCTGATGATGTTGTATCATTTCATTTTCGTTGTTTTATCACCCTGATGATGCTGACGTCATTCTTACGTCAGGATGATATCCGGTTTTCTGCTTGTCTGCATCATGATATTTCCGAAGGGAGATATCCGCCTGTCAGCTTCATGCATTATCCAGTGGGGGGTGATCATTTCAAATATCTGTCATATTCATGTATCACCCCGATCTTATAGCGGAGCTAACGTGCAGCATGATATTTGTGCATCAGGATGATATTTCAAAATATCCGGTTATCTTCCGAATATCATCCTGATGCCGACATGTGGTGGTGACGTCATCAAGGTCCGGGGGTCATATTTCTAACATTACTCATCTTATGAAGATCCCCCAATGTTGCGAATATGACGATGACGTCATCCGGATATGAGGAGGTGCGCAGTAGGCAGATATGCTGATGATGCCAGCAGGATATGACGGTGACGTCATCAGGATGTTCATCGGCCAGACATTTGGTATCGGCTAAGCAGGAGGATCTTCCTCCGATGGATCAGGTTGTGCCGATGAAGGCGATTATCATGCAGGTGATATTGCGATGATGACGCTGACGTCAGGGTGATTTTTCAGGCAACAGGATATCATGTTGTTGGAGGATGATGATGAAGTCTTATACTAGTGTCATCAGGAGCAAAAGCACCGACATCATATATGCTCATGACCTAGTATATAAAGTGTTGAAAGGGTCACTGCAGGGTGCATGTGGGATAATTGATATCCTGCATATTTGAAATATCATGACGATGTATCTTGGCGGGAAATGGTTGCGATCGACTGTCTGATGTTCTTCCCAAGGCCGCGGGTTGGTGCGCCATTAATGGCGATTGTTGCAGAGGTATGGGCGATGGCGTGGATGGATTTAGTACCCGATTGAAGATCTGGATCCCTAGGCGGCGCTGGGCTCGAGATTTCTTTCTGTCTCCTCTCCCACCTACTGCATTGAATGTTT
The DNA here is from genome assembly GCA_027924645.1 of Cunninghamia lanceolata. Classification (NCBI taxonomy): domain Eukaryota; kingdom Viridiplantae; phylum Streptophyta; class Pinopsida; order Cupressales; family Cupressaceae; genus Cunninghamia; species Cunninghamia lanceolata. Next base: position 5,542,396 of record BSBN01001006.1, read on the forward strand.
GAGCGCCATTTTTCTGATACTGTGTATCTGGCGGGATTTTTGGTCAACCATGTAATTAATTGCTGTGGTACACTACCTTGCTGTTATAAGCAGGAAGTGTTACTCATTTGTTGTTGTTGAAAACTGGACATTTTGGCTCTGTAATAAGATACAACTGGTTTTGGTTGCTCTGTGCAGCAAAACTTGTGAGTTTATGTATCTCCTGTTGTACGATTTGGCATGAATCCACTGATTTCATGGTTAATCTCATATGAATAATGCTGTGTTTGCATGTGTTATGCTGATTCTGTCTCCAGTTTTGCATGTATCTTTCTTACTGCAATAGGGATGCCATAAGTATAGACAGCTTAACACTCTTTATTGGGAGATATCTGTAAGGCAGATATCATGTGCATCCCCCTGAAATCCAGTTTTAGCTATTCATGCTGATCATTCACAGGTGTATGTCTACCGACTCCAAGCCCTGGATAGGCACCAATCTAGCTCTGTGTTGAGGTTATACACCATGTCCAGCTTTGCATCCAAAATTCAAACTAAACCATCTCTTCCTTCCATCTATTAGTTGTAGGATTAGGAGTAGGAAACCCTTGCATGCTCTCATCCCTAACCAGACATATATGTCCAAGAACGTTGCCCACCTTGTGATCTATCATACAGATCTTGGTCCATACATGAGAGTATTCTGCCTGTTGTTGTCAAGTTAGATCTTTCTATCTTTGAGCTAGTCAAGGTTACATCTTGAGTTATAGGGATACCCCCCTTGGTGCGGCAGAACCAGAAGTGAAGGGGAGGAGCTCACGCAACCTCCTGTATTTAGTTGGCTGAATCTGCCTGTGCATTAGAAGTGGCAAACCCTAATGCTGATTCAGAAGAAAAACCAACAAAATGGCGACTCTGCTGGGGAGATCAATGTCATATCCATGAAAGTTTGAGTCTACAAGATTAAAAAATTAGACCTGGAAACTGTTTGTTGCAGCAGAGAAAAAAGGTTGTATATGTGACTCTGCTAGTGGATGACCTAGAAAGAAAGAAATCAATTTGCAGCTTCAGCTTGTTTGAAGCTCATTCCTCTTCAAGGAGGTGGCGACTCTGCATCAAAGAACCTGATAAAAGAACAAAATCAGTCAGAGAAGAATTTGCAGCTCCTGCAACATATCCAGGTATTTCATATTGTTTGACAGACTCCCTATTTGGTGAGATAGCACTGGTTAAAAGGGAAACATTGGTGAAAACAGAGCTTGCATGCTTTTATTAGAACTTACCCTGTATTTCAAAGGGCATGCAATGTTGTTCAAAAGACTCATTTAAAGGACTTTAGGAATGTTTGAAAAAACAGCTTGAATTTTGAGTGCCTAAAGTCATTGTTAGTATAAAATCTGAGTAGAGAGGAGGGTTGCAAAAACATAAAGGATGTATTATCTGCCTATGCACCCTTGTGAAGTGTCAAATGCAAAAATGTATAACAGTCAATCCCAACCATGTAATAAAAGAAGTTTCAACATAGATAGATATAAGCCCATAAATTTTAGTGGCATTTGTGGCTACCCAAATGCTCTTCCACCTAAAATCAGAAGATATTTGCCCAAATTTAGTGGCGCAAAGGATGAATCAGCTGAGAGACACTTGCAGCAGTTTATAAATGTTATAGATGATTTCGAGATTGACCGTGAAGATGTAGTTATGAGATTATTTGTTCAATCTCTAGAAGAAGATGCAAGGGATTGGTTCTCCTACCTTCCAGCTCGCTCTGTCAGCTCTTGGCATGATTTTAAATCTGCATTTCCAGTACAATATGGTGAAAGAATTTCTGAATATGCAGTTATTAGTAACTTCATGTACATCCATATTGAAGAAGATGAGTTGATCCCAGCTTTTAACCTCAGATTTATGAGGGCATTGAATAGAATTCCAGAATGTATGAGACCTAATGATGCAATGTGCTTAGTCGTCTATTTGGGAGCCTTTGACAAAAAAATGAGTTATAGATTGAGAGACAAGGAGCCCACCACATTGCATCAGGCACATCAGTTTGCAATAGATATTGAAAACAATTGGAGGTATGGAATTCAAAAGGGTTATTTTTCTGAAAATTTTTGTTCTCCTGCAGCCCCCAATGTTGATGAAAGTTTTAATTCAGGAATTGACAATGAATGTCATAGCACTCACACCCCTGTTGTCCCAGTTTTTGCATCATTCCAAGTGGATGATGTTTCTATTATAGAGGAGGATGTCCTTTTTTGCCCAGCAGGTGAAGTTGAAAATAATAATTTTTCAAGTAATATTTGCATACCAGTCCTAAACAAAGAGCCTTCATGTTTAAATGATCCAGTTGTGCAGAGTTGTGATCATATGGATCAAGAATCAATATTAGTTTCATCAGGAAGCATTGGAGGGCTAGAAAATGATGCAGATTGTTCAACTTCAGAGTGCATTGAAACAGCAGCAATCTTGTATGCGGGGCAATTAGATGATAAAAATTATATCCATGACCAGTGCATGGATCAGGTTTGTTTTTCTTATGACTCTGGATCTGATAGTAATGAAGAAGAAGCAGAGGCTTTTGCAGTGAGTGTTAATCCCCTTTATGATGAGCCTGTTGATGCATATGATGTTGTGAGTCATGACCTTCATTGATGCATGATTAACCCTTTGTTTGAAGATGATGATACTGATTTGCAAACTGTGAATAATGAATGTTCATCATCACCTGATTCAGACATGTGCAACATTGGGTGTGTGGATCAGGTTTTGTTTTCAATATCAGTAGATATTAGGGATCTCATATTTTCTGAGTATTTTGAATTGTTGGATCAGCTGGATGAGTGCCTGATAATGTGCAGCAGCCAGATAAATGATAAAGAGTGCCAAGAGCAGTATGATGTACTGTCTGAGGGACATAACATACATGTGTTGCCTAATGTTGAAGAATATTATGTGTATGGTTATATGTCTAATTCTGAAATCCAAAATGACAGAGCTGAAAATGATGGTGGCAAGCTTTCAAAACTGGTGGAATATCTTTTTAAGCAGATGACATTATGGGCAGATTATGCCAATCTTTTCAGTTGGGATTGGGATATTCCAGTTTGGAATCAGGCATTTGACAAGAAAAAATTATGGTTTTTCCTTTTTGGCTGCCCAGGGCCGCCAAAATAATGTTTAAAAATAATGTGTTTGGTGATGCAAATCAATATAACATCATGACTCTGTGCCCAATGGATAAGGGACTGGTCTGCATCCCAGAGATCTGGGGTTCTCACTGCAGTCTTCCACCTGCACATCCCCAGACAGAGCCAGTGTTAGTGCCTGAATTGACTGACAGTTTTTGAGCAATTTTCATGCAGGCACCTTCCTTAAAAAAGTTCTAAGTGTTGGACCTCCTCAGTATTTTTCAGCTGCATCATCATATTTTCTTTGAGGAGGAGGTCATCAGCATCATATTTTCTTCGATGGTGGTCAGCATCATCATGTTCTCTATCGACCGGTTTCTCATCAGGATCATCATGTTTCAATATCGGGTGATGTTTGGACATCGTCCCGATCCTGCTGATGAGCTACAGTGTGCCCTGATTTGCTTGCGGGGGTGATTTTTCAAATATCTGGTGATTTTCCAAATATCACCCTGCCCTTTTATGATGATGATGTTACCCCGATCTTCTGAAGGGGTTATTTTCTGAGTTGTTCGACCTGACTTGTTTTTTCTTAAGGGTCGTCATCATCATCATCATATTTTCAATTATCGCCGTGTTGCTTGCGAGGGTCATCATATTTTCTGCCTGCATGATATTTCGCCGGGGTGATATTTTTATCATCGGGTGATCTTGGTTATGATCATCCTGATGATGTTGTTGAAGAGTTCTAAGTATGACCTGATATTCACCAGGGTCATCATATTTGAACGTCAGGATGATCTTAGTCAATATCATCCTGATGATGTTGTATCATTTCATGTTCGTTGTTTTATCACCCTGATGATGCTGACGTCATTCTTACGTCAGGATGATATCCGGTTTTCTGCTTGTCTGCATCATGATATTTCCGAAGGGAGATATCCGCCTGTCGGCTTCATGCATTATCCAGTGGGCGGTGATCATTTCAAATATCTGTCATATTCATGTATCACCCCGATCTTATAGCGGAGCTACAATGCAGCATGATATTTGTGCATCAGGATGATATTTCCAAATATCCGGTTATCTTCCGAATATCATCCTGATGCCGACATGTGGTGGTGACGTCATCAAGGTCCGGGGGTCATATTTCTAACATTACTCATCTTATGAAGATCCCCCAATGTTGCGAATATGACGATGACGTCATCCGGATATGAGGAGGTGCGCAGTAGGCAGATATGCTGATGACGCCAGCAGGATATGACGGTGATGTCATCAGGATGTTCATCGGCCAGACATTTGGTATCGGCTAAGCAGGAGGATCTTCCTCCGATGGATCAGGTTGTGCCGATGAAGGTGATTATCATGCAGGTGATATTGCGATGATGACGCTGACGTCAGGGTGATTTTTCGGGCAACAGGATATCATGTTGTTGGAGGATGATGATGAAGTCTTATACTAGTGTCGTCAGGAGCAAAAGCACCGACATCATATATGCTCATGACCTAGTATATAAAGTGTTGAAAGGGTCACTGCGGGGTGCATGTGGGATAATTGATATCCTGCATATTTGAAATATCATGACGATGTATCTTGGCAGGAAATGGTTGCGATCGACTGTCTAATGTTCTTCCCAAGGCCGCGGGTTGGTGCGCCATTAATGGTGATTGTTACAGAGGTATGAGCGATGGCGTGGATGGATTTAGTACCCGATTGAAGATCTGGATCCCTAGGCGGCGCTGGGCTCGAGATTTCTTTCTGTCTCCTCTCCCACCTGCTGCATTGAATGTTTGAGCGCCATTTTTCTGATACTGTGTATCTGGCAGGATTTTTGGTCAACCATGTAATTAATTGCTGTGGTACACTACCTTGCTGTTATAAGCAGGAAGTGTTACTCATTTGTTGTTGTTGAAAACTGGACATTTTGGCTCTGTAATAAGATACAACTGGTTTTGGTTTCTCTGTGCAGCAAAACTTGTGAGTTTATGTATCTCCTGTTGTACGATTTGGCATGAATCCACTGATTTCATGGTTAATCTCATATGAATAATGCTGTGTTTGCATGTGTTATGCTGATTTTGTCTCCAGTTTTGCATGTATCTTTCTTACTGCAATAGGGATGCCATAAGTATAGACAGCTTAACACTCTTTATTGGGAGATATCTGTAAGGCAGATATCATGTGCATCCCCCTGAAATCCAGTTTTAGCTATTCATGCTGATCATTCACAGGTGTATGTCTACCGACTCCAAGCCCTGGATAGGCACCAATCTAGCTCTGTGTTGAGGTTATACACCATGTCCAGCTTTGCATCCAAAATTCAAACTAAACCATCTCTTCCTTCCATCTGTTAGTTGTAGGATTAGGAGTAGGAAACCCTTGCATGCTCTCATCCCTAACCAGACATATATGTCCAAGAACGTTGCCCACCTTGTGATCTATCATACAGATCTTGGTCTATACATGAGAGTATTCTGCCTGTTGTTGTCAAGTTAGATCTTTCTATCTTTGAGCTAGTCAAGGTTACATCTTGAGTTATAGGGATACCCCCCTTGGTGCGGCAGAACCAGAAGTGAAGGGGAGGAGCTCACGCAACCTCCTATATTTAGTTGGCTGAATCTGCCTGTGCATTAGAAGTGGCAAACCCTAATGCTGATTCAGAAGAAAAACCAACAATTCCAACATGATTCTTTGGATATATTTAGTTAGTTATAGGACAATAAAAGATTAAACAAGTGAAATCATTGAAATCATGAGAGAGGGTAGGACAACAACTATAAACTAAAATTGTAACTAAAAATTATTTCTTTAAGATTTTTTAATGATGTAGCAAGATGATAAGTAGCTAAAGAATAGTACCTTGATCATAGAAGAAACTGATTCAAACACAACCCTCAATAGAGCCACATTTGCAAGACTGATATATGAAAACCAAATATACAAATGAGAACCATAAGCTTGGATTTATGACTAATAAGTGCATACCCATATATGTTAAAACCAAATATGTTCATGAAAGAAAATAATTCAAATAGTCCATGGCCAAAATAGGATAAGCCCATATTCTATATTAAATAGACTTGTTCAAATGTATGCTTTAACATATTTTTACAATTCCCTATGAGGACCAGCTAATTATTACAATAATAGACTTGCAGGTGTTATATTAAGAATTTACATATATCATAGTTATTCCTTGAACATAGCTAGACAATTGAGGAAACATTCAAAAATGAAGTAGTTTCTTCATTTAAATACTTGCCCAAACTTAAAAAATGTAAAAACATGAGAAACTAAATTTGAAATACAAGAGTTGATGCATTAAAATTTAATCATTAATAGACACAAAGTATTCACAATAGGGAAATATTTAAAATGGACTAATATGCTTTTACACACAAATGATTTTATATATATAGCCTAAAGGAGAGAGCCCAATTTTATAATGATCATTACATCTAGGTTAATCTAGTTCAAATTCATCTATTTGGTCACAATCATGACTGACCTGTTTCTGGAGACAGAACACCTCCTTTTCCTCTCTTCTGTCATTTCTCACCATGTAGTTCTTTATAAAACCTTGACTAGCCCGTATCTCCCCTGGGTGACCCAGCGTCACCCAGGGGCGACCCAGCGTCACCCAGGGGCGACCCTACTAACGAAAGGGGCGACCCTGTCACATTTCCAACAATAGAAAAAATTGAGTTTCTCACTCAAATTAGCTTTGTTTTCACCCATTTTTCTTTTAGTTCACATGATTTTTGATGCCTAACATGGAGTTGACTATTTCATGCACCCACACATGCATAATTAACCCATTTGATCTAAAACTAAGAACTCAATCAATCTCATGCATCCTCTCAACTTTAATTAGATCATTAATTTGTAGTAACAACTACATATTTCTAGAGTTAAATTTGTGAAGACATCAAGAATAAAAGAATTTTAATTCATGCAACTTGATTCATATGAAAGCCATATATTACTAGGACAATTAGGAAAAAAACAAAGCAAATGCACCCCTAAATTGGTAAGATAGGAGGAATATTAGGTTACTAATCAAATTCATCTAGTCAATTGGGGAAATCGATTGGTTAACTTAATAGGGAATGATGGGCTATAAATTAATTGAGAACACCAATACTTTAGAATAATTCATTTTATAAGCCCCCATAAGAAAACTACACCATGTTTTGTATAAGTATTTTCTATATATAAGCATTCTCATAATTTTCTTGAAATGTATTTATTTAATTATATCTTTTTGTAGTTACAGTTGCAATCATGTATTTATTTGCAAAATGTATTTATTTAAAGGAAAATATATTTATGGAATTAAAAATATTTTGAAACATTTTCTAACTTTCAAAATTTTCTTAGAAAATTTGCCACTTGGTTTCATACATGTATTGTTATGTAATTAAATGTCTTAATGTATTGTTTAAACCATGTAAATTTATATATTTCCAAGTTTGATATATGTATATAAACATGCTACATACATGCATTTAATATATAAATTTCAAATTCCTAATTCAATTATATATTTTTTGTAATTGTAGCTGATAGTTCTAGCATATATGGCTGACTTACCGAATTATGACTTGTTGCTAGGACATGCCATCTAAAATCAACCACCACCTCAAAATCCCCTTATGAAATACCTCCACACCAAGGCCTTCAACACCCCCCCAAACCCCCCACCTCCTCCATTTAATGAGGCTCTCTTGTGAGCAACCTTTAATAATAACATTAATACTTTGCAAGAAAAAAAAATTATCTATCAAAAATTAAATGCATAATCCCCCCATGTAGCATGATTTGCATCTATGATGCAAACCATTATTGATTCTATTAGATACATTAATATGGATCTAGACACATTCTATTCATGGCAAGAGGAGAGCAGGCAATTCTATGTGGATGTTCTCTCTTATAAAGAGATCAATGATTTGCATATTACAAAAATACTATTACACCATACTTTATTGATCCCTTGAAAAACCAACCAATAGCTCCAACTAAATAAAGAATTTCAATAGAATGGTGCACACATGAGAAGATAGCGGCTAACTTTTTGGAGCGGTGGTGGCTGGTCTTTGGCCATACACCACATGCAAAATTTGAGGTTGTTATGTGGAAAAGAGATCTAAAATAATCGATGAACTAACCTAGATCAATATTTTTCTACACAACATTGGAACACAGGACAACAATAGATCTATGCTTGGTTGTTGTCCCTAGAGAATAGAAAAGTTGTGTTTGTGGGGACTCTATTCATTTGTTGCAAAGATGAAATATTGATAAATAATGGATTTATTAAACTAAGCAATATAAATATATAATTTTTTAACTAAGAAAAAGTATGAACAATAGTTACTGTTTCCAAAAATTAGACACAAAACATGAAGGAGAAAATCAAGTGGAACTAGGCACTGGAAGCATGAATTGATTAGATAGGACACTAGAGTCTTTAGAGTTCTGTAAGGAAAGAACTTATGTTCAATGATCTTTGTCTCATATCCTTTGATCTTTTTATCACTCCTCGATGTTGGAAACCTCCTTTTGCGGCCTACACAGATGTAAAGGGGGAAAATGGTTGTGTTGTATAGGGGCTTTCTTTAGTCAAATCCTATGTTGGTGTTCACACCTATACAACAACAATGATGATAATGATAGAGAGTGTGTGTTCGTGATGAACATATGCAAACCAATTGATAAGGATTATAGTAAAAAAAACACAATGAAATAGACTTTCCATAAGCATGAAACCCCTGTTGGATTGATGTCACAACACAAATCACACACTAGGAGTTGATGGAGGAAGGATAAGCTTTAGTTTTAGTGCATTAACAATAATAATATTTACAAGTAGAGAGCTTCACTAGAGAGAATTCATATCCTAGAACTTGTAGAGAGGTTTGTTGATAGATTGATAATGTATCTCCTATATTTTTTATGTATACCATGTATATGAAAATGAGGGAGAGAGAGTTGCTTATATATGAATCCCAAGTACTTTTCGGGTGCCTGATTGGGTAAGGCTAATAAGGTGCATTGCTCAAGGAAACAAGGCCGACATTTCAAGATTCAAATTAATTTGGCACCAACAGTTAGGATGCTAGCATGGGGTGCTAGTGTCCTAGTGGGATTTGTTCTCAAAGGCTCGTTAACAAGGGACTTAACCTTGTTTCTTAACAAGTGGTGAAATATGCATATATTGAGAAAAGACAAATATACATGCTAAACTGAGTGTTAAACATAATATTAAATTATAAGTGGCGACAATTTACATATGCTACATTTACCCCCCACTTTAGTAGGGGTATGAACTTACATTCATATGCACACTACAGTATAGAAAAGCCAAATCTCTTCACCACAATGTTGGAGACCTAGAATTTTGCTAAGTTGAGAGATGTTATTGTTTGCAATATGTGTTTTCATTGATGTCAACATAGTATGTGGAAATATAAGGACAAACTTGTATAGAGGTTGTGTATAGAAAAAGGAGAAGGTGATGAACAATGTAGTCAGCATGGTCAAGGCAAACCATTCCAGAAGAAGAATGATGTGGTGATTAGTCCTATGTCTAGGCATAATGCAGAGGTGAATGCTCATGTCCTAATATGTTTTCAATGTTCCTACATGTATATCTCATCAACTTGGAGTATTGCACTTTGTGATAAGAAGTAGAAACGTAAGGCATTCACAGTGCATATCCTAAGGTAGAGGGACATTATTTTGGTCTACATTTCTCTGCAGAGCAAGATTTGATCTTACGGTACTGAAGACAAATTTATTCAAGTATTGAAATGATATATCCAAGTTTTCAAGTCTTCATATCTTCAACAGAAAAAATTACAGGGGACAGAGTATCAATTACTACTTAGACAGGGAAAAGCAATGATGGAGACTTAATGGAATGCTCCACATTCTTTTGAAAGACATTATGTTGTCATGCAGTTCTAAGGATAGTCTCATAGATGTATAAGGCATTCTATGATGAAGTATCAAGTGGTCTAGTAGTCTGTAAAGTTAGAAATCAAGTGACGAAGGTAATACAGACTGTTTTGGAGCCTAAATACACATGTTTGACCTTTTGCGGAAGATGAAATGTATGTAGATCAGCCATAAAAGATTGTGTGGAGATCTTATATGTTCCAATACATCTCAGCTTTGATCCTCATGCTAATATATCTTATTTCCTTGTACCACATCAAGTTGTCAAGTCAGTAAGGAAGAATTGAGCATAATTGTTCTTTGGATTCCTATATTCCTCAATAAAGATTTTGTATTCCTTCAAAATTGTTAGATGAGGATGTGTGGATCTAGGAAGAATCATATATTGATGTTTAAGTTAATTCCTAAAGGTTTCAAGGTTTATAATGTACCGCAATAGTCTGGAATGCTCTGTTTCCTACAATTCATCATGTTTTTTGATATGTGGATGTATGGATTGATATGATAATTTAGTAGAAAGGTGTATGAATGATGTTGAGATTATAAATGACTTAGTTCTTGGTCAACATGAAGTTTTTGGCATCTCCCCAGTAGTGTGAAGATGTATAGTTAGCAACTTTAAGCAGTTGGAGCTGACAGGTTAAGTCTCTGGTATGTGTGGTGAATCCTAATCTATTTCTTTGACTTTGGAAGATGTGAAGAGATATGTCTTCAATACTTTCATGAAAATCTAAGGTCTACAACAAGTTTCCCTAACATATTTTATGTATTGAAGTTGACCTTTGAATAATTACATGTTTCATCTAACAATGTTCATGGCACCAACCTAATCAATGTTATGATGTGTTACAGAGGGTATTTATAGGAGATCAAAACCATTTGTGACAAGTAAGGATGTGATAGATTTATATGTAGAAAATGAAGTGTACAGAATTAGTTTGAAGGCATGTTTCAAGTAGAAAAAGAAGACTACTTTATCCACATAAATCAGATGTTTACTTCATAGTAGTCCATATATCTATTATCCTTGTAAATCCTAAATATAGTGAGAAGAATATTTAGGGAGTAGTAGCTTCCTTGGGTTTTACCCTAAATCAAAGTTGTAATTGTAGTGAGCACAAAATATAGGGAGTATTAGCTTGCTTGTGTTGCAGCCCAAAAACAAAGTTCTAATATTTTTGTAGTGAACATAATATATTGTGAGCTAACACTCATCATGGTTTTTCCCTATTTTAGGGTTTTCCATGTAAAAATATTAGTGTTCTTCTATTGCACGATTTACTTTTTGTTCTCTAAATTATTTAGTTTTATCTGCAAATATATGTTTAAGTTTTAGTGTGTGCTGATTCACCCCCCTCTCAGTACCTCATTGTGTTCAACAATTGGTATCAACTGAGGTAGATCTTTCACTTGAACACATGGAATCTAAAGCTATGGACAATTATGTATTTGTATTGGAACTAGATCTAGAAGCAATGGAACCAAAAGGTTGGGACCTTGAGCTAAATGAGTGTGAAGTAGACCTTGAAGGAGAACTCAAGTCAACCCTTGATGAACTAGATCATCAGACAAGAGAACTAAACATATAATATTAAGATATGCTTGAGAAAGCAAGGGAGACAATTGACAAGTTGAAGATAAAGGATAAAGAATCAAAAGAAGAAATTGGCAAACTAAAAACTCTAATAGAAGGAGATAGAGGAGGTGACATAAATCTCAAGGAGGTAGAAGAAATGATCTCCAATTTGAAGGTCATGGTTGAAGAAGGAAAGAGAGTTGAAGATTGCTTAACTATCAAGCTCAATGAGAAAGTAGATGAATGTTAGGAAAGAACTAGAAAAGGAAAAAGAACATATTAACAAAGGACTAAAATTGAAAGGAGGATCTAAAATTCTTGATGAGATTAATAACTCTCAAAAGCCAGCAAAAGAAAAAATCAAACCTTGGTTTTGAAAAAGGGGAAAATCCTATGATCAATTTTTCTACAAATTTATATGATAACATCCAATCAGAAGGAATGTTTGAAATAAAGGAAGAGGCTTGCACACTGAAGATCCTAAGAAGAATTTCTTTAGAGATACAAAAGAAGATGAATTCACTCCTGTCTAGGGACAAACGAAGAATAAGAAGAAGAATTTTAGAAAACCTGCACTTAAGCAAACTGGTCCTATCAGGAATCCTCAAGCGTTCAATGGTAATTGTTATTCTTGAAATAAGTTTGGTCACAAAGTTGTTGATTGTAAAAGAAGGATGAATCAAAATATTGTAAGGTGTTATTCCTGCAATAAGATTGGTCACTATTTGGTGGAAAAATAGAATGAGATTGAAGTGTGATTATGGTAGTTTCAATCAAACCCTCTTTTCACATTAACATTCAAGGACAACAATCAAGCCAAGTCACTACAGATGGAGAGAACTTAGGTATAGGTTGATGTCACTTAGGAATGATATGGATGTTGGCAAGAGACACTATATGGATTCATGGTTGTTGTCATTGATGGCAACAAAGGTCATCCCACATATCTGCAAGTCATGGTGTGTCTCTACCGGAAGTCAGAATGAAGATTGTTGTGGTCCGGTGAACAAGAACAGAGCATATGGCAAGGTCCGACAGATTGGTCCGAATCTCTCAAAGGAAGTATCTTGGTGTAGTGTAGATTTGGGGAAGTCAAGAGGACTACCTTGAGTGGTATATTCCAAGGATTTAGCCTCCGGTGATGAATAAGGAAAAAGATATGAACAGCTAAATACCGGATTCCTGAGTAACAGTGTGAACAGAGGAAGAACTCACTGATAGAACATTAGATTGCTTTCCAGATGTGTTACTATTGATGGTAAAGGTTGTGAAGGCATGAATCATGTTTGACCGACATGATTAATGATATCTACAAGTATATGCTTGATCCGCATTACTTGATATGCAAGGATTCAGCTGACAGAACAGAGTTTGTGAGAAGATAGACTATTCTGGGTGCCGACTAGAAAGATAATGAAATCACTAGTGCAGATATATATATATAGAGGAGGGATTTAGTTGTGAGAAGTTTTGTTGTGTTTTTGTGGTATGCAAAGAAGTGCAGAGTAGAGCAGAAGTAATAAGAAAGATCCGGTATGTGAAAGGAAAGCAGAATAAAGAGCAGAGGAAAGATGAAGTGCAGCAGATCAGTGTACTGAGCCTAACCAGAACTAAACTCCAACATGTAGTAGATGCTTCCAATCAGTTCAAGTATTGTATAACATTCTTTTGTAGACAGTGTGTCTCCTTGTAGGCAGTGTGCCTCTTTGTGAGCAGTGTGCTCGGGCAGTGAGCCCTAATTGGCAAGTGCAATTTTGTAATTCCTTATTCTTCTAACAAAGAATAATCTTTGGGTTAATCACCCCGTGGTTTTCTCCCTTAATAGGGTTTCCACGTCAAAAATACTATGTCATGTGTTTTTCATTTCATGGTAATGATTGTTTGTTTGATTCAATGCTGCATTGATTAATAAGAAAGTTCAAAAGAAGAAATAATTAGGATAACTGATTCACCCCCCCTCTCAGTTATCAACAATTGGTATCAGAGCTAAGTTCCTCCTAATTGAGCCTAACATCTTGAGGAAGATATGGGAGTTCAAATGGATGCATATGGTTTAAGGGAGCAACTCAAGACTGCCCTTGAGGATCTTGAACAGTCAAACTCCTAAGTCAATGAATTAAAGGAAAGACTCAAACAGGATGATGAATTCATGAGAGAACTAAAGGACAAATTAAGTCTCTCTATGAAAAAGAGAAAGGAGATGCTCCAACAATTGGCAAGACAAAGTGAAGAAAGCAATACAAATGAAGAATTGACTGAGAAAACCAAGTTATATGAAAAGTTATCAAAAGAAGTCATTATGTTAAGACATGAAATGGAATTAGGAGTTATAAAGTTTACTCAAGAGATTGAAGAAAAAAAAAGGGCTGAAGACAATCTAAGACAATCTCTTAAAGAGAAATCAGAAGAATGCCACCAGATGGACAGGATTATTAGACATCTTGAATCTGATCTTGAAGATGCCAAAGATAATGAAGAACAACTTGAGGATCAAATTGTCTCTCTCAAAAGAGATCTTCAAACAACAAATGAATATAAAGAAAAATTCAAGATAAGTTCTACTCAAGTTGAAGTTCTTCTTGGAAGTCAAAAGAGGACAGATGACAAGTATGGTTTGGGATATAAGAAAGGAGAAAGCTCTGGATCTGGTCAAAAGAATTTTGGATCAAAAATCCAAGGAATAGGCCTAGAAGACCTCTGGTAAGACAACCTAATGCTCAAAGATATCCATCCTTCAATGGATACTATCACAGCTGCAATCACTTTGGTCACAAAGCTAATCAGTGCAGAAAGAGAATGAATCAGACTAATTCATCCTTCTCTGGATAGTGCTTTAACTGCAAAAGGTATGGACACAAGTCTCATGAATGTAGAAATATGCAAATAAACAAATCATTCAATGGTAGATGTTTTGCATGCAATAGAGTAGGTCATATGGCTAATCAATGCAGATTAAGAGGTTATCAATCAAATATGCAAGGAAATGTTATTTACCAAATCTATAATAGGTCCGGTCATAATGCAAAAGTTTACAGAAGCAAGAATTAGGACAAAAGAGGTTCGGTGTATAATTAGAATCAAGACAAGGGTAAACAAAAAATGAATATGGATGAAGTTAGGAATTAGATGAACAAGATTTGGGTGAAGAAAAGTTCAGAGAATGTAGAAGTTGGATCCGCACCAGACTCTGGTGTTGATATTCCTTCCAGAAATTAAAAAGTGAGCTCTGGCTTAGGGGGAGACTCAATGAAAATCCTGTTCCCCCAGCCAATCAAGTGGTGCCAGATGTGGCACAAGATACGGAGTAAAGGGTTTGAAGATATAAGTCTTGAGATGATCCAGATAAGATTTCAGAGGTCCGCATGAAGATGTGAAGAAGTTGTGATCGATCAAGTAAGACCTGTTCTGGGAGATGCTCTGGAATGACAGAGGATTACAAAAAGGTCTGGAGAGATCCAGAAGTGCATTGTCTTATTCTGCGGATTGGACAGAATGTTTGGGATGTCCTTGTGATGTGTCATCTTGATTTGTTCATGGTTGGAAGATCGGCATGATGTTCATAGATCAGGACTGATCCGGTACTCCAAGTTATCCAAACAAGGCAAACCGGAATAATGTAGGTCGAGCATTTATTGCCATCAGATATTAGGGTTTGTGGAGCAATATAAAGGATTTCTCATAAATCACTTGCTCATTCTGCACTCAAGAAGAAGCAAAAAGTGGAGCTCTGCAACAAGATTCATCAAACTCACCAAAGATCTCCTACAGAAGTCATTACATACAGAAATCAATCCAACCACTCTGTGTAACCGAAGGCACATAAGGTATTTTCTGTTTTCAATATCTCACTGCAAATCTTTGAAAAATGGCTACTCCGAATATAGTTAAGATCTCTGATAGACCTCGCCCGACATTCAAGAAACATCCATACAAATCTTTGGAGGTAGATCCACTAGGAGCCTTCTCTAGTGTTCTACATGGTGTATTGCATACGGAGGACATTAGGGTTTACATTCATGCAAATTTTGAAGACTTTGGAGAATCAAAATTGATGGATATCTATCACAAACAGTTGATAGACGACTCCTTTGAGATTAAACCTCAGTACAAAGCCATCTGGGATAAACACTTTGCACAGTGCATCCATTTCCCCTATTTTGAAGAAGATGAATGGGTCTGGTATGTACTAAGTAGAGTGCATGACAACTTCCTATGGTTGAACAAGCCCTTCAAGATCACCAAAGATGCAATTAGGGCTGTAACCAGTCTGCACTCATCCGATGGATTACCTGTTCTCAAGTCTGTCAAAAATTAGATAGTTAGTGATGCAACTGGATCTAAATTTGAGAAGAGAGCTATGACAGTTGAAGACATCACTGAACCGGATGTCAAATTTGCATCTATGATAATTGGTTACAAGATCTATCACTCCAGTAGGGAAAATTCAGTACCAGGAACTGCAATTTACATAGCTTATCAAATGCTAAAGCAGAATGCAGACTATGACTTGTGTGAGCTTCTTGTAAACCAACTTTTTGAAAATCTGCAGAAGATCAAGAAGGACAAGAAAAACTCCTTCAAGTATGGCAATTTGATCCTTTGTCTCTTCTTTTATTACATGAATGAGCTTCCCGGATCCAATGGATGGATATGGCAGAACGACAGACCAGTTGCCATCCAAATCAGAGATTATTTGCATGGACTTGGGGATGCTAAAGCAAGAAAAATAGCTCTATGGGGATATTTCAAGAACTTCCAGAGCATGATGCATGCAAGAGAAAGAATACCCCAATCTCTTGTTGAAAAGTACAAAGACACAGTATGCTTTATGGTAGAAACAGATCATTGTCTAATGGAGGTAGTAGAACCAAGAACTATGTGGATCATGCCCATGGGGTATGAAGTGGATGAATAGATAGTGGAGCTGCATGTTGAACACATGCTAAGTCAGCCTAAAGATCCAAAGGCAGAAAGGTTCGGAACATTTGAGGAACTGAGTATAAAAATTCATGTTGAACTCAGAGAACCGGAGATCAAGAGGAAGGTTAGAAAAGAAGTAGAACACATAGCACAAGGCCTTGGAATCTCCATGGAAGCACTTGATGCTCACCGGAAGAAGAAGGAAGGGGATGAGAAAGAGAAGAAGAGGGCAGAAAAGAAAAGTGAAGAAAGTGTTCCAGTTGAAACTTCCACCCAGACCAGATCATCAAAAAGATCTGCACCTCCCACAACCAAAAGCTCAAAACCGGAAGTCTAGGCATCCGGTAAAAGATCTAAGACAAAAGCCACAAGGGCTTATGAAAGGCAAAAAGATGAAGAGGAAACTGAGTTAGATGAGGGAGTAAAAGAAATAAAGAAGCAGAAGAAGAAAGGATCTGGTAAACCCTCCACAGGCTAAGACAAGGAAGAAATGGCAGAGGAATTTGTTGAAAAGCCCACCCTGTCTCTAGAGAGTGTAATCAAGTCAGTCACTGTGGATGGGAATCTTCAACCAGTGGCTGAATTTATGATGACTACAATGAGGCAGACCAAAAGATCCTGCAAGAAGCTACAATCAAGTACCTCAACATTTACAATAAAGCCTTTATTGAGATTATCTCTAAAATTCCTAAGAGTCTAGAGAAGGAATTAGAAATAAGAAAGAATAATGCTTAGGCAAAAGATCTTGAGATCCAAGAGTAGATAGCTATTCAGCTATATCCTCAAATTGATCCCAAGACAATGAACATAATATTCAAAGACTGTAAAGATGAGTTCAGAAGTAAAGCAAGAATGAATAAACTCATGCTTGGTGAGACTGACAAGGTAGCCATGGATACAGAAGAGATCCTCCGGAAGGCCTTCAAAAGGTTTAATCTTCCTATTGTAGAGGACTTAGATGCAAAAACAGCTGTGGACTTGGAATCCTCTGCTCTGGGAGAAGTGGCCCTTGAACAGACTAGCATCTCTCCTCCAGTTTCCTCTACAGTCTCCGGATCCCAAGAAGAAGAGAAATTACAGGAGAAAGAAGTAGCAGTAAAAGAAAAAGAGGTTGATAGCACCAAGAGTGCAGAAGAAGAGAAGACTCTAATAGAGAATACCATGACTGATAGTGGTAAGAATGTGGAAATTCCAAAGGACAGTTCCAAGACTGCAGAAGAGAAGAAACATCTGTCTCCGGCAAGAGACACTGCACAAACTGTTCAAAAATTTCTGAGTCAAGAAACAATAGAGATTGATGAACTGGAGCTTCTAAAAGGTCCATTCAACTTTGATTCCCTCTCTCTGGTATAGACAATGAAGATTGCTTCATTTGCAAATGCTAAGGCAAATGAAAAACTCCTAAAGTCTCATATGGAAGACTGTGAGTTGATAGAGGCTGCTTCCGGAGTGCTTAAAAAGATCATGCCATCGGTTAAGATAGATCCGATAGCCACCTCTTCCAGTAATCTCAAAACCTTAGTCAACAGTGTTGGTACACATTTTGATTCTCTAGAAAAATCAGCTGAAGAAAAGGTCCAGAAGGAGTTTTTGGATAAGAGATTTTCTAAAGTACTAGGATTAATCTCTAATGATAGGAGAAATATGAGCATTGGAATAAAGAGCTTAGAAAATGCTCTTAAGGATGGTGGTGACATTTACAAATTTTGTATCTCCTGGTCAAAGGCAACAATAGAAATTGATAAGAAAATAAAAGAGGAAACATGACAAACTACAAAGTTTGTCTCAAAGTTTTGATCCTCTCTCTTCCTCCATAGTAAATCAAGAATGTCAAACTATTGCAATCACAAATGCAATAAAGAACTTTGAGAAGGAAAGGAAGAATATAACTAACCGGATGGGAGAACTTAGAAGGATTATAATCCCTAAGTTAGAAACTATGCATGAGGCCATAAGTGATGCTCAGACTACCGCCCAAACCAATGATCTGACAGATCTCAAGAGGGCAGAAGCTTTTGCATTTTTGTTGAGTGGTCACATTTCAATTTTGGATAGAATGAAGCAAAGTTGGGCCATAGAACTGGTCCAATTGAAGACATCCTTTACAAACATTCTTCAGTTTATGTGAGTATGTAATATGCGGCTAAGTATAGTAAATTTTTGAAAATTTTGGTGTGCGGACCCTACCTTTTGCCATTGATGTCAAAGGGGGAGTGAGGAGCAGTGAAAAATGAGGAATCCAACTAAGGGGGAGTTCTGGAAATTGTATACAAAAATAGAGCATCAGCCAAGGGGGAGCATAGTGTAAACACTTAGTCATTTTTACTAAGTGTTGCCATCAATGCCAAAGGGGGAGATTGTTGGCAAGAGAGACTATATGGATTCATGGTTGTTGTCATTGATGGCAACAAAGGTCATCCCACATATCCGCAAGTCATGGTGTGTCTCTACCGGAAGTCAGAATGAAGATTGTTGTGGTCCGGTGAACAAGAACAGAGCATATGGCAAGGTCCGACAGATTGGTCTGGGTCTCTTAGAGGAAGTATCTTGGTGCAGTCTGGATTTGGGGAAGTCAAGAGGACTACCTTGAGTGGTATATTCCAAGGATTTAGCCTCCGGTGATGAATAAGGAAAAAGATATGAACAGCTAAATACCAGATTCCTGAGTAACAGTGTGAATAGAGGAAGAACTCACTGACAGAACATCAGATTGTTTTACGGATGTGTTACTGTTGATGGTAAAGGTTGTGAAGGTATGAATCATGTTTGGCCGACATGATTAATGATATCTACAAGTATATGCTTGATCCGCATTACTTGATATGCAAGGATTCAGCCGACAGAATAGAGTTTGTGAGAAGATAGACTATTCTGGGTGCTGACTAGAAAGATAATGAAATCACTAGTGCGGATATATATATAGAGGAGGGATTTACTTGTGAGAAGTTTTGTTGTGTTTTTGTGGTATGCAAAGAAGTGCAGAGCAGAGCAGAAGTAATAAGAAAGATCTGGTATGTGAAAGGAAAGCAGAATAAAGAGCAGAGGAAAGATGAAGTGCAGCAGATCAGTGTACTGAGCCTAACCGGAACTGAACTCCAGCATGTAGTAGATGCTTCCAATCAGTTCAAGTATTGTATAACATTCTTTTGTAGACAGTGTGTCTCCTTGTAGGCAGTGTGCCTCTTTGTGAGCAGTGTGCTCGGGCAGTGAGCCCTAATTGGCAAGTGCCATTTTGTAATTCCTTATTCTTCTAAAAGAGAATAATCTTTGGGTTAATCACCCTGTGGTTTTCTCCCTTAATAGGGTTTCCACGTCAAAAATACTGTGGTTTTTTCATTTCATGGTAATGATTGTTTGTTTGATTCAATGCTGCATTGATTAATAAGAAAGTTCAAAAGAAGAAATAATTAGGATAACTGATTCACCCCCCCTCTTAGTTATCAACAATGGAAAGATAGATTAGATTGCTAGATATGTCATACTCTAGTTCAATTATGCCTTAAACCCTAATTATATGATTCTGGATACAAATAGACATAATATGACAAATGATCACATAGGAAGGCACTAAATGCATATTAGAAACATACCAAGATTTGGATTCTAGAAAGCAAGAACTTTGGGTACATTAGGGTGGGCACCCTAGTCCAACAGGCTAATTTTTTTGTAGATATAGAACTATCAGATGATGAAGACTACAACTTATTTCAAAGTTTCTGACAATGACAATCAGGAGGACATAAGGGTGGGTTCCCTTGTCTAGAAAGGAATATTCTTTTCTCTTTTCTTCAAATCCCAAATCTTTATCCTCTTCTTTGATCTCCTGCAACATCTCTCTACAAGATCCTGCACCTGTAACCTATAATGACAAGACAGGGGTTGGAGGTTGTGGTGTTTAGGAGCTTTCCTTAGTCAAGCCTTGAAATGGCCTTCAAGCCTTCCAACACCATTGATAGATAGAGTGCATGCCCTTGGTGGACAGAGACAAAATCAAATGATAAGATAGATTGATTGAACACAAAAAGATATCGCCTTGGTTGTGAAACCCTCATAGGAGAGTGAATCTCTTTCATGCCATGAGGAGATGGATTGATGAAGTCAAATCTGCAACAAACAAACACAATAACAACACAAGTCTGCTTTGCAACACAATGAATACTTTAGAGTCCCTTAGCTCAATATCACAAGTTCACATTATCCATCTAGGTGTAAAATGAAGTCCAAAAATGTTTATATATGCATTTCCATTAACATTCATAATTCAAATTCAAGAGGCCGACAAAGGGAAACCTTTCGACAATCATAAATCAACATATTTAAATTTAAGTCCCACAAAGGAGGTTTGGACAAGGGCATAGGTGCCCAAGATGAGATGCCTATTTCTAGTCACAATTTATCTTTAGAGTGGGCCCGTAAGCCCCATTTGTCATGGGTTTTAGGGGAATTTTCTCTAGGACAAGTTTTACACATTCATCATGAAACTAAGGGGACATAGGAGCTAAACTAGGTGCTAAAAAGTCTTAAGGGAACATTTTACAACATAGCATTTAGCCCCCACTTTAACGTATGTATGATCTTATGTCCCATACATGCATTAAAGTACAATAAAAAACACATAAAACATGCCAAGCACATGAAGCCAAGGCATACACAAAGATTGAGGAACTATATCTAGTCCCTAGTCTCAAGTAAGCACTAGAGGACACATTGAAGACACATTGAAGACACACAAGACACAATGAAGATAGTAGGAAGCATGCAAAACATAGAGAAGATAATAGGAAGCATGTAATACATTATGAAGACATGAAAGTAGTCATGCAAAACACAATGAATACATTGATATAACATTATCATAAATGAAATAAAATCCTAACTAAGGGGTGGGGGGAGCTCATCGCTACACCCATGAAACTGCCAAAAACATGCAATGCAAAACCTAATATGTAGGGGGAGCTCATCACTATGCCCTTGATACTACACTAAAGGGAAAACACGTCAAACAAAACCTGACAGTGGGGGGAGCTCATTTCTACACTCTTGACACCACACAAGGGGAAAGACATGCCAAACAAAACCCAAGTGTGAGGGGGCTCATTGCTACGCCCTTGAAACCACACACAGGGGGAAGACACATAAAGAAGACATAAGGAATACATGAGCACTATATAGCATGTGATAGACATACTATATGTCTTATACATGACAAACACGAGAGATGGAAGGAGCTTATTGCTAAGTGCCACCATCCAAAACATGTTGCAGACACACCTAACAATTTAGATTATGCCACAATAACCACCAAATACATGCTTAAGGGAGGATAGATCATTATCCAACCCCACCTCTTGATGAGGACTTTGAATAAAAGCATGTTTACTAGCTCAAGAGATACACCATTCTGCCTTTTGTAGAAGGGCTTTAAATAAAAGGATATGCACTAGCTCAAGACATACGTAACCCACCTCATGCAAAGGGCTTTCTTTCTTGCAATTGAAATAAGGATGTGCACTAGCTCAAGAGATACACCATCTCACCTCATGGAGAGGGCTTACAAACATGCTTTGTTAGTGCCAAAATCATAAAACAGATACTATTATATGTGCACACACTTTAAGGTGGTTGATGTTGCTTATTGATATCAAACACATTAAGGTAGAGAGAAAACACACAAGGTAACAAGAGCTCTCGCAATGCCCATGCCCCTAGAGGTGACATGTGCCATGATAGTTGAATGTTCCAACAACACATCGATAAGATATGCTAAGATAAGAATATAACAACCATACCACATTATGAAAGCTATGCATGTATTAGATCAAATTCAATAAATCAAGGCTACACTGATGAGTTCAAATTCGAGTATAGCCATTGGGCTTAAACTGCAGGTATCTCAAGATCATGTGTAACAACAAGGTGTAATACAAAACAATCCAAATTGCACAAAGTAGCTATATTGCAAAGGTTTGTTAGAAGAGATAAGACAACATGATATATCACACGAAGTGATTCTACTAGTCAAGCGTTGAATATATATATGTTATGTTATGTTAGAAATTGTCCACCTATATGGAATGGTACAATTTCCCCATGGTTTAGCTCCTCCCCTTTGGTGACCTCTCAACCTAGTTTTTACAAACCTTCCCAAACCCTAACTGAGTTAAACCTAACTAGAAGAATCTCATATTTTAGAGTAATTGAAGACTCAACTGGAGAAACAAAGTTGGATTTGGAGTCCCCTAACCTCCCTAAAGCAATCATGTTAAGGAAATTAGGGCTTGGACTTAGGCACTAGCACCCTTGTCCTCCCTGATTTCTCAGGGTCCTAAATTTTAAAGGGATGTTAGCTCTTGCCGCACTTTCTAGGATTCCACTTTCAAATTTTCATTTTTCGTGCGATGTCGACATCTTATTTTGAAATTTGAAATTCCTGAATATAAAGAGACATTTGGAAATCATTTTAACACACACAATTCTTATGCAAGCTTGATGCAAAACTCTACCAAAATTGCCATTGAAGATCAATGATTTGTTGAAGCTCTTGAAGTCCTTTTGATTTTGCTATCTTGGAGATAATCGATGGAGATTAGGAATCAAGATTTTGAGACTATCTTGCTCTTCCTAGGGTTTGTACACATTTTGCATGATTGAGAGGAGGGTTGAAGCCTCCAACATCGAGCTTGGAGATCCTCCATGGATATTGCTAATTCGCCTTCTTCTTCATGCAAGTCTTAATTGATTTCATCTCCTTGAGGTGAAGTTGTATTTGTGAGTTAATGCAAGTTATTGATCTTCCCTTGATTGAGACATCTAGGGTTTATTATTTAATACATACACTTTTCTAGGGTTTGCACACACATCTGCAAATCTTTATCTTTGGCTATTGTTGAGGTCAGAACACTGAAACAGGGCCTAACTAAGGCAAGATCCTATATAGCCACAAACATTTTTCTCCTCATTTTACATGTACAGGTTGCATTTATTAAGATTTGTTGGAAAGGAGTTGCAAAAAGGTTCATTTTACAAACACAGTCACGACAGAATTTGAATTTTGGAATTACAAGACTTTTGTGACTATGGTGAAGGCACCCTAGTCCAACCAGGAAAACATTTCTAGGATCTAGGAGCTTATGAAGGTTGCTATTCCTTTGGTATAGAAGATCTTGACATTCAAAAACTTGTGGGACAATGTTGATGGCACCCTAGTCCAACTGACCCTCAATTTTTAGGTACATAATCTCTTATCTGTTCACTCTATGTTTTGTACTTGTTTCATCAATATCTGTGTTAGAAATTAAGTTATTTCAGTCTGATATGCAAATTAGGGTTATAAGGTTAGAGATAAAACTATCTTGTAAAACTTAATTTTAAACTATCCCAGTCATAATAAATAGGAAAAGGGAACATTGGTGAACAATAGTTTATCCCTAAACTTACCCTTTGCTTCCTTAATGTCTTAGTTGGTGAAAGTATGGGACTCACATCTTCCATCTAGTGTCCTTTCATTTTCACCACTAAACATTTTGGTGAACTCATGATCTAAAGAATTTGCATCCTTTAACAACTCAGATCTAGTTTAGTTTGTTGTCCTAAAACATACTTAGATTGCAATCTCTCTTCAATGAAAGTACATGTTTAAAATTTTACATAATCCTTCTCTCTTTTCATTGAAAGAAGATTGAAAATAAAAACTTTATGTGTTGCATAGTGTTATTATCTTTCATTTTCACAAAGTTTATCTTATAGCACTTTACATTCAAGTCTTGGGTTAATTTGAGCTTGTTAAAATGTTGGGTTACTTTTTACAAGACTTTCACACATACAATGAGCCATTTAGTTGTGATGACTTCAATATGTTAGATGAAGCCCTTGATGACATCATCTCAATTGAATAGTCCACTATGACTCTTAAACCATCACTTTTCCAAAGATTTGTAAATGCAATCTATATTCCTAAAGTTAGAGAAGAACCTGCGAAACTAAAAATAGTGGTCACTTTAAGTTCAGACACGGTTCAACCTCCTTGTAAACTAGTGTTCAATATTAGAGGTCCTTCACCATCTTCTCATTCTCCTGATCACATTTACAACTATGATAAACAAATATCATATCCATCTACTCAACAACCTAGTCACACTATGGTTGCTCATACATACAATACTTGGAATAATAAACAAAGAAAATAACAATCGAGCATTCTGATATCTTTACCAGCTTCTCAACTGATGCTTCCTCAAGAAACCCATATAACATATAAAGTTGGTTAAGATTATGATCTTGTTGAGAAGCTCCGGGCTAATCCTACTAAGATATCTTTTTGGGAACTTATTCAAACCTCACCTACATACCATGGAATGCTCCAAGAAGCCTTACAAAAGGTGATTGTGGCACCTACTATAAATCCCAATGATGTAGTAGCTCTCTTAGACTGTATGCATGCAATAAAAACATATATTTTGTTTCAACAACATGAGTGGCCATCTCTTGAAGTTCAGAATCAATATGATCCTTTGGTTATATTCATTACAATAAATAAGAAATTGATTAAATGCTTTATGATTGATAATGGATGAGCTCTTAATGTTTGTAGCCTCAATTTATTACACAAGATTAGAGTTGATACATCTTTTATTAAACTGGATAAGATAAGTATCCATGGCTTTGATAATGTCAAACAACAATCTATAGGCACTATAACTTGTACAAGTTGGGCTTGTAACATTACCTACCTTAATTCATGTCATGCCTTGTTCTTTATCTTGTAACATGATTTTGGGTAGACCATGGATTCATGCACTAGAGGCAGTCCCTTCTACCCTGCATCATTTGATTAAATTTATTCATAGAGATAAACTCCACACAATTCATGTTGATCTTGAACTTGATCTCTATTTAAAAATTAATTCACAGAAGCAAATTGTTCAACACAAAATCCTAAGCAATTTGAAAGTTGTGTTGAAATATGCCAAACAATTCAAAGGGGGGGTGAATCAGTTGTCACAAAAAGTTAGCTTCACATGCATATCAAACCATCAGTAGCTTAATTATTCATAATCAGATTTAACCATGAAAGCATGAATCCATTAACTTAATCACAAACACACATTCAACATAGCAGACACTAGATTTTTACATGGAAAACCCTAAAAGGGAAAAACCATGGTGGGTGTTAGCCAACAAAAATATATAAGTTATAACAATACTAAAAACCAGAGGCTTGTTGCCAATAGGGCTCACTGTCCAAATTGCTCACTACAAAGATTGGCTCACTGCCTATGAATGGCTCACTTTGGAAGGGTGGCTCACTGACAAGAAGTTGAACTATTTGAATAGCATCTTCTCCATGCTAGGGTTCAATTCCAATGAAGCACAATATGACTCCTCTGTTCTGCTCTTTTACTTTTTTGCACTCAACTCTTCATATTCGCAACACACACACACTTTCACAACTTTATTACATACTTTTATACAATTCATCAACCTTTGAATGTACATCAAGGTCAACATTACATTCATTAACTGTTGGATCAATCTCCAAGGTTGACATTACAAACATACACAAAAATAGGTCTCAACCTAATACAAATTTAGCTAAGGAAAAGATGTAAGAATGTATGCATATCACACCATGCTCTAGCTAGGACTCAAACATAATCCTCTATGCTATGACATGCTTCTACAATCTTTGATGTATCTTTGTAAATAATGAATTCAACCAGGTCAGCCAAGACTACTGATAGCAGTGGGTTTGCAAGAACATTCTTCATTCACGATCTAATTTTTTCTTTGCATACCAATCCAAAGTTAGGAACATAATCAGGAGACATCCACAAGCACATTGTAATCACTAGAAACAACCACACAATCTCTAATCACTCTGTCAATAAGATTCTTCAAAATAGAGCACAAAAACAACACTAACAACCACTGTCATAAGCAAAAGATAGCTTGAGGACCACCAAATCATGAACCATTTCAATTGAAGACACTTAACATCATCACATACTTGATTCTAGAACCACAAACCAAAATAATTCAATGCAGAGGAATGCGGAGCAAAACACTTTCTCCCTGTCATCACCAAACATACAGAAAAAGTAGTTTTCACACTAGTGAACACAATTTACTCAAATCTTCATTCTGGAGGCTCAACCTTGGAACATAACATCTTTAGACAGACTTCTAAACAACTTCCAATCCATAGGTAAAGATATTCATTCTACAAGAAATGCAAAGCATTCTTCTAGACTGTGTTTCTGCATGTAATGCACTATTTCTACTGCAATTCACTATTTTTACTGGATGAGCTAATTTTCTCAATATCCTCAATCATATACAAGCAAGTAACAAAATAATGGCATAGTTGACATCAATGAAAACACAATATTTTAACATCAATGACAACACCGATTAGGCACATACTTGCAACAAGTTGACTCGACAAACTCTCTTGCCATAAATAATGTTGTTATAGACTCTAAGGAATCAAATGCATTTATTGGTGATAATTGGGGTTCATTGGATTTTACATCTCTCTCTGTGAGTGAATATAAACTTAATGATCCCAGTCCTAAAACATCAAAGGTCTCTTCAATACTCTCCAAGGAATCACATGTGAAACTCAAAGTCTCATTGGTTACCAATTCAGATAATACTTTCAATTATACTATAGATTATGAGACTGATGAAGCCCCACCTTCTTCCAAAGAAATGGCTTCTCTTTATGGTCAAGGATTTCAAATCCTTTATAAGAATTGCAACTATGGAGGTAAAGGTTGCAGTATTAATCAACAAGGAATCAGAGTCCCTATAGAATTTACTTCACACCAATATTCAAGTGGCATTAGATATAATCCCTTTAAAGAATCTAAAGCCCATTGACATCCTTATCTTAATGTGAATACCATATCGACATTAAATTTGATCTTTCTTGAGATGATTGACACTACTTGTCCACCAAGAGAGATCCATTTATATTTCTTCTCCATAGATGAAGTAATAATGGAATTCATGGGTGCTTATGACAGTATTCCTCGTTACCATCATAAACGTGGATTACCTTACTATTTGAACAATGATGCATATTTTGGAAAATCTGCTAGCATGATAAGTAATGCTTTGATATCTATAGATTAAACTGAAGGATAACAACAAGCACTTGATCTCCTAGACCATAGTGCCCTTTTAAATAGAAAAAATGTTGACATTTTTATGGAGAAAGATAACGCTGAAAAAATTATCCCTATTGGTGATTGTTTAAGTTTAGCAAAAAAAGAAGAAATGGCCAAGTTATTACAAGAATTTTATGAATTATTTTCTTG
Organism: Cunninghamia lanceolata; assembly: GCA_027924645.1. NCBI lineage: Eukaryota > Viridiplantae > Streptophyta > Pinopsida > Cupressales > Cupressaceae > Cunninghamia > Cunninghamia lanceolata. Next base: position 5,570,290 of record BSBN01001006.1, read on the forward strand.
GAATTATTTAGATATGCCTAGCATTATCCTTAGATTGTGACACATAACATCATCTTGAAACCAAACGCTAAGCCATTTAAACAAAAGATCCGTAAGATGAATCCTAAGATTGCATTATCTGTAAAAGTTAACATAGAAAAATTGTTACAAGATGGGTTTATTCTCCCTATTGACTATTCTCTGTGGATCTTGAATGTCGTCACTATTACCAAACTAGATGGGCACCTTTAAATGTGTAACAACTTCAAAGATTTGAATCTCGCATCTTTGAAAGATGACTTTCCACTTCCAAACATTGATATGATTATCGACTCAATAGCTGGCCATGAATTACTTTCATTCATGGATGGATTCTCAGGATATAAGTAAATTTTCATAAAAGCTCAAGATCAATATAAAATAGCTTTATAACACCTTGGGGAACATTTTGTTGGGCCGTCATGCTATTTGGACTTAAGAATGCAGGAGCTACTTATCAATGAGCCATGACTCTTATATTTCATGACTATATGCACAAAACCTTAGAGGATTATGTTGATGACATCTTAGTGAAATCTGTTCATCACCAAGATCATGTCACAACCCTCTGACAGATCTTCAAACATATAAAGAAGTACAATATGTGATTAAATCCTCATAAGTGTGTATTTGGTGTAGATAGTGGAAAACTATTGGGGTTTATCGTCTCAAACCATGGTATTGAAGTGGACGTGAAAAGGATTGATACGATTGTCAATGTGCCAGAACCTAAGAATGTATCTCAACTCCATAGTTTACAAGGAAAGATATAGACCATACACCAATTTATTTCCCAACTCATAGATAGGACTTATCCTTTTACCCAACTACTAAAGAAGGATTTGAAATTTCAGTGGAATTCAGATTGTTAGAAGGCTTTCGAGGACTTAAAAAGTTATCTCACTAAACCTCCCATTCTACAGCTTGTTGTGTTTGGAAAACTTTTTATTCTTTACACCTCATCATCTAATCATGCTTTGGCACCTTTATTAGCATAATATAATGCCGACAGAACAGAATGTGTTGTATATTATATCAGCCAAACTTGTCTCAATTATGAAATGTGATATACTATTATTGAGAAGCATTTTTTAGCTTTAGTGTTCGCAACACAAAATCTTAGACACTATCTATTAAATGTTGAAATACATGTCATAGTAAAATTTGACCCTTTGAAACATCTCTTCGCTAAAATTGATTTTTTGGGTCATCTTGCTAAATGGGTTATGTTGAACTAATTGAATTCAATCTCAAGTTTATCTCTCAGAAGCCAATTAAAGGACAAGCGTTAATAGACCATTTAGCTGAGGCACCCTCTCCTTTTACCATCCAAAGTGAGGATACATTTCCTAATGACCAAATATTAACTTTTAATAAAGAAGATGAATGGGAATTGTATTTTGATGGATCACAATGTCAAACTAGCTTCGATGTTGGTGTCATACTAGTACCCCCTTTAGGTAAGCCAATTCCTATGTCTTATCATCTCAACTTTTTGTGCACAAATAACATCACCAAGTATGAAGCCCTCATCATAGGACTCTGTGTTGCTTTAGCTTTGAACATCAAACATTTGACTATATATGGTGATTCCCAACTTATAATATGACAAATAAATGGATCCTATCAGGCTAAATAAGATAAATTATCTCAATATCATGATCTTGCTCTCTCTTTATTGAAAATGATCACATCTTTTACAATCGACACAATTCTGAGGAAAGACAATTAACATGCAGATGCAATGGTAAGTGCAGCTTCCCTTACATCCCCTAACAATTCTTTTGATGACTTTGTATTTGATATTCAAAATCTCAAGACACCAGATGTGGAAGATTCTATTCTTACACCTTTAGAACTCTGTGGAAATATAAATCAAGATGAATGGTTCTCCCATATATTCAATTATTATCATGATCCAACTATTCCTAATTCAACATCTAAGAATGCCCACATTTGCTTATGTAATCTTGGGGTATGTTACATCATATTATAAAATGTCTTGTATAGACGAAGCTATAATGGTATTTTACTTTGATGCTTAAGTAATTTAGAGATTCTGATAGCTTTAGAAGAATCTCATTATGGTGCTTGTGGAGGGCATTTTGATGGCAAGTCACTGGTACAAAAATGAATACAAAATGGGATACTATTGGCAGACCATGGAACAAGATTCCTTTGCTTATGTCAAGAAATGCCCGTAGTGTCAACAACATCAACACTTAATCCGAGCACCTACCCAGGAACTTCATGCCCAAGTGTCACCTTGGCCATTTTATGTATGGGGCTTGGACTTAATCGGTATGATATCTCCACCTTCAAAAGGACACACTTTTATAATCACTGCTACGATCATGGAAGTAATTTGTAGATTTATACAAGATATTATTAAATCTCGATTTAGTATACCTTCATCCTTTGTTTCCAACAATGGCACACCATTCAAGAATAAGGAAGTGAAGACATTTTTGGAAAAATATCACATTCAACATCGCTTCTCTATGCCTTACTACCCTCATTCAAATGGCCAAGCCAAAGCCTCAAATAAGGTTATAGGACAAATATTACGAAAAACTATTAACAAACCTCAAAAAGACTAGCATACTCAATTATCCTATGCATTATGGGCTTATAGAAAAAGCATTCGTATGGCTATGGGGACCACCTCATATAACCGAATCTATGGTGTCGACACAATAATGCCCTTGGAACTTGAAATTCATTCCTTAAGAGTTTCTCTGAGGGATGTTCTTGATGATGACATGGAACAAGAAAAGTGATTGTAACAACTTGAGATGCGGGCTGAACAATGTATTAACGCTCTTGAGCATCCTAAGGCCCATTAGAAAAGTATACAATGATCATATAATGAACGTGTTATACACCATTCATTCAATGTTGGAGATTTAATAGTTTATGAGAATCAATGCAATGTGAATGCACCTCCAAGAGAAAATGGGAATTTGGTCCTAATTGGCTCAGACCATATGTCATTACTGAAGCCTTTGGATCAGGTGCATATAGGTTAGCTGATGAACAAGGTACACCATTTAAAGAACCCATTAATGCAATGCACCTCAAAAAACTTTATGCTTAAGATCATGTGTTAAATGCTACTTTAAAGTTAAATTATTAGCCAATTTAGCTTCAATTTTGACAAAATATGCTCTTTGTCTTAATTCATTTAACATATTATCTTCTTCAGTTAATCATTGTCACATCTTGGTTAAACATTGTAAGATCACCTTTTTATTAACTATATTACGTATAGAATAAATCACATGTGATAGATTAGATAACTAGACATAGTAACAAGAAAACATCATATATATACTCAGTTTCAACATACATCCGAGATGACTATCCCATATAGGGGTAGGTACAAAAAGTTGGGGGGCTAATAAGTGGCCAAATTTTAAAATAAAACTTGTAAGACATAACGCAAGCCTGTTTTGTTTTAGTATTAAAAAAACTACATTGAGGCTCATTTCTTCATTTTATTTTCTTGCACCCGCAGTCTACAAACCCTAAGGAGTGTGCTCATATTATTGGAGACCAGTTTCGACACCAAATTCTCGCCAATTAATTGCCAAAATGCTACCATGATGTCGGAGGACCAAAGGAGTGAGCTGTATCTATTTTTTGTGTGAATTTGTTTCTAAACAGGTATGTTTAAGTTGATTTTTATGTAAATTTCCTAATTGATAGGAATTGATAATGTACCTCCTCCTCCTCCTCCTCTTCCTCCTAAAAATCCACAAAATCATCCATCACCTAAACACAAAAATACCTGTTGAAGAACAACCCCAACAAGAAACACCTCCATTCATTCGTCAACATGCCCGTGGAACACAAGAAAATCTAATGGGGCAAATTAAAAACAATAACCAACAAATTGAGGACATAATTGCAAGGTTGAAAGATCTTGCAACTTTAACCTCTCATAGATCCACACTTGCTCAATCTCTTGAATCTATGTTATCAAATGTAGATTCAATTAGCAAGCAAATATCTAGTTGGGTAGAAAAGAGGAGAGAATTTAGATAGTACTATGCAGACAAATTGTCGTATGAGCAAGTAAAAAATGAACAAATTACAAAATTGGACTTGTGTTCCATTTTTACAAACCCATGAACAAATCAACCACTACCCCTTACATGCAAGAGGTTCCTTATCCATTGGTACAACAATAAAGTGATAAGAGACAATTTTGGGCAGAGGTGGTGGATGGTTTTTGACCATCCTCCATACAACAATAATGAGGTCCTACAATACTTTTTGAGGAAACTCTACTGCGAGTTTGTAAATAACAAAGTGTCAAACTATTTTGAACATGCAGGACTTCAAGGGTAGAGGTGGGGGGTCAGCACGGGATAGACCAAGGGAAGGTGTTAACCCACAGTAGCCAACAAGACAAGCACTCGCTAGACTAGCCCATGAGCATGTGTCTATCCCTTCCATTGTGAAGGAGAGTGCTGAGGTTGAGACACTTCAGTCCATTAGTGCCTTGACCTAGAGCATCATAGAGAAGGCTAGTCCTATAGCACAACGTGGGTCGGTGGAGAGTTCGAGGAGTAGGGTTCCACCCCATACTTGTTAGGATTGTGGGTCATCTTGTGGTTATGACCCCATGGATAGCCAGGATGTAGGTGTATAGGCTACATCTGTAAATGAGCACATGGTGATGATAGATACCCTCTTGAGTGAGACTTTTGGCCTTGATACTCAGGTAAATGTTTGCAAGTTCATTGAATTTAATTTATTAAATTTCATTTTTGAAATGCAAGATTAACTAATTTAGTTTGATGATTTTAATGAAAATTTAGGGTCATAGCATTGATACAATTTTGAGCGGTTTTCCACCTACATATTACACTAGGACATCTACTATCAAAGTATGTAACTAGTAAATAATTATAAATTTTACATGTGAATAGCATCATTATATATAAAGGTATTCTAATATCTAATTTTGGATGTTGAATAGGTTAATATTGAAGATTTCACGGTAACACCTTCCAGTGGTGGTGAACTTCAAAGCTTCATGGAGGTAATAAAATAAATAGTTTAATTAATGAATTATACTTACTAGATTTTTGTATTGTATAATGATATCATTGGTTACATTTCATTGCACATCTTTCAAACCCAAAGCATTACTAGACGTTGCATAACTAATAACTAGATGTTAATAGATGACAAAATTTCAATAACAATATAGTTATTTGAACAAATACCTCAAAGAAATGTTGTCTCATGGAATGCCATGACAAGTAGATGCATAGACAAGGACATTGCCATGAGACCACATTTCTTTGGGACATCTTTTTAAATAGCTCACTGCCTTGTCTATGCTAACACATTTTCCATACATGTCTATCAAAGCTTGTTGATCTCCTCCACACTATTCTTCAACAAATTCTCTCTAATAAACTCATCCAATTACCACCAATTAGATGCTAAGACATGACACTAGAGGGGTATGATCCTATCACATCTTATATGGCATACGATTGACTCCAACATCATCTAGGTCCCTCCTTTGTTGACTCTAAAATTCCCCATGATGGTAATGTCTTCACCATTTCTCATAGCCAATACCAACTAGTTGTTACCTTAAGACACTTCTCCTTAGATTATTTTTTGTCAACCCCTTCTGGTCCACCTCAACCTCATACCAATTCCCTTTGTCACCGTTACCTATCTTATGCCTCTAAATGCATTGCTACCCCAAACCCACAACCTCTTTCTATTACTTTACCTACTCCATTAGCTATGCCCCTATCTTCCCCACCATATATCCACCTATTACTACTTCACCTTCTTCATTGACTTCTATCTCCCCTCTAACACCCCTCCAAGATAAAGTAAAAGAAAATGTGTAGAACCTTTCCCCATCCACTTCTAAAAGTAGGCCTAAGAAACTTCCCCAACACTACACCCAACCTCCTAAATATCTACCCTACCTATTTCCTAATATACCCCTATCAAATGTCCCAGACCTAGTTTGCTTCCAACCCAACCCCTGACAAACCTCAAGACAAAGAAAATGATAATAATTTTTAAAAATAAGGTTTTTCTTCTCCTATCTAGTATCTTTCCTTCCTCCTATTATCCCACAAACTCTTGATATTCCTCCTTCCCGTAAACCCATAAACTTACCAGATGTGATTTTCAGTTTAGGCATTGTCCCATAAACCCTCAAACTCTACCTTAGGAATTGTCCTACCTCCATGACTACCAAACAAACAAAAATTTGAGAACAACCCTACCCCACCCTACCACCAACCTAAACCTAAACTAACACCTTCAATCCCTCTCTGACTTCTTAAACCTAAAATTTGATGCTACCATTGTCCCTCCTTTGTTGACCCTTATACCACACAATAGTCACAAATCTTCATCTAATTTTTATATATTCATGTGACTTGTGTGCTTTATTGTGTGTACTTCCATGTTTAGGTGGACGTGTGTGTATGTTAGGAGCCATGACTTGCATCAGTATTATAGTATTTTGTAACTGAATAATGTTGTTTTATTTTTAGATGATGCAAGCTGCGGAGACACCTCTCGATGTTTATAGGGTAATGGAGCATGATGTGTCCTCTATGATTCATAGGTCCATGCCTTTGATGGGGGTATGAGGTAGATTAGTAAATTTCAAATTACATTTGCTGTTATATTTGTTTATTTTTGAAAAATCAAATGATTATTGATTTGAAGTATAATTTCTATTTGGATAGTTTCTATAGAACATGACATCGCCACAACCTAATCCTAGAACTGAGGCAAATGAGGAGACAAATTTTCTAATAGTGATAAGTGATTATTTTGTTAAATGTTTTATTTTTTATAATGTAATTTACATACATTAATGTCTATACCTTTTATTGTAATAGCTACAGATCCATGAACAACTAAATAGGAGGAGCAACCCTCAAGTTCGTAGTAGACTAGCCTCATATGCGTCTCCATCCCCTCAAAGATCAAAGACTGCCCGTGATCTATTCTCTTCACTAGACAGAGGGGAATGACTTTTTATTGTGTTCCTTTGTTATATGCCTATATCGCATTTGTGGACATATATTTTGTATTGCATATAGTTGACATTGTATCCCTATATGGCATTCTTGTAAGCCTATATGGCTATTTTGTATATATATTATACTTATATCAATAGATATTGATGTATGCCTATATGGATATTTGGTTAAGCCTTAACCCTCAATCCTTAAACCTTCAACCCTAAACCCTATCCCTAATCCCTCTACCCTCGACACTAAACCTTAACCCTAATCTCTCAACCCTCAACCCTATCCCTAAACCCTCAACCCTCATCCCTCAACCTTAAACCCTAATCTGTCAACCCTAAACCCTATTCCTAAACCCTAAACCCTGAACACTATACCTTACACCCTAAACCCTAATCCCTCAACCCTAAGCCCTAATCCTCAAGGTCCTAAATCCTAATCCATTATTGCTAAACTCAAAACCCTATCCCTAAACCCTCAACCCTCAACCTTAAACCTTAAACCCTCAACCCTAAACATTAGAGGTTAAACCCTAATCCCTTATCCCTAAACCCTAAACCCTATCCCTCAACCCTTAACCCTTAAACTTTAAATCTTAAAATCTATCCCTAAACCCTCAACCCTCAACACTATATCTTAAACCCTAATTCCTTAACCCTCACCCTAAAGCCTCAACCATCAATCTTTAAACCTTCAACCCTAAACCCTATCTCTAATACCTCTACCCTCAACACTCTACCTTAACCCTAATCCGTCGACCCTCAACCCTAATCGCTCAACCCTAAATGCTATCCCTAAAGCCTCAACCCTAAACCCTAATCCATCAAGGTCCTAAACCCTAATCCCTTATCCCTAAACTCTAAACCCTATCCCTAAACCCTCAACCGTCAACCTTAAACCTTAATCCCTCAACCCTAAACCTTATAGGTTAAACCCTAATCCCTTATCCCTAAACCCTATCCCTCAACCCTTAACCATTAAACCTTAAACCCTAATCCCTCTACCCTTGACACTCTACCTTGACCTTAATCCCTCAACCCTTAAGCCTATCCCTAAACCCTCAACCCTCAACCATCAACCCTCAAGCGTAAACCCTAATCTGTCAACCCTAAACCCTAATCCCTCAACTCTAAACCCTATCCCTAAACCCTCAACCCTCAACACTATACCTTAAACCCTAATCCCTCAACCCTAAACCTAATCCATCAACCCTAAACCATATCCCTAAACTCTCAACCCTCAACTCTATACCTTAAACCCTAATCTAGGGCTCAACCCTCAACCCTTAACATAATCCCTCAACTCTCAACCCTAATCCCTCATCCCTAAACCCTAAATGCTATCCCTATTCCTAAACCCTCAACCCTCAACACTATACCTTAAACCCTAATCCCTTATCCCTAACCCATAAACCCTATCCCTCAACCCTTAAACCTTAAACCTTAAACCATAAAACCTATCCCTAAACCTTCGACCCTTAACACTATCTTAAACCCTAATCCCTTAACCCTCATCCCTAAAGCCTCAATCCTAAATCATTAAACCTTCAACCCTAAACCCTATCGCTAATCTCTCTACCCTCAACACTCTAATTTAACCCTAATCCCTCGATACTCAACCTTATCCCTCAACCCTCAACCCTCAACCCTCAACCATCAACCATCAACCCTCAACCTTAAACCCTAATCCATCAAACCTAAACCCTAATCCCTCAACTGTAAACCCTATCCCTAAACCCTCAACCCTCAAAACTATACCTTAAACCCTAATCCCTCAACTCTAAACCCTAAATCCTATCCCTAAACCCTCAACCCTCAACACTATACCTTAAACGCTAATCCCTCAACCCTCAAACGTAATCCCTCAACTCTCAACCCTAATCCCTCATCCCTAAACCCTAAATGCTATCCCTATTCCTAAACCCTCAACGCTCAACACTATACCTTAAACCCTAATCCCTTACCGCTAAACCCTAAACCCTATCCCTCAACCCTTAACCCTTAAACCTTAAACCCCAAAACCTATCCTTGAACCCTCAACCCTATACCTCAACCATATACTTAAGCCCTTATCCCTCAATCCTCAACCCTATACCTTAAACCCTAAAGCCTACACCCACAACCCAAGTCACCCTATGCCTTATATACCCTCAATTCATATCATTAACCCTAAACCCAATATCCTAAACCCTCATCCCCATGCCTTACACACTTCATCTTATACACTCAATAACGTGAATATCAACCCTCAACTATAACCCTCAACCCTCTAACCTTTATCCTCTACCCTCTACCCTCTACCCTCTACCTATTACTTAAGCCCTAATTTCTCAACCCTCAACCCTCAACCCTAAAAACTATACGGGTTCAGGTCCTTATACACCTTAAACTCAAATCCCTTGCATACATACATACATGCATATATACATACATCCAAGCATGCATACATGTACATACATACAACCATACATACATACCTACAAGCATATATATATACATATATACATCCATCAAACATGCTTATGAAACTTGAACATAAATCATTCAAACGAAGACATAACATGAGCGAGTTATAATGTGCTCGCGTTATTTTGAACTAGGCAAACACCGACAAACATGCAAAAAATTAAAAAAAACACAACATAACGCAAGCGCATTATAACGTGTTCGTGTTATACTTTTCTTTGGGAATTCCAAGCCTTAGGCTTGGGATTTCCTTTTGATTTCCAACCCAAAGGCTTGGAGTGCCTTCCCAATGTCCACAGATGTGTTTTTGCAAATTCTACAAGATTTCACATAATTTTGTTCATGCTAACCCTCATATTTTCATGTGTTTCAAGGTCAAAGAAATCAAACACTTGGGTAATGTTAGGCTTTTTCTTAGCTATTTAATGATGTAATTGTTTTCACATTTTAACAATGTTAAGCCTTTCATCTTTAATTTCTTTTGTTTGTGTTTCCATTTTTGGGCAAAAACCACTATTTAATCTTTTTGCATTATAAATTAACCATTCATTGAAATTTTAAATAAATTACATTTTATAAACTAGACTCCATTCTACACATATTAAAAAAAAATCAATTAGTTTTCAAAATTTACAAGAGTAGCACGACCAAAATTATGTTTTTTAGGATGTGTCCACTTTGAAAATTAGTAAAAAATCAAATATTCATTAAAAATTTATCAAAACAATCGAGCATAAACTACTTGTTAGCTAATTTCTCACCGAAACGATTTTAAGAATACCAAAAAATAGTTAACCTTTTGAGGGAGCCACAAAACATGCTATGTTATCTTTTTTTGATAGAAACAACACCAATTTTTGTGGCTTCCTATTTTGAACCCCTTAATCTATACCATTTTTTAAAAAATGGTAGTTTAGAAAGTAGACTCAAAGCACTACAAACATTGTTTTGGTTGCATCTTCAAATTTTGAGTGTAACTATGCTCAATTTCTCATCCAAGGTCAGTATTTCCTAATTTTAGAAAAAAAAGTGCCCACTTAAGTCCCTTTTTTGGCCCCCCATCTTCTTGCACTTACCCATAGCAAAATAGGATGTCATAGTACAAAATACATATATCACATAGATGAACCCCTGTCACCTATACATGCGGAACCTTGTGGTGTACATGTGACAAAAGGTTGACCATGTGTGGCTACGGATTGTGAATGACTTCTAGAGCCACTTCCTGCTTGTAATCCCCTGATCTCTCCCCTCAGTCCTAACACCTAGTCACCTGTATTGTGGTACATCTACAGATATTGGTAACTCTCCAAGGCAACTCTCTCTGGATCTACCTAAATCATGTCTCTGTTAGCCCTCATCTGATGTAACACTACCAATGAAGCCTCATTGTTGACGTGACCTTCCTCAGGCCCAACAGTTGCTGCAATCTACTCTCAAAGTGCCTAGAGCTCTACCTCTACATGCTCATCTCTCTGAGAAGATTGATCTATGATACCCTCCACTGATAATTTGTATCTCACAAAAGGCATAAAGATCTCTGCATGTTGCCCTGCAGATGACTATGGCGAATACCTACCTGCACATGCTACTCAGCCACATCAGATGGTACTATCTCCACTATGACATGACTTACAAAGTCATGCCATGCATCTGTCCCAACTACAAAATAGAAATAAAGCAGATATCGAGAACTCATTAAAATATAATAGTAAATCAAATACACATAAATCACTGCATATAAGTACACAAAAAGTATCCTACCAGGATTGCCATCTTGCCAAGATAGATCTTGGATAGCTGATGGTATGATGAGCTCTGCAGCTGCTACTGTAGGTGGGGGCATACATCTACTAGATTCTCCCTCCTTGCACTAAATTGATCTTCTCACACTCATAGGTAGGGGAACTTGAGCACTCAACTAAGACTGAGTATCCTCTTCCTCATTGAAGTTTCACTCCTTATGGTCTGGTTGTGTCCTCGCTCTGAAGGTGTACTATGATGTGACCTTTCCCTTGTCATCATTCTCATCCTCCTCATCATCATTCACATCATAATGACCCACTAAATCATGGAAGTCATCCTCCATCTCCACATCGATCCCTTGCCTAGACCAAGGCTAAGGATCACCTATGTGGTGACTAGGTGGATAAATGAGAGTTGGTCGCACTGTCTACCATTAGATCTCATACACCCAGGTCACTCCAGCATCATCTGCATCAAACATTGGCTCTACATCCTCTGGATCATCATCATCACTCATTGTCACATCTGATATAGTTGGTCATTAGGCGCTGTTCACCCTGACTACATTGTGCACAGACTGTGGATAGCTCAGATGTGCCCTATGTACATCCTATTGATGTCTGAACTAAATTGCTACCCAATCATAGTAGATACATGAGACAATGTGACTGAGGCGACTGGCTAACAATTGATCCCTCTGCATCCTTGCTAACTATCTCTGCTCACCAGGCCACACTATACAATAGTGATATGGTCTCCAAGTAATGTCATTAGGCTATAATCTATCAAATATAATCCTCCAGTAAAGCAAATCACTATACCTCCAGCATCTAACTAGGGGATAGGCATGAACTCATGGATAAGATAACTTCTTCTCTATAGGAAAACCTATAAGCCATGTATAGTTGATATGCTCAAAGGCCCACACCTACAAAAGTGTGCAACACATCAAACCCTACACCTCATAATGCAAATATCGATCCAAATTGTGATATAGGTGTGCAAGCATACTACACCACACACATACACTGTCCTATGTTGCTCCATTGCCCTAATTGTGTGTACAATGCCCCCTTGGAGGTGTGTGCCATGCCCATCAGGTACGACTGCTAATGCTATTGTCACAATCATTATATGTTGAATCAATGGGATATCAGCACATCCACGCTCCATCAATCAAACCTGTGTATGACCGTGCTCTGCCTGAGTGACTATGTGACGCAAACAGTATATCTAACTCGACTGAGTGTACTCCACTGAGCGATGGTCTACGACTCTCGTTGTCTCTTGTCATATAGGTAGTTACAGAATCAGTAAGACATCTTCTAGTGTAATTCTCATCTCTCCTACCAATAGATGAAAAGTAGATGTATCCACATCCCATCTCTCCATGAGTGCCATCAACATGCTTGCATGAAACCTGATCGTGGGCATATCAAAGATCCACCAAATCCCTACATCCTGTAAGTGGCTTCGCTCTATAACTATCATGGTACTAATGTGATCTTGTAGAAGTGACATAAGGTGACCACCTGTGTGCTCTCGCATCATGGAGACAACCTGCATGACACAAATAGCAATAGATTGTATCAGTTCTCGAGCATCAGAAGGTAACACCATGATAAAACTAAAGAACAATGCTCAGTCCCTAGGGTCGTGGTCTTTTCTAGACTTGGGCGCCCAAGTCAGACTTGGGCGCCCTAGGTGGACTAGGGTGCCCAAGTAGGACTTAGGTGCCCTAGGTGGACTAGGGTGCCCAAGTAGGACTTAGGTGCCCTAGGTGGACTTGGGCGCCCCTGATTGGGACCCTTGTCCATTCTCCCCTGGCAGGCACAAAAAATGACATAAATGCAACAAATGACAAACACAAAACAAAACAAGCAAGGATAAGGGACCTAGCTCGGCCTCAAGGCACCTCTCTACTACTCAAGCTAGGAGCATCTCTAGCCTCGATAGATGGTATGGATGTTGGGTTGACATTGACATTGATCTCCTCTCCCTTTTCCTCCTCTCCTCTACAAGATGACAAGTAACAAATGAGTAGTGAAAAGTGATGGCTCTCTCTACATTTAGTAAAGTAGATGAGAAATCATATCACTACCTGGGTGTAAAAATAGACTAGTTTCACTTTTGAGCCTTTATCTTGAGCTGGCAAACTCAGATTTTCACATCATTTGTTGTGTCAGAATCTTTATTTCACTCTCCACCTTACCCACTATGTTGTTCTTGAGCGTTGTTTCTTTAAACGACCCTCATAACACATTTCTCATCAAGTTTCCCTTGAAATCGATGTGTTTAGATATCTCCTTTTTTCTCCTCTCTGGACTAAGTAAGTAGAAACAAGGGGGGCATATATCTCCCTTGATTTCCTCCCTCATCATGTCTCATCACTCAAACCCCTTACCATTTATGGACTGACTTATTGATGGTGGTTGTAGGTTAATCTGATTTTGATTTGCTGACAAGTCTTCCTTTGCAGGTTGTGGTTGCTAACTTTGTGGTCTTGCAAGATTATAGACTTGAGGGCTTCTTCCTCTTGTGCAACAACACCTTTGCATCCACTATAGTATCCTTTCAGGTATCCTTTTCATGACTGATGTATTTACTTTCCTTTAGTTACATATGCACGTAGTGTCATATGGCCACTAAAGTGTGGGCTAAATGTTATGTCAAAAATTGTCCACATGTATGGAATGGTACAATTTCCCCATGGTTTAGCTCATCCCCTTTCATGACCTCTCAACCTAGTTTTTACAAACCTTCCCAAACCCTGACTAAGTTAGACCTAACTAGAAGAATCTTATATTTTAGAGTAACTAAATACTGAACTAGAGAAACAAAGTTTGATTTGGGGTCCCCTAACCTCCCTAAACAAGTCTTGTTTAGGAAATTAGGACTTGGGCTTGGCTGCTAGTGTCCTTGTCCTCCCTGATGTCCTAGGGTCCTGAATCTCAGAGGGATGTCATCTCTTGTCGTGCATTATGGGATTCCACTTTGAAATTTTTGTTTTTCATGTGATGTCAACATCTTATTTCAAAATTTTAAATTCCTAAGGTTGAATATAAAGAGACATTTGAAAATCATTTTAACACACATAACTCTTATGCAAGCTTGATGCCAAAACTCTGCCAAAATTGCCATTGAAGATGAGTGATTTGTTGAAGCTCTTGAAGTCCTTTTAATTTTTCTATCTTGGAGACAATGGATGGAGATTAGGAATCAAGATCTTGAGACTATTTTGCTCTTCCTATGGTTTGTACACCTTTTTCATGACCGGGAGAAGGGTTGAAACCTCCAACATTTAGCTTGGAGATCCTCCACGGACATTGCTGATTCTCCTTCTTGTTCATGCAAGTCTTAATTGATTTCACCTCCTTGAGGTGAAGTTGTATTTGTGAGTTAATGCATGTTATTGATCTTCCCTTGATTGAGACATCTAGGGTTTATTATTTTCTTCATACACTTTGCTAGGGTTTGCACACACATCTACAAATATTTATCTCTGGCTATTGTTGAGATGGGAACACTAAAATGGGGTTTGACTGAGGCAAGCTCCTATATAGCCACAAACATTTTTATCCTCCTTTTACATGTGCAGGTTGCATTTGTCAAGATCTAGCGGAAAGGAGTTGTAGGAAGGTTCATTTTGTAGACACAGTCATGATGGAATTTGAATTTTGGAATTCCAAGACTTTTGGGACTATGGTGTAGGCACCCTAGTCCAACTGGGAAAAACTTTCAGGGACCTGGGAGCCTCTGAAGGTTGCTATTCCTCTGGTGAAGAAGATCCTAACATTCAGAAACTTGCGAGATAATTTTGATGGCACCCTAGTCCAACTGATCCTCAATTTTTGGGTACATAGTCTCTGATCTATTCATTCTACATTTATGTACATGTTTCATCAATATCTGTGTTGAAAATTAAGTTATTTGTCTGATATGCAAATTAGGGTTATAAGCTTAGAGAGAGAAAACTAGCTTGTAAAACCTGATTTCAAACTGTCACATAGTCATAATAAAGAGGAAAAGGGAACATTGGTGAATAGTAGTTTATCCCTAAACTTACCCTTTGCTTCCCTAATGTCTTAGTCAGTGAAAGTGTGGGACTTGTATCTTTCATCTGGTGTCCTTCCATTTTCACCACTAAACTATATATATATATATATATATATATATATATATATATATATATATATATATATATATATATATAACCCCATCTTCATAAATGGAGTAGGTCCATTTTTGCTTGCTCATTGAAGGGACACGCTGTCTGTATTAGCATATGTTTGTTTTCTTCATCTGTTGACTAGGTAGAACCACTAAAGACGGTAAACAATAAAAATCAGAGAGAAGAACAAGTGCCTTAGGAGCACCACATAGGAGGATGCCCCCAAAACACCCTCTACAATTCTATGCCCCTAAGGTAGGACACGCCACAATAAAATAGAGGAGAAGGAATATAGAAGAATTATGAAACAAATAGAAGAATGGTCACAACAAAGGTGCTCTCCTAATATACTTGACCTTACAAGAGTATCAAAGGTCATCCTAGGAGACCTAAACAACATTTAACACAACACGAGGGAACACAACACATGATAAGGGTTATAAATACTTACATATTTACACAACTAGACTAGCGGTTGTCGTCAATCAAATCATGTTCTTCCCAATCTTGAATGTAAGAGGAAAGAGGTACATATGGTATGATTTCTCAACTTAGATCATCATCATTTAATTCTTCAACATTAAGCTCTTCTCTAGTTTGTTCAATGTCACTTGGTGGGATGTTCTCTTATTAAGGTATTGATTTTCAAGGTAAAGCTTGTCTTCTCTTCCTCCTTTCTCTTGCTTGTCTATTCCTTACTATATTGTTGGTGATGTTTGCAAAAGTATTCTCATCCTTTTCTATAGTCTTCAATATTTCAGAGGAGGAAGGTTGTGCTAGATTAACTTTTTGTGATGAATTGTTTTGTTCTTTATGGGTATCTCCTGATCCTTGTAAGGATGACAGAGGAGAACCTTGGCAAAGACTTCCTTACCTTTAGATCTAGGGGGTTCTTTCAATTTAGGTGGATCTTCATTTATGATTTGTTCAAGAGGAGGTCTAACCAATTTTACTTTGTATCATTGGTATACCAAAAACATTTGATCTTGTTGTGGTTTAGGAGGTTCAATAGGTCATGGCCAAAATTAATCAACATTGAAGTTCTTTCAAGTAACCATAGGTTGCCACTTGCTATGATGAATAGTATGTATGCTTTGATTGAGAGGAAATTTTATAGATTTATGAATTGTTGAGGAGATAGATTTCATGGCCTTGAGCCATGGATGGCCTAATTTTATATGGAAGAGGTCAGATGTAGTTATGATATCGAATGATTTTCCAAAGCTTTTTCAAATACCGTGATCAATAAAGTAATCTTCCCTTTGGTCAGGAGGAAAGCTCTAGTATGTGTTTTAATCATCATGTTAGTAGGTTCATAAGATTCTTTCATCAAATCAAATGAATAAAGGTATCCTCAATAGCCACATTAGTCACACAGTTAGTATCAATAAGGGCTCCTCATGTTGATTTGTCCATTACTTTCATTGCAATGTAAAGAGGTTCTTCAACACTTCTAGTTGTTCTATCATGTGGTGTAAAGACTAATTTAGGTTTAGGAAGTTTCCTCTTCATATAAACCCTAGGAGGGAACATAGTGTTTTTGTGTTGGGAAGCCATGTATGTGAGGTTATTTTGCACCAAAGCACTTGTTTGAGGAAAATGGGTTCTAAAAGACACACAGAGTTCACAACAAACAAAGTGAATAAAATGGAAATAGTGCTACACAAAAAGGCAAGATGAAGGATTTAAATGTTTTCTTAAAGAAGTGTGAAGAAAGTGTATACAACTCTTAGTGTTGAAATACACAATATGTAATTAAAGACATGCAAATTATCAAGCAAGAGTGTGAAATGATGCCAAATTTTTTAAATGAGTAATGGAAATATGCCTAAGATGAATGTAAGATCAGGTATAAAATATGTTTATAATATCTATAAGGAAACAATGCAAAACTATGCTTGTTTATGAATTTAAAAATGCTCAATTTTTTCACTCTTTTCAATGTAAATATGCAAATGTAAATACAAAAACTTATAATGCAGCAACACGACAGTCTAAAATTAGATTTGAAAGACTGTTGAAATGAGTAGTAAAATCTGAAATAAGATTTTAACTATAAACCCTATGTTTTAGAAAAACTAGGTTATATGAAAAAAAATGCCAATTTCAAGTAAAAACCCTAGTGAATGAGATATGCAAATGCAAGGTAAAAGATCATGAAATGTTAAAATCCTGTAATTAATCTTAGATCTAATTTAAATATCAAAAGATTAAATGCAGTTATGATATGCAACACAAAATGTAGAAAACTATGCTAAAATGAAAGCTTAGAATGCTTATTTTTTCAAAATTTTCAAATTTATGCAAGATTTTTGAATGTAAGATGATAAATATGATATGAATGAATGCAAAAACTGATTAAAACACTCAGAAAGATGCAAGTTTAGTAAAAACATGGGTTCACCTAAATGTTTTGGAGGAAAAGTGGGAATGATGAGATGAGGTTGAAATACAGTCAAGCTAAATTCAATCAAACCCTCCTTTCACCAATAACATTCAAGGACAACAATCGAGCCAAGTCACTACAAATGGAGAGGATTTAGATACAGGTTGATGTGACTTAGGAATGATATGGAAAGATAGATTAGATTGCTAGATATGTCAAACCCTAGTTTAATTATGCCTTTTAAACCCTAGTTATATGATTCTGGATACAAAAGGATAGAATAAGACAAATGATTGCATAGGAAGGCATTGAATGTAGATTAGAAACATACCAAGATTTGGATTCTGGAAAGTGAGAAATTCGGAGACACTGGGGTGGGTGATCTAGTCTAATTGGTTAATTTTTTTGTAGATCTGGAATTGTAAGATGATGAAGACTTCAACTTGTTTTAGAGTTTCTGACAATGACAATTAGGAGGACACAGGGGTGAGTGTCCTTGTCCAAAAAGGAATATTCTCTATTCCTTTTTTTAGATCCTAAATCTTTATCCTCTACTCTGATCTCCTGCAACTCCTCTCCATGAGATCTTGTACACCTATAACCTAGAATCACAAGATAGGAGTTGGGGGTTGTGGTGTTTAGGATCTTGCCTCAATCAATCCCCAAAATGGCATTCAAGCCTTCCAACACCATTGTTAGATAGAGTGCATGTCCTTGGTGGACAGAGGTAAAATCAAATGATAAGATAGATTGATTGAACACAAATATATATCACCTTGGAGGTGAAATCCTCACGAAAGAGTGAATCTCTTTCATGCCATGAGGAGATCGATTGATGAAGTCAAATTTACAACAAACAAACACAATAACAACACAAGTCTCCTCTGCAACATAATGAATGCTTTAGAATCCCTTAGCTCAATATCACAAGTTCACATTACACATCTAGGTGTTAAATGAAGTCCTAAACATGTTTATATATGCATTCCCACTAATATTCATAATTCAAATTGAAGATGTCGACAAAGGGAAACCTTTTAATGGTCATAAACTGACATATTTAAATTTAGGTCTCGACAAAATAGATCTAGACTAGGGCGTGAGTACCCAAGTCTAAAGACCTATTTTTAGTCATGATTTAGGTTTAGAGTGGATACTTAAGCCCCATTTTTCATGGGTTCCAAGGGAATTTGCTCCCAGACAAGTTTTACACATACATCATGAAATTAAGAGGACCTAAGAGCTAAACTAGGTGGTAAAAAGTCCTAGGGAACATTTTACAACATAATAGTCACAAAGCTGCTAAATATAGGAGTAAGTTAAATTAAAATTCTATGAGGTTCTATGCTTTCAATAAGATGGGACATAAGGCTAATGAATGCAGAAGTAAAATGTTAAGGAATAATAGGGATAATGCTTAGCCCTTTCGTGGACACTGTTACACTTGTAACAAGTTTGGCAACAAGGTAGCTAATTGTAGATCTAAGGTGAGGAGAAATGGTAATGCTCAGCAATCAAATTTCACCTATCATAAGTGCAATCAAATAGGGCATTCTGGAAAGAATGTAAGGCCTACTCATCAAAAGAAGGTTGAAATTACTCAACAATAGAAGGAAATGAGCAAAGTATGGAAGAAGAAGGAAGAATGTGAAGGTTCGGGACCTCTGCCTAGTGTAGATGGATCCTTTGGTAACTAAAAAGATATGGCACTGATTTAGGGGGAGATACAACTACAAGTTACTTCAAACCCGTCAATGAATAAGATGTTGAATTACTCAACATTCCGGCTAAATTTGGTATGAACTTAAATGATGATGTGAATGTTGGGAAATGAGGTGTCTCAACCTTGCTTATTTCTTGTAAATAGTTATTTTCATTTAATATTTTCCTACATCTATTATGCATTGTCGGTGCATTGAAAATTGGTTTATTGGGTGTCAAAAGATGCCCAAATGATTGTATATTATGGAAGACCTATTTTTAGCCATATTATGATAGATTCTATGACATCTATAAGAGTCAAAAATAGGGGTTTTCATTTTGGACGTGAGAGCTTGTTTTGGGACTAGAATCTTGGCTAAGAAGCTTTGCACATGGTTTTGTAAAACCATAGATGGTTTCTTGTATAGCCAGAAGTCTATAAATTGGAGGCTTGAGCAATTGTTTGCATAGTGTGAGTTTATAGGTATTGTTATGCTGTTAGAATGCTACCAGAATTCTTCTAGAGTTGTTTACTAGTGATGCTCCCACAATAAACTTGCTCTGCAAGTGTATGTAATCTTGTTACTGGATTTGAAATACATTGAGCAGGATTTTGGAGTGTGGGGTTTTTCACCCGAAAGGGTTTTCCCCACGTATATCTGGTGTTCTATGTTTTATCATTTATTTCATGTTTTTAAATGTGCTTCTAATTTTTTTGTAACTGTTAGATCAGTTTTTAAAAGTTTTACATAATATCTCTCCTCAAGATTGGCATAGGAAGTTGTTTCCTCTACTTTAACTTCCTTACAAGTGGTATCAGAGCCTAATCACCTTTGGTTTTAGTTGTGGGTTGTTGGCTTTTTTGTGCTAATCAAGGTTTGAGTGGGAGCTTGTGTAGAGGATACTTTGTGATCTTATTGTGGGATTTTTAGATGGCGAGCACATCTGGGAGAATGGAGGTTGAAAAAAATTCTGGCACAAACTTTGAAATGTGGAAGCTAAAGATGGAAGATCTGTTGATTGACCGGGATCTATGCGATGCAGTGGATGAAAATGTCCATAGGCCTGTGGATCTAGATTTAGCTGCAAAATATGATGTAATGGATGGAAAATCTAAAGGTCTCATTAGACTTTGTCTTGCAGACTCAATTCTGATAAATGTCCATGAAGAACCCACTTTGAAGAAGCTTTAGAAGAAGTTGGGTGAGATATATCAAGCTAAATCTCTAGTAAATAAGATTTTCTTGAGGAAGAAGTTGTATTCCTTGAGAATGGAAGAAAGTGGATGAATTTATGAGCATCTGGAAACATTCAATATGTTGGTGACTCAGTTGACCTTGGTTGGGGTTAAAATGGATGAGGAAGAAAGGTGCCAAATTTTGTTGTGTTTGTTGCTAGACTCATGGGACAGCCTAGTTATGGCTATTGGGAGCACTGTAGTCATCTTGATGATCGAGGATGTTGTTGGTTCTCTACATTCCAAAGAGATGAGAAGGAAGGTCTCTCTAAATGCCAAAGAGGCTTTGAGTGTTTGAGGAAGATAAAAAGAACAAGGCAAAGATGAGAAGTAGTGTAGCCGTTCCAAGTCCAAGAATAAGGGGAGATCAAAATCTCCTAGTAAGTCCAAGGTAATATGCTAGAACTGTGGCAAATCTAAACACTTCTGAAAGGAATGTAAAGAGGAGAAGAAAAAGAAGAAGAAGAAGAAACAAGATTCTAGTTTTGAGTCTAAGAAAGAAGATGGAGATGCCTTTATTGCAGCCTTGGCCACTCGTGCAGGTGATAATGCATGGTTGATAGACTCAGGTGCATCTTTCCACATGACTCCTAACAGAAGCTGGTTTAGTAAGTGATGTATTTGGGTGATAATTCTTTCCTTGACATTGTTGGCCATGGTAGTATTCATGTGAAATTTTCTGATGGTAGAGTTAGAAGATTTGATGGTGTCTTGTATATCCCAGGACTAGCAAGAAATTTATTATCTGTTAGCAAGCTAATAGATGTGGGTGTGCATGTATAGTTTTCTGAAGTAGTTGTAAAAATGGTGAGAGGTGCTATGGTGATAGCAAGAGGAAGTAGATTGGGTACATTATACCAGCTCGATGCATGCACGGTTGAGTGCAATAGCACTTTTGATAAAATTAAGCCAGAAACTACTTCGCTGAAAAAAGAGATGGTTTCCTCTTCTACGGATGGTTGTGGCTTCTAGGTACCCAAGGGTGCTTTGTCTACCAAATCAAAGTTGCCTGCAGAGAAGACTATGTTATGGCACCAGAGAATTGGCCACATTGGAGAGAAGGGTTTGAAAGCCCTGAAAAATAAGAACCTTGTTGAAGGTTTGAATGATTGCAATCTAGAGTTTGATTTCTGTGAACAATGTATTTATGGCAAATAGAATCACGTTTAGTTTTACTTGTCTTCTCATAAGTCTTCATGTATTTTGGATCTAATCCATTCGGATGTATTTGGCCCTATTGATGTTGCTTCTATTGGTAAATCAGTTTATTATGTTACTTTCATTGATGATTTCAGTAGGAGGACATGGGTATTTTTTTAAAGAGTAAATATAAAGTTTTCAATCATTATAAGGAGTTTAAGGCTATGGTTGAAACTTAGACTAGAAAGAAAATTAAATGTTTGAGGACTGGCAATGGCGGTGAGTACTATTCTACAAATTTTGATAGATTCTGTATAGATTGTGGGATTAAAAGACAAAAGACAACTCCATATTCTCTTCAGTAGAATGGAGTTGTAGAAAGAATGAATAGAACATTGATGGAGAAGGCTAGAAGCATGTTGAGTGGAGCTGGTCTAGAACAAAAATT
This sequence comes from Cunninghamia lanceolata, assembly GCA_027924645.1. NCBI lineage: Eukaryota > Viridiplantae > Streptophyta > Pinopsida > Cupressales > Cupressaceae > Cunninghamia > Cunninghamia lanceolata. Next base: position 5,592,633 of record BSBN01001006.1, read on the forward strand.
TTGGACTAAAGTTGTAGCCACTACTTGTTATTTGATAAATAGATCTCCTACATCAGTGCTTGTTGATAAAACACCGATCGAGGCATGGTCGGGGAAAAAGCCATCACTTAGACATCTAAGAGTTTTTGGTTGTGAGGCATATACACATGTGTCTAAGGAGAAGAGAACAAAGTTGGATTCTAAGGATGTCAAATGTATCTTCATTGGCTACGACTATGGTGTGAAAGGATACAAGATTTGGGATCATGTTACACATAAGGTAATTTATTCTAGAAGTGTTGTTTTTAGAGAGACTAAATCTTCTCCTGTTACTTTTCAACCAGAACAAAAAAAGGATGTGATTCAACTTCCTTGTATGCCTAAGAATGTTGAATCGAGACCCCAAGATAGACAAGAAGTTGAGGAGAACTCATCAAGCTTTGAATCTTCAAAAGAGGGTGAAGAGGAGGAAGAAGTGGAAGAACCTCCACCTCAACTTGTTTGAAGGTCTACAAGGCATATACAACCATGTGAAAGGTATGGGTATTCACCTGATGATTGAAAGTGTATATTTGCTTTGAATACTAACATTGATAAACTGAGATCTGTGCAAGAGGCTTTGGGTATGAATGATACAGAGTCCTAGAAAGTTGCCATGGATGAAGAGATGGCAGTCCTTGACAAAAATGATACATGGGACCTTGTACCTTTGCTTAAAGGATGCAAACCTATTGGACATAAATGGGTGTTCAAGAAAAAGATTGGTTCAAATGGAAATGTTGAAAAGTATAAGGTATGGTTGGTTGTGAAGGGATACTCTTAGGTTGAGAGTATTGATTACGGTGAGATATTTTCTCCTGTTGCAAAAATGAAATCCATTCATTTTTATTATCTATTGTAGCAGCTTATGACCTAGAGGTCAAGCAAATGGATGTGAAAATGGCTTTCCTTCATGGTGATTTGGAGGAAGAAATTTACATGCCACAGCCAGAGCACTATGTGGTAAAAGGTAAAAGCAAGTTGGTTTGTAAGTTAAAGAAATCTTTGTATGGCCTTAAACAAAGTCCTAGGATGTGGTACTAGAAATTTGATACTTATGTGTTGAGTTTGGGATTTGTGTGGTCTAAATCTGATCAATGTGTATATTTTAAATCTTATGGTGATCTTTTCCTAGTAATTGCTTTATATGTTGATGACATGTTTATTGGGAAAGGCAAAGGTTTGATTACTGAATTGAAATCTCAGCTCTCTGCATAATTTGAAATGAAAGATCTTGGTACAACAAAACACATACTTGGGATGGAGATCAGAAGAGATCATGAGAACAGAAAGCTATGGCTTGGCCAGAGTAAGTATGTTTGTTTAGTTTTGTGAAGGTTTAACATGCAGAATTGTAAACCACTTTGTGTTCCTGTTACATAGGGAACGAAGCTCTCTATTTCACAATGTCCTACATCCCCATTGGAGATGGAAGACATGAGTAGAGTGCCTTACTAGAGTGCAGTTGGAAACTTAATGTATGCTATGATCTGTACAAGACCAGACATTGCCCAAGTAGTGGGAATTATTTCTCATTATATGTCTAATCTTGGAAGAGTGCATTGGGATGCAGTCAAAAGGGTCTTCAGATATTTGCGGGGTACATTAGAGTACTCTATTTATTTTCATGGTACATGAAATCAGCATTCCCTAAGTATTCGTGGTTTTGAGGATTTAGACTAGGTTGGTGATGTGGATAGTAGGAGGTCCACCAGTGCATATGTGTTTACTCTTAATGGTGGTATAATTAGTTGGATGAGAAAGCGACAGGCTATGGTCGTTTTGTCCACTACTGAGGCAGAGTACATGGTAGCTACTCATGCCTGTAAAGAAGCCATTTGGTTGAAGCATTTGTGTTCATATATTGAATTGAAAAAGGGTGCAGTTACAGTTTATTGTGATAGTCAAAGTGCAATCTACCTTGCAAAGAACTCGCTTTTCATGCCAGGACCAAACACATTGATGTTTAGTATCACTTTGTGATAGATATGGTCGAGGATGTCAGGGTGAAGCTGGAAAAGGTAGAGATTGTGGCAAATGCATTAACTAAGCCCGTGAGCACAACAAATTTTAGGTGGTGTTTCGAGTCTATGGGCCTTTTGGCCCCTAGTAGTTGATCCATGATGATGTTATTCCTCTGGCTCTTGCAAGGTATTCGACAAGTGGGAGAATGTTGGGAAATGAGGTGTCTTAACCTTGCTTATTTCTCATAAATAGTTATTTTCATTTAATATTTTCGTATAGCTGTTATGCATTGTCGGTGCATTGAAAATTGGTTTATTAGGTGTCAAAAGATGCCCACATGATAGTATATTATGGAAGGCCTATTTTTAGCCATATTATGACAGATTCTATGACATCTATAAGGGTCAAAAATAGGGGTTTTCATTTTGGACGTGAGAGCTTATTTTAGGACTAGAATCTTGGCTGAGAAGCTTCACACATGGCTTTGTAAAACTATATATGGTTTCTAGTATAGCCAGAAGTCTATAAATTAGAGGCTTGAGCAACTATTTTCATAGTGTGAGTTTGCAAGTATTGTTATGTTGTCAGAATGCTACCGGAATTCTCCTAGAGTTGTTTACTTGTGATACTCCTGTAATAAACTTGCTCTACAAGTGTATGTAATCTTGTTACTGGATTTGAAATACATTGAGTAGGCTTTTGGAGTGTGGGGTTTTCCAACCAAAAGGGTTTTCCCCATGTATATCTAGTGTTCTATGTTTTATTGTTTATTTCATGTTTTTAAATGTGCTTCTAAATTTTCTGTAACTGTTAGATCAATTTTTAAAAGTTTTGCATAATATCTCTCCTTAAGATTGGCATAGGAAGTTGTTTCCGCTACTTTAACTTCCTTACAGTGAAGAGGTTTGATCAAATTTTCAAAGCAGTTGGTTAATTTGTGAAGGGTTGCTAAAAGATTACTGGTTTCTACATATGAAAAGGGAAAACTAGGTTGAAACTTAGAAGCCAATTAATGCAGAGAAAAATTGGTTGGTGAAAGGGCTATATAGGTAATGTTTGATCATTCTTGATCTTATTTGAAATAAGCTAAGCAAGTTGAAGAGATAAATAAGACTAGAATATTCTCAGCAAAGCATTTGAGAAAATCCTATTCTCTGTATCTTTAGGTATTTCTTGATTTTACTGATTAAAATCTTAGTTCCTGAATATATTGTAATGGTGACACTAGTTGTGATAGATGTGGTTGAGAGGCCAAGGCCAAAACTTAAGTAACATCCATTCAATTCTACCAAGATTGATGAAGATGGTGCCTTCTCACATGTTCCTACAAATGTGTTACATACTAAATACATTCAGATATATTCATTCACCAATAGATGAAAATGATCATCTGAAACTTGAACAGTTTAGGAATGATAATTTGTTGGGAGATGACTTTTAGCTGAAACCTACATTTGCCAACATTACTACTAAGCACTTGGATATTTGGAATGGTTTTCAAAACTTTCGATATGAAGAAGCTTGGGTTAGAATAGCTCTAAGTCAAATTCATGGAGACTTCTTCTGTCTAGATCGGGCATTCTTGATCACCAAAGATGCTATAAAAGATGTGACTACTTTATACTCCTCCAGACCAGTACTAGTCTTGAAATTAGTTAAGAATGAAGAAGTGATGAAGATCACTGGAGAAAAATTTGACAAGAAAACATTGACAATAAATTATATTAAGGACTAGGGGGTTTGGGAATGCAAACATGAACATTGCACACAAAATTTACTATACCAATAGGGATAACTCATCCATCGCAACAATAATCTACACAACCTACCAAATGGTGAAAGAAGAAAAAGATTTTGACCTATGTGAGCTCCTATGACAACATCTATTGGACAATCTAAAGAGGACAAAAGAATCAAAATACAAATTCTGGTATGGCTCTTTGTTCATATGTCTCATGTTTTACTTTTTTGAAAGATTTACCTGGTATGAAGGGGATGGTCTGGAAAATAGATACTCTAGTTGCCCATCAAGTTAAACATTATATACTTAGCTTTCTAGATCATGAGAACTATGACACAATGCTCTGGGGATTTTGCAAGACCTTACAAAAGAATTTGCAAATGAGGCAGAGAATCCCATCAAAAGTTGTCAACAAATATAAAAATGATATAACATTTATGGTTGAAAAAGGTAACTATTACATGGAGGATGTTGAGCCAAGGACCTTTTGGATTACAAATTTTCCATATGAGATCTCTGAGTTTGATTTGGTGGGATATGTTGACATGCTACTCAAGAAGCCAAAGGATCCCTCTACTGGAAGGTTTGGCACTTATGATGAAATTACTAATAAAGTAGTTAGAAGGAAGGTAGAGGAGAATGTAGAAAAGGTTAAATCTAAGGCAAAGAAAATAAAGTATGACCTAGAAGACATGCTCAGATCCCTTGAAGGATCTTTAGGAGAAGCACAAACTCTTCCCACTGCACAAATTCCTAAAAGAACAAGTAGATCAGTATCTACTATATCTACCTCTTCTATTCCCTTTAGATCATCACAACTACTTGTCAAAAGAAGTACTATTGAATCCCCTATGAAACTCAAACCACAAAAAAGAAGAAGCCAAAATAGAAAAGTCAAGCAAGAAGAGGGAAGATTAATCCTGTGAACATTAAAGATGTTGGAGTTGAAGAAGAGAAAGAAGAAGAAATTGAACTATTGGAAAGGAAGAATAAAAGAACAAGAGAAGACACTAAAAAGGGGGAAACATCTGAAGGGAAGGGAAAGGAAAAAGAGAAGAAATCAAAAAGAACCCCTTTGGTAACAGATCAACATGTGCCCCTACAACTTAAAGCTACCATAAATGTAATCACGGTGTATGGTGCACTAAAAGGTGTTGTTGATCTCTATGATGAAATGCCTCTGAATGATAAAGATACAATTGAAAAGGCTATATTGATGTAAATTATGGGCTTCAGTATAGCCCTAATTAAGATCATTGATCAACTCCCCACAAGTCTTACAAATTTACTCATAGATAGGAGAAATAAAACCATGACTAAAGAGGCTGAAATGAAGAAACAAGTTGTCAACAAGATTGATTCTTCCATCTCTGATGAAGAAAAAATTAATGTCTCCCAAAAAAAATCCCAAGAATTTATAAGAAAAAGAAGGACAAAAATCCCTATGGGAAAAGACAGAAGAAATTGACAGACTAGAGAAATAAACTGGTAGGACTTTGCAAAATTTTCCCTAGATCCTTTATTTCGCCCTGTTTTGTGTCTCATCTTAGAATCCTTAGCTAGGGCTTTAGTTTCAAAGTATTGAAAAATTTTTTATCCTAGGGTCTAAAACCCTAAACCCTAGAGTTCTTATACAAGCGTTAAGTTGGCATTGTGTTTTAATTTTAAGTTGACCGCTTGTGGCCCGTAAGAGGTCTGTTCAGTTGTAGATAGATGTATAAGGCGTCTTTCTTTTACTAGCTCCATCCATTTTTCTACTGCTTATTGCACTTACTTTAGTTTTTCCTAATGTGCCTTAGTTTTAAGTCGACCCCCTTAATGAAATTCATGGCCCCCCTTTTTTAGTAGAACTAATGTTGTATTTAAAGAATGTGTTGGGTGAATATTTTGTCTTCAACTAACTGAAGGCAAAATGGTTATATCAACCATAGTGTAATGAGATAAATCTCTCCTCTTGGCAAGGGGACGTTCCCTATCAACTATTACAAATTTATTTACACTAAAAACTAATTTTGAGGTGAAACCATGTCATCCATTTCTCTTTTTTCAGAAATGATGTTTACAATATAAAATAGCACTTTCACAATACAAATCAAAATAACCAAGAAACTCATGAGAGCACAAAGTCTATCATTGCTCCTTTTAGTGATTTACAATTTAGAACCAAGTAGGATAAGTTGTAGCTCAAAGTCTTCACTAAATACTACGACAAAATATATAATCACAAAAGATAATACTAGTTCAAAGTCTTTCCAATATCTTTTACTTCAAAACATAAAATCACAAGCTAAAGATAATTGTTGTAGCACAAAGTCTCCAAAATCAGCTTTAGAATATCTCCAATATTATTCACACTCACACTACAATTTGATCAAGTAGAAAAGATAGTATAAGGAAAGGACATAAGAACAATTTCCAAGACACCACAAGTTATTTCAATGCAAAGATTGAAAGATCGCTTGCTTTTCTATTGACTTGATAAAATATGATTTACAATTTGAACACAAAGTCTCAAAATGCTCTTCAATTTGGCAGAGTTTCACTTCAATAACTAAAAGATGATAATTACAATGGGGGTCCTCTTTATTTATAAGAGAAACTAAGAGCAAAAATAGGAAAAGAACAACTTGTTAGTTGTCGTTTCACCAAAAAATTGACCTATTAATGCCCGATACAACCACTTGACTTAAGAAGCACGGGAGGTGGTTAAGCCCTTGTCGCAAACCACCGTAGCGCAGTGCTAACTAAGGAGACCAAGGGTCACACCTTGCAACAATCCCCCTAGCGCAAGCACGAGGTTTGAACCCATGACCTCGGCTCTGATACCAATTGTTAGCTGTCGTTGCACTAAAAGATCGACCTATTAATGCCCGATACAACCACTCGACTTAACAAGCACGGGAGGCAGTTAAGCCCTTGTCGCAAACCACCGTAGCGCAGCACTGAACAAGGAGACCAAGGGTCACACCTTGCAACACAACTAACTATGACTTATTCAACAAAGGAGTCCTTTTTGATTTGTGACTCCTACATTTTTACATGTAATTACATATGAGAGAAGTACATGTCAATATTGTTGCAAGTATGAGGTGAGCCAGTGTTGTCATTGATGTCAACATACTCATATTGCATTGACAAGAAGGATTTGATGAGCTGTGTGCTGAGGATATTGAGAAAATTAGCCTCAGTCAGGAACAGTGAAGAACAATGATGAGAAGAAGGCAAATGAACTGTATAGGATGAGAACTGGAGGATACGGATTAAAGGGTTAGTAGATATGAGTCTTGAGATGCTTCAGTTAAGATTTCAGAGGTCCGCATGAAGATCTGAAGGAGTTGTGGCTGCCAGTATAGAACCGGGTCCGGCAAGTATCCAGAGGTGACAGAGGATCACAAAAAGGTCCGGTGAGGTCCGGAACTGTATCATCCTAATCTGCGGATTGTACGGAGTGTTTGGGATGTCCTTGTGATGTGTCATCCTGATTTGTGTATGATTTGGAGGTCCGGAAGTACCTCTTGCATTATGACAGTGGCGACAGACTGTGTTCTTGAAGTTCCGGATGAGGAAGACAAGAGATCCCAGTAAGTAGAGGAAGTGCGGATGTATCCGGACATTCAGACAGGCTTGTGAAGGTTCTTGGATCATGTTTAGGTTGTGTTGTTGGTCCGCATTGATGGTAGAGCCCGGAATTGAAGTTATTCTTCCGGATGAAGTTCTTGCTCTGTTTAGCCGACCGGATGAGTTGTTCATCCTGCGAATGTTCTTGTGATGGCCGACCGGATGTGTTATTCATCTTGCGGATACTCCTATGGTTGTTTGCCGACTTAGATGTTTGTTCCTAAGTCGATGTCTTGTATAAATAATGGTTTGTGAGTTCATTTCAAAGCATGGTGTGTGAATAAGTGTGGCATAGTGAAGAAACGTGCGAAAGGCAGAGCAGAGATTGTTGGGCTTAATTGGAACTGATCCGGACATGATAGAGATGTCATTCTCTAGTTCAAGACTGTGATTTTTATCACTTTGTAGACAGTGTGTCTCCTTGTAGGCAGTGGGCCTCTTTGTGAGTAGTGTGCTCGGGCAGTGAGCCCTTATTGGCATGTGCCATTCATTTTTCTTTATTCTTCTAACAGAGAATAATTCTTGGGTTAATCACCCCGTGGTTTTTCCCTTAACCGGGTTTTCCACGTCAAAATCTTGGTGTTCAATGTGTTGATGCTTATCCGCTCTTGTGTTTATGTATTATGCTTCCATGGATGATTATTTGATATGCTGCTAACCAACAACAGAGAATTAAGTGTTTGAATAAAGAAGAAGTTTTATACAACTGATTCACCCCCCCCTCTCAGTTGTATGCCCTAGATCCAACAATTGGTATCAGAGCTAAGTTCCTCTGATAAGAGCTTAACCGCTTGAGGTGATCCAGGATGTCGTCATACAAGAAGGATAGTCTGAAGTTTGATGGAACCAACTTCACTCTCTGGAAAGGTCACATGAAGTGTCACTTGGAATGTATGGGAAAAGCATACTTGGCTATGATTTCAAAACCATATGTACCTCCACAAGGTGGTCCGACAACTCTGAATGAAATCACAGAAGCTGAAAATAATCTGCGGACCAAGGAAGCTCTTCTAAGCGCATTGAATGACTCAGATCTCTCAAATGTCATTGACCTACCAACTGCATATGAGATCCTAACTAAACTGGAACTTCTGTATGAAGGAGATGAGTTTGTCAAAAGTGCAAGGTTGCAAAGTCTGAAAGGGAAATTTGAAAGATTGAAAATGAGAGATGATGAAAACATCACTACCTTTATGCCAAGAGTAAATGAGCTGGTATGTGGAATCAGAAATGCTGGTGGAACTTTAGATGAAAATGAGATTGTCTGCAAAATCCTAAGATCCCTTCCTGCTGCCTACAAAATCAAAGTTGCTGCCATTGATGAATTCAGAGCGCACACAACTGTCACAAGAGAACAACTGGCTGGCAAACTAGCTGCATTTGAAATGACCGAGTTTGGAGATGATCCTCCCAAGACTGAATCTGCTTTCAAAGCCAGTGCCTATGTGAAAGGCAAACAGAGATTTGATCCGGGTGAAAACTCATCAAGGAAAATGTCATGGTATGATCAAGCAAGAAGAGACATGGAAGAAGAAGAAGCAGAAACAGCTCAACTTGAAGCCCTCATTGCAAAGAGACTGCCAAGAGGATCCGGTAAGTATGAAGGAAAACTACCCTTTAAGTGTTTCAACTGCAATAAGATTGGTCATTTTGCCTCAAGATGTCCGGAGAGATCTGCAAGATCTAATACTCACAGACAAAGGTTTCAAAAGAATTGCTATTATGTTCATGAAGAAGATGACAATGAAGGAGTAACAGATGATGAATCAGAACTAGGAAGCAAATCCAGAAATGAGTGGGTGTTTATAGCCATCAAGGAAGAAGATTCAATACTCTCTGAATCTGTCAATCACAAAGTTGTTGAAAAAGCCTTGGCTGCTCAAGTGGAAGAAAAGGATGATTGGGTTATTGACAGTGGATGTTCTCACCATATGACTGGTGACAAGAATAAGTTCTTAGATTTGGAAAGATATGAAGGAGGAATGGTAAAGTTTGGTGACAATTCTGCTGGCAGAATCAGAGGTAGGGGAACTATTTCCTTTGATGGTAAGAGCAAAACAGGAAATGTACTGTATGTTGAAGGATTGAAGCACAATCTTCTCAGTGTTGGTCAGTTAGTGGACAAAGGCTATGATCTCCGGTTCAAGAATGGAAAATGCAGAATCTTTACAAGCTCCGGAACTAAAATTGCATCCGGTACTCAGACAAAAGGTAACATCTTTCATCTGGTTGGTTCAAATAAAAGTTGTTTGTTTGTTCAAATTGATCAGAGTTGGTTATGGCATAGAAGAATGTGTCATGTAAATTTTGATAACATCATCAAGATAAGCAATACTCAGGCTGTGAGAGATCTTCCAAAATTGATGAAACCTACAAATAGTGTGTGTAAAGAATGTCAGTTAGGTAAACAAAGCAGAGTCTCTTTCAAAAGCAAAGATCATTCTTCTACCGGATTGTTGGAATTAGTACATACTGATCTATGTGGTCCGACAACAATCAAGAGTCTGCAGGGTGATAGATATTTCATGTTGTTAATTGATGATCATTCCCGGATGATGTGGGTTACCTTTCTAAAAGAAAAATTAGAAGCTTTTGAGAAGTTCAAAATCTTCAAAGCTATGGTGGAGAATCAAACCGGATTGAAACTAAAGTGTCTAAGGTCTGATAGAGGTGGTGAATTTACATCTGGTGAATTCATTGACTTTTGTGAGAAACAGGGTATAAGGAGACAGTTGTCTGCTCCTAAGACTCCACAGCAGAATGGAGTAGTTGAGAGAAAGAACCGGACCATCCAGGAAGCTGCTAGGACAATGATGTTGGAAGCAAATGTTCCTCAAATGTTTTGGAAAGAAGCTATTAGCACTGCAGTCTACACTCTCAATCGAGTTCAAATCAGAAACAACACCGGTAAGACCCCCTATGAACTCTGGTTTGGCATCACTCCTACTGTGAAATATTTCAGAGTATTTGGTAGCAAGTGTTATATTAAAAGAGATGAAGATCTAGGAAAGTTTGATGCTAGAAGTGATGAAGGAATTTTCTTGGGCTACTCCACTCAAAGCAAAGCATACCGGTGTTACAATAAGAGATTGAGGAAGATGATAGAAAGCACCAATGTAAAGGTTGATGAAGGAATTGAGAAGCCTTCAAGATTTTATGAGCTTGATGAAGATGACCAAGACAGTGTTCAAGGACCTCAATCCTCTCCGGTGAGACAGAGTCAGCCTGATCCAGTAAATCAGGAAGAAGAGATAGGTTTGAATGAGCCTGATCAAGAAATAGCAGTGTTGGATACTCCCAAAATTCCAAGGTATGTAAGACTGAATCACTCTGAAGATCAGATCATAGGTGACAGAAGCAAAGGTGTACAAACTAGAAGGAATATTGCTCAAAATCAGAATGAATGTTGTCTGATTTCAAAGATTGAACCTAAAACAATAAATGAAGCCTGCAATGATGAAAACTGGACCAAAGCAATGGAAGATGAATTGATGCAAATTGAGAAAAATCATACTTGGGATCTTGTTCCCAGACCTAGAGACAGGAATGTAATTGGAACCAAGTGGGTCTTCTGGAACAAACTAAATGAAGCTGGTGAAGTAATCAGAAACAAAGCTAGATTGGTCTGCAAAGGCTACTCTCAAATAGAAGGAATTGACTTTGAAGAGACTTTTGCTCCGGTAGCAAGAATTGAAGCAGTCAGATTACTTCTTGCATTTGTTGCCTTCAAAGACTTCAAGGTATATCAGATGGATGTCAAGTCTGCCTTCCTAAATGGTGATCTGGAAGAAGAAGTCTACATTGAACAACCGGATGGATTTCAATTGTCTAATAATAATGATATGGTCTGCAAGTTGAAGAAAGCTTTGTATGGATTGAAGCAAGCCCCAAGAGCATGGTATGAAAGGTTGGATAAGCATCTTGTGCAGATTGGATTCAACAAAGGTACTGCTGACAGTAACTTATATTTCAAAATTGATCATGAAAACATTCTGATTGTTGAAGTGTTTGTGGATGATATCATTTTTGGAGGAAGAGATAGTATGTGCAAAACTTTTGCTAATCAGATGAAAAGTGAGTTTGAAATGTCTATGCTTGGTGAAATGAATTTCTTCTTGGGACTGCAAATTACTCAAACAAAAGAAGGGATCTTCATTTCTCAGACCAAATATGTGAAAGAATTGTTAAGGAAATTTGGTATGGAAGACTCAAAGCCAATGAACACTCCTATGGCAACCGGATGTAAGTTAAGCAAAGATGATGATTCTCCAAAGGCAGATCAGACAAAGTATAGATCAATGATTGGTGGATTGTTGTATCTCACTCAAACTAGACCAGATATAATGCAGGCTGTTGGTCTTGTGGCAAGATTCCAGGCTGATCCTAGAGAATCTCATGTTATGGCAATCAAAAGAATTTTTAGATACTTGAAAGGAACAGTTGAGTATGGTCTATGGTATCCTAGAGATCTGGACTTCTCTCTTCATGCTTACATAGATGCAGATTGGGCAGGAGATGTGGATGATCGGAAAAGCACTAGTGGTGGAGCATTCTTTTTGGGGAAGAGATTGGTTTCTTGGCTAAGCAAGAAACAAGATGCAATATCTCTGTCTACAACTGAAGCAGAATACATTGCAGCAGCAGGTAGTTGCACTCAAATCTTATGGATGAAGCAGATGCTAAGAGACATCAAAGTTGAATATGAGGAGCCTATCACAATTTTCTGTGATAATTCAAGTGCAATTAATATTTCCAAGAATCCGGTATTGCATTCTAAGACTAAGCACATATCTATCAAATTTCACTTTTTGAGAGAACAAGTAAACAAGGAAGAAGTCAGATTGGAGTATGTTCCCTCCAAGGATCAGATTGCAGATATCTTTACAAAACCTCTTCCCAAGGACTCTTTTGAATATCTCTGGGAGAAGTTAGGGGTCATGGCCCCTCCGGTGATGAACTAAGATGCACTGATGTGCATCAGTCCGGTGGCTATCACAGTCATATCTTGTGATCTGGACTAATGGGGAGCTGCAACTAAGGGGGAGCAACTGGTATGATTCTGATGTATGAGAATTGCAAGTATGAGCCCTTTGCCATTGATGTAAAAGGGGGAGAGAAGACATGTGAAAAACAAGTGGTTGATGATCAAAGGGGGAGCAGTAAAGGAAGAGAAGACATATGAAAAGTTGAAGTTCTTGTCTTAATGGTTTTTCACATCATATGTTGCCATCAATGACAAAGGGGGAGATTGTTGCAAGTATGAGGTGAGCCAGTGTTGTCATTGATGTCAACATACTCATATTGCATTGACAAGAAGGATTTGATGAGCTGTGTGTTGAGGATATTGAGAAAATTAGCCTCAGTCAGGAACAGTGAAGAACAGTGATGAGAAGAAGGCAAATGAACTATATAGGATGAGAACCGGAGGATGCAGATTAAAGGGTTAGTAGATATGAGTCTTGAGATGCTTCAGTTAAGATTTCAGAGGTCCGCATGAAGATCTGAAGGAGTTGTGGCTGCCGGTATAGAACCGGGTCCAGCAAGTATCCAGAGGTGACAGAGGATCACAAAAAGGTCCGGTGAGGTTCGGAACTATATCATCCTAATCTGCGGATTGTACGGAGTGTTTGGGATGTCCTTGTGATGTGTCATCCTGATTTGTGTATGATTTGGAGGTCCGGAAGTACCTCTTGCATTATGACAGTGGCGACAGACTGTGTTCTTGAAGTTCCGGATGAGGAAGACAAGAGATCCCAGTAAGTAGAGGAAGTGCGGATGTATCCGGACATTCAGACAGGCTTGTGAAGGTTCTTGGATCATGTTTAGGTTGTGTTGTTGGTCCGCATTGATGGTAGAGCCCGGAATTGAAGTTATTCTTCCGGATGAAGTTCTTGCTCTGTTTAGCCGACCGGATGAGTTGTTCATCCTGCGAATGTTCTTGTGATGGCCGACCGGATGTGTTATTCATCTTGCGGATACTCCTATGGTTGTTTGCCGACTTAGATGTTTGTTCCTAAGTCGATGTCTTGTATAAATAATGGTTTGTGAGTTCATTTCAAAGCGTGGTGTGTGGATAAGTGTGGCATAGCAAAGAAATGTGCGAAAGGCAGAGCAGAGATTGTTGGGCTTAATTGGAACTGATCCGGACATGATAGAGATGTCATTCTCCAGTTCAAGACTGTGATTTTTATCACTTTGTAGATAGTGTGTCTCCTTGTAGGCAGTGGGCCTCTTTGTGAGCAGTGTGCTCGAGCAGTGAGCCCTTATTGGCATGTGCCATTCATTTTTCTTTATTCTTCTAACAGAGAATAATTCTTGGGTTAATCACCCCGTGGTTTTTCCCTTAACCGGGTTTTCCACGTCAAAATCTTGGTGTTCAATGTGTTGATGCTTATCCGCTCTTGTGTTTATGTATTATGCTTCCATGGATGATTATTTGATATGCTGCTAACCAACAACAGAGAATTAAGTGTTTGAATAAAGAAGAAGTTTTATACAACTGATTCACCCCCCCCCTCTCAGTTGTATGCCCTAGATCCAACAAATATGTCCAAAATTATTTCAAAAGTACATCTAAAAAATAGAAAATAAACTAAGTGATGAAAAAATTGCTTCAACTTGTACTGCCTTCTTTCTTCATGTGGCGATCATACATAGTAAATGCAGCTTCCATCCCCAAACTATCTGGACTAATTGTGTTCTTGAAAATCATCTAGGCTCTAACTATTGCATCTCAGACTGTGGTAATTGATTTTGCATGGCTAGTTAACTTGGCCTTCAGATTATCCAAAGTTAATTGGTTATCAAGAATATTATCCATGGAGGCTACTGAAAATATTTTGTCTTCAAAATCCTAAAACATATTCTCAAATTCCTGGATCATCTCCTCTGCAGAAAGAAATTGATTATCCTTTGACACCAAATTGCATGGGAGCTCCTCCAAATTGTGTAAGAGACTAACATCACTTTGGTCACTCAACTTCCTTGTAGTTTCTAAGCCATTGATCAGATCTTTCAGCACATGGCTCCGATATGTCAATGCCTCCTTAGTCTTGGTATATGAATCCCGATTTGGAATAACACCAATTGATATCAAAGCACTTATTTTCAACTTCCTCATTTCTACCCACTTATCATGATTTTGTTCTAAACGCTCAATATCCTGAGAAATAGCATCAATCAAATCATCAAGTTCTACCCTGATTTTCTCCATTTTTCTTGTTTTCTCAGCTAGCTCTATAAGAAGAGAAATTCCCTATGTGTGCATCCTTTCCAAATATTCTTCAAGAACTCTTCTCTTAAGATGAGTCTTTTCATCTTTCTAGATGATAGGATCTTCAATAGAAATAGCCTCAAGTGTCACTGATTCAGAATTCAAAGTAATCTTTCTTACCACTGCAGTCAATTGATCTACCATTGCTTTATAATGATCTTTCATCTCTTTTTCTTTATCAAACTTCTGAATCAAAATATCCATTGCCAACTGCATGTCAGTCTTCATACTCTCATGTGTTATTTTGGCCAGCTCAATCCTAGAAATAGAGTAATCATTCATACTAAAATTTTCTATGGTAGCATCCTGTGGGGGCCTTGCAATCTCCACAAATTTGTGCCCTTTGTCTCCCAGCACTCTTGAAAGAATTTTTGGCTTCTTTGGAGTCTTAGCCTTAGCAGGCACCAGCTTTCCAAAATCAAAGTCATCTAGAGAGATGGCTTGTTTCTTTCTTTTAGGTGTATATGCTGACAACCATGGAGGAAGCACAGAAGTACTCATATTCGGATTTGGTTCCATTGTCATTGTTATGTGTACTATACTAGCACTGGAAGTAACAACAATAGGTTGAGTATTAGTAAATACTGCACCTGACACATTCACATTTGAAACTTGCTCAGAAAACAATACAAAGTGATCAAATATTGAAGAATCTCCAATATCAAAAGATGAGGAGGATAGATTAGGAATGGACCCAGAAGAATGAAGAACATCAACAAAAGCAGTTTGACGATTATCAAAAATTATTTTTGAAGGTGATGGAGATTTAGAAGAAGGGATGTCGATAGGTGAAATAGACAGAGGAACTGAAACAGGTATGTTAGACAAAGGAGAAGAGACTCCCATATCCTGTTGTAGATTCTCCTGTGGAGATAGAACTTCATCTCCTTGTCCTTCTCCCATCTCTTCTGTTGGTCTATTTGCAACCTCCATTTCCTTGGTAGCTGGCTCATCAGTATTTTGTTTCTCAATTTCCATTTCTTCTACCTCAAATTCTTTCTCTATAGCCTTTGACTTCTTTGACACAAATTTGATCCTGGGTTTATGTAGCTTGGAAGAAGAGGGAATGTCACTCTTATTCTTTGTCATATTCTCCACCTTCTTACCTATTTGTTCTTGGACCCCAGTCTCTGATCCCATAAGGAATTCCTTCAAAGCAATTCCCTTACCTTCTAACCACTTGTTTGTGTTAGCCAATATAGGTTCAAACTTTTTTCTTAGAGAAGTCAATTCTTTATGAGACTATTGGATAGGAGCAAGAGGAGAACTAGCAATTTGTTCAGTGTTATACCTAGGATCAATTAGCTCTTCATCATCCACCAGTTCTTCAGGAATATTAGCCAATCCTAGATACTTAATTTGTTCTAGAGATAACCTACTATAGTCCAATTTTTTGATATCTTCTTCTGTCCTCAAGTCCACCTAGATGTCTTCAACCATTGGTTCATGAAACTGGGTCTTCCTTTTGATCTTGTCTTTTACACCCCTGTAATCAAACCTTGGTCTTCATTTGAACTATTTCATGGTCACTAGCTACATTTCAATCTCCATTGCTCTAGCCTTTGCGACAGTCGACACTGAAAACCTGCCAGCTTCTACTAGAAATATGAATCCTAGTTTCTTGAGTTCCATTTTCTTATTATGTATGATAATCATTTATCTACATAACTCCATTAGAACAAGTTTATCTGAAGGAAACCTTGGAAAAAGCCAACCCTTAAATATGAATAAGTTTGAAATTGTAAGAACATGCACCCATAAGCATTCACCACTGACCAAGCTTCATCTGAAACTCTTCTTTGCTCTAACTAAGGGTCAAAAATACATAAGAACACTATGAAGAAAGCATCATTTACCCTCCTAAAGTGGTGAATAGAACCTTTCAATGTTAGTTGAGGATAGTACCGATACACAGGAACCACTCTCCTATCTCCTTCGGATTTCAAACCCAGAAAGATCCTCATTGAGGCCACTATATACACAAGGTAAGAAGTCATATAGAATTTGAAAGTAGTGGATACCTTAGTCAATTTCTCGTGCAGAGCATTGCTGATTTGTTCACTCCAAAAGATGGCTTGCTTTCCTTGAAGTATAACCTTGATAAAAGGGTACATCCATTCATGGAAAAGAAAGGAAGAAGCTAGCCCCCTTATCCTGCTAAGAAGAGTTATGAGATCACCAACCTCCTTAATAAAATCACTTCTGGGAAAACTTCTCAGCCACCTGGATAAGTTTGACCTTGAAGTCTTAAGTCATTCGGTGTTAATTGTCTTCTTAGCCTTCTCAGAATTTTTGTCATATTCTTTTTGAGCTTCAGCAAAATCTAGTTTCACAACTTCTATAGCAGTAGGACACATGAAAACTTTATCAATGAATTCTAGATCCAATCTGATGATCACATTGCCATTCGTATCCACCACTGCCCTAGTGTCTCTGTTGTAGAACTGAGCACATTGAAGAACAAACTCAGTATTATGAGATGCCACCAGGAAAGATGACACCAAGTGAATGTTGCTATCAACAATCTTCTTCATCACAGAACTAGGGTTATCAAACTTAGTTCTTTCCACAAAATCAGCCATGTCTACATGGCCAATCTATGTATCTCGAATGTCATCAACATTAGATGTAACAGAGGTGATTGGAAAAACACCCTGATACTTATACTTTGTTTTCTTTTGACTTGTTTGGAAATGACTCAGTCATCTAAAAAAATTAACACCAGAAGGATGTCAACGAAGAGAGAAAATCCATAGAAGAAACTGTAACAAAAAGCCATGATCATGCAATTAGGGGAAATACTGGCAATCTGGGAAAATTGTTGGCAAGAGACACTATGTGGCTTCATGAGTGTTGTCATTGATGGCAAAAAAGTCTATCCCACACATCCGCAGCACATAGTATGCCTATACCGAAAGTCAAATTGAAGAGTGTTTTGGTCTGGTGAATAAGAACAGAGCATGCAGCAAGGTCTGACAATCAAGTTTGGATCTCTTAGATGGTGTAACTTAGCAAGTTGCAGACTTGGACAAGTCAAGAGGAGTATCTTGACTACTATATTCCAGAGATTAGACCTCCAGTGATAAAACATGAAAAAGACATGAGCATCTAAGTGTTGGGTTCTAGACAGGCAGAGCAGACTGAGGAAGAACTGACTGGCAGAGTATCAAACTTCAATCCAGATGAGTAATTGATGTTGATCAAACTATTTGAGGGATCATACAATATTAGCCAACATGATTGATAACTTCAATGTCTATGATTTTGATACGCATCACATATTAAGCATGGATTTAGCCGACAGATTAGTAATTTGTAAATATCAAGTATTCCAGTTGCCGACTAGAAAGTTGTTGAAATCCTTGGTGTGGATATATATACCAGATGGATTTTAGTATGAAGGTGTGTGTGTGTGTGTATAGAGATGAAAAAATAAAGTGCAAAGAAAGGCAGACATAAGTGAGGAAGCAGCAATATAAATCCGGTATGTAACAGAGCAACAACACTAGAGCAGAGGAAGAATGAAGTGCATCAGATCAGTATATTCTGCCTAACTAGAACTGAACTTTAGCATTTGTAGATGTTGTTGGAACTAGATATGTTAAAGTAAATTTTTCAAAAAATGCTCAGCTTGTATGCACTTTGAGATCAGTTTGTGAAATTGTTGCCCTTGTTTTATTTTCATTATTCTCCCTTGGGTAGGCGTCGTCATTCCATTCCTTTCTATTAATTAGTATGTCCATTTAAGTCTTTTTCTTTTACCTTCATGTATTAAGAAATTATCAGTATCGAACCTCTGAGCTTGAACTTTCACCTTGGTTCAAATGGTTCATTTTCTTTTTTGTTCCTCCAAAACCACTTATGTTTAGCTCCTTGTCTAACTTACACCATATTTTTGAACCTCTTGGTTGAACTTTTATCGAAGTTCAAGAGTTCAACAGTTTGTTAGGTTCATAAGTACATAATGCTTGGAGTAAGTTAGTCGAGACAAAATTTTCACATCATGTCGATCTTATACTCTTGTTGTTGGGTAGATACATGTGATCGAAGTAAGTTTTAGAAATCATCCCAACTGCATGAGTTATACTGATTGTGGAAGCCAAAGAGCCTTCGGTGACAATCACGAATAAAAAAGATCGGCAAAGACCTTGTTTTAATATATGAGAAACTATAGGAAATGAGAATCGACATGAGAATGATGATCGATGAGAAGATATTAAGAATCACCGATGACCTTTCATCATAAAGAGATTGCACGATCATCATTATCAACGTAAGAAAAGTATATCAGAGAATACTCCAAAAATCACCCCAACAGTATAAGCTATACTGATGGACACATTTGACTTGAGGACTGTCTCCAACACTTCAGCATGATTTCCCTCATCGACAAGTGCCTTGTATCTCCTCCTGATATGCCGATATGCCAAAATATTGTATATACAATACATGACTTGTTATCACCGGTTCTCTCTACCATTTCTACCAGTCACCCTTTGCATTTGACAAAAGATACATTCTTGATATGCTTTTGTGATATATGTATGCAATGTACATTCGGCAAAACAATGCAAAACTCATGTCGATACACAGTAACATACAACACGATATGCATAGCGCGGAACTAAAAGATTATGAAATGTGGTAAAATTGTTGTATGTTTTGCGTCTTGTATGTTTTGGGTTATACAAGGCTAATATAAATACTGTGGATTCAAAAAAATATGAAATAAAGTTAAATTGTTTTTGTATCATGCTTTGTATATGTATGCTTTCAGAGACATACATTTTAGTACATATAAGCTGGAGCTCAAAAGAAGTTAAAATGTGGTGTAGACGATGCATCTTGACTTAAAGTATATTAAAAGATGCATTGCTTTTTTATACATGTTGCGTGCCCGAAAGTGAATAAACAAAGGGGCTACATATTGCAATTTATAAAATAAGAAGACCAAAGCAAAGATACAAGCCAGATGTCTAGAAAAGTTTTTGTATGTTTAATGCATGTCTATATACAAGATATAAGAGAAAATGTATGTGAGATACAAAGGAAATATACAAATGCACGAAACACCATGTGGGCCCCATCGCCAATGGATATACAAGTTTATACAAGCCCAGGTTTGAATGACATATCAAATATTGTGAATTTTAGCTGTATATGAAAATAAATGTATTCAATATACAAGGGAGACATATTAGTGAGAGATGAATCAGGCTAAAGCCTGCCAGTCTCGCCGACACGATAGTCACAATGATGTCAGGGACATGTTGTGAAAGGTCTTGCCGATACAAAACTTAGAAACCCTAAAAAGACACTAAAATCTGAACGATTAAGATATTCTTCTGACATTTGAAATATGGGTTTTTTGCAGGATATACATAGCGGGGATCAAGTTATATAAACACCCACGAAAGGATTTTAAGCAACTAACAAATCATCGATAAGGGAAGTAATTATTTGAGTAAATACATATGTTTAAATAAATTTGTTTTGATTATTTGATTAGAAATTAATTTGTGTTTTATCTAGTCTTTTTAAGATAATAAAGAGATCCTCGAAAGAGATTAAGTGGAACTACAGTTAAAGAGCTTTATTTGATCCTGAAATGGTTATCCATTTGGTGATTAAAGATGAATATTAATTTTCCTAAATTTGTTTATTAAGACAAATATTGTTGTTCGGTTATCAACCGTCACAACTATTGTAGCTGGTCTGAAGCTTGTAGCCTCTCTTTATAAGAGATGACCAAGACCAAAATGAGGATATAAGATATAATAGAGGATAAAATAGACAAAATAGATAGATAGAATAGGAGCAGATTACAAAACAAAATAGGGAATACTATAGATTAGATTTGAACAGTAATGCTAGTTCATTTTTAATATATATTATTTTTGGTAGACCATGTTCAAGCATTCTCTGATGAAGTC
Source organism: Cunninghamia lanceolata (assembly GCA_027924645.1). Classification (NCBI taxonomy): domain Eukaryota; kingdom Viridiplantae; phylum Streptophyta; class Pinopsida; order Cupressales; family Cupressaceae; genus Cunninghamia; species Cunninghamia lanceolata. The sequence goes on from BSBN01001006.1 coordinate 5,613,181, forward strand.
AAGCATGTAAGCATGAAGTAGTGACTACAAATTTTGGTATCAACTATCTGTTAAATTTATTCAATTATATGACTGTCTCCTTTCAAAGTTTTCTCTGTTATTCAATTTGAGTTATCAAGTATATCTTGAAGTTGTCTATGCACATTTGTTGTTATAGTGTGATAAGATTAATCGGTTTCTGCTCTCAGAATTAAATCCTTCAAATCTGTCACAGTAACTATGAAGACATTGTCATGGACATGTAATATAGTTAGGGTTTATATTCTGTCTCCAATTTTTGATAAATCTATTACAATTGTAGTATTATTCTGATTGATTCCTTCAAAGAGGGATTAAATCCTTTTAGATGAATGCAGGTAATTTGATTTTATCAATTGGATATATATATGTATGGAATATTAACTATTTCTTTGCAGAGTTGTACAAGTTACATACCTATTCTTTCATGCCAGATAGTTTGAGTTTTTACCAAACAAACAGTCATTTATTTCATGATCATACTGACTCTATATTTAATAAGGCACTGGTCTAGTATTTTCATTATCACTTATACAAATTCATTTTTGATTTGCTTAATTAGATTGCATTATTGTTTTAGCATTACAATTTAGATCATTTAGAATTAACTTGTCTTTTCATTTGTTTTATAATTTATGCCATTATCAATAGTTAGATTAATTCTGATCAAAGTAGTGATCATCTCTTTATCTGCTTTAATAATTAGAGGTTTACCTGCCTAGCTCTGGCAGAGCCTGAAGTGAAGAGGGTTTAGCCATATCTACCCTATGTCAATTAGCCAAAAATGTCAAGAGAGCCTGGCAACTTCTTAGGGTTAACGACCTGCGTTTTTGAGACCTAACAGATTTCTCTCATCAGTTCAAACACCTGGTTACCTTCTGTAAGTTATGTAGATAGTGAGTCTCTTGTAGGCAATGTGCCTCTTGTGAGCAGTGTGCTCAAGCAGTGAGTACTAATTGGAGAGTACCATTTTGTACTTCTTATTCTTTTAACAAAGAATATAATCTTGGGTTATTCACCCCGTGGTTTTTCCCTTAATAGGGTTTTCCATGAAAAAAATCCTTGTGTTATGTGTGTTGATTTTATTTCTGCTCTCATGATTATATATGCTTATATGTTTTGATGCTGCACAAATTATAAAAGAAGAGAAGAAAGTTAAGATAATAGAGATAACTGATTCACCCCCCTCTAAGGTATCTACCTTGTTTCCAACAATTGGTATCAGAGCTAAGTTTTTCTAAACAGAGCCTAACAGCTTGAGGAAGATCTGGGAATCTCAATGGATATGTATGGTATGAAGGAGCAACTTCAATCTGCCCTAGATGATCTTGAGCAATCTCACTCTGAAGTCAATAACTTGAGAGAAAGACTCAAACAAGCTGATGATTTCATAAATGAACTAAAAGAAAAACTAAGTATCTTTGTGAAAAAGAGAAAGGAACTACTTCAAAAATTAGCAAGTTAGAGTGAAGCCAATGATACTAATGAAGATCTAAATGAGAAAAAAAAGCTATGTGAGAAGCTCTGAAAAGAGGTCATTATGGTAAGGCATGAGATGGAATCAGGGGTTATGAGATTCACCCAAGAAATTGAAGAGAAAAGGAAAATTGAAGATAATCTAAAACAATAACTTAAGGAGAAGACGAAGGACTACCACAAAATGGACAAAATAATTAGGCATCTTGAATCTGATCTTGAAGAAGCTAGAGATAATGAAGAACAACTCAAGAATCATATAGACACTCTTAAACAAGATCTTCAAACAACAAATGAATATAAAGAGAAATTCAAGATAAGCTTAGCTCAACTTGAAGTTCTTCTTGAAAGCCAAAAGAGGGTAGACGACAAGCATGGCTTGGGATATGAGAAAGGTGAAAGCTCCAGATCTAGTCAGAAGAACTTTGGATTAGGAAATCAAAGAAACAGGCCTAGAAGACCTCCGATAAGGCAACCAAATGCTCAAAGATATTCATCCTTCAATGGATACTACTTCAATTACAACAACTTCAGTCATAAAGCAACTCAGTATAGAAGGAGAATGAATCAAACTAATCCATCCTTCTCTAGACAATGTTTCAACTACAAAAGGTATGGTCACAAATCTCATGAATGCAGAAATATGCAAATAAACAATTCATTCAATGGTAGATGCTTTGCATGCAATAGAATGGGACATATGGCTAATCAATGTAGATCAAGAGGATATTAGTCAAATATGCAAAGAAATGTTATTTGTTACAATTGCAATAGAGCCGGTCACATTGCCAAATTTTGCAGAAGTAAAAATTAGGATAAAAAGGGTCCAGTGCATCATAATAAAAAACAAGATAAGGGAAAAGGAAAAGTGAATGCAGATGAAGTTCAAAGGGAGATGAGCAAGAATTAGGTGATGAAAAGTACAGAAAATGTTGGGGATGGATCCACACTAGAATCTAGTGCTAATATACCTTCCAGAAACTAAATAGATGAGCTCTGGCTTAGGAGGAGTCACCAAGAAAAAAATTTTCCCCCAGCCAGTCAATTGGTACCTAAATTTGGCACATGAAATGTTGTAGATTAAAGGGTTCGTAGAAAAATATCTAAATAACCCTTGATAAAAATATGAAAGATCCGCATGGAGTTTTTCAAGAGTTTAGTCATCCAAGATTGATCCGGTTTGATAGCCATCCGGTAAAGTAGGATCTTCATAGACATATCTGGTATGATTCAAAATTGAAATATCTTGATCTGTGGATTCAAGGCATGATTGGAGGAAAGAAGATACATTGTCAATTATCACTAAAAATGATTCTAAGTGCATCTCAGTGATTTGAAAAGATCTCTCTTAGAACAAGGCAACCAAATGACTTAAGTTGTACATTTATTGCAAAAGGAAATTAGGGTTTGCATAGAGATAAAAGGGTTCATTCACTTTTTATTCGCACATTTACTTTCAAGAAGAAGAAAAGAAGAGCTCTACATCAAAGTATCTACAACTCTCTCAAAGATCAACTTCAAAATCCAATTCAACCAGTGATTTGTTTTGGCTCTTTTTTCGAACCCTGAAGCATAAAAAGGTACTTCCATTCTAAAAATATCTCTCTAAATCTTTTGCAAAATGGCTACTCCAATGGTTATTAATATCAATGATAGGCTGCACCCAAAATTCAAGAAACACCCCTATAAATCCCTAGAAGTTGATCCATTAGGCACTTTTTCTAGCATTCTGCATGGGGTACTGAATGTAGAAGATGTTAGGGTTTACATCCATGCCAATATTGAGGAATTTGGAGAATCTAAGTTGATGGACATCTATCATAAATAGTTAATAGATGAATGTTTTGAATTCAAACCTTAATACAAGGCCCTCTGGGATAAGCACTTTGGACATTGCATCCACTTTCCCTGTTTTATAGAAGATGATTGGGTCCGGTATGTTCTTAGCATAATACATGACAATTTCATGTGGTTAATGAAGCCCTTCAAGATAACAAAAGGTGCCATTAGGGCAGTAACTAGACTACACTCATCTGGTGGGTTACCTGCACTCAAATATGTCAAGAACTAGATAGTTACTGAAGTTACCAGATCTAAGTTTGACAAAAGAGCAATGATAATTGATGACATCACAAATCTAGATGTCAAGTTTGCTTCAATGATAATTGGATATAAGATCTATCATTCTACTAGGGAGAACTCTGTGTCTAGAACTATAATATATACAACATATTAGATGTTAAGGGAAAATGTAGATTATGATCTATGCAACCTTCTCCTAAATCAACTATTAGAAAACTTGCAAAAGATAAAAAAGAATAAGAAGAATTCCTTCAAATACGGTTGTCTAATACTATGTCTATTCTTTTACTACATGAATGAGCTACCCAGATCAAGTGGTTGGGTATGGCAAAATGACAAACTGGTTTCCATATAGATCAGAGACTATATGTATGGACTTGGTGATGCTGAAGCCCAAAACATAGCTCTCTAGGGTTATTTCAAGAACTTTCAAAGCATGATGCTGGCCAGAGAAAGAATTCCTCAATCGATAGTTGAAAAATACAAGGATATAGTGTGCTTCATGGTTGACACTAATCAATGCCTAATGGAGGCAGTTGAGCCCAGAATAGTGTGGATAATGCCAATGGGTTATGAAGTAGATGAGAAAATCTTGGAGCTACACGTTCAACACCTGTTGAGCTAGCCAAAGGACCCTGAGGCAGAAAGGTTTGGAACCTTTCAAGAATTAAGTGTAAAGATACATGTTGAGCTGAGACAACCAGAGATAAAAAGGAAAGTTAGAAGGGAATAAGAGGAAATTGCCAAAAGATATGGCATATCAAAAGAGGCAGTTGATGCAAATAGAGAGAAAATACAAAGAGCTGAGAAAGAGAAACAAGAAGCAAAAAAAGAAAGTGTTTTGGTACAAGCCTCCTCTCAAACTAGATCCTCCAAGAGCTCTACACCTACCACTCCTAAGAGCTCAAGAGCCACCAAACCGGAAGTCAAGTCATCCAGAAAAGGATAAAAGAGAATGAAAACAAAAGCCACAAGGTCTTACACAAGTCACAAGGATGATGAAGAAATAGAGTTTGATGAGGAATTTAAGAAAATGAAGAAAAAGAAGAAAACATATGGGGAATCCTCTGCAGGTGAAAACAAAGAAGAAAAAATAGAAGAATTTGTTGAAAATCCCACTCTTTCCATTGATGATATCATCAAGGCAGTCACTGTGGATGGGAATCTGCAACTAGTAACAAAATTTTATGATGAATATAGTGATACTAACAAGAGAATCTTGGAAGATGCTATAGTCAGGTACCTAAATATTTATAATAAAGCATTCATTGAAATTATTTCATTAATTCCCAAAAGTCTAGAGAAGGTACTTGAACTCAGAAAAGAGAATGCAAAGGAAAAAGCCTCAGAGATTTGAGAACAGATTGCAATTTAGCTCTATCCTTCTATTACTCCAAAGCATATGGACATGATATTTAAGGACTATAAGGATGAGTTCCAGAGCAAAGCAAGAATGAACAAACTTATGCTTAGAGAAACTGATCAAGTAGCAAGAGAAATAGAAGACATCCTCTAGATGCCTTCAAAAGATTCAATCCTCCTATTATAGAGGAAATAGATGAAAAACCTTCTACCATGGATGTTGAAGGATTAAATGCATCAAATGAAGAATCTTCTGACAAAAATGTAGAAGGGTCAAAAGAGGTAGATGAAGAGAAGTCTAAGGACTTGGATTCCTCTATTTTAGAACAAGAAGTTCATGAATCAGTTAACATCTCTCCTCTGGATCCCACTACAGACATTCCAGATCTAGGAACTAAAGGAGAAGGAAGAAAAGAGGAGAAAGTGAGTCAAGAAGAGGAGGTAAAGGGAAAAGAAGAACAAATAGAGAAGATCTCTGATGACAGTTCAAAGATTCCAAAAGAAAAGAAGACTCAGTCTCTGGCAAGAGACATTGCAAAGGTAGTGAAGAATTTCTTGAACAAAGAGATGATGGAGATAGATGAATTGGAACTATTCCAAGGACCACTTAATTTTGATTCCCTCTTTCTAGTCTAGACAATGAAAATAGCATATTTTGCCCAAGCTAAAGCAAAAGAAAAACTTCTGAAATCTCACATGGAAGACTATGAGCTGTTAGAAATTGCATCTAGGATACTAGAGAGGATCATGCCATCCTTTCAAAAGGATCCTTCAGCCTCTCCATCTGGTAACTTGAAATCTCTTGTAAACTCTGCCAGTACTCATTTTGATTCTTTAGAGAAATCGACAGAAGAACAGGTCTGGAAAGAGTTTTTGGAAAAAAGATTCACTGAAATACAGGGACTCATTACTAATGATAGGAGGACCCTAGATATTGGGATAAAGAGCCTTTAAAATTCTCTTAAAGATGGTGGGGACATGTACAAATTTTGTCTATCTTGGCCCAAAGTGACAGAGGATATTAAAAAGAAGGTGAAAGAGAAAGAAGGGAAACTGTCAAGTTTATCTCAAAATTTTGATCCCCTCACTACATCCTTAATGAATCAAGAATGCTAGGCCATTGTCACTATAAATGAAATAAAGAGGCTGGACAAAGAAAAGAAGAATATAATAAACAGGATGAGTGAACTCAGAAGGATAATTATCCTTAAGTTAGAGGCAATGCATGAGGCCTTAACAGATGCTCAAACCACAACCCAGACCAGTGATCTGACAGATCTAAGAAGGGCAGAAGCATATGTGTTTTTGTTGAGTGGTCACATCTCCATTTTGGATAGGATGAAGCAGAGCTGGGCCATAGAGTTTGTACAATTGAAGGCCACTTTTGCGGATATACTTAAGTACATGTAAGTATAACATGTATATATACTTATGCAGCTATGTATAGGTTAATTTTTACAAATTTTAGTGTGTGGATTCCACCCTTTGCCATTGATCTCAAAGGGGGAGTGAGGAGTAGTGAAAAATGTGGAATCCAGGTAAGGGGGAGCTCCGGTAAAATAGTGTATAAGACAAAGCATTAGCCAAGGTGGAGTTTTCTATGACACTTAGTCATTTTTCACTAAGTGTTGCCATCAATGCCAAAGGGGGAGATTGTTGGCAATAGACACTATGTGGCTTCATGAGTGTTGTCATTGATGGCAACAAAGTCTATCCCACACATCCGCAGCACATAGTATGCCTATACCGGAAGTCAGATTGAAGAGTGTTTTAGTCCGATGAACAAGAACAGAGCATGCAACAAGGTCTAACAATTAGGTCTGAATCTCTTAGATGGTGTAACTCAGCAAGTTGCGGACTTGGACAAGTCAAGAGGAGTATCATGACTACTATATTCTAGAGATTGAGCCTCTGGTGATAAAACATGGAAAAGACATGAGCATCTAAGTGTTGGGTTCCAAATAGGTAGAGTAGACTAAGGAAGAACTGACTAGCAGAGTATCAAACTTCAATTTGGATGAGTAATTGATGTTGATCAAGCTATTTGAGGGATCATACAATATTGGCTGACATGATTGATAACTTCAATGTCTATTATTTTGATACGCATCACATATCAAGCATGGATTCAGCTGACAGATCAATAATTTGTAAATTTCTTGAGTATTCCAGTTGCCGACTAGAAAGTTGTTGAAATCCTTGGTACAGATATATATACTAGATGGATTTTTGGTAAGAAGGTGTGTGTGTGTGTGTACAGAGATGAAAAAATAAAATGTGAAGAAAGGTAGAGATAAGTGAGGAAGCTGCAATACAAATCTGGTATGTAATAAAGTAGCAACACTAGAGCAGAGGAAGAATGAAGTGCATCAAATCAATATATTGTGCCTAACCAAAACTAAACTTTAGCATTTGTAGATGCCTCTCATCAATTCAAACACCTGGTTACCTTCTGTAAGTTCTGTAGATAGTGAGTCTTTTGTAGGTAGTGTATCTCTTGTGAGTAGTGTGCTCGCGCAGTGAGCTCTAATTGGCAAGTGTCATTTTGTACTTGATGCAGAGCAAAAATTTCACTACTCAACTTCATACTAGTATATTGCTCAACAATAGGTTTCAATCTATTCTTTCTTGTCCTTTCAATTAGGACTCAGACCTTCTTCACAACCTTCTTGATTGCAAACAACAAATAGTGATTCAAGGCAATAACTTCTTGTAGATTCTTTAAAAAAATATTTTAAACAACTTCTCAAAGTGGACTGTCCCAACCAACCTTATGGGCTTCCAAAGACCACTCCATCTTACATGATTGACATACAACAAAAGGTGGAAAGCTTAACGTGGTTCAAAGACAATTAAGACTCCACAAGTAAACACTCTTCAAAGTGATTTCACAACCTTTCAAAGTGTAAGGCAACAACATGGCAAACTCTGTCCTAATTAGGACTGTCCCCAAACAGATTTAACAAGACAGTCAATAACCATTGGTCTCAACTTGCCAATACACCAAATCAAATGAACTCACATCCATCTTGGCTCCCTTTAAAACTAACAAACACCAAAGAAGGATAGAAAAACCCAAAAGGCATGCATTTTACATCATCTAGATAAAGAATCTTAACTGTCCTAACTCTCTATTCACAGGATAGTCATAAGATTAGGCTCACACATCTATAACCCCACCAAATCTTTTCTAAATATGAACCAAGATATATCTAATAGCCTTATTTCAAACATCCCCACCTTTAGTAGATAACAAACTCATCAACAAAACACAAGAAAAAACCCTCACTGTTCTTGAAACTCAGTCTTTTCTGGACTGTCATAGAAAAATAGTCATAAACTTTGTTTTTTTCCACATCCACCTTAGTCATATGGTCAGAGACCTCTAGGATTTTGAAGGTAAATACTACCATACTCATTCCCACCGAAGGTTAGCAACATGCAATGCATGAATCAAAAGAAACACAGGATTTTCATGTCACTGTTTACCCTAATCAGGGTTATGACAGTCTTACACAAAAATGCAGATTTCTAACTCCTAACAAAACAAAAATGGATGAGACCAACTGCAACTGGAAGTTGATTGAAGGAACAAAGACTTATAACCAATTAAACATCCATGCATGCCCGTACAGAGCCGTACAAGGCCTGGAAACAACATTTTTCTAAAGAAAATGCACAAAACAGTGTTTTTTGTTGATCCCATTCACATATTCAATTACCTCCGAGTTTGCAAAGGTAAAATAAGGACTTTCAAAGGCATTCCACATAAGACTCTTTAGTTTCCCATGAATGGAACTAACTCAACTACTCTATGACTCTTGGTATTCCTTCCTATTACATTTGTTTTTGCATTTTTTACAACAAATTTAGTAATTTTTACATTTTCAACCTCCTTCTCTTACACTTGAAGGTTCAAATTTACAAATTTGCCAACTAAATGAATCTAATGAGCAAGGTGCTCCTACACCATACAACCAACCAACAAAATTTTGAAGTCCCTTGGAAATGTATCAGCAACAAAGTCTTTTTCGGTATCTCCTCTGTCTTTATCTTCAATCTTCTCAACTACAAACTTCAAATCTTTAGATCAATAGAAAGGTGACCAACCAACCAATAGAACAAACTACCATCTTATTAGAGCATCTTCAGGCTCCCTCTACTCCCATCAGTGGAGCACTTTTCGGGCTGCAACATCAAGTGCTTCTTCAGGTATCCATCTCTCTCACTGCTTCACAACAAACCAACTCACCAAACCATTCATCTCACCCAACAGCAGATCCTGGTGATGCACCTACCACTCTCTCCTCAGTGGTTCTCTTTGCACCCTTATCCATCCTAATCTCCATTGGAGAATGGTCATGACAGACTTCATCTTGTCTGCCTACACACACAACCTCAGAAAACATCCTTCTGTAGTTAGATGGACCAAGCACCTGCAACCAAACAACTTAGCAAACAAAAACAATGGTCACCAACAAACTTTAACTCTTTATCTTAGAAATATCATCTCCTCCTAGAGCTTTTGCTAGCTCTGATACCAATCTGATGTAGAACAAAAATTTCACTACTCAACTTCATACTAACATATTGCTCAACAATAGGTTTCAATCTATTCTTTCTTGTCCTTTCAATTAGGACTCAGACCTTCTTCACAACCCTCTTGATTGCAAACAACAAATAGTGATTCAAGGTAATAACTTCTTGTAGATTCTTCAAAAAAATAGTTTAAACAACTTCTTAAAGTGGACTATCCCAACCAACCTTATGGGCTTCGAAGACCACTCCATCTTACATGATTGACATACAACAAAAGGTGGAAAGCTTAACATGGTTCAAAGACAATTAAGATGCCACAAGTAAACACTCTTCAAAGTGATTTCACAACCTTTCAAAGTGTAAGGCAACAACATGGCAAACTCTGTCCTAATTAGGACTGTCCCCAAACAGATTTAACAGGACAGTCAATAACCATTGGTCTCAACTTGCCAATACACCAAATCAAATGAACTCACATCCATCTTGGCTCCCTTTAAAACTAACAAACACCAAAGAAGGACACAGAAACCCAAAAGGCATGCATTTTACATCGTCTGGATAAATAATCTTTACTGTCCTAACTCCGTGTTCACAGGACAGTCATAAGATTAGGCTCACACATCTATAACCCCACCAAATCTTTTCTAAATATGAACCAAGATATATCTAACAGCCTTATTTCAAACATCCCCACCTTTAGTAGATAACAAACTCATCAACAAAACACAAGAAAAAACCCTCACTATTCTTGAAACTCATTCTTTTCTGGACTGTCATAGAAAAATAGTCATAAACTTTGCTTTTTCCCACATCCACCTTAGTCATATGGTCAGAGACCTCTAGGATTTTGAAGGTAAATACTACCATACTCATTCCCACCAAAGGTTAGCAACATGCAATGCATGAATCAGAAGAAACACAGGATTTTCATGTCACTGTTTACCCTAATCAAGGTTATGACAGTCTTACACAAAAATGCAGATATGTAACTCTTAACAAAACAAAAATGGATGAGACCAACTACAACTGGAAGGTGATTGAAGGAACAAATACTTATAACCAATTAAACATCCATGCATGCCCATACAGAGCCGTACAAGGCCTGGAAACAACATTTTTCTAAAGAAAATGCATAAAACAGTGTTTTTTTGTTGATCCCATTCACATATTCAATCACCTCCGAGTTTACAAAGGTAAAATAAGGCCTTTTAAAGGTACTCCACATAAGACTCTTTAGTTTCCCATGAATGGAACTTACTCAACTACTCTATGACTCTTGGTATTCCTTCCTATCTCATTTGTTTTTGCATTTTTTACAACAAATTTAGTAATTTTTACATTTTCAACCTCCTTCTCTTACACTTGAAGGTTCAATTTTACAAATTTGCCAACTAAATGAATCTAATGAGCAAGGTGCTCCTGCACCATACAACCAACCAACAAAATTTTGAAGTCCCTTGGAAATGTATCAGCAACAAAGTCTTTTTCGATATCTCCTCTGTCTTTATCTTCAGTCTTCTCAGCTTCAAACTTCAAATCTTTAGATCAATAGAAAGGTGACCAACCAACCAACAGAACAAACTACCATCTTCTTAGAGCATCTTCAGGCTCCCTCTACTCCCATCAGTGGAGTACTTTGCAGGCTGCAACATCAAGTGCTTCTTCAGGTATCCATCTCTCTCACTGCTCCACAACAAACCAACTCACCAAACCATTCATCTCACCCAACAGCAGATCCTAGTGATGCACCTACCACTCTCTCCTCAGTGGTTTATCTCTGCACCCTTATGCAGCCTAATCTCCATTAGAGAATGGTCATGACAGACTTCATCTTGTCTACCTACACACACAACCTCAGAAAACATCCTTCTACAGTTAGATGGACCAAGCACCTGCAACCAAACAACTTAGCAAACAAAAACAATGGTCACCAACAAACTTTAACTCTTTATCTCAGAAATATCATCTCCTCCCAGAGCTTTTGCTAGCTCTGATACCAATCTGATGTAGAGCAAAAATTTCACTACTCAACTTCATACTAACATATTGCTCAACAATAGGTTTCAATCTATTCTTTCTTGTCCTTTCAATTAGGACTTAGACCTTCTTCACAACCCTCTTGATTGCAAACAACAAATAGTGATTCAAGGTAATAACTTCTTGTAGATTCTTCAAAAAAATAGTTAAACAACTTCTTAAAGTGGACTATCCCAACCAACCTTATGGGCTTCGAAGACCACTCCATCTTACATGATTGACATACAACAAAAGGTGGAAAGCTTAACATAGTTCAAAGACAATTAAGATGCCACAAGTAAACACTCTTCAAAGTGATTTCACAACCTTTCAAAGTGTAAGGCAACAACATGGCAAACTCTGTCCTAATTAGGACTGTCCCCAAACAGATTTAACAGGACAGTCAATAACCATTGGTCTCAACTTGCCAATACACCAAATCAAATGAACTCACATCCATCTTGGCTCACTTTAAAACTAACAAACACCAAAGAAGGACACAGAAACCCAAAAGGCATGCATTTTACATCGTCTAGATAAAGAATCTTTACTGTCCTAACTCTGTGTTCACAGGACAGTCATAAGATTAGGCTCACACATCTATAACCCCACCAAATCTTTTCTAAATATGAACCAAGATATATCTAACAGCCTTATTTCAAACATCCCCACCTTTAGTAGATAACAAACTCATCAACAAAACACAAGAAAAAACCCTCACTATTCTTTAAACTCATTCTTTTCTGGACTGTCATAGAAAAATAGTCATAAACTTTGCTTTTTCCCAAATCCACCTTAGTCATCTGGTCAGAGACCTCTAGGATTTTGAAGGTAAATAGTACCATACTTATTCCCACCAAAGGTTAGCAACATGCAATGCATGAATCAGAAGAAACACAGGATTTTCATGTCACTGTTTACCCTAATCAGGGTTATGACAGTCTTACACAAAAATGCAGATATCTAACTCCTAACAAAACAAAAATGGATGAGACCAACTGCAACTTGAAGGTGATTGAAGGAACAAAGACTTATAACCAATTAAACATCCATGCATGCCCGTACAGAGCCGTACAAGGCCTGGAAACAATATTTTTCTAAAGAAAATGCATAAAACAGTGTTTTTTTGTTGATCCCATTCACATATTCAATCACCTCCGAGTTTACAAAGGTAAAATAAGGCCTTTTAAAGGCATTCCACATAAGACTCTTTAGTTTCCCATGAATGGAACTTACTCAACTACTCTATGACTCTTGGTATTCCTTCCTATTGCATTTGTTTTTGCATTTTTTACAAAAAATTTAGTAATTTTTACATTTTCAACCTCCTTCTCTTACACTTGAAGGTTCAATTTTACAAATTTGCCAACTAAATGAATCTAATGAGCAAGGTGCTCCTACACCATACAACCAACCAACAAAATTTTGAAGTCCCTTGGAAATGTATCAGCAATAAAGTCTTTTTCGGTATCTCCTCTATCTTTATCTTCAGTCTTCTCAGCTACAAACTTCAAATCTTCAGATCAATAGAAAGGTGACCAACCAACCAACAAAACAAACTACCATCTTCTTAGAGAATCTTCAGGCTCCCTCTACTCCCATCAGTGGAGTACTTTTTAGGCTGCAACATCAAGTGCTTCTTCAGATATCCATCTCTCTCACTGCTTCACAAGAAACCAACTCACCAAACCATTCATCTCACCCAACAACAGATCCTGGTGATGCACCTACCACTCTCTCCTCAGTGGTTTCTCTTTGCACCCTTATCTAGCCTAATCTCCATTGGAGAATGGTCATGACAGACTTCATCTTGTCTACCCACACACACAACCTCAGAAAACATCCTTCTACAGTTAGATGGACCAAGCACCTGCAACCAAACAACTTAGCAAACAAAAACAATGGTCACCAACAAACTTTAACTCTTTATCTCAGAAATATCATCTCCTCCCAGAGCTTTTGCTAGCTCTGATACCAATCTGATGTAGAGCAAAAATTTCACTACTCAACTTCATACTAATATATTGCTCAATAATAGGTTTCAATCTATTCTTTCTTGTCCTTTCAATTAGGAATTAGACCTTCTTCACAACCCTCTTGATTGCAAACAACAAATAGTGATTCAACTTAATAACTTCTTGTAGATTCTTCAAAAAAATAGTTTAAAAAATTTCTGAAAGTGGACTATCCCAACCAACCTTATGGGCTTCCGAAGACCACTCCATCTTACATGATTGACATACAACAAAAGGTGGAAAGCTTAACATGTTTCAAAGACAATTAAGAAGCCACAAGTAAACACTCTTCAAAGTGTAAGGCAACAACATGGCAAACTCTGTCCTAATTAGGACTGTCCCCAAATAGATTTAACAGGATAGTCAATAACCATTGGTCTCAACTTGCCAATACACCGAATCAAATGAAATCACATCCATCTTAGCTCCCTTTAAAACTAACAAACACAAAAGAAGGACACAGAAACCCGAAAGGCATGCATTTTACATCGTCTGGATAAATAATCTTTACTGTCCTAACTCCGTGTTCACAAGACAGTCATAAGATTAGGCTCACACATCTATAACCCCACCAAATCTTTTCTAAATATGAACCAAGATATATCTAACAGCCTTATTTCAAACATCCCCACCTTTAGTAGATAACAAACTCATCAACAAAACACAAGAAAAAACCCTCACTGTTCTTGAAACTCATTCTTTTCTGGACTGTCACAGAAAAACAATCATAAACTTTGCTTTTTCCCACATCCACCTTAGTCATATGGTCAGAGACCTCTAGGATTTTGAAGGTAAATACTACCATAGTCATTCCCACCCAAGGTTAGCAACATGCAATGCATGAATCAGAAGAAACACAGGATTTTCATGTCACTGTTTACCCTAATCAGGGTTATGACAATCTTACACAAAAATGCAGATATCTAACTCCTAACAAAACAAAAATGGATGAGACCAACTGCAACTGGAAGGTGATTGAAGGAACAAAGACTTATAACCAATTAAGCATCCATGCATGCCCGTACAAAGCTGTACAAGGCCTGGAAACAACATTTTTCTAAAGAAAATGCATAAAACAGTGTTTTTTTATTGATCCCATTCACATATTCAATCACCTCCGAGTTTACAAAGGTAAAATAAGGCCTTTTAAAGGCATTCCACATAAGACTCTTTAGTTTCCCATGAATGGAACTTACTCAACTACTCTATGACTCTTGGTATTCCTTCCTATTGCATTTGTTTTTGCATTTTTTACAACAAATTTAGTAATTTTTACATTTTCAACCTCCTTCTCTTACACTTGAAGGTTCAATTTTACAAATTTGCCAAATAAATGAATCTAATAAGCAAGGTGCTCCTGCACCATACAAACAACCAACAAAATTTTGAAGTCCCTTGGAAATGTATCAGCAACAAAGTCTTTTTCGGTATCTCCTCTGTCTTTATCTTCGGTCTTCTCAGCTACAAACTTCGAATCTTCAAATCAATAGAAAGGTGACCAGCCAACCAACAGAACAAACTACCATCTTCTGAGAGCATCTTCATTCTTCCTCTACTCCCATCAGTGGAGTACTTTTTAGGCTGCAACATCAAGTGCTTCTTCAGGTATCCATCTCTCTCACTGCTTCACAACAAACCAACTCACCAAACCATTCATCTCACCCAATAGCAGATCCTGGTGATGCACCTACCACTCTCTCCTCAGTGGTTTCTCTCTGCACCCTTATCCAGCCTAATCTCCATTGGAGAATGGTCATGATAGACTTCATCTTGTCTGCCCACACACACAACCTCAGAAAACATCCTTCTGTAGTTAGATGGACCAAGCACCTGCAACCAAACAACTTAGCAAACAAAAACAATGGTCACCAACAAACTTTAACTCTTTATCTCAGAAATATCATCTCCTCCTAGAGCTTTTGCTAACTCTGATACCAATCTGATGTAGAGCAAAAATTTCACTACTCAACTTCATACTAACATATTGCTCAACAATAGGTTTCAATCTATTCTTTCTTGTCCTTTCAATTAGGACTTAGACCTTCTTCACAACCCTCTTGATTGCAAACAACAAATAGTGATTCAAGGTAATAACTTCTTGTAGATTCTTTAAAAAAATAGTTTAAACAACTTCTTAAAGTGGACTATCCCAACCAACCTTATGGGCTTCCGAAGACCACTCCATCTTACATGATTGACATACAGCAAAAGGTGGAAAGCTTAACATGGTTCAAAGACAATTAAGATGCCACAAGTAAACACTCTTCAAAGTGATTTCACAACCTTTCAAAGTGTAAGGCAACAACATGGCAAACTCTGTCCTAATTAGGACTGTCCCCAAACAGATTTAACAGGACAGTCAATAACCATTGGTCTCAACTTACCAATACACCAAATCAAATGAACTCACATCCATCTTGGCTCCCTTTAAAACTAACAAACACCAAAGGACATAGAAACCCAAAAGGCTTGCATTTTACATCGTCTGGATAAAGAATCTTTACTGTCCTAACTCCGTGTTCACAGGACAGTCATAAGATTAGGCTCACACATCTATAACCCCACCAAATCTTTTCTAAATATGAACCAAGATATATCTAACAGCCTTATTTCAAACATCCCCACCTTTAGTAGATAACAAACTCATCAACAAAACACAAGAAAAAACCCTCACTGTTCTTGAAACTCATTCTTTTCTGGACTGTCACAGAAAAACAGTCATAAACTTTGCTTTTTCCCACATCCACCTTAGTCATATGGTCAGAGACCTCTAGGATTTTGAAGGTAAATACTACCATAGTCATTCCCACCCAAGGTTAGCAACATGCAATGCATGAATCAGAAGAAACATAGGATTTTCATGTCACTGTTTACCCTAATCAAGGTTATGACAATCTTACAAAAAAATGCAGATATCTAACTCCTAACAAAACAAAAATGGATGAGACCAACTGCAACTTGAAGGTGATTGAAGGAACAAAGACTTATAACCAAT
This sequence comes from Cunninghamia lanceolata, assembly GCA_027924645.1. Taxonomy (NCBI): domain Eukaryota; kingdom Viridiplantae; phylum Streptophyta; class Pinopsida; order Cupressales; family Cupressaceae; genus Cunninghamia; species Cunninghamia lanceolata. The sequence continues at coordinate 5,629,684 of BSBN01001006.1, forward strand.
TAAACATCCATGCATGCCCGTACAGAGCCGTACAAGGCCTGGAAACAATGTTTTTCTAAAGAAAATGCATAAAACAGTGTTTTTTTGTTGATCCCATTCACATATTCAATCACCTCTGAGTTTACAAAGGTAAAATAAGGCCTTTTAAAGGCATTCCACATAAGACTCTTTAGTTTCCCATGAATGGAACTGACTCAACTACTGTATGACTCTTGGTATTCCTTCCTATTGCATTTGTTTTTGCATTTTTTACAACAAATTTAGTAATTTTTACATTTTCAACCTCCTTCTCTTACACTTGAAGGTTCAATTTTACAAATTTGCCAACTAAATGAATCTAATGAGCAAGGTGCTCCTGCACCATACAACCAACCAACAAAATTTTGAAGTCCCTTGGAAATGTATCAGCAACAAAGTCTTTTTCGGTATCTCCTCTATCTTTATCTTCAGTCTTGTCAGCTACAAACTTCAAATCTTCAGATCAATAGAAAGGTGACCGACCAACCAACAGAACAAACTACCATCTTCTTAGAGCATCTTCAGGCTCCTTCTACTCCCATCAGTGGAGTACTTTTCAGGCTGCAACATCAAGTGCTTCTTCAGGTATCCATCTCTCTCACTGCTTCACAACAAACAAACTCACCAAACCATTCATCTCACCCAACAGTAGATCCTGGTGATGCACCTACCACTCTCTCCTCAGTGGTTTCTCTCTGCACCCTTATCCAGCCTAATCTCCATTGGAGAATGGTCATGACAGACCTCATCTTGTCTACCCACACACACAACCTCAGAAAACATCCTTCTACAGTTAGATGGACCAAGCACCTGCAACCAAACAACTTAGCAAACAAAAACAATGGTCACCAACAAACTTTAACTCTTTATCTCAGAAATATCATCTCCTCCCAAAGCTTTTGCTAGCTCTGATACCAATCTGATGTAGAGCAAAAATTTCACTACTCAACTTCATACTAACATATTCCTCAACAATAGGTTTCAATCTATTCTTTCTTGTCCTTTCAATTAGGACTTAGACCTTCTTCACAACCCTCTTGATTGCAAACAACAAATAGTGATTCAAGGTAATAACTTCTTGTAGATTCTTTAAAAAAATAGTTTAAACAACTTCTTAAAGTGGACTATCCCAACCAACCTTATGGGCTTCCGAAGACCACTCCATCTTACATGATTGACATACAGCAAAAGGTGGAAAGCTTAACATGGTTCAAAGACAATTAAGATGCCACAAGTAAACACTCTTCAAAGTGATTTCACAACCTTTCAAAGTGTAAGGCAACAACATGGCAAACTCTGTCCTAATTAGGACTGTCCCCAAACAGATTTAACAGGACAGTCAATAACCATTGGTCTCAACTTGCCAATACACCAAATCAAATGAACTCACATCCATCTTGGCTCCCTTTAAAACTAACAAACACCAAAGGACATAGAAACCCAAAAGGCTTGCATTTTACATCGTCTGGATAAAGAATCTTTACTGTCCTAACTCCGTGTTCACAGGACAGTCATAAGATTAGGCTCACACATCTATAACCCCACCAAATCTTTTCTAAATATGAACCAAGATATATCTAACAGCCTTATTTCAAACATCCCCACCTTTAGTAGATAACAAACTCATCAACAAAACACAAGAAAAAACCCTCACTGTTCTTGAAACTCATTCTTTTCTGGACTGTCACAGAAAAACAGTCATAAACTTTGCTTTTTCCCACATCCACCTTAGTCATATGGTCAGAGACCTCTAGGATTTTGAAGGTAAATACTACCATAGTCATTCCCACCCAAGGTTAGCAACATGCAATGCATGAATCAGAAGAAACATAGGATTTTCATGTCACTGTTTACCCTAATCAAGGTTATGACAATCTTACAAAAAAATGCAGATATCTAACTCCTAACAAAACAAAAATGGATGAGACCAACTGCAACTTGAAGGTGATTGAAGGAACAAAGACTTATAACCAATTAAACATCCATGCATGCCCGTACAGAGCCGTACAAGGCCTGGAAACAATGTTTTTCTAAAGAAAATGCATAAAACAGTGTTTTTTTGTTGATCCCATTCACATATTCAATCACCTCTGAGTTTACAAAGGTAAAATAAGGCCTTTTAAAGGCATTCCACATAAGACTCTTTAGTTTCCCATGAATGGAACTGACTCAACTACTGTATGACTCTTGGTATTCCTTCCTATTGCATTTGTTTTTGCATTTTTTACAACAAATTTAGTAATTTTTACATTTTCAACCTCCTTCTCTTACACTTGAAGGTTCAATTTTACAAATTTGCCAACTAAATGAATCTAATGAGCAAGGTGCTCCTGCACCATACAACCAACCAACAAAATTTTGAAGTCCCTTGGAAATGTATCAGCAACAAAGTCTTTTTCGGTATCTCCTCTATCTTTATCTTCAGTCTTGTCAGCTACAAACTTCAAATCTTCAGATCAATAGAAAGGTGACCGACCAACCAACAGAACAAACTACCATCTTCTTAGAGCATCTTCAGGCTCCTTCTACTCCCATCAGTGGAGTACTTTTCAGGCTGCAACATCAAGTGCTTCTTCAGGTATCCATCTCTCTCACTGCTTCACAACAAACAAACTCACCAAACCATTCATCTCACCCAACAGTAGATCCTGGTGATGCACCTACCACTCTCTCCTCAGTGGTTTCTCTCTACACCCTTATCCAGCCTAATCTCCATTGGAGAATGGTCATGACAGACCTCATCTTGTCTACCCACACACACAACCTCAGAAAACATCCTTCTACAGTTAGATGGACCAAGCACCTGCAACCAAACAACTTAGCAAACAAAAACAATGGTCACCAACAAACTTTAACTCTTTATCTCAGAAATATCATCTCCTCCCAAAGCTTTTGCTAGCTCTGATACCAATCTGATGTAGAGCAAAAATTTCACTACTCAACTTCATACTAACATATTGCTCAACAATAGGTTTCAATCTATTCTTTCTTGTCCTTTCAATTAGGACTCAGACCTTCTTCACAACCCTCTTGATTGCAAACAACAAATAGTGATTCAAGGTAATAACTTCTTGTAGATTCTTCAAAAAAATAGTTTAAACAACTTCTTAAAGTGGACTATCCCAACCAACCTTATGGGCTTCCAAAGACCACTCCATCTTACATGATTGACATACAACAAAAGGTGGAAAGCTTAACATGGTTCAAAGACAATTAAGACTCCACAAGTAAACACTCTTCAAAGTGAGTTCACAACCTTTCAAAGTGTAAGGCAACAACATTGCAAACTCTTTCCTAATTGGGACTATCCCTAAATAGATTTAACAGGATAGTCAATAACCATTGGTCTCAACTTGCCAATACACCAAATCAAATGAACTCACATCCATCTTGGCTCCCTTTAAAACTAACAAACACCAAAGAAGGACATAGAAACCTAAAATGCATGCAATTTATATTGTCTGGATAAAGAATCTTAACTGTCCTAACTCTGTGTTCACAAGATAGTCATAAGATTAGGCTCACACATCTATAACCCCACCAAATATTTTCTAAATATGAACCAAGATATATCTAACAGCCTTTTTTCAAACATCCCCACCTTTAGTAGATAACAAACTCATCAACAAAACACAAGAAAAAACCCTCACTGTTCTTGAAACTCAGTCTTTTTTGGACTGTCACAGAAAAATAGTCATAAACTTTGCTTTTTCCCACATCCACCTTAGTCATATGGTCAGAGACCTCTAGGATTTTGAAGGTAAATACTACCATACTCATTCCCACCAAAGGTTAGCAACATGCAATGCATGAATCAAAAGAAACATGGGATTTTCATGTCACTGTTTACCCTAATCAGGGTTATGACAGTCTTACACAAAAATGTAGATATCTAACTCCTAACAAAACAAAAATGGATGAGACCAACTGCAACTAGAAGGTGATTGAAGGAACAAAGACTTATAACCAATTAAACATCCATGCATGCCCGTATAGAGCCATACAAGGCCTGGAAACAACGTTTTTATGAAGAAAATGCATAAAACAATGTTTTTTTTGTTGATCCCATTTACATATTCAATCACCTCCTAGTTTACAAAGGTAAAATAAGGCCTTTTAAAGGCATTCCACATAAGAATCTTCAGTTTCCCATGAATGGAACTGACTCAACTACTCTATGACTCTTGGTATTCCTTCCTATTGCATTTGTTTTTGCATTTTTTACAACAAATTTAGTAATTTTTACATTTTCAACCTCCTTCTCTTACACTGGAAGGTTCAATTTTACAAATTTGCCAATTAAATGAATCTAATGAGCAAGGTGCTCCTACACCAGTACTTCTGATTCTTTTAACAGAGAATACAATCTTGGGTTAGTCACCCCATGGTTTTTCCCTTAACAGGATTTTCCATGAAAAAAATCCTTGTGTTATGTGTGTTGATTTTATTTATACTCTCATGATTATATATGCTTATATGTTTTGATGCTTCACAAATTATAAAAGAAGAGAAGAAAGTTAAGATAATAGAGATAACTTATTCACCCCCCCTCCTCAGTTATCTACCTTATTTCCAACAAAAAATGCATGTCAATGATCACGATTACGGGGATATGCTTGAAAGGGCTAGAGCGCAAGCAGGTTGAAAAAATAGAGGAAAGTGGGCTTAGGAAAGTAAATTTGAAAATCTCTTAGAGTTAGAGAAAATTGAGAGAGTGAATGCATGGGCAGAAAAATTTGCCTCCCTTGCATTAGAGCGAAAAATGGCAGGTGTCAGGGTGGCAAATTTTTCCAACCCTGCATGTTGGGGAAACCTTGTCATGTCTGAGCAGAAATTTTTTTCATTATGCATGAGGATGGATTTAAAAGTTTGAGGCACGTGAAGAAGCAGTGAAAAGGTCTGTCGATGCATGTTGAAAGAAAAACTTTGATGTATGTACAAGGTCGGTGAAAAGGGTTTTCATTGCATGTGTTTTTAGAAACTCCAAGTTATATGCAAGAGTGGGAGTTTCAGCCACTAATGCATCAAAGAAGGTAATGCAAAGTTTGTGTAGGGGCAGAAGTTCTAGCCGCCCTTACATAAATGGAAGACCAAATGAAAGAGATATGAAGGTGGGGAAAACCCCTGGCATTACATATCCAAAGGAAAACATACAAATTCATGTAGGGATGGTGAAAAGTCCTGCCCTTACATGAAATATCAACAACGGCAATGAGAACATGTATCAATGACAATTTTTGGCATCCCTATACACACTAGGAAACTGGGAAAAACAAAACTCAAGTTTAATCTGGGCGGCAAAAATCCTAACCCATTGAAACAAATGCATTCAAGACCAAAATGAAAACTAGGGTTTTAAAGAAAAAGGAGAAAAAACATATATGGATGATACAATTTTACTAATCCATAAAAGAGAAATAAAAATAAAAGCAAAGACGTTTACCACATGCCAAAACCCTAGTCTTAAAATGAAAATAAGAATAAAAACAAAGACTTACCTAGTCAAAAAAGTGAAACCCTAAACGCAGTCACGGAGGCAAGATAGGCTTAGATCTGAAATCTACGCGAGCTTCACGAAGAAAACTAGTATCAAAGAGGTATAGCTCATTGGAGGTCTTTGGGAATAAACAATAAGAAAATTAAAACAAAAGTAAAACACTTAAAAAGGCTTTAAAAGGTGTGCATTAAACATGGCACGAGTGTCATTAATGCTAATTCTGAGTTCATGGATTTTGTAGGATATGTCAGAGCCGTGAAAAACCCTAACACTACACAAACTAGAACATGCTCAAGTGACAAATGCGACCACCTTTACATTTGAAATTACTATAGGAAACATATGCCCGAGCGGAAAAATTAACCGCTATTGCATATGCGACACAAACCTAAACATGCATGGTGGTAGTTTTAATAGCTCATGCATATTTATAAAGAACAAGACAATTAAATATGCATCAGTGGCAATTTTGGCCGAAATTGCATATTTCACAACAACATACATGTAAGGGAGGTAATTTTGATTGCTATTGTATGTGAAAACAAAAAACATTCTAACACCCCAAAATAGTCGAAACAGATATTTTGACAAGCTTATGACCTAGTCAATTTTCATGATTTTCGAGGAATTGACCTAGGAGAACATCGCAAACTATTTCAATGTTGTTAGAAGACTTTGTACAAGGTCAAGAGGACTTGTCTCGATAAAAGAACTTAGAGTGTAGACTACAAAACGGACAAGTTTTGTAGGGGTTTACAAAAATGAGCATAACTGATTTTGAGAACAACAGCTAGCTCTAACTAGGGAACTTCAATCGATCAAACTTTGAAACGATCGAAGGGAGAAGAATCCAGTCTCTAAGTGCCTTCATCCTTACCATTGGGCCATAGAGTTAAGCTACCAAAAATAAAAAGACGCAAAAGACTAAAAAAATGAAAAATAAAAACACAAGACCATACAAATGTACAAATAAACTTATCTGATACTTCAAGGATTGAAGTGCTTGAGATGTTGTCCACTGTGAAGTACGAAGAATGGAATTCCATCAAGATACTCCAACAAGAAGCTATTTCACCACAAAGTTGATGAATGACGAATGGGCTTCTCCATAGGGAATCAAACTTCCCATGCATTCCTTTCAGCTCTCTCCTCTTGTCCCGTAACAAGACTTGATCTCCAATTTGAAAATCACGAGCCCTTCCCTTCTTGTCAAAAAGATTCTTCATCTGAATTTGATGTTCAACAATACGGTCTACTACCATAGCTTGTTGTTCTTCAAGTTCAATGAGGTACATGATTCTTTTGTCAATAGAACTTTCAAAAGTTCTATCTTCTACTACCTTTGCCAACTTTAGTGTCGACAACTCCAAAGTAATAGGTATCTCTGTATTCAAACCATATAGAAGCTGAAATGGTGACATACCTATTGCCCTTTTGGGGGTAATCCTATCTGCCCATAAACCATCAAACAACACTTTATGCCAAATTATCTGATTGTCTTCCACTAGTTTCCTAATAATAGTAACCAGATTGTTGTTACTAGATTCTGTATGACCATTTCCTCGCAAATAATAGTCTGAAGAGTGAGAAAGAATGATCCCATGTTCATAGAAAAAGCTAGTAATCTCATTGGACAAGAAACAAGTAGCATTATCTGCTACAAATTTGTTTGGAACTCCAAACTGGGAAATAATATTTTCCTTAAGAAAATTACATACCACATTAGAAGTAGCATGCTTTACTAGGATGGCTTCCACCCACTTGGTAAAATAATAAATTGCGGTGAGAACAAAGTTGTGTCCCGCACTTGGTGGTGGGTTCATAGCTCCAATGAAGTCAATGCCTCATTGTTGAAAAGGTTCTTCAATCACAATAGGCTTGAGAGGTAATCTAGCCAATTTAGGCCTTCCAACAAACTGTTGACATAACTCACACCTACGTACCCAATTGTACGCATCTTGAAACAGTGTGGGCCAATAGTACCTAGCTTGCAGAATCTTATGACCTGTCATAGGTGCAAAAAAATGTCCTCCACAAGACAAATTGTGAAAAGACTCCAGAATTCTATTTTGTTGTGCTTTATCCACACGACGGAGAAAGACTCCATCAAGGCTTCTTTTATACAAACCATTGTCTCATAGGACATAGTTAGCATCCTTCAATTTGATAGTTCTCTTTTCCTTATAGGATAGATGAGAAGGAAACTCACCATAGGTGAGAAAATGAGCAATATTTGAAAACCACTCATCTGTAGTAGTGACAAAAAGAACAATTGGCATACCCTCAACTTCTTCTTCATCTCATGTTTCTTTTGGTACATTGTCAGCAATCAACTGACACAAACCTCTAACACACACAAGCTTGCTAGGCTTGATATCAAGATCAAACTCTTGAATCTTAGCAATCCAATTGCCTCTTTTGGTTTTGAACTCCTGTTGAGTCAGGATCGACTTCATTGTTGTGTCGGGCACCAAAACAAAAGTATGTGAATTCAAAATATAAAACTATAAATGCTTTACTGCGTTGACCATGACATAAGCATGTTTCTCCATATTTGAGTATTTCAATTCATGAGCCTTCAGAAGACAACTCATAAATGAAATGGGAAATTCCACACCTTCTTCATTCTGCTAAACAAGAATGGCTGAAAGCATAAATGTATATTACAAAATCCTTGGTATAATAAGGACAAACTAGAGCCAAAGCATCAACTATGGCCCTCTTGATATCCTCGAATGCTACTTTATCTTCCGTACTCCAATGGAAAGTAGTCTTACCCTTCATCATGTTGACAATGTGATAGGTTTTCTCCATGAATTCCAAAATGAATCTCCACAGAAAATTTACCTTTTTGAAGAAGGAGTGAACTGCAGTCTTACTAGCAGGCAAAGTAAGACTGTGGATGGAATTGACTCTTTTTGAGTGAATTTTAGTGCCTTCTTAGGACACAATGTGACCAAGAAGTTTACCTTCTATAACCCTAAAAACTAATTTCTTGGGATTAAAAGAAATACCATTTTGTCGACATCTTTCTAGCACTTGTCGCAAATGGTACGCATGATCTTGACGTTGTTTGGAGAAAATGGTCAAGTCATCAAGATATACCACAATGAATTTCCCCATCTCATCTTTGAAATTGAGGTCCACTACTCTCTGAAAAGTAGTGCCAGCATTGATCAAGCTAAATGGCATCTTGCGATATGCAAACATGCCCCAAGGTGTTGTGAAAGCAGTCTTGTACTAATCTACTTTTTTGACCTCTACTTGATTATATCTTGAAAAACTATCTAACACAGATAGCATCTCTGAACCAGTTACAGTTTTCAACACTTGGTCCATGATGGGTAGGGGGTAGTTATCCTTTATGGAAGACTGGTTGAGATTCTTGAAATCAATGCAAATACGGATTCTCTATTCTTCTTTCTTACAGGAACAATATTCACGATCTAGGTAGAATGATGAATAGGAAAGATTATTCTTACATTCAACATTTTCTAAATCTCAGAAAGAATAGTACCTGATATTTTGAGATTATATTGCCTTTATTTCTTCTTGTGAGGCAATGACCCAACCTTCAGAGAAATTTCATGCTAAATCTCCTTTGGCCTGAAAGACTTTAGATCATCATAAGAATATGCCAAAACATCAATGTAATGGTGAAGAAGTGTAGTGAATTTAAATTTCACATTGGCAGTACAACACTTCCCAATGTTGACCAGTTTGGGATCTACCTTAGAACTCAAATTTACTTGTTCAAATTCCATAGATGAACTTGAAGCAAAGTTGTTGCTATTGTTTTACATATCTGTCATGCTTATCAAATAGCTTTTCTAGGGAAACCAAACCTTTTGGAATCTTATTCCCTTTTAGTTGAAGAAACTCTTCACCAGTTTGTGAATCTATTTTAGAAATGTATTCTCATGGTGGAGATTCACTACCTTCAAAATAGAGCTCATCAAAGCTATCTATCTTTTCAAAGAAAGCTATGATTTGATTATCACCATTTAACACCTTCCAATGGTCAACATTATCTAGTACACTTGGTCAAAAAACCAACTCAATTGTGTACTTGTTACCTTTGAAGTCCTTATGGGGAACCATGAGGGTGGCAGAGACAGCTAATGAATCAACATGATCATTAAATTCTCTCGGTACTATAGAAATGTTGAAAGCATGAAAACCTTCAATGCAATCCCAAACATGGTTGTGGTAATGCCTCAACCTTTCTTTTTTGGTCTAATAAAGATTTCTTACTTGACAAACCACAATTTTGGCATCACCTTGAGCATGAAGATTTTTAACACCTTTAACATGAGTAGCCTCCAATCCGAGCAACAATGACTCGTGTTCAGCAGTGTTATTGGTATTATCGAACTACAACTTATAAGAGAAAGGAAAGATATCACCTTGTGGAGATATCAAAAAACTTTGGCTCCAAATTCGGTGGAAGAACAACTACCATCAAATTCTAAAACCCAAACATCATTTGAATTTCTTACTTTGATGTTTCTATTATTAGTAGATTCTTCTTCATCAGAAAGAGAAGATTCTGGCATCACTATGCTCTCATCTAAATTTTCATATGAATTACTAGAGGTATCCTTTGATTCTACATCTAAAATGTCAGAACTCTCGTCTAATGAACTAGAAGTATCTTTAGTAGACAAGAAATAATTACCCATTCCCAAAGACTCAAACAATATTTGGGCTTTGGGATTTGTCGTTTGGGTAACAATATATTTTTCTTCTTTCTCTTGAAGAAACTTTTATATGACACCTTTAACAAGTATCCTTGCTTCGGATAGGTCCATATTTAGTTCTCCACCCACATCTTTACAAAAATTACGCTCGAGAAGAATGCCATAAGAGGCTAGAACATCAGACACTAGAACAGTAATCTTGATCCTCTTATCTGGAAAGGATGCAAATGCAAATTAGGGATCTTTGATTTGGCCTAGCAATGGCACTTGCTTATTTTCCATGGAGAAACATCTCCCAAAGGTCTTGGTCAAAGTAAGACTGAGGGCATCTGCTATTTTGGCAGGCATGACATTATTGGATGCCCTAGAATATATTATGCAATTGCTCAACTTGTGACCATTTACCAATAGAGAAACATAGAAAGGTTCTATTTTCCCCAGGGCAACAAGGGGAGTAGTGACAAGATTATTTTGGGTGGATTTGTTCTTTAAGGAATCATGGGCAACTTTGGGAGAGTCTTGTTCTATAGGGATAGTCTTGTTTTTAACATATTTAGCTAACCTATCAAACTGTTCGGGATTAGCTTGTAAATACTCAACCTCAAACATTTCAATTTTGGTTTTCCTAGCATGATCTATTATGTCAAATAGATAAAATAAACTAGATACAGAGGAAGGAAATCCATCATTCTAAGTTTTATTAGGGGTAGTACTGGTCTGAGGGATAGAAGTAGAAGACACAAAATTGTTAGATGTACTTACTTGCTTATCGACAACTGGGTCCTTTGACTGAAAAGGCAATGGAATCCCCTATTTGGCAATTGAGATCACTAGTTGAGGTTTCTCTCTTGTCTTTCCTTTATCAACTTGCTAATTTGACTGATTTTGGGACGTAGTAAAAACAACATATGCTCCATCATATACTTCTCCTTCTCTTTCGGCTTCATCTTGGTAATTCAAAAAGCCAATGGTAGAGTCGCTAGCTAATTCTTCTTCTCCTTCTGTAAAAAGATTAGCATCATTCTACTGATACAACTTAGGTTGGAAAGAATGGTCATGTTCTGCTTCATAATAGCCAACTGTTGAGTTGACCGGTGCTGCTTCAATGGAAAGCTTCCCTTGTGTGGGTGGAAAATGATTTTGTTGCCCTTGATTTCTGGCAGCATTGCCTTGATATGAATTGTTAGGAAATGTTCTCCTTGGTATATCCCTATAAGGAGGGGCAGTCATACCTTGAGACATTTGCCTTTTCAAAGCTATTAGCTCATTTGCTAACTTTTGCACCATAGGATCTGTGGTGCTTGTGGAAGGATTATTAGTAGAGGATTGACCTCTATTTCTATTGGAATCTCTTCTTATCTTACCCGCAAGGATAAGATCATCTTCCACCTCCATAGCCAATATTTGTGTTGCGGGAAGATCTACAGGGCTAGCCCAGCTTAGCAAAAAGCTTACCTCGGGAAGCTAAGTATTGTTAAACAAACATTTAAGATTCTCCATTGTTGGCTGATTGGTTGCAGGAATCCTATATGTCAACTTATTCAATTTAGAGATGAAGTCTCACATGGGTTCATGTGGCTCTCTATTCATCTACGTTAGCTGTGCTAACAAGGCATGTGCATCTTCCGTAGGTTTGAATTTGTCTTTGAACTTGGTCTTGACAGTGTTCTAACTCATTATAGTTTGAGCTTGAAGATGGTAAAACTAATCTGCAGCAACACCCTGCAGTGTTTCCACAAAAAATTTTACAGCTACATCTTCATGTTCCAAACCTAATTCACTACAAGCTATGCAGAAAGCTGCAATGTGTTCATCCAAGTAGACTTTCCCATCACCATAGAACTTAGGAAAATTCTTCCTCAAACTATGAGGTAGTTCATGCAATGGTGGAGTTAAATTCAAAGGACCAAAAGTATTACCCCAAGGGCCTTGAACTGCCATGGTGCATTGATTAAAGGGTGGGATAACAAACCTTTGTTGAATATGAATAGACAAAACTCTATTAGTACTAGAACTAGAAGCTTCACTTGGTATTGGAGACCTAACATTAGTAGGAGGAAAACTCCTAGTTCGCTGAAGTCGAGGTCGTGGAGACAAAAGACCAAAGTTATTTTGCTACATCAACTTAAATATAGGATCAGTAATACCCTGAGCTCTCTTGCTTCTTGTATACCATGAGTCTGCAAGAATGCAATGTACTCAACAAAATTTTGAAAACAACTTGAAACAATGGAAAAGAATTGTAGTTCTTCAACGTAGAGCATGAGGCTTCAAGTTGCATGTTCCTTCCTTAGTAGAGTCCCCAAAAACTGTTGGGTGAATATTTTGTCTTCAACTAACTGAAGGCAAAATGATTATATCAACCACAATGTAATGAGATAAATCTCTTCCCTTAGTAAGGGGAGGTTCCCTATCAACTATTACAAACTTATTTACACTAAAAACTAATTTTAGGGTAAAACCATGTCATCCATTTCTCTTTCTTCAAAAATGATGTTTACAATATAAAATAGCACTTTCACAATACAAATCAAAATAACCAAGAAACTCACGAGAGCACAAAGTCTATTGTTGCTCCTTTTACTGATATATAATTTAGAACCAAGTAGGATAAGGTGCAGCTCAAAGTCTTCACAGATTACTATGACAAAATATACAATCACAAAAGATAATAGTAGTTCGAAGCCTTTCCAATATCTTTTACTTCAAAACATAAAATCACAAGCTAAAGATAATTGTTGTAGCACAAAGTCTCCAAAATCAGCTTTAGAATATCTCCCAGATTATTCACACTCACAGTACAATTTGATCAAGTAGATAAGATAGTATAAGAAAAGGACATAAGAACAATTTCCAACACACAAGTTATTCCAATGCAAAGATTGAAAGATCACTTGTTTTTCTATTCACTTGATAAAATATGATTAACAATTTGAACACAAAGTCTCAAAATGCTCTTCAATTTGGTAGAGTTTCACTTCAATATATAAAAGATGATAATTACAATGGGGGTCCTCTTTATTTATAAGAGAAACTAAAGGCAAAAATAGGAAAAGAACAACTAACTATCGCTTATTCAACAAAGGAGTCCTTTTTCATTTAGGACTTCCTACGTTTTTACTTGTAATTACATATGAGAAAAGTGTATGTAAATATGTCCAAAATTATTTCAAAAGTACATCTAAAAAATAGCAAATAAACTAAGTGATGAAAAAGCTGCTTCAACTTGTACCACCTTCTTTCTTCATGTGGCATTCATACATAGTAAATGTAGCTTGCATCCCCAAACTATCTGGACTAACTATGTTCTTGAAAATCATCCAGGCTCTAACTATTACATCTTAGACTATGGTAATTGATTTTGTATGGCTAGTTAACTTGGCCTTTAGATTATCCAAAGTTAACTGGTTATCAAGAATATTATCCACGGAGGCTACTGAAAATGTTTTGTCTTCAAACTCCTTCTGAAACATATTCTCAAATTCCTGGATCATCTCCTCTGTAGAAAGAAATTGATTATCCTTTGACACCAAATTGCATGGTAGCTCCTCCAACTTGTGTAAGAGACTAACATCGCTTTGGTCACTCAGTTTCCTTGCATTTTCTAAGTCATTGATCAGATCTTTTAGCACATGGATCTGATATGTCAATGCCTCCATAGTCTCAGTATATGAATCCTGATTTAGAATAACACCAATTGATATCAAAGCACTTATTCTCAACTTCCTCATTTTTACCCACTTATCATGATTCTGTTCTAAACGCTTAATATCTTGAGAAATAACATCAATCAAATCATCAAGTTCTGCCCTAATTTTCTCCATTTTTCTTATTTTCTCAGCTAGCTCTATAAGAAGACAGATTCCCTGTGTGTGCATCCTTTCCAAATATTCTTCAAGCACTATTCCCTTAAGGTGAGTCTTTTCAGTTTTCTAGATGATAGGATCTTCAACAGAAACAGACTTAGGTGTCACTGATTCAGAATTCAAAGTAATCTTTCTTACCACTGATGTCAATTGCTCTACCATTGCTTTATAATGATGTTTCATCTTTTTTTCTTTATCAAACTTCTAAATCAAAATATCCATTATCGGCTGCATGTTAGTCTTTGCACTGTCATGTGTTAGTTTGCCCAGCTCAATCCTAGAAATAGAGTAATCATTCATTCTAAAATTTTATATGGTAGCATCCTATGGGGGCCTTGCAATGTCCACAAATTTGTGCCCTTTCTCTCTCAGCACTCTTGAAAGAATTTTTGGCTTCTTTGGAGTCTTAGCCTTAGTAGGCACCAGCTTTCCAAAATCAAAGTCATCTAGAGAGATGGCTTGTTTCTTTCTTTTAGGTGTATATGCTGACAACCATGGAGGAAGCACAGAAGTACTCACATTTTGATCTGGTTCCATTGTTGGTGTTATGGGTATTGTACTAGCACTAGAAGTAGAAAAAATAGGTGGAGTATTAGTAAACACTACACCTGACACATTCAAATTTGAAACTTGGTTAGAACCCAATACAAATTGATCAAATATTGAAGAATCTCCAATATCAAAAGATGAGGAGGACATACTAGGAATGGACCCAGAAGAATGAAGAACATCACCAAAAGCAGTTTGAGGATTATTAAAATTTATTTTTGAAGGTGATGGAGATTTAGAAGATGCGATGTCGATAGGTGAAACAGACAGAGGAACTAAAATAGGTATGTTAGACAAAGGAGAAGAGACTCTAATATCCTACTATACATTCTCCTATGGAGACAGAACTTCATCTCCTTATCCTTCTCCCATCTCTTATGTTGGTCTATTTTCAACCTCCATTTCCTCAGTAGCTAGCTCATCAGTATTCTATTTCTCAATTTCCATTTCTTCTACCTTAGATTCTTTCTCTACAGCCTTTGACTTCTTTGACATAAATTTGATCCTAGGTTTATGTGGCTTGGAAGAAGAGGGAATGTCACTCTTATTCTTTGTCCTATTCTCCACCTTCTTACATGTTTGTTCTTGGACTTCAGTCTTTGATCCCGTAAGGAATTCTTTCAAAGCAATTCTCTTACCTTCTAACCACTTGTTTGTTTTAGCCAATATAGGTTCAAACCTTTTCCTTAGAGAAGTAAATTCTTTCTGAGACCATTGAATAGGAGGAAGAGGAGAACCAACAATCTGTTCAGTGTTATACCTAGGATCAATTAGCTCTTCATCATCCACCAGGTCTTCAAGAGTATCAGCCAATCCTAGATACTCAATATGTTCTAGAGATAACCTACTATAGTCCATTTTTTTTATATCCTCTTCTATCCTCAAGTCAACCCAGATGTCTTCAACCATTGGTTCATGAAACTAGTTCTTCCTTTTGATCTTGTCTTTTACACCCCTATAATCAAACCTTGGTCTTCATTTGAACTATTTCATGGTCACTAATTACATTTCAGTCTCTATTGCTCTAGCCTTTGTGGTAGTTGACACTAAAAACCTGCCAACTTCTACTAGAAATATGAATCTTGGTTTCTTGAGTTCAATTTTCTTATTATGTACAACAATCATTTGTCTACATAACTCCATTAGAACAAGTTTATCTAAAGGAAACCTTGGCAACATATAAGGATAACCTTGGAAATAGCCAACCCTTAAATATGAGAAAGTCTAAAATTGTAAGAACATGCACCCATAATCATTCACCACTGACCAAGCTTCATCTGAAACTCTTCTTTTCTCTAATTGAGGGTCAAAAAGACACAAGAACACTGTGAGGAAAGCATCGTTTACCCTCCTCAAGTGGTCAATAGAACCTTTCAATGTCAATTGAGGATAGTACTGATACACATGAACCACTCTCCTATCTCCTTCGGATGTCAAACCCAGAAAGATCCTCATTGAATCTACTATAAACATAAGGTAAGAAGTCATAGAATTTGAAAGTAGTGGATACCTTAGTCAATTGCTCGTGCAGAGAATTTCTAATTTATTCACCCCAAAAGATGGCTTGCTTGCCTTGAAGTATAACCTTGATAAAAGGGTACATCCATTCATGGAAAAGAGAGGAAGAAGCCAGCTCCCTTATCCTGCTAAGAAGAGTTATGAGATCACCAACCTCGTTAATAAAATCACTTCTAGGAAAACTCCTTGGTCACCTAGATAAGTTTGACCTTGAAGTCTTAAGCCATTTGGTGTTAATTGTCTTCTTAGCCTTCTAAGAATTCTTGTCATATTCTTTTTGAGCTTTAGCAAAATCTAGTTGCACAACTTTTGTAGTAGCAGGACCTATGAAAAATTTATCAATGAATTTTGGATCCAATCTAATGAGCACATTGCCATTCCTATCCACCATTGTCGTAGTGTCTCTATTGTAGAACTGAGCACATTGAAGAACAAACTCAGTATTATTAGCTACCATCATGAAAGATGACACTAAGTGAATGTTTCTATCAACAATCTTCTTCATCGCAGAACTAGGGTTATCAGACTTAGTTCTTTCCACAAACTCAGCCATGACTACATGGCCAATCTCTATATCCTGAATGTTATCAACATTGGAGGTAATCGAGGTGATTGGAAAAATACACTGATACTTATACTTCATTGCTTTCAACTTCTTTGGAGACAACTCAATCATCTAAAAAAACTAACACTAGAAGGATGTCGATGAAGAGAGAAAATACGTAGAAGAAACTGCAACAAAAATCCATGATCATGCAATTAGGAGAAATACTGGCAATCTAGGAAAATTGCATGTTGATGATCATGACTACGGGGATACGCTTGAAAGGGATAGAGCACAAGTGGGTTGAAAAAATAGAGGAAAGAGGGCTCAGGAAAGTAAATTTGAAAATCTCTCAGAGTTAGAAAAAATTGAGAGAGTGAATGCATAGGCGGCAAAATTTTCCGCCCTTGCACTAGAGGGAAAAATGGCAGGTGTCAAGGCAGCAAATTTTGTTGACCCTGCATGTTGGGGAAACCTTTTCATGTCTGAGCAACAAAATTTGCTGACTATGCACAATGATGGATTTGCAAGTTTGAGACACATGAAGAAGCATTGAAAAGGTTCGTCGATGCATGTTGAAGGAAAAAATTTGATGTATGCGCAAGGTCTACAAAAAGGGCCACCATTGCATGTCTTTTTAGAAACTCCAAGTTATACGCAAGAGCGAGAGTTTCAGTCGCTAATGCATCAAAGTAGGTAATGCAAAGTTTGTGTAAGGGTGGTGGTTTTAACCACCCTTACATATAGGGAAGACCACATGAATGAGATGCGAAGGTGGGGAAAACCCTCGACATTACATATCCAAAGGAAAACATGCAAATTCATGTAGGGACAGTGAAAAGTCCCACCCTTACATGAAATATCAACACTGACAATGAGAATGTGTATCGACGGTGACTTTTGCCATCCCTATACGTGTTAGGAAACTAGGAAAAACAAAACCTAAGTTTAATATGGGTGGCAAAAATCTTGAACCATTGAAACAAATGCATTCAAAACCAAAACAAAAACTAGGGTTTTAAAGAAAAAGGAGAAAAAACATATATGGATGATACAATTTTACTAATCCATAAAAGAGAAGTACAAAAAAAGCAAAGACATTTACCACATGCATATACCCTAGTCTTAAAATGAAAACAAGAATCAAAATCAAAGACTTACCTAGTCAAAAAAGTGAAACCCTAAATGCAGTTACGGAGGCAAGATATGCTTAGATCTAAAATCTACGCGAGATTCATGAAGAAAAAAGGTATTAAAGAGGTATATCTCATTAGAGGTCTTTGAGAATAAACAATAAGCAAATTAAAATGAAATTAAAACAGTTAAAAAGGCTTTAAAAGGTGTGCATTAAACATGGCACGAGTGCCATTAATGCTAACTCTGAGTTCATGGATTTCATGGGATATGTCGGAGCGGTAAAAACTAGAACACGCTCAAGCAGCGAATATGACTACCTTTACATTTGAAATTACTACAGGAAACATATGCTGGAGTAGTGAAATTAATTGCTATTGCATATGCGACACAAACCTAAACATGCATGGGTGGCAGTTTTAACCGCTCATGCATATTTATAAAGAACAAGACAATTAAATACGCATCGGCAGCAATTTTGGCCAACATTGCATATTTCACAACAACACACATGTAAGAGCGGTAATTTTGACCATTATTGCATGTGAAAACAAAAAACTTTCTAACACCCCAAAATAGTCAAAACTGATATTTTGACAAGCTTATGACCTAGTCAATTTTCATGATTTTTGAGGAATCGACCTAAGAGAACATCACAAAATATTTCAATGTTGTTAGAATACTTTGTGCAAGCCCAAGAGGACTTGCCTCGATAAGAAAATTTAGAGTGCAGACTACAAAATAGACAAGTTTCATAGGGGTTGTCTATAAAAATGAGTGTAGCTAATTTTGAGAACAACTGGCTCTAATTGGGAACTTCCATCGATCAAACTTTGAAATGATCGAAGGGAGAAGAATGCAGTCTCTAAGTGCCTTCATCCATACCATTGGGCCATAAAGTCAAGCTACCAAAAATAAAAAGACACAAAAGACTAAAAAAATGAAAAATAAAAACACAAGACCATAGAAATGTACAAATAAACTTATCTGATACTTCAAGGATTGAAGTGCTTTAGATGTTGTCCACTGTGAGGTAGCAAGAATGGTGTTCCATCAAGATACTCCAACAAGAAGCTATTTTCACCACAAAGTTGATGAATGACAAACAAGCATCTCCATAGGGAATCAAACTTCCAATGCATTCCATTCGACTCTCTCCTCTTGTCCCATAACAAGACTTGATCTCCAATTTGAAAATCACAAGCCCTTGCCCTCTTGTCAAAAAGTTGCTTCACCTGAATTTAATGTTCAGCAATACGGTCTACTACCATAGATCGATGTTCTTCAAGTTCAGTGAGGTACATGATTCTTTTGTCAATATAACTTTCAAAAGTTCTATCTTTGACTGCCTTCGTCAACTTCAGTGCCGATAACTCCAAAGTAATATGTATCTCTGCATTCAGACCATAAAGAAGCTAAAATGATGACATACCTATTGCCCTTTTGGGGGTAATCATATATGCCCATAAAGCATCAAACAACACTTTATGCCAAGTTCTCTAATTATCTTCCACCAGTTTCCTGATAATAGTAACCAGATTTTTGTTACTAGATTTTGCCTGACCAATTTCTTGCGGATAATAGTTTAAAGAGTGAGAAAGAATGATCCCATGTTCATAGAAAAAGCCAGTAATCTTGTTGGACAAGAAACAAGTAGCATTATTTTCTATAACTTTGTTTGGAACTCCAAACTGGGAAATAATATTTTCCTTAAGAAAAGTACATACCACTACAGAAGTAGCTTGCTTTACTGCGATGGCCTCCACCCACTTGGTAAAATAATTAGTTGTGTTGAGAACAAATTTCTATCCCACACTTGACAGTGGGTTCACAACACCAATGAAGTCAATGCCCCATTGCTGAAAAGGTTCTTCAATCACAACTGGCTTGAGAGGTAATGCGGCCAACTTAGCCCTTCCAACAAGCTGTTGACATAACTCACACCTACGTACCCAATTGTACGCATCCTAAAATAGTGTGGGACAATAATACATAGCTCATAGAATCTTCTGAGCCATCATAGGTGCATAAAAATGTACTCCACAAGCCAAATTGTGAAAAGACTCCAGAAGTCTATTTTGTTGTGCTTTATCAACACAATAGAGAAAGACTCTATCAAGGCTTCTTTTATACAAACCATTGTCCCATAGGACATAGTTAGCAGCCTTCAATTTGATAGTTCTCATTTCCTTCTAGGATAGATGAGAAGGAAATTCACCATAGGTGAGAAATTGAGCAATATTTGAAAACCACTTATTTGTAGTAGTGACAAAAAGAACAATTGGCATTCCCCCAACTTCTTCTTCATCTCTTATTTCTTTTGGTACATTGTTAGCAATCAACTAACACAAACCTCTACCATGCACAAGCTAGGTAGGCTTGATATCAAGATCAAACTCTTTAATCTTAGAAATCTAATTGCCTCTTTTGGTTTTGAACTCCTATTGAGTCAGGATTGACTTCACTGTTGTGTCAGGCACCAAAACAATAGTATGTGAATTCAAAATATAAAACTAGAAATGCTTTACCACCTTGACCATGACATAAGCATGTTTTTCCATATTTGAGTATTTCAATTCATGAGCCTTTAGAGGACAACTCATAAATGAAATGGGAGATTCCACACCTTCTTCATTCTACTAAACAAGAATGGTTGAAAGCGTATGCTCGGAAGCATAACTGCATATTACGAAATCCTTGGTATAATCAGGACAAACTAGAACTAGAGCATGAGCTATGGCCCTCTTGATGTCTTTAAATGCTGCTTTACCTTCCACACTCCAACAAAAAGTAGTCTTACCCTTCATCATGTTGATAATGTGACAGGTTCTCTCCACGAATTCTAGAATGAATCTCCGCAGAAAATTCACAAGAAAGAGTGAATTGCAATCTTACTAGCAGGCAAAGTAAGACTTTGGATGGAATTGACTCTTTCTGAGTCAATTTTAGTGCCTTCTTAGGACACAATGTCATTGAGAAGCTTACCTTCTATAACCCTAAAAATTGATTTCTTGGGATTAAGAGAAATACCATTTTCTTGACATCTTTCCAGCACCTGTTGTAAATGATATGCATGATCTTAATGTTGTTTGGAGAAAATGGTCAAGTCATCAAGATACACCATAATGAATTTCCCCATCTCATCTCTGAAAGTGAGGTCCATTGCTCTCTAGAAAGTAACGTTAGCATTGATCAAACCAATCAGCATCCTGCGATATGCAAACGTGCCCCAAGGTGTTGTGAAAGCAGTCTTGTACTGATATGCTTCATTGACCTCTACTTGATTACATCCCAAGAAACTGTCTAACATAGACAACATCTCCAAACCAGTTACAGTTTCCAACACTTGGTCCATGATGGGTAGGGGGTAGTTATCCTTTAGGGAAGACTAGTTGAGATTTCTAAAATCAATGCAAATATGGATTTCTCCATTCTTCTTTCTTATAGGAACAATATTTGTGATCCAGGTAGAATGATGAATAGGAAAGATTATTCTTGCATTCAACATTTTCTGAATCTCAAAAAGAATAGTACCTGATATTTTGGAGTTATATTACCTTTGTTTTCGCTTGTGAGGCAATGAACCAACCTTGAGAGGAATTTCATGCTAAATCTCCTTTGGCCTGAAAGACTTCAGATCATCATAAGAACATGCCAAAACATCAATGTAATGGTGAAGAAGTGTAGTGAATTTAAATTGCTCTTCGGCAGTGCAACATTTCCCAATGTTGACCATTTTGGGATCTACCTCAGAACTCAAATTTACTTGTTCAAATTCCATAGATGAACTTAAATCAAATTGTTGCTATTGTTTTACATATCTGTCATGCTTATCAAATAGCTTTTCTAGGGAAACCAAAGCTTTTGGAATCTTATTCCCTTTTAGTTGAAGAAACTCTTCACTAGTTTGTGAATCTTTTTCCGAAACGTATTCTCCTAGTGGAGATTCACTACCTTCAAAATAGAGTTCATCAAAGCTATCTATCTTTTCCAAGAAAGCTATGATTTGATTATCAACATTGAACACCTGCCAATGGTCAGCATTATCTAGTACACTTGGTCAGAAAACCAACTCAATTGTGTACTTGTTAGCTTTGAAGTCCTTATGGGGAACCATGAGGATGGCAGAGACAACTAATGAATCAACATGATCATTAAACTCTCTCAGTACTACATAAATGTTGAAAGCATCAAAACCTTCCATGCAATCCCAAACACGGTTGCTGTAATGCCTCAACCTTTCATTTTTGGTCTGATAAAGATTTATTACTTGACAAACCACAAGTTTAGCATCACCTTGAGCATTAATCTTTTAAACACCTTTAACATGAGCAACCTCCAATCCAAGAAACAATGACTTGTATTTAGAGGTGTTATTGGTATTATCAAATTGCAGCTTATAAGAGAAAGGAAAGATATCACCTTGTGGAGATATCAAAACAACTCTGGCTCTGGATCTGATGGAACAACAACTACCATCAAATTCTAAAACCTAAACATCATTTGAATTTCTAACTTTGATGTTTCTGTTATTAGTATATTCTTGTTCATCAAAAAGAGAAGATTATAGCATCACAATGCTCTCATCTGAACTTTCATCTGACTTACTAGAAGTATCCTCTGATTCTGCATCTAAAATTTTGGAACTCTCGTCTAATGAACTAGAAGTATCTTCAGTAGACAAGAAATAATTACCCATTCCCGAACACTCAAACAAAATTTGGGCTTTGGGATTTGCCATTTGGGTAACAATATATTTTGCTTCTTTCTCAAAAAGCAACTTTTGCATTACGCCTTTAAAAGGTATCCTTGCTTCAAATAGATCCACATTGAGTTCTCCCCCCACATATTTACAAAAATTATGCATGAGTAGAATGCCATAAGAGGCTGGCACATCAGCCACTAGAACAATCATCTTGATCCTCTTGTCTTGAAAGGCTGCAAATGCAAATTGGGCATCTTTGATTTCGCCAAACAATGG
This sequence comes from Cunninghamia lanceolata, assembly GCA_027924645.1. Classification (NCBI taxonomy): domain Eukaryota; kingdom Viridiplantae; phylum Streptophyta; class Pinopsida; order Cupressales; family Cupressaceae; genus Cunninghamia; species Cunninghamia lanceolata. The sequence goes on from BSBN01001006.1 coordinate 5,652,491, forward strand.
AACTTGCTTATTTTCCATGGAGAAACATCTCCCAAAGGTCTTGGTCAAATTAAGACCAAGTGCATCTGCCACTTTGGTAGGCATGACATTATCGAAGGCCCCAGAATCTGTTATGCAATAGCTCAACTTGTTACCATTTACCAATAGAGAAACGTAGAAAGGTTCTATATTCCCTGGGGCAACAAAGGGAGTAGTGACAAGATTATTTTGGATGGATTTGTTCTTTAAGGGATCATGGGCAACTTTGGGAAAGTCTTGTCCTATAGGGGTAGTCTTTTTTTAACGTATTTAGCAAACCTATTAGACTGTTCAGGATTAGCTTGTAAATACTCAACCTCAGACATTTGGATTTTGGTTTTCCTAGCATGATCTATTATGTCAAATAGCTGAAATGAACTTGATATAGAGGAAGGAAATGCATCATTCTAAGTTTTATTAGAGGTAGTACTGGTCTAAGGGACAAAAGGAGAAGACACAGGATTGTTAGATGTACTTACTTGCTTATCGACAACCAGGTCCTTTAACTGAAAAGGCAATGGAGTCCCCCGTTTGGTAATTGAGATCACTGGCTGAGGTTCCTCTCTTGTCTTTCCTTTATCAACTTGCTGATTTGACTGATTCTAGGACCTAGTAAAAATAGCATATGCTCCATCATATACTTCTCCTTCTCTTTCAGCTTCATCTTGGTAATTCAGAAAGCCAATGGTAGAGTCACCAGCTAATTCTTCTTCTCCTTCTATAAAAACATTAGCATCATTCTCCCAATCCAACTCAAGTTGGAAAGAATGGTCATGTTCTGCTTCATAATAGCCAACTGCTGAGTTGACCGACACTACTTCAATGGCAAGTTTCCCTTGTGTGGGTGGAGAATGATATTGTTGCCCTTGATTTTTGGCAGCATTGCCTTGATATGAATTGTTATGAAATGTTCTCTTTGGTATATCCCTATAAGAAGGAGGGGTGGTCATACCTTGATACATTTGCCTTTTCAAAGCTAGTAGCTCATTTGCTAACTTTTACACCATAGGATTTGTGGTTCTTGTGGAAGGATTATCAGTAGAGGATTGACCTCTATTTCTGTTGGAATCTCTTCTTATCTTACCTGCAAGGATAAGATCATCCTCCACCTCCGTAGCCAATATTTGTGCTATGGGAAGATCTACAAGACTAGCCCACCTTAGCAAAAAGCTTACCTCAAGAAGCTAAGTATTGATAAAGAAACATTTAAGATTCTCTGTCGTTGGCTGAGAGGTTGTAGGAATCTTGTTTGTCAGCTTATTGAATTTAGCGATGAAGTCTTGCATGGGTTCATGTGAGAATTTCTTCATATGCATTAGCTGTGCTAACAAGGCATGTGCATCTTCCATAGGTCTGAATATGGCTTCGAACTTGGTCTTGAGAGTGTTACAACTCCTTATAGTTTAAGCTTGAAGATGGTAAAACCAATCTACAGCAGCACCCTACAGTGTTTCCACAAAAAGTATTACTGCTACATCTTCATGTTCCAAAACTAAATACACTGCCAGCTATGCAGAAAGCTACAATGTGTTCATCCAGGTGGACTTTCCTATCACCATAGAACTTAGGAAAATTCTTCCTTGAACTACGAGGTAGTTCATGCAATGGTGGATTTAAATTCAAAGGACCAAAAGTGTTACCCCAAGGGCCTTGAGCTGCCATGGTGCACTGATTAAAGGGTGGGATAACAAACCTTTATGGAATACAAATAGACAAAACTCTATTAATACTATAAGTAGAAGCTTCACCTAGTATTGGAGACCTGGCATTAGTAGAAGGAAAACTCCTAGTTCGCTAAAGTCGTGGTCATGGAGGTAAAAGACCAAAGTTATTTTCTTGCATCAACTCAAATATAGGATCAATAATACCCTAAGCTCTCTTACTTCTTTTATACCATGAGTCTGATAGAATGCAATGTACTCAACAAAATTTTGAAAATAGCTTGAAATAATGGAAAAGAACTGTAGTGCTTCAACTCATAGCGTGAGGCTTCAAGTTGCACATTCCTTCCCTAGTAGAGTCACCAAAAACTGGTGGGTGAATATTTTGTCTTCAACTAACTAAAGGAAAAATAGTTATACCAACCACAGTGTAATGAGATAAATCTCTTCTCTCAACAAGGGGAGGTTCCCTATCAACTATTACAAACTTATTTACCCTAAAAACCAATTCCAGGGTGAAACCATGTCATCCATTTCTCTTTTTTCAGAAATGATGTTTACAATATAAAATAGCACTTTCACAATACAAATTGAAATAACCAAGAAACTCATGAGAGCACAAAGTCTATCATTGCTCCTTTTACTGATTTACAATTTAGAACCAAGTAGGATAAGGTGCATCTCAAAGTCTTCACCGAATACTATGACAAAACATACAATCAAAAAAGATAATAGTAGTTCGAAGCCTTTCCAATATCTTTTACTTCAAAACATAAAATCACAAGCCAAAGATAATTGTTGTAGCACAAAGTCTCCAAAATTAGCTTTAGAATATCTCCCAGATGATTCACTCACACTACAATTTGATCAAGTAGATAAGATAGTATAAAGAAAGGACATAAGAACAATTTCCAATACACCACATGTTATTCCAATGCAAAGATTGAAAGATCACTTGCTTTTCTATTGACTTGATAAAATATGATTTACAATTTGAACACAAAGTCTCAAAATGCTCTTCAATTTGGCAAAGTTTCACTTCAATAACTAAAAGATGATAATTACATTGGGGGTCCTGTTTATTTATAAGAGAAATTGAGAGCAAAAATAGGAAAAGAACAACTAACTATGACTTATTCAACAAAGGAGTCCTTTTTGATTTGGGACTTCCTACATTTTTACATGTAATTACATATGAGAAAATTACATGTAAATATGTCCAAAATTATTTAAAAAGTACATCTGAAAAATAGAAAATAAACTAAGTGATGAAAAAGCTGCTTCAACTTGTACTACCATCTTTCTTCATGTGGCAATCATAGATAGTAAACGTAGCTTGCATTCCCAAACTATCCAGACTAACTGTGTTCTTGAAAATCATTTGGGCTCTAACTATTGCATCTTGGACTGTGGTAATTGATTTTGCATGGCTAGTTAACTTGGCCTTCAGATTATCCAAAGTTAACTAGTTATCAAGGATATTATCCACGGAGGCTACTAAAAATGTTTTGTCTTCAAACACCTTCTGAAACATATTCTCAAATTCCTAGATCATCTCCTCTGTAGAAAGAAATTGATTATCCTTTGATACCAAATTGCATGGCAGCTCCTCTAACATGTGTAAGAGGCTAACATCGATTTGGTCACTCAGCTTCCTTACAGTTTCTAAGTCATTGATCAGATCTTTCAGCACATGGCTCCAATATGTCAATGCCTCCTTAGTCTCAGTATATGAATCCCAATTTGGAATAACACCAATTGTTATCAAAGCACTTATATTCAACTTCCTCATTTCTTCCCACTTATCATAATTTTGTTCTAAATGCTCAATATCCTGAGAAATAGCATCAATCAAATCATCAAGTTCTGCCTGGATTTTCTCCATTTTTCTTGTTTTCTCAGCTAGCTCTGTAAGAAGAGAGATTCCCTATGCATGCATCCTTTCCAAATATTCTTCAAGAACTATTCCCTTAAGGTGAGTCTTTTCAAATTTCTGGATGATAGGATCTTCAATAGAAACGGCCTCAGGTGTCACTGATTCAGAATTCAAGGTAATCTTTCTTACCATTGCAGTAAATTGCTCTACCATTGCTTTTTAATGATCTTTCATCTCTTTTTCTTTATCAAAATTTTGAATCAAAATATCCATTTCTGACATGTCATTCTTCACACTCTCATGTGTGATTTTGCCCACCTGAATCCTAGAAATAGAGTAATCATTCATACTGAAATTTTCTATGGTAGCATCCTGTGGGGGCCTTGAAATCTCCACAAATTTGTGCCCTTTGTCTCTCGGCACTCTTGAAAGAATTTTTGGCTTCTTTGGACTCTTAGCCTTAGAAGGCACCAGCTTTCCAAAATCAAAGTCATCTGGAGAAATGGATTGTTTCTTTCTTTAGGTGTATATGCTGACAACCATGGAGGAAGCACAGAAGTACTCAAATTCGGATCCGGTTCCATTGTCAATGTAACGGGTACTGTATTGGCACTAGAAGTAGAAATAATAGGTGGAGTATTAGTAAACACTGCACCTGACACATTCACATTTGAAATTTGCTCAGAACCTAATACAAAGTGATCAATTATTGAAGAATCTCTAATATCAAAAGATGAGGACATACTAGGAATGGACCCAGAAGAATGAAGAACATCATCAAAAGTAGTTTGAGGATTATCAAAAAATATTTTTGAAGGTGATGGAGATTCAGAAGATGGGATGTTGATAGGTGAAATAGATAGAGTAACTGAAATAGGTATGCTAGAGAAAGGAGAAGAGACTACCATATCCTGTTGTAGATTCTCCTATGGAGACATAACTTCATCTCCTTGTCCTTCTCCCATCTCTTCTGTTGGTCTATTTTAACCTCCATTTCCTCGATAGCTGGCTCATCAGTATTCTATTTCTCAATTTTCATTTCTTCTACCTCAGATTCTTTCTCTCCATCCTTTGACTTCTTTGACACAAATTTGATCCCAGGTTTATGTGGCTTAGAAGAAGAAGGAATGTCACTCTTATTCCTTGTCCTATTCTCCACCTTCTTACCTATTTGTTCTTTGACTTTAGTCTATGATCCTGTAAGGAATTCTTTCAAAGCAATTCTCTTACCTTCTAACCACTTGTTTGTGTTAGCCAATATAGGTTCAAACCTTTTCCTTAGATAAGTCATTTCTTTCTGAGACCATTGGATAGGAGGAAGAGGAGAACCAACAATCTATTCAGTGTTATACCTAGGATCAATCAGCTCTTCATCATCCACCAGGTCTTCAGGAATATCAGCCAATCCTAGATGCTCAATCTATTCCAGAGATAACCTACTATAGTCCAATTTTCTAATATCCTCTTTTGTCCTCAAGTCCACCCAGATGTCTTCAACCATTGGTTCATGAAACTAGTTCTTCCTCTTGATCTTGTCTTTTACACCCCTGTAATCAAACCTTGGTCTTTGTTTGAATTGTTTCATGGTCAGTAGCTGCATTTTAGTCTCCATTGCTCTAGCCTTTGCGGTAGTTGACACTAAAAACCTACCAAGTTCTACTAGAAATCTGAATCCTGGTTTCTTGAGTTCCATTTTCTTATTATGTACAACAATCATTTGTCTAAATAACTCCATTAGAACAAGTTTATCTGAAGGAAACCTTGGCAACATATAAGAGTAACCTTGGAAAAAGCCAACCCTTAAATATGAGAAAGTCTGAAATTGTAAGAACATGCACTAATAATCATTCACCACTGACCAAGCTTCATCTAAAACTCTTCTTTGCTCTAACTAAGGGTTAAAAAGACACAAGAACACTACAAAGAAAGCATCATTTACCCTCCTAAAGTGGTGAATAGAACCTTTTAATGTCAATTGAGGATATTACTGATAAATAAGAACCACTCTCATATCTCCTTCGGATGTCAAACCTGGAAAGATCCTCATTGAGGCTATTATATACACAAGGTAAGAAGTCATATAGAATTTGAAAGTAGTGGATACCTTAGTCAATTGCTCATGTAGAGCATTGCTGATTTGTTCATTCCAAAAGATGTCTTTCTTGCCTTGAAGTATAACCTTGATAAAAGGGTACATCCATTCATGGAAAAGATAGGAAGAAGTCAGCCCCCTTATCCTACTAAGATGAGTTATGAGATCACCAACCTCCTCAATAAAAACACTTCTGGGAAAACTCCTTGTCCACCTAGATAAGTTTGACCTTGAAGTGTTAAGCCATTTGGTGTTAATTATCTTCTTAGCGTTCTAAGAATTCTTGTCATATTCTTTTTGAGCTTTAGCAAAATCTAGTTTAACAACTTCTGTAGCTGCAAGAAAAATGAAAATTTTATCAATGAATTATGAATCCAATCTGATGATCACATTGCCATTTATATCCACCACTACCCTAGTGTCTTTGTTGTAGAACTGAGGACATTGAAGAACAAACTCAGTATTATGAGCTGCCACCGGGAAAGATGACACTAAGTGAATGTTACTATCAACAATCTTCTTCATCGTAGAACTAGGGTTATCAGAGTTAGTACTTTCCACAAAATCAGCCATGTCTACATGGCCAATCTCTGTATCCCTAATGTCATCAACATTGGAGGTAACCAAGGTGATTGGAAAAACACCCTAATACTTATACTTCATTGCTTTCAACTTCTTTGGAGACAACTCAATCATTTGAAAAAACTAACACCAGAAGGATGTCGATGAAGAGAGAAAATCTGTAGAAGAAACTGCAATAAAAAGCCATGATCATGCAATTAGTAGAAATACTGGCAATCTAGGAAAATTGCATGTTGATGATCACGACTATGGGGATACATTTGAAAGGGATAGAGTGCAAGCGTGTTGAAAAAATGAAGGAAAGCAGGCTTAGGAAGGTAAATTTGAAAATCTCTTAGAGTTAGAGAAAATTGAGAGAGTGAATGCACGGGGAAAAATTTTTCTGCTCTTGCATTAGAGGGGAAAATGGCAGGTGTCAGTGTGGCAAATTTTGTTGACCCTGCATGTTGGGGAAACCTTTTCATGTCTGAGAGGCAAAATTTGCCGACTATGCATGAGGATGGATTTACAAGTTTGAGGCACATGAAGAAGTAGTGAAAAGGTCAGCCGATGCATGTTGAAGGAAAAACTTTAATGTATATGGAAGGTCAGTGAAAAGGGCTACCATTGCATGTGTTAGAAAATCCAAGTTATACACAAGAGCGGGAGTTTCAGTTGCTAATGCATTAAAGTAGGTAATGCAAAGTTTGTGTAAGGGCGGTGGTTTTAACTACCCTTACATATAGGGAAGACCACATGAAAGAGATGAAAAGGTGGGGAAAACCCCTGACATTACATATCCAAAGGAAAACATGCAAATTCATGTAGGGATGGTGAAAAGTTCTGCCCTTACATGAAATATCAACACCGACGATGAGAACATGTATTGACGACAATTTTCGCTATCCCTAAATGCATTAGGAAACTAGGAAAAACAAAACCTAATTTTAATATGGGCGGCAAAAATCCTGACCCATTGAAACAAATGCATTCAAAACCAAAATGAAAAATAGGGTTTTAAAGAAAAAGGAGAAAAAACATAGATGGATGATATAGTTTTACTAATCCATAAAAGAGAAATAAAAACAAAAAAAAAGTTTACCACATGCCAAAACCCTAGTCTTAAAATGAAAACAAGAATAAAAAACAAAGACTTACCTGGTCGAAAAAGCGAAACCCTAATTAGAGTCACGGAGGCAAGATAGGCTTAGATCCAAAATCTATACGAGCTTCACGAAGCAAATTGGTATCAAAGAGGTATAGCTCATTGGAGGTCTTTGAGAATAAACAATAAGCAAATTAAAACAAAAGTAAAACACTTAAAAAGGCTTTAAAAGGTGTGCATTAAACATGGCACGATTGCCATTAATGCTAACTCTGAGTTCATGTATTTCACGAGATATGTCAGAGTGGCAAAAAATCCCGACACTACACAAACTAGAACATGCTCAAGCAGTGAATATGACTCCCTTTACATTTGAAATTACTACAAGAAACATATGCCTGAGCGGCGAAATTAACCGCTATTGTATATGCGACACAAACCTAAACATGCATGGGTGGTGGTTTTAACTGCTCATGCATATTTATAAAGAACAAGACAATTAAATATGCATCGGTAGCAATTTTGGCCCACATTACATATTTCACAACAACACACATGTAAGAGCAGTAATTTTGACCACTATTGCATGTGAAAACAAAAACTTTCTAACACCCCAATATAGTCAAAACTGATATTTTGACAAGCTTACGACCTAGTTGATTTTCATGATTTTCAAGAAATTGACCTAGGAGAATGTTGCAAACTATTTCAATGATATTAGAAGACTTCACACAAGGCCAAGAGGACTTGCCTCGATAAGAGAACTTAGAGTGTAGACTATGAAACAGACAGGTTTCGTAGGGGTTGTCTACACAAATGAGCGTAGCTAATTTTGAGAACAACAGAATGCATGTGGCCAAGTCCCATTTGTTATTTACTTGATGAAAAGATGACACGTGGCCTATTCTAGCTAGATTCTACTATTCCATAGAGATTATAATATTGAGAATAAAGACAACTATGGAATGAAAGAAAAATTACATGCGGCAGGATCTTATACATTCCACCATTTCACTGATCCTAAGTGGTGGGCATGTAGAGAGCTTGTAGAATTGTGGGAGAGTGCCATCTATTTTCCTTCAGGAAAGGTGGAAAGTGTGTCAACTGCCATATTACATGGTAGGTTTTCTATTGTACAAGGGATATTTTTAAAGGGTTTTCTCCATGCCACGCATCACAATCTTAACAGTTTCTTCCATTTAATGGATGTTCATCTCCAATCAAATCTTACCACTATGGAAGCACGAAAAACCACTATGTAGTCATTGTTTGACTTTTCTTCTCATTAGTATAGCTAAGGTAGCAGTCTTGGTGGCATTCTTTCATTGGTTCGCTCTCTTTTTACATAGATGATGAGATTTATCTTTTTATTGATTACATATGCACTGTCGATTTAGATCATTTGTCATGAAAATCAACAGACCACTTTCAAATTAGAGAGATGAAGAGGTAATGTGTAGTAAATGATGCACCAGTGCTGAAAATGACTTCCCAAGTGTGTGCTAAGTTTTTATGACCACCACTGTATGAGGGGATGAACATGCACAAGGATTGACAGGATATAGAATTAACTCTTGGGGATTTGTGTTTAGGCTTGAAGGGATCTTTCACTTACTTTATGACAAGTTTTTGAGAGGGTAAATTGCTTAAAATGGAGTTAAATACTAAAACCAAGAAAACTAATTTGGTGGCCTCATTGCAGGAATTGATATTTGAAGTTATTTCGAGTTATGTGACATCAATGTGATGGTGAAACACTATCTATTTTTCCTTTCCTAGCAAAATTGGTGAATCATCAAAATATTTCCATTTATAACCAATATGCCATTGAAGTGACAAAAATGAATTGATCAGGGAAGTACCAGAGTGTGGGAACTATTGCTAATTCTCTATAAATAGGTGCCTCTGTTGTTATTTCATATACCATTCCTTCTATGCAGACAATATGGATACTCACCTGTTTATATGATTTATCTGCTACCCTGTTCTGTAGGATTTTCTTCTCTATTTTCATGGTTGATGCTATGTTCTTATAGGATTAAGAAATTAGAAGATTCTCTTATGGAATAGGAGGTAGCAGAAAAATTAAGGAAGCATAATGTCAAGCATCGAACTCCTATTAGACCTTGACTTCTCCTTGTTTTCATCCAGATGAGGGCTTTGAGTACCAGTCTTCCAACTCCATTAACTCCTTGTTAACGTGAGTTTCTAGATTGAGATTTTAGGTAGAGGGGCATCATTATTCCCTCTTCCCCTACCTTAGAATTATGGTTCCTAACAAAGAAACAACTATAGTTGTGGGAATGTTGCCCCCCTGGATGAAACAATTGGGAGTTGAGGGGAGAAATTTGACTGTTGCTGCTGCTTTCCTAGATGGACTTTTGGCAAAGCCACAACTAGCTCAGTGTGACTGTCTCAAACTTCTAGGTAGTTAAGGTGGTTGGAAACCTCTACTCATAAGTTGAGGGATCACATCCATGTGCCTAAAGCATGGAATAATGAGGTAGACTTTGGTTTTCTGAGGCTCCTTATATAGTTGTTGCTTGCAAGATTTCTCACTTTTGTCTGCATGGTTGGAAAGGCAGAGCAGAGGATGCTTGTATTGGGAACAAGTATCTAGAAATCAAAGGTGGTGGAACCAAAAGAGCATCTAGCATAATTCTAACTATCAACATCATGGCCTAACTCCCCATCAAGAGTGAAGAAGCATAGAAGACCATGATAGTTATTCCTGTCTGTTGAAGAAATTGAGTTGTTACAAGGGCATGCTTGTTTGATTAAAGGTAGTTATTTTTGTATCCCACTATTATAACAAATTGTCAAATGAATATATGACACTTTTCAAATGGCATGAGGCTTGTCCTACTCCCTTATTCTATAAAAGGGAATTCAGGGCTTTTGACAAGGGATCTTGGAGAAGTTTTTGTATCACAGTACATAGCAATAGAGTTGGGTTTCCTAGTTTAGGTGTTATTTGAGTACAAAGTTTGATATACTTGCAAAATACTTTGTTAAGCAGTATTAGTTCATATCATAAATATATTTTTAGTCCAAAGATTGATAAAAGTATAATAGTGTAATGCATTATTGTATTGTTCACAATGAACTAAGAAAATACTAATCATAATAGGTTTTCATTTTACGTCTATTTGACTCTGTAACCTAGGAACTAGGCACCGATCCTTTACAAGTGTTGTCTGATACAATGCCCTAATCATTCACATTGAAAAATAAAAGATGAATTGTTATTCTTGTCATAAGTTATGATTATTATATTATCCTAATGCTCTCCTGTAAAGAATTATGCTAAAGCTTGATAATCTAGCCCATTGTTCTACTATATCAGTAATTCTTTAAGTATCTTCGTGAGAATATATATGTTTGAGAATAGTATTTTGAGAAAATAGCAAAAGATCCAAAGTAAAATACTATTAAGATCACCATCCTAGGTTTTGCAAAGATTGAAGTGCAAAGGAAAAGGATTAAATCCACTTTTCCTATTCATTGGCCAATCCCTCAAGGAAAATCAACCATTAGAATTGGCTATTCTTTAGATTGCCCTTTGAGATCAGGTTGGGAATTTAAAATAACCAAAAGAAACCATAGAGAAAACTACTAAAATCTTGCAAGAAATAAAGAATTATAAAGACACCACTGAGGAACAAGTTCCTCTTGAAATATTAGATGAACCCATTCAGGATATAGATCTGTCAGCATTTGAAAATATTACAGAGAAAGTGGTGACATGGGGAAGAAATATGATGAACAAAATAAGGAGACTGATACTCCAAAGAACATTAAAATTTCAAAGGACAAAGATAAAGTAAACACTCCTCTCTTGATGATACAAAAACAAACAATTCAAAAGATCAAGGTGAGATAAATTTATCCCCTTCAGAGAACAATGATGTACAAAATATAGAAGGTCAAGATAAAATAAGTATCCCTCCTCTAGAGAATACAAATATAGTTACAGAACATGATAGTTCTCCTCCAAAGAATATAAGGAAGGATGAGCAAAGACAAGAAGATAATCCTAAGGAGAAGCAGAAAGAAAAGGCTTTAGAAATGAGAAAGGAAAACTAATATGAGATAGAGAAGGATAAGGAGAAACAAGAAAAGGAAGATCAAAGTGAAATGGAGAAGAAGCAAGATGAGAATATTGAAGATATAGGTTAGAATTCTTTAGAATCAGAATTATTCAAAGACCTATTAGATATGCAATTACAATTTCAACCAGTGGTCACACCCCAACTTTTGTAGATTCATACCCATGAAGGGAAAGTAGACCTATCAAGTATTTCACCTCTTCATAAGCTTCAACTTGGTGATATACTGCATGCCTCTACAAGAAAGGAGTTCTTACAAGAAAACTTGAAAAATACAATCTTAGTTGAATATGTTACACATACGGTTCCTAAGGTTGTCATTGACTATCACAAGGTTGTCATTGATGTCAACACTATCATGGATGTGTGTTGGTGTTCATGGATGGATGTCACACTTCTAAAGAAGATACATTGAGATGGGAATTAAAAGTTCATGGATGGATGTCATGTCCTATCCAATAGAGAAGATATAGTTTATGGTTGGATGTCATGTCTTATTTAGAGAAGAAGATATAGTTGGATGTCATGCCTTGATCGATGTAGAGGTAAGTATGAAGTCATAGTAAGATGGGAATTAGAAGCATCAAGAATATACATTAATATGGAAATTAGAAACACTAAGATGATCAAATGTGTTGTTGATGTTGAGAATATGTTACTAGTGGCCTAAAGCATATTTTATGATCTCTCCTACCATTCCTAAGAATGCATGTGTTGATACAAAGAAAGTTTGGCCTCTGGAAGTTGGTGAAACTTTTTCTATAGGATGACTGCCCTTAAATATTGTCTAGGAGATTGCTCCACATTTTCATTCTATTTATGTTGTACCTCTATAGATTGGAAGATAGCCTCATATTGTGTCAAAGCATGTATGTTCCAAGTTTCATGATGTTTAGATTACCAGAAGAGTGTTTTGTAGTTGACAATGTGAAGACATTGTTGTTTCTATGAAGGTATTCTAAATATGGTAATGGAATGCTCCACATTCCTCCACATTTGTAGTTATGGCTATGTGGTTCTAGAACTATGTTTAGGGTGCTATGAAGGTGATAATTCCAAAGTTCTGGATCATCTAACCTTTCGCTGTGAAAGTTATGCATGATAGAGTACCGACATGTGTTCTAGTAGAGTAAGGTGGTCTTGAAGGCTTGTTGGAATGCTCCTCATTTCTCAAGATGTGAATATTTGCCTTTGTGGTTTTGTGCATATGTTTATGGATGTACATTACATGCTTTCTTGTAGTTTCAAGTTCCTTAGTGGTCCACAAGCTCAGTTTTCCAATGACAGTATGTTGCAGTGTGTTCCAAACAACTCGTTGTTCTCAGAGTTCATGGTTAAAGATGTGTGGTACAAAATCCTTAATGTACAGAGGTAAAGGAGTGTTTGGAGATGTTGTATGAGTCATGTAGACTCATCTAGAAGAGTTTCATGAAGATATTTTTGTTTCTAGTACCATACAAGGTTTTCAAGTTATTGTGGCTATTTTGCTTCAATGTTTCATATGTCTTTGCCTAAGACTATCCTATTTTCAAATGAGTGGAGTGTGTAGATGTAATTCCTTGAAGTTTGATGTTGCAAAGGATGTTTTGGACGTGGTTAAGCTAGTGTTGATGCCTTCAAGGCATGGGTCTTTTTTGGTGCAGAGTGTAGTCTTGTTTAGGACTTGTCCTCTACACGTTTCATGTTGTGTGTAGTCTGGCTAACTTGTAAATGTATTTTTCATGTTGTCTTTGGCTGACAAGCAATATAATCAATGTAATATCATGTATAAATTGTAAATCAAATTGAGTTAGGTGAAGTGTGATTGAAATGTGATTGAAAAGGTTCACAAGCAAAAGGGAGCAAAATGAATGCATTATGATGTGTGAATGAAGGAGGAAGAGTAGATGTGTTAAAAGTTGTATTGATTCATCTGGAACAAATTTTTGTGATAGGAAGTGAAGAGTGTACCTACTTGACTAAATTATTAGAAGAAGAAGAATTCCAATCATCAAGGGTGTGGACTTCAATGTCAGTTTTTAGGTAGTAGAAGGACTGTCATACTGTAATCTTTTCTAAATTTGTTCTCAATTCAGGGAGTAGTTGCTTCCTTGGGAATGACCCTAAATCAAAGTCTTCAGAGATTTGCAGCTTCCATGGGAGTGACCCTATATCAAAGTTTTCAGGGAGTAGTTACTTCCTTGGGAGTGACCCTAAATCAAAGTCTTTAGGGATTTGTAGCTTCCATGGGAGTGACCCTAAATCAAAGTTTTCAGGGAGTAGTAGCTTCCTTGGATTATAGTCCTAAAACAAAGTTGTAATTTTGAGCTTCATATATTGTGAGTTAATCCTTAGCATGGATTTTCCCTTCTTGGGTTTTCCATGTATATTTGATGTTATTTCTTGATGTGCATTGTGTTAATCTTTCATGTTTTTGTTGATGCTATAATGCTTAAGTTTTAATCTACTCTAGAGGACTTGAAGTTTGATTAGATAATGATTCACCCCCCTCTTAGTATCCTAGTGTGTTCAACAATTGGTATCAGAGCCAAGTTACTTGGAAGAAGCTTAACTACTTGAGGAAGGTCCAGGGTGCCTCGAAATGGTTCTCTCAAGGTACCTATGTTTGATGGGACAAATTATTCCTTTTGGAAGCTAAGGATGGACAACTATCTAACCTCTCTAGGGTATGGCATCTGGAAAATCAATCAGGAAGGGATACACTGTTCCTAGTAGTGAACCTAAAGATGCATATGGGATCAAGTTGTATGAGAACAATTCCATGGCAAAGAGTGCTATCGTTAGTAGACTAGCTGATTCAGAACTTGTGAAGATAATGATTTGTACATATGGTTAGGATGTCTGGAAAAAACTTGAAAGCATTTATGAAGGAGATAGTAAAGTGAAGCAAGCCAAGATGCAAATTTTCAAGAGAAAATTTGAAACACTGAGGATGATAGAAGATGAAGACATTTCTAGTTACATGCTCTGAGTGGATCAAATATTCAATGGCATCAGAGGTCTTGGAGGAGAAGTGAATGAAGATGAAATTGTAAAGAAGGTTTTGAGATCTTTTCCTAAATATTACAGTCATAAGGTGTCTACCATTAAGGAATCTCAAGATTTGAATAAATATACAATAGATCTATTGTTTGGCTCTCTCAAAGATTCTAAAATGAGAGAATTTGACAAAGGTGCTCCAAAGAAGGAAGAAACATTCAAAGAAAGTAAGAAGACTAAAGATGAAGCAACTAATCAAGATGATGACCTCAATGAGGCAGAAGCAAAATTTATTAGGACTTTGAAGAAAGGCACCAGAAAAATACAGAGGTAAGTTACCTTTTAAATGTTTCAACTATAGAAAGGTTGGTCACTTTTCTTCTAAATTTCCTCTTAAAGAATCAAGGAGTAGTAATGAGAGAGACAAGTTCAAAAGAAGCATGTATTCCATAGATAGTAGTTGTTCTTCAAAAGATGACGATCGTGATGATTCAAATGATGAAACACTTTTCATGGCCTTGAATGTCGGCAAAAAAAAGGATGATGTTGGAAAATATGAGAAGACTAATGCCTTGCAAATAGACTAAAACAATAATAAACCAACAGTTGTATAGACTACCTTTCATGCAAGAGAAGAATCCAAGGCTTGGGTAATTGATAGTGGTTGTTCTAATCATATGATTGGTGACAAGGAGAAGTGGAATGGTCGAGCTATTAAATTTGGTGGTGATGAGTCAACTCAAATCTGTGGAAAGGGTGCTATAACTACTGATGGGAAGAACATGACTAAGGATGTCCTCTATTTGAAAGGGCTAAAACAAAATCTTCTCGGTGTTAGTCAAATGTGCAATAAAGTATGCAATCTTACCTTTCATGCCAAAGGTTGTGAAATCAAGAAGGTAGGGTCTGAAAAACTAGTTGTAGAAGGCATGAAGTCATATGGTGATATGTATCATCTAAAGGAGATAAATGGAAGAACATGCTATTGCAAGTATTGGCCTAACTGGTGTTTTTATTGACGTCAACATACTCCTGTTGTATTAATGATAAGGATTGGATGAGCTGTTGGCTAAGGATATTGAGAAAATTAGTCTAAATTAGGAATAGTGAAGAACAATGATGACAGTAAGGTAAAAGTCTAAGATAGGATGAGGATTAGAGGTTGTGGTTTAAAGGGTTTGTAGATATGTCTTAAGGTGACCCAGTAGAGATTTTAGAGGTCCGCATGAAGATATGAAGAAGTTGTGGCTGCTCAAGTAAAACCAGTTCTAGTAGGTGTTCAGAGGTGACAGAGTGATACAGATAGGTCCGGTGAGATCCTGAAATGAAAAATCCTATTCTGTAGATTTGGTGGAGTGTTCAATAAGTCTTTGAGAAGTGTCAACTCTATTGGTTTGTGGTCTGGAGATCTGGAAGCATCTATTCCTTTGTGACAGTGATGATAGACTGTGTTCTTGAGGTTCCAGATGAAGGAGAGAAGGATTTATGTAAGCAGATGAAGTGTGGATGTTCTTGGTGATTCAGGAAAGCTTGTGGAGATCTTTGGATCATGTCTAGTTCATGTTGGTGGTCTGCATTGAAGTTGGAACTCACAATTGAAGAATAACTTCTGGTTGATGGTGTTCTTCCTAAGACTGGCCGACCGGATGAGTTACACATCTTGCGGATGTTCTTGTTGATGTTTTCTGACTTAGATGATCATTCCTAAGTTGATGTCTTGTATAAATAAGGGATTGCGAAGTCATTTCAAAGGTGTCCTTATGGAGATGAGTGTGTGGTAGCGAGGAGGAGAGTGGAAGGCAGAGAAGAAGTATTGGGCTTAAATGGAACTGATTCAAGCATGGTGAAGATGCTATTTTCTAGTGCAAGTAGGTGATACTTATTTCTTTGTAGACAGTATGTCTCTTGTAGGCAGTGAGCCTCTTGTGAGCAATGTGCTTAGGTAGTGAGCCCTAATTGGTATGTGCCATATTGTTCTTTCTATTCTTCTAATAGAGAATACAATCTTGGGTTAATCACCCCGTGGTTTTTCCCTTAACCAGGTTTTCCACGTCAGAATCTTGGTGTCTCATGTGTTGATGTGTTTCTACTCTTGATTTGTTGCATTGTGTTTCCATGATTGATTTACTATTATGCTGCTAAATAACAATGTGGAGTTAAGTGTTTAAATTGGAAGAAAGTTTTGTACAATTGATTCACCCCCCCTCTCAGTTGTCTACTCTAAATCTAACAATTGGCATCAGAGCCAAGTTCCTCTAAAAGAGCTTAACTGCTTGAGGAGATCAAGGATGTCGTCCTACAAGAAGGATAGCCCAAAGTTTGATGGAACCAATTTTAATCTTTGGAAAATCTGCATGACATGTCACTTGAAATGTATGGGAATGCAGTACTGGAACATGGCTTCAACAAAGTATACTCCTCCACAGGGTGGTCTGAAATCTCAAAGTAAAATCACAGATGCTGAAAATAATCTGTGGAATATAAAAGCTCTTCTAAGCACATTATCTGATTTAGAGCTTTCAAATGTTGTTGACCTACCAACTACTTTTAAGATTTGGGAAAAACTAGAACTTCTGCATGAAGGAGACAATTATGTCAAATGTGGAAGGTTACAAAGTCTGAAAGGAAAATTCAAAAATCTAAAGATGAGAGAAGATGAAAATATCACTACTTTTATGCCAAGAGTAAATGAGTTTGTTTGTGGAATTAGAAATGCTGGTGGAGTCTTGGATGAAAATGAGATTGTTGGAAAAATTGTCAAATCCCTTCCTGCTTCTTATAAAATCAAGGTTGTTGCCATTGAAGAATTTAGAGCCCATACAACTGTCACAAGAGATCAATTGGCTGGCAAATTAGCTACATTTGAAATGATTGAGTTTGGAGATGACCCCCCCAAGACTGAATCTACATTCAAAGCCAGTGCCTCTGTAAAAGGTAAACAAAGGTTTGATCCGAGAGAGAACTTATCAAGGAAACTTTCATGGTATGAAAAAGCAAGAAAAGACCTAGAAGAAAAAGAAGCTTAAACTGCTCAACTTGAAGCCCTTATTGCAAAATGACTGCCAAGAGGATCTGGTAAGTATGAAGGAAAATTGCCTTTTAAGTGTTTTAACTGCAATAAGATTGGTCATTTTGCCTCAAGATGTCCAGAAATATTTTCAAGGCTAAATCCTAACAGATCAAGGTTCCAAAAGAATTGTTACTATGGTCATGAAGAAGATGATAATGAAGGAGTAACAAATGATGAATCAGAGATAGGAAACAAATCTGGAAGTGAATGGGTGTTTATTGTCATCAAGGAAGAAGAACCAATATCCTCTATATATATCAATCATAAAGTTATAGAAAGAGCTCTAACTGCCCAAGTTGAAGAGAAGGATGACTGGGTCATTGATAGTGGATGTTCTCACCATATGACAGGTAATAACAACAAATACATAGATTTGGAAAGGTATGAAGGAGGAGTGGTAAAGTGTGGTAATAATTCTGCTGGTAGAATCAGAGGAAGAGGAACTATTTCTTTTGATGGAAGGAACAAAACTAGTAATGTACTATATGTTGAAGGATTGAAGCACAATCTTCTTAGTGTTGGACAGTTGGTGGACAAAGGCTATGATCTCCGATTCAAGAATGGAAAATGCAAGATCTTTGAAAGTTTTAGAATAGAGATTGCATCTGGTACTCAAACTAAAGGTAATATCTTCCACTTGGTTGGTACTGGTAAAAGTTGCTTACTTGTTCAAGTTGATCAGAGTTGGTTATGGCATAGGAGGATGTGTCATGTGAATTTTGATAATATCATCAAGATAAGCAATACTCAAGCTGTAAGAGATCTTCCTAAATTGGTGAAACCTACTAATAGCTTGTGCAAAGAATGTCAATTGGGTAAGCTGAGCAGAGTCACATTCAAAAGTAAGGAACTATCTTCTACCGGATTATTAGACTTAGTTCATACTGATCTTTGTGGTCCAGCAAGAATTAGGAGTGTACAAGGTGATAGATACTTCATGTTACTAATTGATGACTAGTCCCAGATGATGTGGGTAACTTTTCTGAAAGAGAAGTCAGAAGCTCTTGAGAAATTCAAAATATTCAAGGCTATGGTAGAGAATGAAATCAGATTAAAATTGAAATGTCTGAGGTCTGATAGAGGTGGAGAATTCACATCCAGTGAGTTCATAGATTTCTGTGAGAAACATGGAATAAAGAGACAATTCTCTACTCCTAGGACTCCACAGCAGAATGGAGTTGTTGAGAGAAAGAACTAGACCATCCAGGAAGCATCTAGGACCATGATGATGGAAGCAAATGTTCCTCAGATCTATTGGAGAGAAGTTGTCAGCACTGCAGTCTATACTCTCAATCGAGTTCAAATCAGAAGAAATATCGGTAAGACTCCTTAAGAACTTTGGTTTGGCATCACTCCTACTGTGAGGTATTTCAAAGTTTTTGGTAGCAAATGTTACATTAAAAGAGATGAAGATCTAGGAAATTTTGATGTTAAAAGTGATGAAGGAATATTCTTGGGTTACTCCACTCAAAGCAAAGCATACCGATGTTATAACAAGAGACTAAGAAAGATGATAGAAAGTACAAATGTGAAGGTTGATGAGGGAATTGAGAAACCCTCAAGGTTTTATGAATATGATGAAGATGATCAGAATGGTGTTCTGATTCAAGGAGCCCAAGCCTCCTCTGTAAGTCAGATTCAAACTAATCCGATAAATCAGGAAGAAGAGATGAGTTTCAATGAGCCTGATAAAGAATCAAAAGTGCAAGAAATTCCTAAAGTTCTCAGGTATGTAAGACTGAACCACTCTAAAGATTATATCTTAGGTGATAAAAGCAAAGGAGTACAAACAAGAAGGAGAATTGCTCAAGATTCAGAAGAGTATTGCTTGATTTCAAAGCTTGAACCTAAGATAGTGAATGAAGCTTGCAGTGATGAAAACTGGACTAAAGCAATGGAGGAAGAACTAATGCAAATTGAGAAAAATCACACTTCAGATCTTGTTCCCAGACCTAGAAACAAGAATGTGATTGGAACCAAATGGGTCTTCTGGAACAAACTGAATGAAGTTGGTGAAATAATCAGAAATAAAGTTAGATTGTTCTGCAAGGGCTATTCTCAAATAGAAGGAGTTGATTTTGAAGAAACTTTTGCTCTGGTGGCAAGAATTGAAGCAATCAGATTATTTCTTGCTTTTGCTGCTTTCAAGGATTTCAAAGTATATCAGATGGATGTCAAGTCTACCTTCCTGAATGGTGACTTGGAAGAAGAAGTGTACATTGAGCAACTAGATGGATTTCAATTGTCTGATCATGGTGATATGGTCTACAAGTTGAAGAAGGCACTGTATGGACTGAAGCAAGCCCCAAGAGCCTAGTATGAAAGATTGGATAAGCATCTTTTGAAGATTGGTTTCAACAAAGGTACTGCTGACAGTAATTTATATTTCAAAATTGACCATGAAAACATCTTGATTATTGAAGTGGTTGTTGATGATATCATTTTTGGAGGAAGAGATAGTATGTGTAAAACTTTTGCAAATTAAATGAAAAGTGAGTTTGAGATGTCCATGCTTGGGGAAATGAATTTCTTCTTGGGTCTGCAAATCACTCAAACAAAGAAAGAAATCTTCATTTCTCAAACCAAATATGTGAAAGAATTGCTGAAGAAATTTGGGATGGAAGACTCAAAACCAATGAATACTCCCATGGCAACCGGATGTAAATTGAGCAAAGATGATGACTCTCCTAAGGCTGATTAGACAAAGTATAGGTCAATGATTGGAGGACTGTTGTATCTCACTCAAACTTGACCAGTCATTATGTAGGCTGTTGATCTTGTTACTAGATTCCAGGTTGATCCTAGAGAATCTCATGTCATGGCAATCAAGAGGATTTTTAGATATCTAAAAGGGACAGTTGAGTATGGTCTGTGGTATCTTAGAGATCATGATTTCTCTCTTCATGCATATGAAGATGCGGATTGAGCAGGAGATGTGAATGACCGGAAGAGTACCAGTGGTGGAGCTTTCTTTTTGGGAAAGAGATTGGTTTCTTGGCTAAGAAAGAAACAAGAGGCAATATCTCTATCTACAACTGAAGCAGAATATATTGCAGCAACATGTAGTTGCACTCAAGTTTTGTGGATGAAGCAGATGCTAAGAGATATCAAAGTGGAGTATGAGGAACCTATCACAATCTTCTGTGATAATTCAAGTACAGTAAATATTTCTAAGAATCTGGTGTTGCATTCAAAGACTAAACACATATCCATCAAGTTTCACTTTTTGAGAGAGCAAGTGAACAAGAATGAAGTCAGATTGGAGTTTGTGCCTTCCAAGGATCAAATTGTAGACATATTTACTAAACCTCTACCTAAGGACTCTTTTGAGTATCTCAGGTACAAGTTAGGGGTTATTGCCCCTTCGGTGATAAACTAAGGTGCACTGATGTGCATCAGTTTGGTGGATTTCACAATCACATCTTGTGGTCCAGATTGATGATGGGGAGCTGCTACTCAGGGGGAGCAGCAGGTATGATTCTTAAGTGGTGGAATTACAAGTATGTGCCCTTTGCCATTGATGTCAAAGGGGGAGAGAAGACATGTGAAAAACAAGTGGTTGTTGATCAAAGGACGAGTAGTAAAGGGAGAGAAGACATGTGAATGGTTGTTACTGATAGGGGGAGTTGTGATAGTGAGGAGAAGTTCTTGTCTTGATGGTTAAAACAGTTTTTCATATCATATGTTGCCATCAATGACAAAGGGGGAGATTGTTACAAGTATGGGCCTAACCAGTGTTGTCATTAATGTCAACATACTTCTGTTGCATTAATGATAAGGATTGGATGAGCTATGTGCTGAGGATATTGAGAAAATTAGTCTCAATCAGGAATAGTGAAGAATAGTGATGATAGTAAGGTAAAAGTCCAAGATAGGATGAGGATTAGAGGTTACGATTTAAAGGGATTGTAGATATATGTCTTAAGGTGATCTAGTAGAGATTTTAGAGGTCCGCATGAAGATATGAAGAAGTTGTGGCTGCTCAAGTAAAACTAGTTCTGGCAGGTGTTCAGAGGTGACAAAGTGATATAGATAGGTCCAGTGAGATCTGGAAATGAAAGATCCTATTCTACGAATTTGGTGGAGTGTTTAGGAAGTCTTTGAGAACTGTCAACTCTATTGGTTTGTGGTCTAGAGATCCAAAACCATCTATTCCTTTGTGACAGTGATGACAAACTGTGTTATTGAGGTTTTGGATGAAGGAGAGAAGGATTTCTATAAGCAGATGAAGTGCAGATGTTCTTGGTGATTCAAGAAAGCTTGTGGATATCTTTGGATTGTGTCTAGTTTGTGTTGCTGGTCCGCATTGAAGTTAGAGATCACAATTGAAGAATAACTTTTGGTTGATGGTGTTCTTCCTGAGACTAGCCGACCGAATGAGTTACACATCCTGCGGATGTTCTTGTTGATGTTTGCCAACTTAGATGATCATTCCTAAGTTGATGTCTTGTATAAATAAGGGATTGCAAAGTCATTTCAAAGGTGTCCTTGTGGAGATGAGTGTGTGGTAGCGAGGAGGAGAGTGAAAGGCAGAGAAAAAATATTGGGCTTAAATGGAACTGATTCAAGCATGGTGAAGACGCTATTTTCTAGTTCAATTTGGTGATACTTATGTCTTTGTAGACAGTGTGTCTCTTGTAGGCAGTGAGCCTCTTGTGAGCAGTGTGCTTGGGCAGTGAACCCTAATTGGCATGTGCCATTTTGTTCTTTCTATTCTTCTAACAGAGAATACAATCTTGGGTTAATCACCCCATGGTTTTTTCCTTAACCGGGTTTTCCACGTCAGAATCTTGGTGTCTCATGTGTTGATGTGTTTTTGCTCTTGATTTGTTGCATTGTGTTTCCATGATTGATTTACTATTGTGCTACTAAATAATAATGTAGAGTTAAGTGTTTAAATTGGAAGAAAGTTTTGTACAACTGATTCACCCCCCCTCTCAGTTGTCTACTCTAAATCTAACACATGCTTATTGGATCAATCCAGTGAGTGTTGGATATGGTACAAGTGAATGGGACACACCAAACTTGACAATATGGTAAAGATCAGCTCTATTCATGTGATAAGAGATATGCCTAAGATAACCAAGCCTACAAGCATAGTATGTAAATAATGTCAAATCAGAAAGAAGAAAAAGACAAGTTTTAAAAGCAAGGAGTACTCTTCTTCAATGCCATTAGATCTGATCCATACTGACCTTTGTGGTCCTACCAGAGTAAAGAGTCAACAAGGTGAAAGGTATTTGATGTTACTTATTGATGATTATTCTAGAATGACTTGGGTTACTTTCTTAAGAGAAAAATTAGATGCCCTTGATAAATTTAAGGTTTTAAAAGATATAATTGAGAAGGAAATGAATGCTAATATCAAATGTTTAAGGTCTAATAGAGAAGGTAAGATTACATCAAATGAATTTAAAAATTTTTGTGAAGATCATGGTATTAGGAGACATCTATCAGCTCCTAGGACCCCTCAACAAAATGGGGTAGTTGAAAGGAAGAATAGGACAGTACAAGAGATGTCTAGGGCAATGTTGAAAGATGCAGATCTACCTGATATGTACTAGAAGGGAGAAGTTCACATTGTTGTCTATGTAATCAACAAAGTGCAATTGAGGGTCAATAGCACTAAAACCCCTTATGAGCTATGGTATGGAAGACCTCCTACTATCATATACTTCAGGATCATTGGCAACAAATGTTATATCAAAAGAGATGAAGAATACCTAGGAAAGTTTGATTCAAGAAGTGATGAAGGGATCTTTATTGGTTACTCAACTAGAAGAAAGGCCTATAGATGCTACAAAAAAAGATTAGGAAACATGATTGAAAGAACAAATTTCAAAGTAGATGATGACTTGTATCAGGTCTCAAAAGATTTAGAGGACTTCAGATCTGATATCTTTCCATGCATTGAAGATGAAGAAGAAGAAGAGAAAGAAGAAAAGGAACAAGAACTAGAGCAAATGTCTAAGACTCTTGAGAAAAGTATGTTCAGAACAACCACTTAGCAGATCAAATCATTAGAGATAAGAATGAATATGTGCAGACAAGGAGAAGGTTTACTAAGACACATGAGCAAGTAAACTTGTGTTTATATCAAAAGAAGAACCCAAAACCTTTATTGATACTAGAAAATATGATGGATAGATAAAAGAAATGGAAGAAGAATTGGATCAGATTAAGAAGAATTAGACATGGGAATTGGTTCCTAGACAAGCCAATAAGAATTTTGTAGAAACAAAGTGGGTGTAAGGAACAAAGCAAGGTTAGTATTTAAGGGCTATTCTCAAGTAGCTAGGATGGAGGCAATCAGAATGTTTCTTTCCCTTACTGCTCATAAGAACTTCAAGGTATATCTAACAAATGTTAAGTCAACATTCTTCAATAGTGATCTAGAGGAAGAGGTTTATATTGAGAAACCAAATGGTTTCCACATATCAAAAGATCTGGACATGATGTGTAGACTCAAGAAGGCTTTGTATGGTCTCAAGTAAGCACCTAGGGCTTGGTATGATAGGTAGGACAAGTACTTACTTTAGCAGAGTTTCAAGAAAGGTACTATAGATTGCAATCTTTACATCAAGGAAGAAGGCTATATGATATTGATAGTTGTAGTATATTGTGATGACATCATATTTAGTGGAGATGATGATATGTGTAAGAGGTTTGTAGAGGAGAATCAAAAAGAGTTTGAGATGTCTATGATTGGTGAGATGTCTTTCTTCCTTGGACTTCAAAATACTCATCTAGAAGATGGTATCTTTATTTCGCAAGCTAAGTATGTCAAAGAGTTGTTTAAGAAATTTGGCATGGAGGATTCAAAACCAGTGAGTACTCCCATGGTCACTGGATTTCACTTGAACAAGGATGATTAGTCTTTGGAGGTGGATCAAACCTCCTATAGATATATGATTGCAGGATTGTTGTACCTAACTATTTCTAGACCTGATATTATGCATGAAGTATGTGTGTCTGCTAGATATTCAAGCTAATCCCAAAGAAAAACATGAGAAGGCTATGAAAAAGATATTTAGATACTTAAAAGGAACTTTAGATTATGGCTTATGGTATCCAAGAGGCAATGACTTTGATTTGAGTGCCTACATTGATGCTAATTGGGTTGTTGTGTTGATGATAAAAGAAGTACAAGTGGTGGTGATTTCTTCTTAGGAAGTAGACTAGTTTCTTGGAAGAGCAAGAACCAATATTTAGTGTTCTTATCAATTACAAAGGTAGAGTATATTGTAGGAACATCATGTTGTACACAAGTGTTGTGGATGAAGTGAACCCTAAAGGATATCAAGGTATTGTATGATGAGCCTATTCCTATTTTGTGTGACAATACAAGTGCTATCAATATTTCCAAGAATCTAATGATGCATTCTAGAACCAAACATATAGCAATCAAGTATTACTTTTTGAGAGAGAAGGTTGTAGAAAAGGAAGTATAGTTGGAACATGTTCCAACAAAGGATCAGATTGCAGATATTTTCACAAAGGCTCTTGCAAAGGAAACTTTTTAGGATCTCCAACAAAAGTTAGGGGTAATTTTACCCATTCTTGCTAAGATACATAGTGGTGCATTTGTCTAGGGGGAGTGGTTCATGTTATATCTTATTCCTAAACTATGGTGGCTACCTCTCAAGGGGAGAAGGTAGTGGCTTTTGATGATATGGGGAGTCTATTTGTTGCAAGAAGTTATGCCCTAAGAGAGAATAAGTTGCCCTTTATCATTGATGTCAAAGCGAGAGAATGTACAGGTATGTGTTGCCAACAATGCCAAAGGGGGTGATTGTTACGCATATGGTTCCTAAGGTTTTCATTGATGTCAACACTATCACAAGGTTGTCATTGATGTCAACACTATCATGGATGTGTGATAGTGTTCATGGATGGATGTTATGCTCCTAAAGAAGATACATTGAGATGGGAATTAGAAGTTCATGCTTGAATGTTATGTCCTATGCAATATAGAAGATATAGTTCATGGTTGGATGTTATATCCTATTCAGCAAAGAAGATATAGTTGGATGTCATACCTTGATCAATACAGAGTTGAGTATGAAGTCATATTAAGATGGGAATTAGAAGCATCAAGAAAATACATTAATATGAAAATTAGAAGCAAGATATGTTGCTCATGTTGAGAAGATGTTATTGGTGGCCTGAAGCATAATGATCTCTCCTACTATTCCTAAGAATGCATGTGTTGATACAAAGAAGGTTTGGCCTTTGAAAGTTGGTGAAAGCTTCTGCTACAGGATGACTACCCTTTAAAACTGTCTGTAAGATTGGTCCACATTTTCATTTTATTGATGTTGTACCTCTGCGAATTGGAAGATAGCTTCCTATTGTGTCAAAGCATGTATGTTCCAAGTCTCATGATGTTTAGATTATCGGTAGAGTGCCTTGTAGTTGACAATTTGAGGACAATGTTGTTTCTGTGAAGGTGTTCTTAGTAGGGTAATGGAATGCTTTGCATTCCTCTGGATTTCCAGTTATGGCTATGTAGTTATGGAACTGTGTTCAGGGTGCTATGAAGGTGAGAATTACAAATTTTTAGATCATTTGTCCTTTCACTATGAAATTCATTCATGATAGAGTACCAGCATGTGTTCTAACAGAGTAAGGTGGTGTTGAAGGCCTATTGGAATGCTCCACATTCCTATGGATGTGAATGTTTCACTTTGTGGTTTTGTGGATATGTTTATCGATGTACATTACATGCTTTCTCATAGTTTCAAGTTTCTTGGTGATTTGCATGCTCAATTTTTCAATGACACAATTTGTAGTGTGTTTTGAATGACTACTTGTTCTCAGAGTTCATGGTTGAAGATGTGTGGCACAAAATCCTTGATGTACAAAGGTAAAGGAATGTTTGGACATGTTGTATAAGTCATGTAGACTCATCTAGGAGAGTTTCATGAAGATCTTTTTATTTCCAGTACCGCACAAGGTTTTGAAGTTGTTGCCACTATTATGTTTCATATGTCTTTGCCTAAGGCTGTCCTATTTTCAAATGAGTAGAGTGTGTTGATGTAATTCCTTGATGTTTGATGCTGAGAAGGATATTTTGGATGAGGTTACGCTAGTGTTGATGTCTTCAAAGCATGGATCATTTATTGGTGTAGCGTGTAGTCTTGTTTAGGACTTGTCCTCTACACATTTCATTCTATGTGTAGTCTGGCCAACTTGTAAATGTATCTTTTTATGTTGTCTCTGACCAACAAGCAATGTAATCAATGTAATATCATGTATAAATTCTAAATCAATTTTAGTTAGGTGAAGTGTGATTGCAATGTGATTGAAAAGGTTCGCAAGCAAAAAGGAGCAGAATGAATGCATTATGATGTGCAACTAAAGGAGAAAGAGTAGATGTGTCATAAAGTGTACCAATTCATCTTGTTCAAAGAAATTTTTGTGATAGGAAGGAAGTGAAGAGTGTGCCTACATGATTTAATTATCAGAAGAAAAATTACAATCATCAAGGGTATGAACTTCAATGTCAGTTTTTAGGCAATAAAAGTAATGTCGTACTATAATTGTTACTAAATTTTTGTTCACACTAAATTTAGTTAGACCTAAGTGTAGTTGTTTTAGTAGGAATAAAAGAAAACTTTAAAGTTATTACATTCAATGAACAGTTGATGTCTTGACAAAGAAGAAATGAAGAGCAGTTGTCATGATAACCCATTAGTCTGTAATGAAACAACTTGCACAATATCTGAATATAATAGTAAATATGCTGCAAATACTTGATAATAATATGCCACTTCGAGGGGGTAACCTCCTAATCCACTTCGATGGGGATACCTCCAATAGTCTCCAATGAGAACACAACACACAATATGATATGAAATGAGACTCACTACCTCCTATATATACCTATTTATGCCTAGGATATCACCCAGCCGACTTAGATAGACCTATAGAAGCCTTAGGCTGACCTAAAAAACTAAATAACAATATAATAATGATAATATGACTTAATTAGGAGTTAAGATAGCCACAAGCTGACTATTCATAACCATATACACTATAGAAGTAAGGGCATAACATGCCCCCCACCTTTACAAAAGCGTTGTCCTCAACGCTGATCAATTGTGGTAGTTTCTTCATATAATCTTCATCATCCCATGTGGCAACTTCAACTAGAAGATATTTCCTTGATGTCCTCAACTTATTCATGTGTGTTTGGAAAATTAACTTCAACTCCAAGATGTGTCTTCCCTTTGCATCTAGCTCTTGATGGTGATGAATGTGTTTTTCCTTTACTTGAACCTTTTGATCTGCCATAGAGGAAAAGGTGAGGAATAGTACATGGTACCCTTGCGTTGGTTGAATATCTTGACTAGGAAGTTCTTCTTCTTCTTTCACTTCTTCCTCTTCATTGTCTTTTTCTTCTTCTTCTTCATCTTCTTCTTCTTCTTCTTCTTCCACTTCTTCTTTTTGTTCTTCTTCTTCTTCTTCTTCTTCTTCTTCTTTGTTCACTTCTTCTTCTTCTTCTTCTTCTCCTAGTTCTTCTTCTTTTTCTTCTTCTTCTGCTTCTTCTTCTAGTTCTTCTTCTTTTTCTTCTTCTTCTGGTTCTTCTTCTTCTTTGTCTGCTTCTTCTTCTTCTTCTTCTTCTTCTTCTGGTTCTTCTTCTTTTTCTTCTTCTTCTACTTCTTCTTCTTCTGGTTCTTCTTCTTCTTCTGGTTCTTCTTCTTCTTTGTCTGCTTCTTCTTCTTCTTCTTCTTCTTCTTCTTCTGGTTCTTCTTCTTTTTCTTCTTCTTTGTCTGTTGATGCTTCTTCTTCTTCTTCTCCTTCTATTTCTTCTTCTTCTTCTTCTTCTTCTTATGGTTCTTCTTCTTTATCTGCTTCTTCTTCTTCTTCTTCTTTTTCTTCTGTTTCTTCTGGTTCTTCTTCTTCTTCTAGTTCTTCTTCTTCTTCTGGTTCTTGGTTGCTTGAGACCTCCTTTCTTGTTTCATTCATTAAGGTGATTAACATGCTTTGTATGTCTGACATATCTCCTCTTAGGCCACACATCACCAACTTGAACTTACTTATTTCCTCATCCTTATCAGAGGATTTCCCCAGTGTGACAGCATTCTTTTTGCCTCTTGTTGCAGGCTCCGTCATGATGGAAACCAATATTTTGAAATAAATCACACAAATGAAATGCAAATTCTCTAAAATTTTTATTGTAACTTACTAAGGCCAAGATACCACTTACCCAGAAAAAAATCCAAGAAATTAGCAAATTTACTGCCTTGAGAGCGAATTTGTTGGAAACCCTAATTTTGCAATAACTCACTTATTTTTGCTCCAATTCTTCTGAAATATGGACTATATCTTCTTTAATATTGTCTTCAAAAACCCTTTAAAAATCTTTAAAAAACTTGCTAAAATCTGAAAGTTATGCTCTTCCCAAAATTGCCTCCAATGATGAGAAAAAATTTTGCCTCTACGGTGCCAAGATCATGCTCTGATACCACTTGTAATGAAACAACTTGCACAATATCTGAATATAATAGTAAATATGCTGCAAATACTTGATAATAATATGCCACTTCGAGGGGGCAACCTCCTAATCCACTTCAAGGGGGATACCTCCAATAGTCTCCAATGAGAACACAACACACAATATGATATGAAATGAGACTCACTACCTCCTATATATACCTATTTATGCCTAGGATATCACCCAGCCGACTTAGATAGACCTATAGAAGCCTTAGGCTGACCTAAAAAACTAAATAACAATATAATAATGATAATATGACTTAATTAGGAGTTAAGATAGCCACAAGCCAACTATTCATAACCATATACACTATAGAAGTAAGGGCATAACATAGTCCAATCAGGACTGATAAATCATCATGACAAGTGAAAAAGAATGTCAAGAAATCAAACATTCAAGAAATACAGTTGATCTAAATAGTTCTATCTTTCAAAAGTTATAAGACAAATTGATTATTCAGTTCATCATATTTGTAAGAAAGATAGAAAGATATTTATTTGAACTGTTATTTCATGTCATACTTAAAACATACATCCAACATCTATTACTCTATCCTATGCATTGATTGAAAAGGAAATATACATACATCAAGTGCATAAGATAAATTAACTGATCATGTTTAGAGGAGGTGTTTAGATGTGTCTCACACAAGCTATGGGAGTAACTAGACAGAGAAATGAAGACATATGCAAGCTATACATCTAATGATAAAGGAAATGATGAATACATGATAAAATTAAATATCCATCATTGCCTGAGCAAGGAGGTTGTTGAGCTAGTTTACAGTTGATCTTCAGTCCTCATCTTTAGCTCTAGTTGCATCAGTTGAACCTACAAAAAATTGGGAAAAAATCTATATAGGAAAAGTAATGTTGCTGATTTGAAGACATTAAAACATGTGGAGAAAATGTGGCTCCAACAAGGGTTGAGCTCAACATGTTCCCTTTTCTATTTTCATTTTTGAAAAGGATATCATAATAAAGACAGGATGCATCATTCAAAGTTATATCATGCATCATTAAATCAACTTGGAAAAAAGTGTGTCATCAAAATCATGAAAAGGAGTAGTTGTTCCTATAAACTATATTCACATTGATTGCAGTTGATTAAAACAAATCAGATAAGTTCAAAGTGCCTGAGTCAAACTTGATAGAGTATGAAAAAAGAAAGTGTAGCTACAGTGCAAAGACATGCTAAAGGTTTAGATTGTATCAAGTACAAGTGTATAACTATCCATGAAAAATGATAAAAGAACACCATAGGTGGT
Source organism: Cunninghamia lanceolata (assembly GCA_027924645.1). Lineage (NCBI taxonomy): Eukaryota > Viridiplantae > Streptophyta > Pinopsida > Cupressales > Cupressaceae > Cunninghamia > Cunninghamia lanceolata. The sequence continues at coordinate 5,682,732 of BSBN01001006.1, forward strand.
AGACAAAGAGGATCAAATGACAAGCTATAGTACCATGATCAAGATAAGAAATAAATACACATTACAAGTAATACTTCTAACTGATACAAGTTAAGTATTCATTCTTCATGCATTGTGGTCTGACAGATACAGTCAAGGAGAAAAGAATAAGGATTAAAATCAAGTTTAGATATTCATGTTATCTCTTAACTGATACAAATAAAATATTCATAATGACAAGCACATACCATGACGAAGAAAAAGGAGAAGATGCAAGATATATATAGATATAGCTAGAGGAGGTTTCTTATGCATAGAAAGTGATATAAAAGATCCACATTATAATAATATCTGACAGTTAACTAGATTCATGCCATAGAAGAGTAAGTGTCCATCTAGGTTTCATGTTCAAGAAAACAACCACAGAACCTTTTTGAATGAAGGAAAGAATGCATAACATGCTTTAGAATGGTTCTTAATGCTTAATAGAAAATGATAGTTATTACTGTTCAGAAATATCAAGATGGTCATTTGAAGGAGCTACAGAACCAGAAAGATGAGCTATCAGATAAGTAAAGAAGTGTCACTGTGCCTGAGGGTTGAAACCCTTATTTCATTGTTTTTGAAGTACCAATGCCTTATTGTATATGTAGAAGTGACAAAAAATACACAGAAGAGAAATATATATCACAACCATGACAGTGCAGGTTTTGCAAATATAGAAGAAGGTGATATAGTATTTTTTTGCCAAGGCCATGACTGTAAAATAGTTTTTGTGCCTGAAATACAAAAACCCTTGTTTCAGAATTGAAACCCTTATCTCATTTTTAGTCACACAATTTAAAGGAGATCAGAAAAATGTATTTCTGTCATGGCCATAACAAGGGTATCATTCTTGTTTCATTTCTAAGATACCCAGGTTAGCATTTCAAACCCTAACACTTTCTTGTGTATATAGAAAGAAGAAGAGAATACATTACAGTTACGTTAAGGCCGTGCCAAAGAGATGGAATGTAATTGCAAGAAAATGAAACCCTTTTCAAGATTTTGAAGACCCTCTTTCTTTTGCAGTTACGATAAAACAAAAATGGTATGAAGTATCTATGGGTATGGTCATGGAGTAGAGAAGAAGTTCCTATGTAAATTTTAAATGAAACCCTCATTTTGAAGTTAAAAAGCTTTGAAGTTTTCACATCAAATGACAAAGAACAGTTGCAAAACCACCTACACTGTCAGGACCATGATAGAAAGAGTATAGATCTATCAAATGCGGAGATACCCAGTTGTAAAAAATTGAAACCCTCATCATATTTTACACCTACATAAATGATCAAAATATCTACAGTAGAAATGAAGAAGGCTTACCTTTTAAGATGAAGAGTCGCAGAGCAAACATGGTCATGATCTCTTTTGAGGTTTCTCATCATTTTTGTCACAGTTTCAAGATGAACACATAGAAGAACCAAAGAATAGTGTCAAAGAATGTTGAAGAGAAGAAGAATAGTATGGCCGTGGCCATTTAAAAAGGAAATGCTACAAAAATGGTGCAAAAAACTAGTTAAAACTCAAAATACATACTCACCAGCTTCTGTCAAGCCTTCTTGCTCGAAGCTTCTAATATTTTTGATGTTTTTTGACTTTGCAAATAATGATCATTGCATTATCCAAAAATGCCAACAGGGTCAAGACTTCAAAGAAGATATGTTCCCTAGTAATCATGGTAAGGAGAGGCTAACAAGGCCCTTTTTCATATTAAACTCAAAAGTCAAGGGTTTCGATATCATGAAAAGGTAAGTGTTATGCCTTGTGCATTTTCAAACAAGCCTTTTACCTTGGAGTCGACTACTATATAGTTGAAAGATGTTTAAACTTCTTAGGATCAAAAATTCCTCATATTGATATATGTATCATGCAAAGTGACCAAATATGGTCAAAGGAGAGCTTATTATGCCTTGTGATCTTAGTCAAAGACAAGAAGATATATGAATACAAATGATGCAAGGTGGCAAAGGTTTGTTTAGGGTTTGATTAATTTTTGCATGGAGTAATAAGGTAGAGATGGTTATTATTTTCTCCTTAGTGCATGTGGAGTGATAAGGAGTATTTTCTATGCCTAAGTGTCTTGTAAAACATTTTTACATTGTAAATGGAGTGATAAGGATACAATTTTGCCTTAAATGCATATGGCATGCAATTTAGGAGATTTTTTCTCACAAGGAGATATAAGGGATTTTTATTTTCTTCTAAGTCCTATTTTTGCTCAAATCATGCAAATTAGGCAAATGTAATTAGAGAGATAAGGAGATTTATTTTTTCTTTTCATCATGCATGATTTTACAATAAATCAACGTAAATAAATAGTAAAGTACTATTCTTCAAATTACTTTATTATTTTTCACAAATTGTAAAATAAAAAATAGTACAAGTTGTAACTAACAATATAGTAATTATCCTAATTACTTTATTATTCACTCACATCAATTTTGCAAAAGCAAAATCATGCAAATTGATGAGTTGAGTTAACTGAGGCCATTTAGGGGCTTTTTCATATGATTTGAGGAGCAATTGGAGGGATCTTGGTCAACTTATTGGTTAAACACATGGAGAGGACCAACTTGGAGCTAGTTTTGCTCAATTTGTGGTAGTTTGAGCCCTTATTTTTAGGGATTTCTTGGTTTGCTCATGGATCAATTTGGAGGACTTATTTTTAGAGGCAGTTAGCTGCAGTTTCATTTGCATGCCTCTTGGAGAGAGAAAACTATATATTGTAAAGCAAAACTTGTTTTTTGCTAGTTCTTGCATTCTTTTCTCTTTTACACATTAAACGACAAGAGGTTTGGTAACTCATTTTTTGAGTTCTTTCCTTTTTGATCTTTTATGCTTTGAGAGAGTAGGAGGTTTTGTAACTCAATGATTACAGATTTTATAGAGATTATATCATATTACAGGTTCAATTTCTTTGTTCTTCATGCAATATTTTCCTTTATTTTTCATTGAAATCAAGTGTTTGCCTTTCCATTGATGCTACTTGTATGGATGATTTGATGAAATTTTAAATGTGTTTTATTTAAAATTATTCTCATTCTTATTTGTAAGTGTTAAGCATATTAATACCACAGGTCTTAGGTTATGTTACTGAAATCCTTTCTTTCATGTTGTGAAGAACCTTTTCCTTCATAAACAATAGTTTTTCCATCCTTCCTTTGAAACATTTTTGTGATATTTATGCCAAGATTGGATTGTGTGAGTCAAATTTCTGAAATCTATTGTGAGCCAAATTTGCATTTTTTCCATCCTTATCAGGTGCACCACCAAATTTTATAGTTTTATTTCCTTATAGTTTCCTTCTTCCATTTTTCCAAAACAAAAAATCATAGATTCAAATAGAATATTTTAAGGGAAGCAGCCCAAAATTGGAGGTTCAAACTCACTATAGGTCACCCACAGCCTGAGTTTGTCCCCATGTTTCGAAGGATTGCAGAGTGTCACTGTTTGCATCAAAATATAGATTTTTGCAAAAAAGATTTGAAACTATTATAAAACTTAAAATCTATAATCAAAGCAGCATAAAAGATTAATGATAAACTATTGAAACCAAACAAATATTGATGTTACTGAAATATTAAAATGTGGTTGCTCGCAGAATTGCATAACTCCAATGGAAAAATTGTCAGGGGACGATAATTGAAAATAAAATAGGTTTTATAATGTTTGGATAAAAGTTGGTTTGGATGGTTAAATGGTAAAGTAGTTGAACGATAAAAGGTGGTTAGGGTAAAGGTAGGTATTTTACGGGTTTGATTTTCATGAATAGGTTTTAGGGTAAGGTTTAGGTTAATAATAAATTAAAGTAGTTAAATTTAATTTATTATTAACAAGAGGTTTATAAGTAAATAATAAATTAATTTTAATTTATTATTTACGCGATATGGTAAAAGTGAAAGATTATAAATAATAAATTAATTTTAATTTATTATTTATGGAATATGGTAGAAAGTGAAAAATTATAAATAATAAATTAATTTTAATTTATTATTTTTGGGATAGGGTAGAAAGTGAAAAGATTTAATTAATTAAAATTAATTAAACCTTAGGATTAAGGGCGGATTAGGGATTAAGGGAAATTTAATTAATTAATTGAAATTAATTAAATTTAATGGTAAGGGAGGACTTAGGAAATTGATCATAGGTCAATTTTTTATGTCTACATTTTGCCCCTCTTTGAGATGATGTTGCGAAGTGATGTCATTTCAAAGAAGATTAAAACATAGGTTTTTGGATTCAAATTTTGGGAAGGCTGGGGATCACATGGGGCTCATAAAAATGAAGCATTGGTAGATAATTCCCCCTCAAGAGGATATACAGGGATGAAGGAGATGGATAGGCTCTTGAAAAAGGAAACAAAGGGAAGGAATTAGAGTTATGCTGATTAAACTTTGAGCAACTTGATGGTTGATATAGCACCTAACATTATGCACCAAGGTATAAGGACCAAGGTGACGATGTGTCTTGTGCACCAGCATAATACAACCTTGTCTAATGTATGAGGAAGTAAACTTAGAGAATTAAAGTCCTAATGCATAAAAGGTATGATATGACCTTAGATGCAAAGGATAATGCAAAAAGCTATTCCAACATACACACAATATGAATATTAGCTGGAGTGATATGAATGAGATTTAAATGCAAAATGAAATGATGACACACTAGAAAACAAGCAAGCATGCACAAATAATTCAAAAACAAACAAGGTATTGCCCCCGTTGAGCTGAAAATTGATGATCAATTGGATTGATTGATGTTAACAATGATGATTATTGATTGATAGCATTGTTGATGTGGGAATGATTTATCCCAAGAACAACGTGAGGATTGATGATTGAGTGATAACGTTGTTGATGTGGGAATGATTTACCATGAGAACAATGCAAGGATTGTGTTGTTAATATGGGAACGATGTATCCCATTGATGATGATGATTGATCAATCAGGTTCACAACCAGGCTAGAAACCAAGACCATGGATGTGTTGATCATGATGTTAGTCATAACAAACATAGAATAAAAGTTATACATCAACCTTTACTCATCTTGAAAGATATGATGAATTCAAAGAATTTATGATCCCAAGTCTCCGTGGATTAGTTCTTAATCTACTCACGTTACTTAATGGTTGATGTGTGTTGCTATTTCCATTTTGGGGCTTTATGTGAATTGATCACCATCTTCAGTATCCTATAAAGATGCTATACAGAAAAGTCATTTTACACAGTATATTTTTTCAAATGATGTGTCTATACTCAAATCTTTGCATGGTTTTTTATCAATTGTACATGCTTTAACTTCAAATATGCTATAAATTTCCATTTATCTATGAGATCTCTACATATTTCATGTATATTTGCTTCTGATTGTCAATTATTTGCAATTGTGATGGTGAATTGTTCTGAAATTAAAAGAAATGTAAAATAATACTTCAAATTATAATGAATCTTTAGCTATTGAGCCACATACACACTTGACACTATCATTAGGAGAAGAAATCAAACCATATGTTCACCAGGATGTTCCATAGCTAGATACAGTTGATGCTAACTTCAAAGGATGGTGAATGAATACAATACATGCAAACTAATGAGCACTCCAAGGGACGCAGCAAATCAAAGCATATATCAAGAATTCAAACACAAATTACTTAGAATTTATGATGATTTGTAATCAAAATAGTCTTCTCTTTCATTAAGTATGCAAAAACATGTACATATACAACAACTTTGAAATAAGCCCTAATGTTTCAACGAACAAATTTCAATTAAGCTTTGAATGTTCAAAATAAGGCATCCCTGTACCTTTTATAGAACAAGGAGAGGGAGCGGTTACAAATGATCTATGATCATGATTTATCTATTAAGATCTATGGTGTACATTCATCTTTGACTTTGTCGACAGTATCTAAGTGGCACAGGTTGCCAGCTGGCAACCATCTGAATTACTTACTTTCTCTAAGTATCAGATGCTTATGTCTTCCTTGGCAGTACATCTTCATCTACTTCTCATTCTTCAAGTTCTTCATCATCATCATTAGGAGCATCAGGATCATCACTTCCCATATCTTCATCATCCTGATGAATGTCGCTCTGTATATGGGCCTGCATGATTGTCCTGACATTTTCATATGCTCCCACCACTCGTTCAACTTCTCTGCCATCCTAAATTTTTTCTTTGGCAATGTCATGCTTATGGGCTTGATATTTTTCTCGAAGAGTCTCCAATTTGCTCCTCCTATTGCTTGATGTTTCATTATTGTTCTCCACCCTGACCTTGATCCTCATGATCTTGTCCATGGCTTCTTCTGTCAGGTGGTTAAGAGGGTCATCAACTATCAGCTAAAAGTTATTATGTAGAGCCTTTACTGCAAAATATGCGTCTTGATTTTCAATTTTACCTTCTAATTTCCCCTCTAAGGCCTCCAGGATCTCTGCTTCAAATGTCAACATGTCATGTAACTTCATGCTGATGTCTCTTAGTTTGCTGTTGCATCTTTTTAACACATCACATTCAAATATGATATCCTTATACTAGATATCTATTATCATGGTTGTATTATTATCCAACACCTGTTTGTTTATTAGGACCTAAGGATTAATCCTCTTTATTTCACCCAAAGTGCTCAAGGTTTTCTCTAGCTGGAATGACCTCCTTCTAGCTTCCATTTGCAATTTATCAACCTTCCTTCTAGAGATACTTAAAGAATTCCACCTCTGCAAAGAGGCTTTCACTACTTCCTCAACTCCACTGAGTGTGGACAACATCCACTTTCTCATTATTACTGATTCATGCTTCATAAGGTCCAACTTATTGACCTCTTCCTGAGAAATTACAGTCAATGGGACTGCTTCTGCATTTGAAGTTTCATTAGGGTTAATTAACCCTTTTATGTATGTATGCAGCTGAGCATTGTGCTCCTTATGCTGCTTATTTTTCTCTTTTTCCTTCTTTACCCTTTGGGTCAAAGAATCAATTATATCTTTTCCCTCTTGGCCTTCCTGATCCTCATTGCCAAATTCCAAATCAATTGTGTTAATCTAGAATTCTTCTAGAGTGATCCTACCTTTCTCCTTTTCAACCGTGGAGAGTGCTATCTGAGTGGTCCTTCTACCTGTAGCAGGATCTCTTCTTATGGCTGAGGTTAACCTGGCCTTCCTCTTTGGCTTCATGAGGGTTTCTGAAAATAGTGTTGACACTTCAAACTCTTGTATCTTCAAACCTGACTTTGTGCCTATTTCTTTCTCGAGCCACTGAGGAACTTGATCTCCAGATCCATATCGTCCATCATCATCATCATCATGATCACCCTAATCTCCTGTATCTGTCTCTATTCTTAATGGAGAGGGTGACTTCCTCATGATGCTCTTCATGAGGGTGATCCTGGGGTACTTCCTCCTGTTGAGGAATCTCTTTTTCCAGAGGAGTATCTTCTTGAGGTGGAGGATTTTTACGATGCATCCACATGATGATCCTGCATTGCCTCCTTCTGTATCTCATCCACTTTGGGAATTTCCTCATCCTGAGGTGTATTTACATCCATGGATGTCATTGTATCTGTCTTAGGTGCATCTACTTGATCTTGCATCATATTATGTTCTGCACCTGTAGTATCTACCTCTTGAGTCTTTAGGTCATCATGACCTGATGTATCTTTCTCACCTGAGGTTTTGTGAGTCTTGGGGGCATCATCAGCTGATGTGTCTTTATCTTCCCCACCCTTTTGCTAGACTTCTACAATTTTGGGCTCATTAAATATATCTTGTTGTTGTTGGCCCATATTTGGAATGCTACTTTCTGTCTCTACCAGCTTTACTTTCTCAATATTTTCTTCTTTATCAGGGGCACCTGCTTGATGCTCAAGACTTGCATCCTTCCTGTATGTTAGATCAATCGCTATAGGGCTGGTTACCTAATCAACCAATTTATCAATCCCCATTTCTTGGGCTACCCTTTCTGGGCTCTTTTCCTTTTCCTATTCCACTTGCTTCACTTCTTTTACCACAGCCACCTGTACTGATGGAGCTCCCTATGGAGTTATGCGGGTGTTAGTAGCAAGGGTTTCCATTTGTTGAGAGGCTACATCCTTTACTACCTCATCATCAGATAAGTCAACTGTCTCCACCAGTGAGACAAGACCACTTTGAACTGGCCTAGAGGTTTCTTTCATTTGTTCTTCAGCTTGTTCAGTCTTGAACTGAACAATGGTGGGAAGTGGTACATTATGTTGCAATTCCTTTTTGAATACTTCACCACCAGCTCCCCTCAATACTATGGGGTCATGCTTTATTTCACCTCTCATGGATGTTCTTGGTTTCTTAGGTGTGGATGCCATCACCTGAGGTTCTTTTATTTTTCTAATGAGGGGCATAGGGTCCTCTTCTTCAGGCTCTTCATCAAGAGGAACATCCTCTTCCATTTGTTTTTGTGAGGCTAGACCTTCCTCATATGTTTCAGTAGCTTCTACAGCTGGCCTCTGGATCCTTTTAGCCTTTTGTTTATCCATAGGAGGTGGTACTGATGAGGCTGATGCCTGTCCTGATGCAGATGCATCTTCAGCTATTATGCTTATTCTTTCAACTATCACCCCTTTAGGTTCACTATTAGTTTTCTTACCTCTGGGGGATATCCTACTTTGTTCCTGAGGCAGCATTCTTTCTCCTTTAGATTTCCTCTTTTTGTTAGTGTAGGTTTTTACTTCCTAGATGGATTATTTATTTTTCCTATATTCCTAGGTTTTTCCTACACTTCTATTAATCTCGCCTAGGTTAATAAAGCATGTCTTATTAGGTGAGTAGTTGTGAGGTGTCACCTTCCTACATGTGAGCATCCATTAGCTATCTTGGGAAGATACTTTGCTATCTTTAGTCCGATAGATGGTTGCTCCTCATTGGTCAGTGTTACCACCTCCTCTCTCTTCCTAGTCTATATAAGCATGCTACCTGGCTTGTATTTTGTATCTTTTGCTTTTGCATCCTCTTAATGCTATTTTGCTTCTAGCATTTACATTACTCTCTTGGAGACTAACTCTGTGTTGCTATTTTGATTTTGTATCATTTGCATTCATAGTTTTAATATCTATTCTTTGCACTAGTTTTCTGGGTTATTAATCTTTTCAGATTCTAACATGGTATCAGAGCTATTCTATGTGCAAGAGTAGATTTTAATTTCTATATTTGAGAGATTCGGGGGGGGGGCTAATAAATCTTATTGCAGGTTTTCAAAAAACCCAGTATGCTCTTCTCTTGCATCTTCGGATGATCTTGAGAATCAGAAAAGTTTGACGGAAACTTTTTTAATCTCTGGGGTTGCACATGTGTTTTATAAAATCTGGGTGATTGCAGCATTTTTGGTTATACTGGCAGCATTTCCGGCTGTTCCAACGCGTCCAGGGGGCTTGAGAAAGTTAGATTTGGCTTTCGTTTCACCGAAATCGAAGATCGTCATACACAGTTGCGGAACCGGGGTTTCAAGCTCAAATCTGACAACCAGCTTGCATATTTGGTCCTTTGAATCAATATTGCAGGTTCCAGCATCTGATTCAGCCTTTGCATGTCATTTTTTGGTTGTTGGGGTCATTTTTTGTAGCTAAAGGCGTTCCATTTACACTAGAGCAACATCTTCTGTGCATTTGCAAGAAAAACACCTTCTGGGTTTTGTTCACAGCACAGAAAAACCATCTGGGTATCTTTCTATTTTTGCATACAGTTTGTATATTTTGCAGAAACGCGCTCAGAAAGATACAGCAGGACCCCTCTCCGTTAGTAGCTGCAGTTCTGAAGACAGTTTTCAAATGCTCCGTTCTTGCTCATATGGACTCCTTTTCCCACGAATTTTTTTTTTATTTTGGCTATTTTTTCATGGTCTATGCACTAGTGCAGTCATTTTTTGATTTTGATGCCAAGATTTTTTAGAAATTGTAGATTCTCAGTTGTGACATTGCACGGTTCTCGTTTTGGGAACTTCGGAGGATCGTAATTCACATACGACCTCGTATCGAGGCGATTCTTTTTTTGAAAGTGCATGATTTTTCGAGTAGATTGCAGTGGTGCTGTTTATTTCTCTAGATATTATGCCAAAGTTGTATTTTCAGCATATGCTCTTCATGAGGGTTTTGTAATGCATTGAAATCAAGACCACTTAGTATTTATTGCTAGTGGTAGTTGTAAATGCACTAATATAAAGTGCCAAATCATATTTTCTTGGGGGGGTTCTTTGATTGAGTGAAAAGGGGGGGTTGTCTTGGTTGGGTTCTCTTTTTTTCGACACTTCTTCTCTGCATTTCTTCATCATGGATCAAACAAATCTACCTATCCTAACTCCATACAATTACTTTGAGTGGAAATCACGCATGACAATTCACTTAAGGAAAGCTGGATTAAATAGGATAACTATGGGACTTGAAACTGAACCTGCTAAAGATGAAGATAAGCCTAAGTGGTTTAACAAATGTGATGAGGCATATGGAACATTGTGTTTGTCTATTTCTCTTGATTTGCTCTTTCACATTGAGTCTTTGAATACACCAAATGAAATCTGGACAAAGCTAGAAACACTATTTGGCACACAAGATTCAATGAGGGGTCATATGTTGGAAAATGAACTAATTAGTTTAAGTCCAGGCAATTTCAACACAATACAGGATTTCTTCACTAAATTGAAATCACTAAGGCTGCAGTTAAAATAATGTGGAATTGAAAAGAAAGATGAACAACTGATTCTTAGTATTCTCTCTAAGCTAAGTTCAGAATATTCTGTGTTTGTTTCTACTTTCTATGCTACTAAGGGTGCACTTGGTACTCAATTCACCATGCCATCTTTAGATGATTTTGCTGTCAATCTCACTCGGGAACAAGACAAGCTAATCCAGATGGGCACTCTTAAGTCCTCTAAGTCACATGCCTTGGCTGCCAACCAAGGCACAAAAGAACAGAAAGGACAAAGTAGTAACAACAATAGTAAGGATAAGAAACAAAAGAATAGCAAGGAGAAGAAGGATCAGATAACGGTTGCTTCAAAAGCAACTAATGAGACCCAATATTCCAAGGGCGACAAGCCTAAGAAAGAGAGGGTCCAATGTGCCTATTGTAAAAGACCCGGTCATGATGAACATAAATGTCTGAAGAAACAAATTGATCACTTGACACACATTCTTGAGAAGAATAATATCAGTGTTCCTGAGTCTGTCAAACAGAGTTCTAATGAGGGGTCTAATAAGGCAAAAGAAAACAACAAGACCACTTGAGTCTCAGTGTTCTTCTCCACTTGTTGATGGCACTTTGTACCGACAGCTTGTTGGGAGTCTCATTTATCTGACTCATACGGGACCTGACATTTCATATGCTGTAGGCATGGTCTCTCGATTCATGCAGGAGCCTCATGAGCTGCACTGGAAAGCAGCCAAGCAGATCCTTCACTACATTCAGGGTTCTCACAGTCTTGGGATTCACTACGCAGTGAGTATTGAGCTTGACTTGGTGGGCTACACAGATTCTGATTGGGCGGGCGATTCTCAGGATCGCAAGTCTACTTCAAGTTACAGCTTCTCACTTGGTTCAGGTCCTGTTTGTTGGTCGAGCAAGAAGCAATCTGCTATTGCTCTATCTTCTACTGAGGCTGAGTATCGGGGGGCTGTGAATGCCTCTACTAAGGCCATTTGGCTTCAGAATCTTCTCACTGAGTTTGGTATCCAGATCAGACGGCCATCAGTCATATTTTGTGACAACCAGAGTGCCATTCAGATCTCACGGAATCCGGTCCATCATCAGTGGACCAAACACATAGAGGTCCACATGCACTACATCCGAGAGCTCATCCATGGCCATGTCATCGACCTTCACTACTGTCTGACTTCCGAGCAGGTTGCTGATATCTTCACCAAACCCTTCACTGAGAGCAAGTTCCTTCATTTGCGAGCTTTGCTGGGGGTGCGGGATGCTTCATCTTCTGGGGGGGCTTCTTCCTCTCACTCGGAGTCTTGACTCTCTACTTTTGGGGGGGTCTCTTCTCTCTCTCTTTGGGGGGAATTTTATGTACATGGGTACCTCATCAGGCTTGATTTGCCGGGACCCATTTCTCCATCCACCTAAGCTTCACTTATGGGGGGGTGTTAGTGTAGGTTTTTACTTCCTAGATGGATTATTTATTTTTCCTATATTCCTAGATTTTTCCTACACTTCTATTAATCTCGCTTAGGTTAATAAAGCATGTCTTATTAGGTGAGTAGTTGCGAGGTGTCACCTTCCTACATGTGAGCATCCATTAGCTATCTTGGGAAGATACTTTGCTATCTTTAGTCCGATAGATGGTTGCTCCTCATTGGTCAGTGTTGCCACCTCCTCTCTCTTCCTAGTCTATATAAGCATGCTACCTGGCTTGTATTTTGTATCTTTTGCTTTTGCATCCTCTTAATGCTATTTTGCTTCTAGCATTTGCATTACTCTCTTGGAGACTAACTTTGTGTTACTATTTTGATTTCGTATCATTTGCATTCATAGTTTTAATATCTATTCTTTGCACTAGTTTTCTGGGTTATTAATCTTTTCAGATTCTAACACTTTTCAATCAGAAAGTCATCATATTCATTGTCAGGAATATCCTACCTCTTCTTCTTGTTATCAACTATAAGGGCTACACCCTTCTTCTTTAATGCATTTGCTTGTTCATTTACCCAAGACTGGGTTAACTGCAACGTACTGCCTCTAAATTGATCTAAGGAGATATCCTCAAGCTGTGTAAGGTCAGGTACTAAGATTGTATCATTATATATCTCCTTTTCTTCATATTCATCTGCTATTATTTTGCCATCATCCTTCTTTAATTACATAGGCACTGGAATACAATCAAATGTTCTAATCTGGTTGATAGTCAGCCTTTGATATTTTCTTCTTCTAGCCTCAGCTTCATCCTCACAGTCTGTCCAGAAATCTTCCAAGTGCTTCTGATGGATGGGCTTTCCCATGATCTTCTATATCCTCCCATATGGGTCATATGATCTTACCAGTGGGAATAGTTGTAATTTCATCATGTCTAGCCTAGCTATGGCCTTCTTAATGTTTTCATAATCTTGGCATATGTACCATCCCATTGTTACTGGAAACAACACTGGTGGAATTTTATTGTTTGCCTTGTAATTATCCAGTATTGTTGATATCTACCTCATAAACTCCATCAAAACAAATACATCAGTGGGATATCTTAGGAGCATGAGGCGATGCCCTACAAAACCTTCTATTCTAATATAAGAGAATGTGGTATATTGTATAAACCAGGCACCATGCCTGTATATGACTTCTTGAGCTTCCATTCTCAATCTTTTAGTCCTATCTTCTTCCATTGTCCTTACTAGATGCATAGAAAATGCATCATTCACTAGTTTGTAATCCTAAAGATAATTTTGTCTTTGTAGTTGGGGATAATGATCCCATATGTGGGCATCATTGGTACTGCCACCAATCTTTCCTATTGTTGTAAGTGCATTAAATGTACCCTTGTAAGGACATGAGTATACCACATATGAAGTCATATAAAACAAACACTCCAGGCCTCCTACGTTCATGAGCTACTCATTTAGGGCATCACTTATCATTTTGGCCCATAGTGGCTTGTTGTCTGTATATAGACACATCAGGATAACCCCATACATCCAATCTTTAAAACTTCCAGCATCAGGCTGGCCTGTCACTCTACTGAGTAGGGCTATCATATATTGGTATTCATCATCAAAGTAAAACTTGTACATGTGCACTGGTAGTTTGACAGATGTAGTATAAGGGATGTTCTTTTCTCTCCATTGATACATTCTCTTCCTAGCAGCCTTCTTGTTGTTTATATATTCAACTTCTAGTTTCTTCAGATCCATGCTGACTACTTTCTTTCCTAATGGCAAACTGAAAGTGGTTGCAATCCCCTTAATGGACAGATCCGCATAAACCTGACCATGTTTTTCTACTCTCCTGGTCTGTAGGTTGTAGTTTCTTGCACATTCAACAATCAATTCTGGAGCCTCCATAGAATAAGGGAATCTAGCTATACTCCACATTCCTGACACAAAAACTGCATCCAACAAGGTGCTATTATTCTTGTCATCACTCATCTTTGCTGACCACGCCACCAAATCTGTATTTCCCTGGTGCGTGTTTGTGATGACACCATACTTGAACTGTACACCTTTAGGTTGAGAGAACATAGGTTTAAGAAATTCAGACTCAGACTTGCTCAACCTCTTGTCAGCCATGGTTTCTTGTAATAAATGGGACCAGTCTTACCATACAATACTCCACATGCATGCATATAACAGTATATCTTCACGACATGATGCATATTGTACTTATTAATCATCACTTCATCATAACATGCATAACATAAAGCTTCAAACCAGTGAAAAGCATATTACCTGGACATGTAGAAATGACAAAAGGGGGTTTTTAATTACTTACTTGACAACGCTTATCCCCTTGATTATGCTGATAATTATATGGAATAGATTCAGACACCAGTGATGCTCACTTGTCCTATTCTGCTGCAACCCGTATGTGTTAGCAGGTAGTCGTATGAGGGTTTGAAAGCTCAGCGCTCTGTAAAAACTCATTTTATCACAAGGTAAGTGTAAAATGACTATAAATTCACTTTTAACCTCATAATTAGGGCAAATTAGGGCAAATCTGAGTTAGATTTGATCATAACCATTGATCTTTTGTCATAAATCTATAGACATTGCCAGGTGTTTAGATCATGTTCGCAATTGGCAGGAATCCACCTACTATATTTATGGCATTTAATGTTGCATGGCATGATAAAGGGGGTGATTTTCGGAAGATCGGGTGATATTCAAAATATCAAGTGATGTTTTGAATATGACCCCCTATGTGTAATATGATCATCCATCTTTGAGCGGGAACTTATGTCGAAAAGATCAGGTGATCTTGAAAATGTCGAGTGATGTTTTAAGATGATGACCCTCTATACTGAAGTGACCTCCTTTTTGGAATATCAAGATGACATCATCAGGATAATGACTTGGTTCATTGTTGTAGCACTATGACATCATCGTCATGTTATGTAGGAAGGTCATGCTTGGAAAATATACCTCCGCAAGGTAAAAAGGATGATGATGTTTTGCGACAGGGTGATATTCGAAAGATAGGGTGATATTCAAATATTGGGTGATATTTGGAAATATGACCCCCGCAAAATATATGAAGCTGTTGATGGGTAAATGTCACTATCACACAAAATTGGCGCCCAGATCTTCAGACCAAGTGATTTATTAGGTGATAAAATTGGATTGGGGTGATCTTTTATAAGATGGCTGATGTTAAGGAATATGATCCCCCCCTCGAAATATCAATTTTGACTAGGACTTTGACTCACCATAACTTTCGTTCCCTAGGGAATATGAGGGTGATCCAAAAGGCAAACCTGCATGAAATTTTGCACTCTTTCCAATCATGAGGTTATTGAAATGAAATATTAACTTTGATAAATTAACCTCATCATGATGACTTACCCAGCTCCCTTATGCAAGATCACCTGCATGACTTACTTTTACCAAACTGCCAGAAGTAGAAAAACACAAGCCAAGCCAAGCAGAAAATTGGGTCCCTATTTTGCCAAGTCAAAATGGGGTGTGTTGTGTAACCACACAACAGGATGCAATTGGATAAGTTAACCTGATTGATTTACTTGATTGGTATGGAAGGATACTTGCATGTGATTGATTTGATTGGTTGAGTTGATGGATTGATTGATTGGATTGGAGAATTGATTGGATTGGATTTGGATTGATTGATTTGATTTTTGTTGGCTATTTGATTTTTTCGTATTTTGGGAATATTGTGATTTTTTGGCTTTACAAAAGTTATGATTTTTTTTAAATTTTTGGCATGGGATTGTGTGTAGATAGCCTTTGGATAGATACCAATGATAAGGGAAAACCAAACCACAAGGCAAGGATCAATAATGAATGGGGATGAACAATAGTAAATGCGATAGATAAAAGAATTGGATGGATGGATAAGAGGATGGGTAGTATGAGAAAGGTAGGAGTACAGATGGATACAAGGAGTGGCAATAAGATAAAGGTAGGAGTATGGATGGATAAAAGAATCGGTAATAGGATAAAGGTAGGAATATGTATGGATAATAGGATTGGTGATACAAGGACAATGAATGGGAAATATATGATAGATGGATGAAAGGAACCGAGGATGTGATCTCAAAGGATTACATCATATAGGAATAACCTACCCCCTTCTCTATATTATGCTTTAGGATTTAGTGGGGTGATGCTGATTAGGATGCATGATAGGGATAATGGTTAAAAGGGATGAATGGACTTAGTAGTGGATGGATGTATGGAGGATATTTTTAGAAACATATTGATGGAATTTGGAGTATGACAAGAGGTGTCTAAAAGCATTTTTCAACATTTTGCCCCTATTCTCATCAAGATCAAAAAGGAGGAAGGGAAGATGGATGGTGCAGTTAAGGAAGGTACAAAGGGAAGATGGATGATGTAGTTAAGGAAGGTACAATAGATATGATGGCTAAGGATGTCAAGATAAGATGGGATAGATGTGACAACATGCCCCCAAGTGTAAAGCACATAGACAATCACCTAAGCATGATGCCTATTTGCCAGGTTTTCATCATGGTACTTATCCAAGGTGCCTGTTTACCAGGTTTTCGCCATTGGATGAAATGGTTTATATTTACTAGTTTGATTTTTTTTTTTAAATTTTTTTTTGTAGGGGATAGTCTGATGGAATGGATGGGGACTCAAGATTTTGTTCCCATAGAAATGTCCCAGGATGGATAACTCATAGACCATGTCAATTGTCGTTTGCTCATAGATGAAGGTAGGGAATTGCATGAGAAGGTAATTATGGATTTTGATGTGGATTATCAAAGGTTCGTGTAAGGAATGATAGGGGATAGGAGAGTATGACATGGATGATGATGGAATGATAGTGGATGAGAATGGAGTTAAAAAGTTAGATATGGCTTATGCAAAATCATGGACCATAGGATTATGATGGAAGAAATAAGTAGGATAGTAGATGGGAGATGGGGAGATGGAGGTATGTGGGAATGTTGTGGAATGGAAGGGAACCACGACCAATGGTTGCACACACCAAAATGGATTTTTAAGCTTAGAAGGGAGATTTGGGAGTAATGGAGATGTTATCTGAGGGGATTGCCTATTCATGTCTTTAGTGACCCAAATGGACTTATGAATTTTAGGATTTTGTGATACGGAGTGGGATATTTGGGATTTTAAATATGTTGATGCTCCATTTGAACTAGATACTTTTTTCTTGGGGACCCAAACCATTTTGGTTTTGAGATTATCTTTTTGAGATGTGGGCTTGGGTAGCCTCTTTCAATTTTGATTTTGCTTTGATTCTTCGCATTTGTGCCATATGGCATGAGAATTATTGGGATTTTTGGCTTTATGGGTGGAGGCATCCAAATTTTTATTTTTGAATCCCATAGGGGTGTTTAGGATAGCTTCATGTTTATTCAATGTGTGAATTTGTTGATCATGATTAGGAATTGAAGGGGATTTATAGGAACAAGATGTATGGATGGAGGGATTAATGGATTTTTGGCTAAAGTGATAAGGAGATTGGAGGATGGGAATATTAGGAGTTGGAAGGAGGGGAGGTAAAGTAGATGGAGGAATGTTAGGAGTTGGAAGAAGTGGAGGTAAAGTGGATGGAGGAAGATGAATGGTCACATGCTTTTTGGGTTTGTAGGATGATGGAGGAGGAATGGAAACATATGTTTTATGGGTGAGATGAGGTGCACCTAGTTTGGGCTTAGAAGGAGTGGACTTAGGAGGTGGAAATATGGTACCAACATCTTGATATGGCTTACCTTGGGGTGTATATCAAAGGCCATATGAGCATAGAGGGACTTTGACATGAATAGGCTCCAAAATACCTTGCTCACGAAGGCCTAAGCCTTTACCCTGATAGTTCATGTTTTGGAACATACGATGTGCAATGGGATGCTTATTTTTGAGGATACAAGACACAAGTTCCTTATTGGATGAGGAGGATGAGGTGGCAGATACAGGTTGCTACTCTCCTAGGGAAGAACATTCATTTAGGAAGGTAGTAAGAACAATAGGACATGATGGTGGATTTGAAATGGTCTCAGTATGAGATGGTGAAGGAGCAATAGGATCTTGATTATGCTCATGAAGATTCAATGTATTTGTTTGATTATCTATGTGCTTGTGGGGACCAAATGTCTCATCAAGGGAAGTGGATATTGTGGGATGATGGATAAGAGTGGTGGAGGTTTCTTGAACATGGATAGTATTGGGACCGTGAGTGGAAGGAGTGAGAAGCTCTTGATCACAGATAATATCTTGATCATAGAAAAGATATAGGTTATGAATAGTTTGAAAGGAAGAGAATTGATCTTGATTTGGTAAGGAGCAAAGTTGATCATGCTTTAGATTTGACTCTTGACATAAATCTTGAGTTCAGATAGGAATAGGGGTTTCTTGGATAGATTCAATGTATGGTGGAGAGTGAATTGGGCTTATAGTAGGTGGATCTTCGAGAACATTTGAAGGTTCTTACATACTTTCAAGGATAGGCATTTGATG
Source organism: Cunninghamia lanceolata (assembly GCA_027924645.1). Classification (NCBI taxonomy): domain Eukaryota; kingdom Viridiplantae; phylum Streptophyta; class Pinopsida; order Cupressales; family Cupressaceae; genus Cunninghamia; species Cunninghamia lanceolata. Next base: position 5,701,377 of record BSBN01001006.1, read on the forward strand.
GCATGAGGGTGGTAGTTGATTCCTTGCTAGTATCCAATGGATCACATCCTTCATTACTATATGGGTGGATGGACAATATAATGGATGGAGAATAATGGTAGATGGTGTAGGATTAGAATGTAATGGAAGGATAATGGGATTAGGTATGATAGGAGTGGGATTAGGATCAGGTGGATGGACAAGAGGATTGGATATAATAGGATTAGGATTTGGGTTAGGTGAGAGGATGGTAGGATTGGCTGTGATAGGATCAAGACTTGGATTAGGCTTCGGTTGATGGATCATAGGATTGGGTTTAAGTGAAAAAATTGATGGTTTAGACTTAGGATTTGGGAGGTTAGAAGGATTATATGATGGAGGTTCCATAGGGATGGATGGATGAGGAGGGATAGTAGATGGATTGGTAAATGATTCCAAACTTGAGGTGGTATCTCCCTTGTCAAGAGTATCATTAAGAAGACTTGCAAATTCATTCTCATTTTGTGGAGGATTATGAGATCAATATTGAGGAATATTCATGAGATTGGTTGATGTGGAGGCACTAGGTTGGCATGATGATGGGGGTGACTCATAGAATTTGGGTTGAATTTGTTGATGCTGTATGGATGATGGTGGTGAAGATAACAAAGGGATTGATGAATGAGAAGGCTTAGGGGCCAATGGATTAGGATTGAAATTAGATGGAATTTGTTGTTGTTGCATGGATAAAGGTATGGAGGATGATGTATTAAATGAAGGTTGTGGTTTTTGGGCTAAGATTTGTTGTTGTTGAAGGAGGGGTTTTTTTTTTGGCTTTATTGTTGAAGATATAAGGTGAGGGGACTTGGTATGTGTGAAGATGAAGCATGGGTAGGGATCTAAACCTGTGAGGTTTGAGCTAAAGTTATTGCTGAATAGGTTTGAGGTATGGATGTGTTGGGTTGATATGAGTGGTAGATTGGTTGTGATAAAGATTTGTATGAGGTGGATGGAGATGACTCATAGAGTTGGGGTGTTGACATGGTAGAATGTTGAAATTGTGAAGATAATTGTGATAGTTGTGCCAATTGAAATCTAAGATCTGCCTCTTGTTGTAGGGATTGAGTAAGTTGTTGTGATTGAATGAGTTGTTGGTATGATTGGGCAAGTTGTTGTTGTAGCTGAAGGACTTGGGGATTAATGGATGTTGAGGTTGAGACCTGGGTAGGATTATAGTTTTGTGAGGTTGAGGGCATGGAAGGAAAATCTTGGGTTGTGTTAAGATGATAAGAATGTTCTTGTGGATAAAGATCATCATAGATATGTTGAAGCTCTTGTATTTCCTCATATTCTTGAGGTGATAGTGATGTTGGTGGAGGCCAAAATGGGGAGATATATGGTTCATGGGTATCAAAATATGCATCATGATCTACTAAATTCTCATCATTATTATATCTATGAGGGCCTCTGTGAAGTGTGAGTTTTGGTTTTTGATTTGTCCTAGATGTGTTGATGGTCACAACCATTTTGACGAATAAGGATTGGACTAGGTGGGAAATGAATTAGGTGGGAAATGGATAGATCAATTGAAAGAGTTCCTTAGGATTCAAAGTGACAAGGTTCAACTTGAGATGTGACACTGAAGGATGATAGGTTCCTGATTATGAAATCCAAGTTGATGATATAGGAGACAAGTTGTAGTGATGATGATGATCAAACACGCACAATCATATACGACACAACAATTTGATTGGTTGTTTTTTATGACACTTTGATGTTTTACAAACACTTTTAAACATGCACGATCCTAGGCTAGGAAAGGAAAATACTTGTTGAGTTCCCACTTGGTTTTACCCTGCCATGCCTATTTATGGTGTATAGCTCCAGAAACTTGGGACACAAGCTCCCCCTATAGTGCACTCACTTGTTAGGCACACCAAATTCTAGGTCCTAGGATGCATAGATCCTGAGGTACCTTGCTATCTCTACCATAAGCTGCGAAAATATGGGACGACTATCAGAGTTTCCTCCTATATCAACAAGTAGAGGGTTTTTGGCCACTAAACAAAGGTTCGTAGTGAATATCCGGGGGACCGGCACCCCATGAGCATCTAGCAAGCCACTTAAGGCTCTAACTAACCCTACTAGGAGTTTAATATACACTAAGGTACACCTCCTTTCAAGCTAGCATTGTATGGTGAGCGCTAATACCAGTTAAAATTGGCTTTTGCCTTATCCTCAATTTATATAGTGGGCTAGATGAAAGTCCCGCTTGGGGTCACAATCGAGTTCTCCTTTCAGATGTGTCTCAAGAGCAGGCCCACTCTAAAGGGTAACAAAATCATGAAAACACATTGTTTTTTTTATCTCCCAGATCGCACGAAACACAAGGAGAGTATACACAACGCCTTTGCCTCACAATTGCATGGGGTTGATTTTAATTCCAAATCCAAATGTGTAGGTAGTTATACAAAATGTCAAAGGAATGTTTTTGATTCTCAAGATCACCGAATGGTGCAAGAGAAGAGCATACACATTCAATGACAAAATTGCAAGCCACAAGACATCGCAAACACTTGTTAATTTTAACCCTTGCTTATGATGTGATCTAATCTATAAAAAGAAGACACATTGTTTCAAGATTAGATTCTTTGACAGTTGAACTTGCAACACACTGATTAGTAGTTTGTAAAATTTTATTCTTTGACAAGTGTAAAGATGCAACGAAAATGTTAAGACAAGACAAATGACCCCGCAAAAACCCACAAAATGTTAAATGTACTGCAAGAGGAAAATGTTTTATGATTAAAAATGAAAGACCAAATTTCAAATGATTATACTGGAAAATTAGATATGAATTTGACAAAATGGATTATTTGACAATGTAGTTCTTTGAATCACCTTTCTGATGCCTGCAAAAACATGAAAATCTGATGCAAAATGAAAAAATTAGGCCTGTTTGACTAAAATATGATGACACTTTCATCCATAGGGCGTTCAAGGAATATGCTTATAAGAATAACCGTGAAATTTAGAAAAATTTCCCAGTGTGAATTTTTGTTTATATTTTCCAGATATTGCAATAATCTCATATAAAATCTCTTCAATTAATCTTTTATATCATTATAATGCTTGCACATAAAAGAACAACACCCTAAATATTTGTTTACTGTGTAAGACAATTTTCAAAGCATTATAATGTTTACATGTTAAAGAACAACAATAAATAATTTTTTTTGCCATGTGAGACAATTTTTTTAAGAACTATAATGTTCACATATAAAATCTTTTAAAATAGGGTGAAAAAAAGAATTTTCCAGCTCACATATAAAAGCTTTTAAAACATCATGAAAAAAGAAAAAGATTTTTCCAGCACTATAATGCTCTCATATACAAGCTTATAAAACAACGTGAATTTTTTTTTTCCAGCACTATAATTTTTGACATAAAAAATAATGTGAATAGCTTTTACCATAATTCAATAGAAAAGATTAATGATAAACTATTGAAACCAAACAAATATTGATGTTACCGAAATATTAAAATGTGGTTGCTCACATAATTGCATAACTCCAATGTAAAAACTGTTAGGGGACAATAATTGAAAATAAAATAGGTTTTATAATGTTTGGATAAAAGTTGGTTCAGATGGTTAAACGGTAAAGTAGTTGAACAATAAAAGGTGGTTAGTGTAAAGGTAGGTATTTTACGGGTTTGATTTTCATGAATAAGTTTTACGATAAGGTTTAGATTAATAATAAATTAAAGTAGTTCAATTTAATTCATTATTAACAAGAGGTTTATAAGTAAATAATAAATTAATTTTAATTTATTATTTAGGGGATATGGTAAAAGTGAAAGATTTGAAATAATAAATTAATTTTAATTTATTATCTATAGGATATGGTAGAAAGTGAAAAATTATAAATAATAAATTAATTTTAATTTATTATTTATGGGATATGGTAGAAAGTGAAAATATTTAATTAATTAAAATTAATTAAACCTTAGGATTAAGGGTGGATTAGGGATTAAGGGAAATTTAATTAATCAATTGAAATTAATTAAATTTCATGGTAAGGGAGGACTTAGGAAATTGATCATAGGTCAATTTTTTATTTTTACAATCACAACTTTGCATAAGGGTGCAATCCTCATCAACAATAGTTTTTAGCACACCTGGTGGGACTTTGAACTCATTTTTAGTTCAAAAAAGAACTTATTTTTCTACTATTTTGGTATGATCAGTAGTTATTACAGCCTTTTTTAGATGTGTTATTTCAAAAATACCTAGTGACTCTATCTTTCTAGTTTTATAGATCAGATTTTATAGCCTACAAGAAGGATTCACTAGATCAAGTGCAATTTTTTAGCTCTTTGAATGAATAAACGTGTCTACCTTTCATGGGAATATGTCATATCATCCATCATATCATGAAAATACTACTAATCCTCCATCTTATCAGCCATATCACATCAGCCATGCTACTGATTTCAACCCAAATTCTATGGTTTTTCAAGGAAACCAACATGAACAATATTCTTACCTCCCACCCACCCCTACTCAACCTTCATATCAACATTAATATGTCCAAAATCAGCCCCAAGAGGTTAGGGATATGATGTATAGCATGAGTGACACATTCTTAGAAGTCACAAGGAACCTATAAGAGTTCAGGAGGCTACAGGAGCTTGATTTACAACAGGAAAAGATGGATTATCAAGCCTATCTTCATGAGCAGGATTTGGAGGTACAAAAGATACAGTCTGAATAAAATCTTGTAAGGGAGATAGCAGCAAAGGAGGAGCAGATGAAGTTTTTTATTGGACAAATACAAAGGCAAGCAATCCAGATAGTTGCATTCATTCTAGAGTAGCCTGTTCAAAATGAGGTTACTAAGTATCAAATTTCAAGTTTTAGAAGTGATTTTGATCAGGAACCTATTTACATTCAAAATCAAACCATTAATCCTTCGTACCAGTCACATCAACTACCCAAACCAAGTCATCATAGTCTTGAGCGACCATGGTAGCCTTCTTGGACCAAGCATCCTGATTATAAAATGTCAAATCTTATTAAGGCTACCCCTTCCATACCAATCCAAAATTAGGAAGAGAAAAAGGTAGTATTTTTTGAACCAATCAAGATTCCAAGTTGGTATAGTGAAAAATAACAAAAGGTTTTAGATCCTAAGCCTATCAAGATTCCAAGTTTCAGTCCAACAACTGAAGTTTTAGATCCAAGTTTTTAATGTATCCCTAGCTGAAAGTAAGCATAATGCACATTGCATAAAGCAAGAGGTCACTGCTACTCCAAATCCTTTACATTTTGAATCATTTGAAACGTTTTCTAATGCTATCTATAAGATGAATGAAAGCAGAACACAAATATTGGAAGGGAAAAATCTTTTGTTGCAAGGATAGGTTGCTCACATTTCGATGGAGAAATCCCTATGTGAGGAGGAACTAGTTTCTTTATTTGACCATTTACCCAGTTTCATGGAGCTTGATGAAGAGCTCATACCATAGGTATAAATAATAGAATAGCAAGAAGACATCAAATAGTATGAAGGGTTATTGATTGAGGCTAAGCAGTCTGACAATCTGATCTTGGATCAAATAGAAGAGTGTGCAAGTAAACCTATCATGCAACTTACATAGCTGGTTGAGAGGTGTTATGAGGTAATAAACAGTACTCCTTTACCCAAAATTTATGAAGAATGTGATGAAGTTTCATTTTGGGATGATCTTGAGTCCTTTGTGTCAAATTTAGATGGCAAACAAGATCAAGTTGACCATGTTTTTGTGAAAGAAATAGAGAATGAGTCTGAGGTTCTAACTAATTTGTTTGATCAACTTCCTAAATTTATAGATGAAAATGAAGATATCACATGCATCCTAACATTAGTGCCTAGTATTGAATAGCTGGATAATATACCTCATTTGCATTTTATGCAAAATTATGAGTTAGATGAGAGCATGTTTTTAGGTATTATAGAGGATTTTTGTTCTAAAATTGATGATCAGCTAATGTCAAAAGAGCTAGCAATATGTGATCAATAGGATCAGGTCAAAGAGGCAAAATTTTCTTCATTTCATTCATATGAGCTAATTGTTTCAAATCAAAATAAAATTACAAGTGAAAATAGGACAGAAAATCTCAATAAGGAAATCAAGAGTATTAGCCAAAGATTCATTATTTCAAGAGGATGCCCAATCAGAGATATGGTAGTCAAAGAGATAAAGAAGCAGGTACATATTGGTGTTATACCAACAGAGCAGAATTCAACCTCACAACAAAATTAGATCATCTTTTTACCCCATGATAGAGGTTTACATGATCAGGTTCAGTAGGTGAGTGAAACTATCTACATTTTTTATGAAGCATTGCATTAATTTATTCTATACTTTCTTGTACTTCATCTAATCTCAGACATCCATAAGCATCCGAATCAGTGTCCCCTATTGAGAAAGGGAAGTTATTTTAACCAAACAGTTAATGGATTTGTTTGACCAACACCTTTGGCTAGTTAGCATAGGGTAGAGTAGAATTTTAGTTCAGTATTTTTGTTTCCAAGAAGTGCTTCTGCACATTTTGTTGGCTTTGTCTTAAGTAATCCAGTTTTAGTTTCAGTTTTAGTTTGGTTGCTGTTGTAGTTCTATCGGTTTGAGTTATAGAAGGTTTTTCAAAGTTTAGGGCAGAAGAAGACTCATATGCATAATGGAATTGCAAGGCTATTGGTTCTGATTTGTTTAGTAGGCAAACACCCGTGAGAGGTCACCAGAAATGTTACTAAATTTTTGTTCACACTACATTTAGTTAGACCTAAGTGTAGTTGTTTCAGTAGGAATAAAAGAAAACTTTAAACTTATTGCATTCAATCAACAGTTGATATCTTGAGAAAGCAGAAATGAAGATCAGTTGTCATGATAACCCATTAGTCCAATCAAGACTGATGAATCATTATGACAAGTGAAAAAGAATGTCAAGAAATCAAACATTCAAGAAATACAGTTGATCTAAATAGTTCTATCTTTTAGGAGTTATAAGATAAATTGATTATTCAGTTGATCATATTTGAAAGAAAGAAAGAAAGATATTTATTTGAACTATTATTTCATGTCATATTTGAAACATACATCCAACATCTATTAATCTATCCTATGTATTGATTGAAAAGGAAATATACATACATCAAGTGCATAAGATAAATTAAATGATCATGTTTAGAGGATGTGTTCAGATGTGTCCCACACAAGCCGTGGGAGTAACTAGACTAAGCAATGCAAACATATGCAAGCTATACATCTGCTGATAAAGGAAATGATGAACACATGATAAAATTAAATATCCATCATTGCCTGAGAAAAGATGTTGTTGAGCTAGTTGACAGTTGATCTTCAGTCCTCATCTTTAGCTCCAATTGCATCAGTTGAACCTACAAAGAATTGGGAAAAAACCTATATAGGAAAAGTAATGTTGCTGATAATGAAGACATTAAAACATGTGGAGAAAATGTGGCTCCCACAAGGGTTGAGCCCAGCATGTTCCCTTTTCTATTTTCATTTTTGAAAATGATATCAGAATAAAGAGAGGATATATCATTCAAAGTTATATCATGCATCATTAAATCAACTTGCAAAAAAGTGTGTCATCATAATCATGAAAAGGAGTAGTTGCTCCTATAAACTATGTTCACATTGATTGCAGTTCATTAAAACAAATCAGATAAGTTCAAAGTGCCTGAGTCAAACCTGATAGAGTGCAGAAAAAGAAAGTGAAGCTACAGTGCAAATACATGCTATAGGTTCAAATTATATCAAGTACAGGTGTATAACTATCCATGACAAATGATAAAAGCACACCACAGGTGGTAGACAAAGAGCATCAAATGCCAAGCTATAGTACCATGATCAAGATAATAAAAAAATACATGATACAAGTAATACTTCTAACTGATACAAGTTAAGTATTCATTATTCATGCATTGGTCTGATAGATATAGTCAAGTAGAAAAGAATAAGGATCAAAATCAAGTTCAGATATTCATGTTATCTCTTAACTGATACAAAGAAAATATTCATAATGACAAGCACATGCCATGATGAAGAAAAAGGAGGAGATGCAAGATATATAGATAGCTAGAGGAGGTTTCTTATGTATAGAGAGTGATATAAAAGATCCACATTATAAGAATATCTAATAGTTAACTGGATTCATGCCATAGAAGAGTAAGTGTCAAGTGAGGTTTCATGTTCAAGAAAATAGCTACAAAACCTTTTTGAGTGAAGGAAAGAATGCATAATATGCTTCAGAATGGTTCTTAATACTTAATAGAAAATGACAATTATTATTGTTCAAAAATATCAAGATGGTCATTTGAAGGAGCTACAGAACCAGAAAGATGAGCTATCAAATAAGTAAAGAAGTGTCACTGTGCCTGAAGGTTGAAACCCTTATTTCAATTCATTTGAAGTACCAATGCCTTATTGTATATGCAGAAGTGATAGAAAATACACAGAAGAGAAATATATATCACAGCCATGATAGTGCAGGTTTTGCAAATACAAAAGAAGCTGATATAGTATTTTTCTACCAAGGCCGTGACTAGAAAATAGTTTTTGTGCCTGAAATATAAAAACCCTTGTTTCAGAATTGAAACACTTAACTCATTTTTAGTCACACAGTTAAAAGGAGGTTATAGATATGTATTTCTATCATGGCCATAACAGGGGTATCATTCTTGTTTCATTTCTAAGATACCCAAGTTGAGATTTCAAACCCTAACACTTTCTTGTGTTTACAGAAAGAAGAAGAGAATACATTGCAGTTATGTCAAGGTCGTGCCAGACAGATGGCATGTAACTGCAGGAAAATGAAACCCTTGTTAAGATTTTGAAGACCCTCTTTCTTTTATAGTTATAGTAAAACAAAAATGGTATGAAGTATCTATGGGTATGGACATGGAATAGAGAAGAGGTTCCTACGCAAATTTTAAATGAAACCCTCATTTCGAAGTTAAAAAGCCTTGAAGTTTTCACATCAAATGACAAAGAACAACTACAAAACCACCTACACTATCATGGCCATAACAGAAAGAGTATAGATCTATCAAATGTGGGGATACCTAGTTGTAAAAAATTGAAACCCTCATCATATTTTGCATCTATAGAAATAATCAAAATATGTATAGTAGAAATGAAGAAGGATTACCTTTTAAGATGAAGAGTTGCAGAGCAAGCATGGCTACGACCTCTTTTGAGGTTTCTCATCATTTTTGTCACAGTTTCAAGATGAACAGATAGAAGAATCAAATAATAGTGTCAGAGAATGTTGTAGAGGAAGAAGAATAGTATGGCCACGACCATTGAAAAAGGAAATACTATAGAAATGGTGTAAAAAACTAGTTAAAACTCAAAATATGTATTCACCAACTTTTGCCAAGCCTTCTTGCTTAGAAAATGCAACATTTTCAACCACAAAGAACTAGATAATGGAGAAAGAAATGCAGGAGTCATCAAACCCTAGGTGGTCATGAAGGATGTTATGCCCTTACTTTCATAGCGTATATGGTTATGAATAGTTGGCTTGTGACTATCTTAACTCTAAATTAAGTCATATTATCATTAGTATATTGGTATTTAGTTGTTTAGGTTAGCCTCAGGCTTCTATAGGGCTATCTAGGTCAGCCTAGGTGATATCCTAGGCATAAATAGGTATATATAGGGGTAGTGTGTCTTATTGGATCATCATATTGTGTATTGTGTTCTCATTGAAGACTGTTGGAGGTATCCCCCTCAAAGTGGATTAGGAGGTTGCCCCCTCGAAGTGGAATATTATTATCAAGTATTTGAAGAATATTTACTATTAAATTCCTTATTATACAAGATATTTCATTACAAGTGCAAGTATTTGCATAATATTTACTATTTTATTCCTTATTGTGCAAGATATTTCATTACAAAGGAGTTGTAGAGCGGCAAGTCAAAGATAATACAAAATGAAAATGAAACAAGTTTAGGGTTCCTTCATTCCTTTTGCTCGAAGCTTCTAATCTTTTTGATTTTTTTGACTTTGCAAATAATGATCATTGCATTAACCAAAAATGCCGACGGGGTCAAGACTTCAAAGAAGATATGTTCCCTAGTAATCATGGTAAGGAGAGGTTGACAAGGCCCTTTTTCATATTAAACTCAAAAGTCAAGGGTGTTGATATCATGAAAAGGTAAGTGTTATGCCTTGTGCATTTTCAAACAAGCCTTTTACCTTGGAGTCAACTACTATATAGTCAAAAGATGTTTAAACTTCTTATGATAAAAAATTCCTCATAATGATATATGTATCATGCAAAGTGACCAAATATGGTCAAAGGAGAGCTTATTATGCCTTGTGATCTTAGTCAAAGACAAGAAGATATATGAAGATAAATGATGCAAGGTGGAAAAGGTTTGTTTAGGGTTTGATTTATTTTTGCATGGAGTAATAAGGCAGAGATGGTTATTATTTTCTCCTTAGTGCATGTGGAGTGATAAGGAGTATTTTCTATGCCTAATTGTCTTGTAAGACATTTTTACATTGTAAATGGAGTGATAAAGATATAATTTTGCCTTAAATGCATATGGCATGCAATTTAGGAGATTTTTTCTCACAAGGAGATATAAGGGATTTTTATTTTCTTCTAAGTCCTCTTTTTTCTCAAATCATGCAAATTAGGCAAATGTAATTAGAGAGATAAGGAGATTTTTTTTTCTTTTCATCATGCATGATTTTATAAATAAATCAATGTAAATAAATAGTAAAGTAATATTCTTCAAATTACTTTATTATTTTTCACAAATTGTAAAATAAAAAATAGTACAAGTTGTAACTAACAATATAGTAATTATCCTAATTACTTTATTATTCACTCACATCAATTTTGCAAAAGCAAAATCATGCGAATTGATGAGTTGAGTTAACTGAGGCCATTTAGGGGATTTTTACATGATTTGAGGAGCAATTTGAGGGATCTTGGTCAACTTCTTGGTCAAACACATGGAGAAGACCAACTTGGAGCTATTTTTGCTCAATTTGTGGCAATTTGAGCCCTTATTTTTAGGGATTTCTTGGTTTTCTCGTGGATCACTTTGGAGGACTTATTTTTAGAGGTAGTTAGCTGTAGTTTCATTTTGCATGCCTCTTGGAGAGAGAAAACTATATATTGTAAAGCAAAACTTGGTTTTTGTTAGTTCTTGCATTCTTTTCTCTTTTACACATTAAAAGACAAGAGGTTTTGTAACTCATTTTTTGAGTTCTTGCCTTTTTTCTCTTTTACACTTTGAGAGAGAAGGAGGTTTTGTAATTCATTAATTATAAATTTTATAGAGATTACAGTAGATTACAGGTTCAATTTCTTTGTTCTTCATGCAATATTTTCCTTTATTTATCATTGAAATCAAGTGTTTGCCTTTCCATTGATGCTACTGGTATGGATGATTTGATGAAATTTTAAATGTGTTTTAATATCAAAACCTTTTAAAATTATTTTATCATTCTTATTTGTAAGTTTTAAGCATATTGATACCATAGGTCTTAGGTTGTGTTACTGAAATCCTTTCTTTCATGTTGTGAAGAATCTTTTCCTTCATAAAGAACAGTTTTTCCAACCTTCCTTAGAAACATTTTTGTGATATTTATGCCAAGATTGGATTGTGTGAGATAGATTTATGAAATCTATTGTGAGCCAGATTTGTATTTTTTCCATCCTTATTAGGTGCATCACCAAATTTTATAGTTTTATTTCCTTATAGTTTCCTTCTTCCCCTTTTCCAAAGTAGAAAATCATAGATTCAAATAGAATATTTTAAGGGAACTAGCCCACAATTTGGAGGTTCAAAATCACTATAGGTCACCCATAGCCCGAGTTTGTCCCCATGTTTCAAAGGATTGTAGAGTGTCATAGCTTTGCATAAGGGTGCAATCCTCATTGACAATAGTAATCTTTTCTGAGTTTGTTCTCAATTTAGGGAGTAGTTGCTTCCTTGGGAGTGACACTAACTAAAATCTTTAGGGAATTTTAGCTTCTTTGGGTGTGACCCTACACAAATTTTTCATGGAGTAGTAGCTTTCTTAGGTTTTAGCTCTATAGTAAAGTTTTAATTTTGAGCTTCATATATTGTGAGTTAATCCTCACCATAGTTTTTACCTTCTTGGGTTTTCCATGTATATCTGGTGTTATGTGTTGATGTGTATTGCGTTAATCTTTCATGTTTTTGTTGATGTGGTAATGCTTAAGTTTTAATCTTCTTTGGAGGACTTGAAGTTTGATTAGATAGTGATTCACCCCCACTCTCAATATCTTGGTGTGGTTAACAGAAGATGTTGTGAAGTTAATTCAGGAAGGATTACCAGAGGTAATCATTGACTTCTCTCTACCTCTAGAGCAAAGGTTGAAGCTATTAATGTATTCTTTTAAAGATTACTCTTCTCATGTTGAGAAAAAATAAGAACAAGAGGTATTATTGAAGATGAATGAGGAAAGGTTGGCTAAGGTATCTGATAGGTGTGCTAATGCACACAATAAGCTACAAGAAAACTTGAAAAGGTTCAAAGGATGTATTGATGAATCCACTGCATTATGCATGTTCTATTTGAAATGGCCAAATACCACTAAGAACATCAAAGCTCAAATTGACTCTATTGAGTCACAAATCTCCAAACTAGTTGAGGTTTATGACTTGTCAAAAGACAAGCATGGATCAACAAGAGCAAAAATTAAAATCCTTCATTCACAACTATCACAACTTCAAGACTAGAGAGAACAGATAAAGAAATAATTTGGTTAGTTAAGGGAAGCAATTAATTTGAGATTGGCTTCACTATCTAGGTTGTTAGGTGAAGTTGAAAAAGTTGACCTAAAGATGAAGATCCCAAGTAGCATAGAGGAGGCTGAGGACTTGTGTATGCAATTTGAATGTCAAAATCATATTCTTTCATCAAAGAAAGAAAATTGAGTATCTACTCTTTCCCAACTCAATGTAATATACAAATCCATTCTAACTTCTAAGTGAGTTGCAAGAGTTTTTGTGTGTATATTATCCTGCTAAGGATAGTAGTGTCATATTATATACATAGCATCTATTTTTGAGGCATCTCTATCTTAGGGGAGTACAGTTTGTAGAAATCATTTTGTAAAAGGGAGTGTATATAATTTTTTAATTGAAATAAGAAGAGGATATTAGGCCCTTTTTCCTTGATGTCATAGGAGGAGAGAGAAATGTATATCTAAGGGGGAGTATATGTTGCCATCAATGACAAAGGGGAAGATTGTTGGTAATATGTGTTGTCATTGATGTCAACATAGTATATGGAAATATAAGGAAAAACTTGTATAGACGTTGTGTATAGAAAAAGGAGAAGCTGATGAACAATGGAGTCAGCATGGTCAAGGCAAACTAGTCTAGAAGAAGAATGATGTGGTGATTAGTCTTATGTCTAGGCATGATGCAGAGGTGAATACCCATGTCCTAATATGCTTTTAGTCTTTCTACATGTATATCTCATCATCTTGGAGTACCACACTTTGTGATAAGAAGTAGAAATATGACTAAGGCATTCATAGTGCATATGATAAGGCAGAGTCACATTATTTTGGTCTGTATGTTTTCACAAAGGAAGATTTGATCTTGTGGTTCTAAAGAGAAATTCATCTAGGTATTGAAATGATATATCCAAGTTTCCATGTCTTCACATCTTCAACAAAAAAAGTTACAAGGGCTAAAGTACCAGTTACTACTTAGATAGGGCAAAGCAATGATGGAGACTTAGTGGAATGCTTCGTATTCTTGTAGAAGACATTACTTTGTCATGTGATTCAAGTGACTGAGGCAATACATACTATCTCAGATCCTAAATACACATGTTTGGACTTTTGTAGAAGATGAAATGTATGTAGATCAATCATAAAACATTTGTGCAGTGATCTTATATGTTCCAATACATTTGAGGTTTGATCTACATGCTAATATCTCTTATTTCCTTATACCGCATCAAGTTGTTAAGTCAATAAGGAAGAAGTGTGCATAACTGTTCTCCAGGTTTCAGTATTCCTTAATAAAACTTTTGTATTCCTCTATAATTTTTAGATGAGGATGTGTGGATCTAGGAAGAAGTGTATACTGATGTTTAAGTTAATTCCTAAAGGTTTCAAGGTTTGTAATGTACCACAATTCTATATCTTGAGTTATGAAGTGTCATATGTGGCCTAGAATGCTTTGTTTTCTGCAAATGGTCATGTTTCTTGATTTGTGGATGTACAGATTGATATGATACTTTAGAAGAAAGGTGTAATAATGATGTTGAGATTATACATGATTAAATTCTTGGTCCACATGATGTTTTTAGATTCTCCTCAGTAGTGTGAAGATGTATAGTTAGTAGTTATGAGTAGTTTGAGCCAATAGGTTAAGTCTCTGGTATGTGCAGTAGATCCTAATATATTGCTTTGACTTTGGAAGATATGAAGAGATATGTCTTGAATACTTTCATGAAGATCTGAGGTCCACAACAAGTTTCCCTAACATATTGTATGTATTGAAGCTGACCTTTGAAGAATTACATGTTTCATCTAATAGTTTTCATGGTGCCAACCTAATCAATGTTGTGATGTGTTGTAGAGGGTATTTATAGGAGATCAAAACCATTTGGGGCAAGTAAGAGTATGATAGATTTATATGCATAAAATAAAGTGTGCAGAATCAGTTTGAAGGCATGTTTTAAGTAGAAAAGGAAGATGGCTTTATCAGCATAAATCATATGTTTACTTCATAGCAATCCATATATTTTCTATCCTTGTAAATCATAAATGCAGTGAGAAGAATATTGAAAGAGTAGTAGCTTCCTTGGGTTTTACCTTAAATAAAAGTTATAATTGCAATGAGCACAAAATATAGGGAGTAGTAGCTTCCTTGGTTGCAGTCCAAAAACAAAGTTGTAATAGTTTTGTAGTGAACATAATATATTGTGAGCTAACAATCACTATGGTTTTTCCCTGTTTTAGGGTTTTCCATGTAAAAATATTTATGTTCATGTGTTGATTCTTGTTTTGCATGATTTAATTTCTATTCTCTTAGTTATTTAGTTTTAACTACAAATATCTATTTAAGTTTTAGTGTGTGTTGATTCACCCCCCCTCTTAGCACCTTATTGTGTTCAACAATGATAGCCCCCAAGCTTAGGATACTATGAGTCTATAATTCTTAAATAAAGAGGTTACACATACACAAGAAACATAGCATGAATCACAAATATACATATACATTTACATCTAAAAATTAGCAAACACTAAATGAGATTGAATGCCAAAACAACTATGGTTAGCAAAGTAATATGGTCAAATCCAAACATACACAAAGAATACATGTAGCATGCATGGAAAACAAAAACATATAAGGTATGATTCTTAGGCTAGCTAGCTAAGTTATGCCACCTATATTGAGTTATAATATTGAGATTGAATCTCCTCTTGTGGAGCAAGGGTATAGTTTTCTACAAAGTCAACCACTGAAAGTATAGTTCCCATCAGAAATATTTTTCTACATTTGCAAAATTTTTCATCATGCCACTGAGCATATTGAGAGTATTTTAGATATTTATACACAATCTTAGTCTTGAACTCTCTAATGAATGCATGTACACTACTGATGCAAGAGGTACTCCCTCTTGCCCAAACACATACAGAACTCATAACTCTCAAACTCTTAGAGGCAGATACTCTCTACTCTTAATTTAAAATTAAAACATATAGATAAAGATTGCAATACAAAATAAATGGACTGATTTTATTAAATTTTTAATTCAAAAACAAAACTACATGATATTGTAAAATATATTTACAGCATGGTCCACTATGGCCTGTCTCTCACATGTCTGTACATGTAGCATTCACGCCTCTTATACAAACATTCATTCCTTTCTATCTCTCTCCAGAGTCTCCAATCCTTCTCACATATTCCCTTATTGGTGACCTACCATGTTTCTCCTCTTTCTTGTTGGTAGAACCCTTCTACTTTCTATGTTCACCTTCTCTATGGCAGTAACCTCATTATAACATCTCCCTTTTTCTGTAGCATCGACTTTCCTCTTCTTACACTTTTATTCCTTATCAAAGTCATCACCTGGACAAATTTGTACATTCTTCTATATTCTCCTACTCTCCACAATGATATCCTATTGTACCTTCACTCTTGAGGCTGACCCTACATTCTCCATCAACGAGAATTTTTATAGATATTCCTAGCTATCCCATTTTCTTCAACACCACTGAATATGAAGAGACATAGAATTAAAGAAAATGTACATCAAGTCAAATGACTCTCCTCCCAAACTGTCTACAACCCTTGATATCATTATCATGAGGGTGGTTGACTTCCACACATGGCCTGTGTAGGTCCCTTTTTTGTGTTTACAATCATACAAATGTATTAAATATTACATATGTCTCGTGGTGTTAAAGAGGCATCAAATCTGACTTCCTTTTGTCGAATCTGCCATTGATTGGGATTAAAATATAAGTATGATCTCCTTTTCATGTATTTTTGTCTTGACAAGAGGCTTTGTGTTTGTAACATGCATTAACATAGAATTCATGGTTCTTTTTGATAGAACTAACCCCTTCTATACAACTTGCTAGAAGCATGTAACTGTAAGCACCAAAATTACGTAGAGCCTCCACAAGGAACCCGTGATGACTCATAATCCTTGTCACTTACATGTAAGCATGTTATAACATACTCTTAATAGTGATTCTCTTAGTAGCATTTGGGTGTTCCCTCCTCTTGTTGTTTCCCCTTTGTCATACTAACCTTTTCCTCACTCTTGATGCTTTTTGAGACTTGCCAGTTCTTGTTTCCTATGCTTGTAACTTCATCCCTAAGCCTTGTATTCATTTATTTGTTATGATTTGACCTATCCTTAGTCTTTTCAATCTAATCCCACTCCTTGGAGCCCTCTAGAGAGCCTATGAATCCATTTCCAACTTTCACTTTTCCATTATGGTGAACCAGGACAAAGCTCCTCCTATTATTTTAGGATCTCCCATGAGATATTTAACTTTTGCAAGTGGAGATTTGGATTTTGACCACCTTTCAACCAGTTTCTAGAGTCAATTCACCTTCTTTTCACCTAACTAAGAATTTCCAACCTAGGTTCACCCCCGGGCAACCTAGATTTGTGAAAGACATGACCCATGGGCAACCCTTTCATCTTTTCCATCTATAGAAAATCTTGAGTTTTGGATGCGAAAAAGCTCTGTTTTGACTAGTTTTTCCTTCTGTTTGCATGAGCTTTTGGTCTAAACATGGAGTTAACTATTCCAAGCCTCCAAGAATGCATAATTAACTCCTTTTTGTCTCTACTTCTCAACTAATGCATTCATTTTAACTCCATTTTTTCTCCAATAATAAACTATATTGGCTTATTCACTCCCTAATTAGTCCAGATCACTCCTTGGTTTTTTGAGTTAAATCTCCAATCAAGGGAGTTAACTCTCTATCCTCTTCCACCTTTCATGACCTCTTCAAACCTATAAATACCATCCCCTCTATATTATTTCTCAAGTTGGAGAACCTTCTTCCACCTTTCATGAGCTCTTCCAACCTATAAATACCCTCCCCTCTGCATTATTTCTCAAGTTGGAAAATTGTCTCAACCTTGCAACTTTGAAATATTACTATTCTTCCCAATTTTAGTCTTTCTAAATACCCTTTATCTTAGAGAATTGTTTGGAACCTTCAAAGTTTCCAAAAGTTTCCAAACGAGCTAAAAATAGAGAGACTTACTATTTTTAGTAAGTCCTTCGATTGAGCTCGAATTGACCTAAATTTTTTTCCAGAAGCCGTGGAATAGCTAAGTGAACATCTCGGGTGAGTTTCATCTTAAGATCATATTAGGATTGTGAGATATCTAAAAAAAGTCTTTGAACTCAATATTTGGAATTGAAACTTCTCTAAATGTCCTAAAAAAGGTCATAACTAGTGAAACAGGTTATAGGGTGATAGATCTCTTCACTAGATTTCTGATGCATCAAATGGTTCATCAATCGGACACTCAGATCAAAATTTATGACCTTTGAAAGTTGGACCTTCTATTTTTGGGAAATGTAAAAATGTGTTGGACACATAAATGAGTTGTAAAGGGGAGAGTTACATGTGTTGGTGTGTGGTTGGCACATCACAAGGCATCTTTTATTGAAGATAATTTGGGCACCACTTTTTTGTGGTTTTGGCTCATGGTTTTGTAATTACCATTGGCAGTGTACTATATTGTATCTCCCATTTATTATGAACTTGAGATGGAGGTTGTATGTAAGAATCTTATAGATGTCAAATTACCACCTAGATCTCTGGTTGAATATACTCTTGTAAAAGCTTGTTCTGCAAGTATATTGTAATCTTCATGGTTCCTGAATAATATATTAGGTGGCTTTGGAGTGTGGGGCTTTTTACCTGAAAGGGTTTTCCCCATGTATATCTTGTGTTATGAGTTTTGTGTTTGCATTTGAAAGTTGTTATTATCTTTTTGTTAATGTGCATCTTAATATGTAACTGTAAAAGTTGAAATTTGCATAAATCTTTCCTTAGTAGATCAATGTAGGAAGCATTTTCCAAGTACCTCGCTTTCTTTCAGTTGGTATCAAAGCCTGATCACTTTTGGTTCTAGTTGTTGGGTAGAGGGTCTTTTGAGCTGATCTTTGTTTGAGTGGGAGATTGTGCAGAGGATTTTGAAATCTTTGTTGTAGGTAAGAGATGGTGAGCAGATCTGGGAGGTTTGAGATAGAGAAGTTTGTTACTAGAAATATTGTCAAAGTTATTAAACTCAATCAATAAACCAATAATCTCAATGGAAATTACAAATAACAAAGATTCAATAACAAAGAACAAACTGATGCAAACCTTGTTACTTTGCTACTTCTATTGTTTGCCTAGTCTCAATCGATCTTTGTATGAATGAAGCCCTTAGAAGCATACTTCCTTGCTTTGTTTTTCAAGATGACGATGGAGAGATGGTTATGATACTTCTTGTAATGAAGATGAGCTTCAATATAATAAAAGGGTAATCACAAGCTATGGATGGATTTGGGTGCCAAAGGCATGCTATTAATTCTATAGAATAATGATACTAAAAGCTTGGATGAATGAAATGGAACAAGAGGGTTCAATTTATAGACTTGTGAGAGAGAAGATCAACAGTATAGAAAGAATGAGAAGATTAATGGTATAGAAAACTTGAGAGAATGTGTGCAAATAGAAAGAAGACAAGTGTCACACAAAAGTTATTTTGTTTGAGTTAAATGCTTTCTTTTATAAAGATAAGATATGCTTTCATAAATTAGAATGTTTTTTCCTAATTTAAGAGTTATTGATAAAAACAAGGTTGATTGAGTCATTTAACTCAACTTGTGATTTGCTTTTGCATGATTTGAGAGAAATTAAATAATAAATTATTTAATTTTGTGTGCATGAAGAAGAAGACTTATTTTTAGAAGATTTGGAAGATATTTGAGAAGATAAGAAAGCAAATTAAATAAATAAATTTATTTAATTGTTGTGCATGATTTGGAAGAATAAATAAAATATTTGATTGTATTTTATTTTTAGAGATTGAGAGAATTTAAATAAATTTGATTGATTTATTTAAATTGGAAGAAGAAATGATTTAATTAAATAATTAAGAATTATTTAATTGTTTGGAAGAATTAAATTAAATAAAGGATTTTATTTAATTATTACTTTAGAAGAGGTAATTAAATATTTTGATATTTAATTAATTTAGAGGAATATGAATCGGATAAATAAATATTAAGAATATTTATTTGGATAGAGTCATGTCATTTTTAGGTGTATACATTTTGCCCCTTTTTGATGCAATGCAGTTTATGGTGTTGCTTCAAAGAATAGAATTTCTAATAATGATACATGCCCCAATTTTCCCCTGGTATAGGTTATGACGGTAGGATGCTCCCTTGGGAGATTGGATAGGAAGAAGGGCAGAAGGACGTGAGACAGACAATCTCACGATGAAGAAGGAGAAAAAGAGGTTAGAATGAAGAAAAATAGGTCATAGCTTGGAGAAATGGGAGGAAATGGGCTTGGGAAGTAGTCACAGTCGCCACATAGTCAGTTAGGGTTCACTTGTTATATATAGGAGTTGGGTCCACAATCCTAGTCCTTTGCACACTTGGCTTTTGTTGATAGGTCCCTTGAGAGCTTAGGAGAGCATAGGAGCATAGAGCAGTTGAGATAGATATGGATATTCCATGTGAGGAGCACCACTTTGAGTGAGTTCGATGGTTCAACTGGCTAGCTGATGCAGGACCACCAACATGTAGTTTAAAAAAACTCACCTACAGTCATTTATTAGTGCAATAAATGCTAAGCAGAGCTCAACTAGGACAGATGCACCGATCTATATTTTGGCACATATGTGCTTCAAAAACATGCATATGATATGATTTAGTGCATTTATAGTATGAAACGATGCATATATAAGGTTTGCACATATATGGTATGGGTCGGTGCATGCATTGTAAATTTGCGCATTTGACATGGGAAACGATGCATTCACAGAAGCTACGCATGGATGACATGTTGTAGCGCATTCATTAAGAAGTTGCACTTTTGATAGGAAGCTACGTATGTACTCAATTTGGCAGTGCATTTACCAGAAGTGGTGCATTTATTGTGAAATGGTGCATGTACCTTTTGGTTTGGCACATATATATTGGATAGTCAGTTTACTTAACAAAATTGACTTGATTGGCATCTTGCTCAATGCATCAATCGATAAGCAATCTTTGAGATTGCAGCAATCTAGCCAAGAGATGTTTATGTTGTTTTGATCAATTTGATATGTTAAGGAAGTGATATGATACTTTAGATAGGTTTGAGCGGTTATGTAGTTTTGGTTGACGCGTTGCTTTGCTTGATTGTAGGAGGATATCTGAGATGTACTCATGTTGTAGGAGCAGTTTCCCTTGTCGTTGTTGCAATGGTACATGCTTACTAAGATTGATCGAGAGGTTCTCAGCACGATGGGACTTGATTACGTGTGCTTCATGCCTAAGGTTTGTGCGAACCTTAGTTTGCTAATTGTTGCTCTGGAGTGATTCCACAGTGAGGATGGGACCTTTCACTTGCCAACTAGTGAGATGGTGATTACTCTAGAGGACGTATATAGGATTATGCACTAGCCGATATAGGGTGAGCTTGTAAACTATGATCCTCAACGGGATGCAGGACTAGTGGAGTGCAAGTGAGTCTTTAATGATGCATAGTTGGAGGGACATGTTATATATTGGTAGGATATTCATGACTATTATGACTATTTCCTAGGGATAGTGGCAGGATTGATCAAGGGTGTTGTTTGTCCTGATAGGTGGTCACACGAGTTTTCAATTGGCTATGGTTGAGTTATGGAGAGGATGGTTACAGAGGGTACTTGATTTGCATGGGGTGTCTATTTTTTGGCACACCTATACCAAGATATGCATTAGGTGGTATACCACAGGAGTGCTAGCTTGTCGGCAAGTGTTTCTCTTTTACAGTTTTGGCTATGGGAGCATATTTCAATCACTCAGCTGATATGCATCTTTTCCAAGCAGAGGGGTGAGCCTTACAGCTATAGATACACGAGTGTGATTTCCTAGCACAAGCTAGGAAAGATTGAGTACTAGAGGCACACGCTGGACAATGTAGATAGAGTTGTCTGGTGCCCCTATCTAGATTGCAAGAATTGGGATGATGAGGATGATGAACTACCCTACTGCTTTCAAACTCGGTGGCTCATTGGTAGGACTCAATTTATTTTAGAGAGGCAAATAGTTAGTAGGGTTCAGAGGCAATTTGGCAGGATACATGGCATGCCCTAGGGGCAGGCCCAGTTTGTGAGGACACATGCAGAGAGGTTCAAATAGGGCCTAGTTGTTTCATATGAGGAGGCATTAGTAGAGTTCCAGCAAACTCCTTATGTGGCTTGGCCGATGAGGAGGGAGCTGATAGACATAGGTATGACTCCTGATTATGAGGAGTGGTTAGCTACGCACCCATTCCTGTGATATTCAAGACTGGGAGAATTGGTGCCTCACCTAGATAAGGAGGATTCAGATGATGAGGATGGGATAGGCAGGAGGAGGAGGAGACAAAGGAGGGGGAGAGGAGGATGGGGAGACAGAGATGATGGAGGGAACAAAGGAGGAGGAGGAGGAGGTGGTGGTGGAGATGGAGGAGATGGAGGTAGAGAGAGGCAGAGACAAAGGAGGAGATCTGGGGAGGGACACTCCTAGCAGTAGCAGGTAGTGTAGACACAGGTTGCATAGTAGGTATAGATGTCGGTACCATAGCAAGTGCCTCAATAGATAGGACAATAGTCGGTGCCCTAGTAGTAGGTGCAGGGATAGGGTCAAGCACAACATGTGCCTCAACAGTAGGTGCCATAGTTTGCATAGGTTCGTTAGGCTCTTGCCCAGCCTGATTTACAGCAGCAAGCTATTATTACACTACAGGGATAGGTAAGATAGCTTAGGGATCATCTCAGAGTGGTAGAGTCTAGGAGACAGTTCGATGCACAAGTTTTATCAAGGCTCATGGTAGAGCAGGATGCAACAGAGGTGAGGGTGCGGGCTTTGAGACTAGAGAGAGACACAGCCCTAGCCGCCTTGGGTACATATGGGGCCACCACATTTTTGGTTACATAGGTACACAAGGGACAGGCCTAGGTACACTAGCTATAGACATAGATTGCACAAATGCAGGGTGAGCTTTCTAGAGTGTAGGCATAGACCCATTAGTACAAAGGATTGTATCATGGGGCAGTGCCAGTGGATCAAAGGGAACCTAGTTTTTGAAGCCAGTCAGTAGCAGGCACACCCCAAAGGGCAGGTGGATCACAGTTAGGAGGGTTAGTGATGGGCCCATAGTAGTCTGGGGCCAGTAGAGGAGGGGATGGAGAGGGCAGTGTTGGGAGCAGTGTCCCATGACACCAGAGTTAGCTGACACTTGTATAGATTTTGGCTTTACGTATACACTTTTTTGATGGCTCAGATAGCTTGATATGTATATACTTGTATCATTTTGTACTGAGACATGTATCATTATTTATGTGATGTATACACTTCATACGATTTTGACTCAGAGATTGACTTTGATATGTTGTACATTTGGACATGGTTTTATATTTATTTATATGATGATGCATCTATTGATGATCTCTATATGCAGTTCTTTATACTATATGTTATGGATGCATTCTATCTTATGATGTTTCATACGCGCGATGCACCTATTATGATACTCTATATGATGTTATGTGATGTCTATGATGGATGCACATTTATGTTTTTTGACACTATGATACCTAATTATGATTCTATGACTTTGATATGATGATGATCTAATGTAGACTTAGATGATTTCATGTATGTACCTAATATGTAAATGTGAATGTTATCTCTATGATTATGCAGTGTTATGTTTTTTATTTTTCTATTGACGCTATGGTATGATGCAAATGTATATGGGTGACCTAATGCACATATTATGTATGCAAATGATTTAATCATGTTAATGACTATCTCATGTGATATGATATGCAACTTATACTATGTTTTTGTTATGTCCAAATGTACTTAATCGACATAGAAATGACACAATGATAGATAGAAGACTAATGGATAGAAGAAATGACTCGGTAGAAGGACTCACAGACCTTTATTTATATTAATATTCTACATAGGAATTTTTATTGCATGGAATATGGATGTAAATGGATATGATATGGATGTGAAATGGTTTTGCCATCTTGACATTGCAAGTATTTTGAAGTGCTTATTTCATCATCAGGTGATTTTTTTGGTACTTTTTCCAAATGTTGTAAGTTAATACAAGCATCTAGGTATAATTGAATCGAGATGACTTGAGTATTGCTTACATAGATTTTGATTTAGCAGGTTAATATAAGCATCTAGGTATAATTGAACCAAAATGACCTAAGTATTTCTTGCGTATCAACAAACAAGGTTGCCCCCTTTCGTGTTAGACCTTTGATGTCCTCAATGATCTTTTGTTGATCATGTGTTTAGACAAGGCTTCACATTACTAAAGATTAATCCACAAATAGTAGACAAAGAAAATAATCATGCCCCCATCATAGCATCTCTAGTTTTTGACATCCTCGAGTAGCATAGAAAGACATGATAACAAAAATCAAGACTCTACAACCTAACCTGATCACAACCACAAAACATTCTTGCATTTAGATGTGTTTTTCTTGCCATAATTTAGATAGAATCATTTAGAGTGCTTTAGGTACTTGTTTTCTTTGCCTTAGATACATTGATGTCTTACATCAAAATTTTTTATTGAAAGCAGGTTTTTCTTGTGATTGCATGCATGCCTGGTGAAACGGACCCTAAGGGACTAACCTAGTGCCTCGGGGGCGCATTGACAATAGCCTTGCCTACGTGATGACGTAGAGGCAATGTAGTTGGGGACTTGGACCATGGAGGCGGATGGACTAGAGGATAGACGACAAGATATGGGATGGATAGGAAAGTGGAGCCTTGAGGGCACATTCAAAATGACCTTGCCTACATGACGACGCAGAGGCAATGTAGTTCAGGGTTGACCCTATGGTACCAAAGACAGACACTGTGCTAGGCTGATGCTGTGGATAGGATACTAGATAAGACCTTAGCTGGTAAGGTGACAAAAAGAGATAGAGTATCAAGCCATGATAGGTTATCACTAGGTTACACAAGGTGTTTTATTATGGAACAAATATGGATCGGATGAGAAATGATGGTAGGAAGAATGGACACAAGGTGATTGGTTTCCCAAAGATGGAGAAGGCGGTTTATCACAAATAACACCTGTGTACCAGGTTTTCACCACTTGCTTTTATTTGCACAAAAGATAGAAGTACACATGATGCCTATTTGCCAGGTTTTCATCATGGTACTTATCCAAGGTGCCTGTTTCCAGGTTTTCACCAGAGGACAATTTTTTTTGTTATTTTTCCATTTATTTATTTATTTATTTTTTTGGTTTTTTTGATTATTTTTATTTTTTTATTTTTTTGAATTTTTGAATTTTTGGCCCCTTACATTGGAGTTCTCTTAGGTATACAACTAGCAAAGATGCATACTATTGATTGGGCCATCGAACAACTCACCCTCTAATGTTCCTAACTGATATGCCCCTGATCTATAGGCTGCAATGATGACATAAGGACCAAGCCAGTTGGGTTCAAACTTACCTTTCTTTTCCCGATCTTGTTGATTGCAGGGATTTTCCTTAAGTACTAAATCACCAACATTGAATATCCTGGGACGGACCTAGTGATTGTAGCTTCGTGACATTCTCTATTGATATGCCTTGAGATGGTTAAAGGCTTGTTGCCTTCTTTCTTCTAACAACTCTAACTCTTGCAATCTACAAACTCTATAGTCTTCATCAGTGATAAGACCTTTTAATGACGGCCTTAAAGATGGTAACTCGGCCTCGATGGGTAAAATGGCTTTTGATCCATAAACAAGGGCATATGGGGTAGCACCTATGGGAGTGCATATACTGGTTTGATAGGCCCATAGAGCAAGATTCAGTTGTATGTGCCAATCACAACCAGCATCATTGATAGTCTTCTTGAGGATTTTCAAGATTGTTTTGTTGGATGCCTCTGCTTGGCCATTACCTTGTGGATAGTAGGGGGTGGAGAAATGGTGTTGGATTTCAAATTTGTCACAAAGCTCTTGGACATCCTAGTTCTTGAAAGGTCTTCTGTTCTCCGTGACAATGGATGAGGGAATTCTGTATCTGCAGATGAGGCAATTGAGGATAAAGGAGGCAATCTATTTACCTGTGACATTTGTGAGCAAAACGGCTTTAATCTACTTGGTAAAGTATTCGGTGGTAGTTATTATGAACTTGTGGCCATTAGATGATGGTAGGTGAATTTTGCCCACAAGGTCGAGTCCCCATTGACAAAAGGGCCAAGGTTTCATTAAAGGTCGTAGCTCTTGAGCTAGTGCATGTATCAGGTTTCCATGTATCTGGCACTACTTGCATTTCTTCACAAACTAATATGAATCTGTTTCCATGTTTGGCCAATAGTATCCCAAACGCATGAGTTTCTTAGCTACTGAAGGACCTCTAGAGTGTGTTCCACAAATTCCTTCTTGTACATCTCGTAAGGTAGTTTGAGATTCTTCCCATTCTAAACATCAGAGTAAAGTACCATCCAGACCTTGACAGTATAGGGTGTCAGCGATAATGGTGTAACAGGAGGTTTGGCGAATGAAGGTTTGATGCTAGTTAGAGAAAAAGTTAGGCGGTAGGGTATTATTCTTGAGGTAAGTGCAAACTTTACCATACCAAGGTGAATTAGATCTGACTAATAGGCATATGGAGTGTGTTTCAGGAAGATCATAAGCTTGTTGCATAACTATCTCCAAGAACTCACACCATGACTCATTCTCTGGGATCTCGAGGAGTGAGGCAATGGTTGCCATGGCATCTACTACTTTGTTTTTAATGCGAGGTATCTGCTCAAAGGAGATGATCACAAAGTACTCTTTAAATTCATCTACCATGTGTTTGTATGGGATTAACTTGTCATCTTTGATCTAATAGTCATCGTTGACTTAATTGATTACTAGTTGGGAGTCGCCATAGACATGTAGCTCCTTGATTTTTCATTCTACTACCATTTTGAGACCAATGACCAAGGCCTCATACTCTTCTATATTATTTGTGCATGGGAAAAGTAGATGATAAGACTTAGGTATGATGTCTCCATGAGGAGTGACCAACAAGATTCCTATCCCTGATCCATGGTTTGTATAGGATCCATCAAAGTAGAGTTTCCATGAGTGTGTTGTGATACTAAATATGGCTTCATCTAGGAACTCGAATGTCATTGGTGTGGCATCTTGTAATGGTCCTTCTACTAATTGATCTGCAATGATTTGACCTTTGATAGATTTCCTATCTACATACTCAATGTCATATTCACTTAGGAGCATTACCCACTTGGCTAGGTGACCTGTTAGAGCCGCTTTGCTTAATAGGTATTTCAGTGGATCTATCTTTGCAATAAGCTTGACTGAATGTGCTAGCATGTAATGTCATAGTTTTTAGGAAGAAAAAACCACTGCAAGACAAGATCTTTCTGTATGAGAATATTGTAGTTCTTATCCCACAAATGTGCAACTGATGTAGTAGATAGCCCTTTCTTGGCCTTCATAATCTTGTTCTATTAATAAGCCTCCGAGAGCTGTCTGTGTAGTAGATATGTAAAGTAATAGTGGCTTATCTTGGATAGGCAGCATTAGAATAGGAGGGTTCATGAGATACTCCTTTAGTTTACCAAATCCTTCTTCGCACTTCTCATCCCACCTAAATGGAATGTTTTTGTGTAAGAGATGACTAAAAGATTGGCAATTGTCTGCTAGTTGTGTTATGAACCGATGGATTGCTTGTAACTTGCCTTGTAGAGACCACAATTGAGTGATGTTCTTTGGCAGTGGCATTTCCATGATAGCCTTAACTTTGGCAGTATCCACTCCAATCCCATTTACTGATACAATGAAGCCTACGAGCTTGCCTAAGGTGACTCCAAACACACATTTCTTTAGGTTCAACCTCACCTTAAAGTGTTGTAGTCTCTGAAATACCTTCTCTAGTACATCTAGATGGGATTCCCTTGTTAGTGACTTTGCAAGGATATCATCTACATAGTCTTCCATTGTGACGTGCATCATATCATGGAAGACAGTGGTCATAGCACATTGATATGTTGCCCTTGTGTTCTTTAACCCAAATGGCATGACATTCTAGTAGAAAGTGCCCCATGGACAAGTAAAAGCAATTTTATGTTGGTCTTCTGGTGCTATCCTGATTTGATTATATCCAGAGAAGCCATCCATAAGAGATAACATGGTATGTCCTACTATCAAGTCAACTATGATATCAATATTAGGAAACAAAAATCCATCCTTGTGGAAAGCTTTGTTTAGATCTCAAAAATCATTGCACAATCTGACTCTACCATCAAGTTTGGATACTGGTACTATGTTGGATACCCACTCTAGATAGCCTATTGCTCTAATGAAGTTTACATCCAACAGTTTCTTGAGTTCCTCTTTTACTAGTAATGCAATGTGGGATGCATCTTTCTGAGCTTCTGCTTGACTAGTTTGACCCCTGGATCTAGTGGAAGATGATGTAGAATTAAATTTAGATCTAAACCGAGCATATCTGCATATGACCAAGCAAAGTTGACCTACTTTTTCTTGAAGAATGGTACAAATTTGGTCTTCTCTGGTGGAGATAGAGACTTTGCAAAGTGAATGATCTTAGGATTATCCTCTGTTCCAATGTTGACAGGTTTTGTTGGTTCCATAACAATATAAGACTTCTCCTAATACATGTTGGTGGGGAGAGTGTTGCCTTCCATCATCTGGCACCTCAGAGAGGTTTTCACCATTCGATACATCCTTTCTTTTTACTATTTTGGGATCTGATACTACTACAGAGTGGTTTTCACCATCAAATCCATTTTTGATTTTTATGTTTTTGTGACTGGAAGGCTTGGTACCCTCTCCAAAATAAGCCACGGTGTTAAGTCCAATGGCGAAGCCAGCTTTATGATCTCTTATAGGTAGGTGGTCCCAAAGTTCCATGTAGTCAATATAGGCATCATCATTTTGGAACATGTCTAGTTGTGGGGTTCCTTATAAATCCTGGTTGATAAGTTCAGGATGCACAAGGGGAAGGGGGTCGGAAGATAGATCTGATTCATTAGGTGTGATCTTTTGAATGCATATACGATCAAGTTTGAGATTGATAGGGATAGGACCTAGGATGGTACTTTCTTCTAGATTGTTTATTGCGATGGAACTCTGACCTTCCTCGAAAGTCTTACTCTCAAAGAGTTGGCAAATTAGACTCTAATGGTCTATGTGTTAGTGTTTGTCCCTCATGGTAGGGGCTATAGGTTTGAATGGTGTCAATTCCTTTGTCCTCATAGGAGTGCTTTGCGAGTTCATCTCACTCATACTCATTAGAATCTATGTCACTGTCTTCTTGTAGGGTATGGATCTGTTCCACAAAACAAGCATTTGTCTTAGTCTTGCCTTTGTCCTTGTATCCTAACCCTTTTGTATTTCTTGCCAATGAGGATGAAGAGGGTTGGATGGGTTCTATTATTTCTTCTTTTCTTAGGCCAATGGGGCCTTGTCCTTCATAACCCATTCTATGTAAGATATACTCACCATGCCCATAGATTTCTATTGGGAGCTTAGGAGGTTCTTGTTGTGTATTATCTTCCTCTATATAGAGTCATTACAAGATATCTCTCTCCTCACTTTCATCTGATAGGGTCCC
Organism: Cunninghamia lanceolata; assembly: GCA_027924645.1. Lineage (NCBI taxonomy): Eukaryota > Viridiplantae > Streptophyta > Pinopsida > Cupressales > Cupressaceae > Cunninghamia > Cunninghamia lanceolata. The sequence continues at coordinate 5,730,750 of BSBN01001006.1, forward strand.
CCATTTTACAAAGGGAGCCATGGGAGGTTCAGGAGAAGTAGAAGCTTTTGGCATGTACTTAGGTGGGGGTTGCCTAAAGGATCTTGGAGATAGAGGTAGTGTGGCTAAGTTGAGACTGTGCTCAATGGACTATTCCCCTACCCCTATTTCTTTGATGGTGATTTTCTACTTTTTGGGCTTGGATGAGGAATCTTCAGAGGTAGAATCATGATGCGGGATGGGGGATGTAGAAGCTCTATTGTGGGGAATGATGTAATTAGGTTTTGAGAGGATAGTGTTGTAGTGCTGGAAAGGATCTGGATCACCTTGGATGGTGATTTGTTTGCTGTTATGAGGAAATTTGATGCATTGGTGATAGGGAGAAGGCACAACTTTCATGGCATGAGTCCAGGGTCTACCTAGGAGGATATTATAGGCTAGCTCCTTGTCTAGGACTTGGTAAACAATGTCCTTTATCACTACTCCAACTTGTATTCGTAATACCATTATTCCTTTAGTAGTTCTTACTTCTTCATCATAGGCCTTAATAGTGATCTTTTTCCTAGGATCTGCTACATTTTTAGAGAACCCCAATATAAGGACTAGCTAGAGCGTGTAAATATTTAAACTGACTCCTCCATCAATAAGAACTCTTTTGATATAGTGTTTATGAATGAAGGTGACGATATGCAAGGGTGTGTTATGAGGCTGAGACACTGACAGGTCATCTTTTTTGGTAAACGATATGGTGCTTGAGGAGCTTAGATTACCTACCATGGCATGACACTTCTCTTGGGCTAGGTTCGTGGGCACAATCATTTTCACTAGGGCTTTATTAAAAATTTCCTTATGGGAGGGAGACAGACACAACAACTCTAAGATAGATATGTGGGCAGGAATTTTTTGAAGTTGGTTTATGACATTGTATGTATGGGAATTAGATGGAGAAGGTGATGACCTTGGAGGAAGCGTGTTTAACGTGACCTTACCACTGCGGGTGATGATGCTGCAATCAATTTTGTTGGTTCTAATTGTTGGTTGAATGTAACCACATTGACTTGTGGGATGTGCTTTGATATGCAGTTGATAGTATAATTGAATGGTATGCTTACGTAGTTAGCATTGTTGTTTCCATTGTTTTGATTCTTCCTATTGTGATTGTTGTTATTGTTGTTGTATAGCCTATTGTGATTGAGGAGTGGATCCTTGTATGCCACATGTGTCTCGTTAGAGGTATGTTCTTTAGTGCCTACCTAATTTTGGTCAAGTATGTCTTGAAATATGTGTTTGAGATGGATATAGTTGTTAGTCATGTGGCCTCTTCCTCTATGATATTATCAGAAATCCGTATCTTTCCAATAGTGAGGTTTTATTTGAGGTTCATAGTCGCTAGTTTGTGGAAGAGTGATCTCATTGTTGGCTAATAGCTTTCTTAATGCAGACTCTTGGGACTCCCCTAGTGGTGTGAATTTTTACCTAGGGTTGGCATTGAACCATGGCTTTGGCTCATGAGAGAAGGTTTTGTTTGGCGTAGCATTGTTTGCTTCTCCATTGAGAGTGAAGATTGGTTGTTGTTTGGGAGCTACCACTTTGGCATCAACTACTCCAGCATTGACAACATTTTTGTTCTTTGCCCAAAACTTCAACTTGTCTGTGGTGTAGTTAGAGTTAGGGGTGTCCTTGTACAACTTTATTTGTCCCTAAGCTATCATAGCTTTCTCGATAAATAATCCCATCTCAATGACTTTCAAAAATGAGGTAGGGCATTGAATTTGGATTTGGTAACTTAGATTGGGGTTAAGGTTGTGGACATACATTTCTATCAATTACTTCTCAGGTATGTCATATGAACATTTTCTCGCAAGTTGTCTCCATCTTTGTAAGAAAGAGGCAAAAGATTCGACACCTTTTTTCTTTGTATTGCATAGGTTGAGCATGGAAACTTTGTGTTCAGTGTTAAATGAGAAGTGTGTGATGAACTTGTTTGCTAACTCATCAAAAATTTTGATACCTAGTGGAAGTCATGACAACCATTCCATGGCTTGACTACCTAGAGATCTAGGGAATAGTCTCATTAAGAAAGTTTCATTGTGAGCTACTTCCATGCACATGGAATTAAATTCCCTAATGTGATCTCTTGGGTCTCATTTCCCTTTGTACTTGTCAAACTTAGGAACTTCGAACTGAAAAGGGAAGGGCACCATGTTCAAACTTTTGTAAAAGGGATATGGTGTGATGTCTTCCAAGGAATAATTTTTAGTGGTTGTTCCTATTTTGAGTTCTGTCATTTGCTATGTTAGGGTCTCAATTTGTTTCTACAATATTTCCATAGGTATGTTTGAGTCTGGGACTTTCTTTCCTTTGTCCTCACTAGTGTGGTTTTCATGAGTTTCCTCTACGGTTTCTTTCAGTTTGTTGAGACCAAAGTCCAAGGGGAGTTTAAGTCCTAAGTTTACAAGATGAAGAAAGTACCTGTGAGGGTCCTCGTTGACCACTTTTTCTAGCATGCATTGAAATTTCTGATCTTGGAGGGATCCTTGGTAATCTTCATGAGAGATTTCCTCATCACTATCGTGAGGGGATACAATGTAGTTGGATGTCCCAGCCATTTCAAGTTGTTTTTTGTATTGAGATCTAGTTAAGACCATGCAAGGTGACATGGGAAGAGGTGGGATGAAACTAGAGATTTTGGTAAGGTGTTGGTGGAAATTGTTGAGAAGAGGATACTTGTGATGAGATTTGAACAAGGGACTCTTTTGAACAATGATTCCAAGTAAGTTGGTCGACACAAGATGATAGCCACAAGTAAGGATATCTAGTACCCATTTACTATGTAGAGACTAGTCATGCACCAAGACCACTAGCGAAGTTCTGTGACTTACTAGGGTTACTTGAATCTGAAATGATCTCAACGGGGTCTTGCATAATCTGATATGAAACTTTTGACTTTGTCTAGGAAAGACGTGGTAGAAGGTGGACGAGATGACCGACAAAAGAGAGGGTATGCTATGGAAATGGATGGAAAAGGTGATTGTATGGTAGATCTAATCTCAGAAAATAGAACAAGGTTGAAATGGGTACCTAGAAATGCTAAAAAAATTCTCTCAAAAGATGTGGAAATGCTCACTGTTGCAGATGCGTAGGTACAAAAGTGCTAAAACACAGGATATATGTGCAACAAGTTGGTGTAAAAGTGCAATTCTGGTAAAATTTAAAGGCATGGGAATAGATGACAAATGTGTAGCGAGTTGGAATATATGCGCAATAGGTTGAGGTAAATGCACAACTTTGTAGGATAGATGCACAGTTCTAGTTTTCTTGAGTATTTTTATAATTTTTTTGGTATGTTTTTTGGTGTTTTTGGTTTCTTGGTTGCAAGATGGTCTTTTTGATCTAATTTTCTTAATTATGGCAAGAAGACACAACAAACACAAAGAATGTTTTCATGGTTAATAATTTTTTTTTTTGTAATTTTTTTGGACTCTTTTTTGACTCAAAAAGAAAGTACAAATCCTAGGTTGGAAAAGGCAAATCTTGTCAAATCCCCTAGCTGTGCATATTTAAAGAGGATATCTTTAGGATCTTGGTAGCACTAGCTCCTCTCCATGGCACACACTTCTGATGCATACCAAGATCTGAGTTTCCTGAGGCTCGTACCCCCACCGAACCTTAGGATTGTCTCTTCTATCTCTACTAAGTACCACAAGAATCAGGGAAGCTTTGAAGGTCCCACCTTCTGTACCAACAAATAGAGTGATTTTGGGCTACTAAATAAGGATGACTAGTAAGTGCAACCGTTTGAGTGGTTATACATTCAGCAGCACTACTCTCTGTTATGGAGTCTCCCAGCCTACAAGGGTTGCACCTTGGAGGGTTTTGGGGGAGGTTAGCTATCAATATAACACAAATTCACTTATTGTTGAATCTTTTGCTCCAAACATAATTTATTTATAGTGGCTCAATAGGGCTTGGCTTTAGCCTATTACCACTTAAGGTCATTCCTACTTGGACGGAAGGCTATCCAAGGGTAGGCCTCTCTAAAGGTTCAACACATGCAAAAATGATATGTTTGGCATTTTGGTCACCCAAGATAGGGGAGAGCATAGGCCTGGTATCATTCCCAAAACCAAGAAAGACAATGGTTCTTTTTCCTTACTTAAAATTATAAAGACTATATGAGCTAGCTACTTGGGCACACACGTGAGTTGTTAACTTTGAAAACAAGATAGCAATGGTTCAATTTTATCCTCCTAGCATTGGGACTAGATTCAATTTGTTGCTACAACAAAATTCAAGTTACTCCCTTCCTTGTTAGATCTAGATGTGATTTTGCATGAACATTTGATACCATCCTTTAAAAAGATGATGTGTTAACAATGTAGCTGAATGTCTAAACCAACTCTTAATCCTACAAGTAGATGAGAGAATATCCATGTGAAAAGTGTCAACATTAGCAAAATCACAAGAATACCCTAAAATCACTATTCAGAATAGATGCCTAGCTTTAGAGCCTGAATGCGTAGAAACAGGGCTCAAAAGTGTAGGAATTTCAGAAGCGCAGAAATAGAGGTTAAAAGCATTGAAACAGAGATTATATGCAGCATTTGGTAGATGTGCCATAACATATCACAGATATGTAGCTTTAGGATGCAAATGTGCCAAAAGATTAGATGTGCTAGAATAGAGCTTAGATGTGTGTTGGAATGGCTCAGATGTGTCGAATCCTCTTGTGTACAGAACCTTTGCATAAAAAAACTTAGTTTTTGGGTTAAATCAGGGCAAGGCCCCATAATGGGTGTCCAAAAATGTTACTAGAAATATTTTTAAAGTTATTAAAATCAATCAATAAACCAATAATCTCAATGGAAATTACAAATAACAAAGATTCAATAACAAAGAACAAACTGATGCAAACCTTGTTACTTTGCTGCTTCCATTGTTTGCCTAGTCTCAATCGATCTTTGTATGAATGAAGCCCTCAAAAGCATACTTCATTACTTTGTTTTTCAAGATGACAATAGAGAGATGGCTATGATACTTCTTGTAATAAAGATGAGCTTCAATACAATAAAAGGGTGATCACAAGCTATGGATGGATTTGGGTGCCAAAAGTGCACTGTTAATTCTATAGAGTAACGATACTAAAAGCTTGGATGAATGAAATGGAAGAAGAGGGTTCAATTTATAGACTTGTGTGAGAGAAGATCAATGGTATAGAAAGAATGAGAAGATCAATGGTATAGAAAACTTGAGAGAATGTGCGCAAATAGAAAGAAGACAAGTGTCACACAAAAGCTATTTTGTTTGAGTTAATTGCTTTCTTTTATAAAAATAAGATTTGCTTTCATAAATTAGAATATTTTTTCTAATTTAAGAGTTATTGATAAAAACAAGGTTGATTGAGACAGTTAACTCAACTTGTGATTTGCTTTTGCATGATTTGAGAGAAATTAAATAATAAATTATTTAATTTTGTGTGCATGAAGAAGAAGACTTATTTTTAGAAGATTTGGAAGATATTTGAAAAGATAAGAAAGCAAATTAAATAAATAAATTTATTTAATTGTTGTGCATGATTTGGAAGAATAAATAAATATTTGATTGTATTTTATTTTTAGAGAGAGAATTTAAATAAATTTGATTGATTTATTTAAATTGGAAGAAGAAATAATTTAATTAAGTAATTAAGAATTATTTAATTGTTTTGAAGAATTAAATTAAATAAAGGATTTTATTTAATTATGACTTTAGAAGAGGTAATTAAATATTTTGATATTTAATTAATTTAGAGGAATATGAATCGAATAAATAAATGTGTTTATTTATTATTGATAGAGGAATTGGACTTAAATAAATATTAAGAATATTTATTTGGATAGAGTCGTGTCATTTTTAGGTGTATACAAAGTTTAATGGCAGTAATTTCAAGTTGTGGAAACTTAAAATGGAGGACATGCTTGTAGATCAGGATTTATGGGAAGCCATATCTGGTATAAAACCAATGGCAATGTCTCAAGAAGACTGGGATCTCAAAGATAAAAAAGCTAAGGGTTTGATAAGACTCTATTTGTCTGATTTAGTGCTCCTAAATATCCATGAAGAGAAGACTGCAAAGGAACTTTGGAAGAAGCTTGGAGATGTTTATCGGGCTAAATCCCTGGTGAACAAGTTATTCCTATGAAAGAAATTGTATTCTCTGAGGATGGAAGATGGAGGATTTGTTGCTAATCACCTGAATACATTCAATATGCTTGTTGCCTAGTTGACTTCTGTTGGTGTGAAGATGGAGGAGAAGGATCGATGTATGACATTACTGTGTTCCTTACCAGATTCATGGGACCACCTTGTTATGGCCATTAGGAGTACCACTACCACCTTCAAGATGAATGAAGTGGTTTCTTCGCTATTGTCTGAAGAGATGTGGAGAAAGTCTTCCAAATTAGCTAAGGAGGCTCTTGTGGTTCATGGTAGATCTAAAGAGAAGGGAAAGAAAAAGGATAAGAAGAAGGAAGAAAAAGGAAGAACCAAATCCCATGGGAGATCTAAGTCTCCTAGAAAGTCCAAGGCCTTGTGTTGGAATTGTGGCAAACCTGGTTAGTTCTACAAGGAGTACAAGGAGGAGAAAAAGAAAAAGAAGAAGAATTATGATTTGGATTCTGACAGGTCCTCTCAAGATGAAGGAGAAGCTTTTGTCTCTACCTTGGCAACACATGCATCTTAGAATGTGTGTCTTATTGACTTTGGCACATCTTTTCACATGACCTCTCATCGGGGCTAGTTTTCATAGTATGAAGAATATGATGGTGGAAAGGTGTACTTGGGTGATGATTCTCACCTAGATATTATTGGTCGTAGAAGAGTCTTTATTTGATTCCTTGATGGATGAGTGAAGGGAATCAATGGTGTTTTGCATATCCCTGGTTTGATATAGAACCTTCTTTCTGTAAGTTGAATGATGTGGATGTCTAGGTTGTTTTCTTGAATGGAGGATGCAAGATGACTAGAGGATCTATGGTTTTGGCTAAGGGTGTTTGGATTGGCACTTTGTTTCATCTTGATGCATGCATAGTTTAGTGTAATAGTGCCTCTATTTCGAAGCAGTGCAATAATGCCTCTGTTTCAAAGAAGAGGGCTTTAGAGTCTTCATCCTCACCATTGGAACCAATAGGGAAAAAGACTATTAGATCTACTTCTGATGGTCATGCTTTATGGGTAGCTAAGGGTGCTCATTCTATGGAGATGAAACTTCTAGTTGAGAAGATAATGTTATGGCACCCAAGGCTTGGTCACATTGGTGAAAAGGGTTTGAGGACCCTAAAAAATAAAAGTCTTGTTTAGGGTATGAATGATTGTAACCTTGAGTTTGATTTCTATGAACATTGCATTTATGGAAAACAAAACCATGTTTAGTTTTATTCCAAATCTCACAAATCTTCTGAGGTGTTGGACTTGATTCATTTTGATCTGTTTGGTCCTGTTAATGTTCCTTCAATTTCAAAATCTATTTACTTTGTTTCATTCATTGATGATTATAGTAGGACATGGGTGTATTTCCTTAGAAGTAAATCTAAAGTATTTAATAGATTCAAAGAGTTCAAAGCTCTTGTAGAGAATCAGAAGGATAGAGAGATTAAGTGTTTGAGGACTGATAAGGTTGGTGAGTTTTGTTCAGCATATTTTGACAAGTTCTATAAAGAGCAAGGCATTGAGAGGCACAAGACGACTCCATATACCCCTTAGCAAAATAGAGTTGCAGAGAGGATGAATAGAACATTGATGGAGAGGGTAAGGAGTATGCTAAGTGGAGCTGGTCTTGAACAAAAGTTCTAGGATGAAGTTGTTGCTACCACTTGTTACCTGGTTAATAGGTCTCCTACATTAGTGCTCATTGATAAGGCACCTATAGAGGCATGGTCTAGTAAAAAGCCTTCATTAGGACACATTCGAGTATTTGGTTGTGAAGCATATGCAAATGTTCCTAAGGAGAAGAGGTCTAAGTTGGAGCACAAGGCTATAAAGTGTATCCTCATCGGATATGGCATCAGTGTGAAAGGGTACAAGCTTTGGGATCTAGTAGCTAAGAGAGTTCTATATAGTAGAAGCGTGATCTTTAGAGAGCTCAATCCTTCTTCTATTGTCTTGTAGCCAGAGAAAGTAGAGAAGAAATATGATGTGGTTTAGCTTCCTTCCACCCCTGAGCAAGTTGAACCAAAAACATCTATTGGACCTGATAATGAGGAGAGCTCTAGTAGCTCTGAAATTTTAGAAGAAGATGAAGAACCTCAACCTCAACCTTTGAGGAGGTCCACACAAATAAGGTAGTAACTTGATAGGTTTGGTTATTCATTGCATGATTCCAGTTGTATTTTTTCTTTGATTTCTAACACTGATGAGCCTAGAACTGTGAAAGAGGCTATGGGTATGAAAGATGCAGGATCCTGAAAGGAGGCCATGGAAGAGGAGATGGCTTCTTTGGAAAAGAATAATACTTGGGACTTGGTGCCTTTGCCTAAAGGATGAAAACCTGTTGGATGCAAATGGGTGTTCAAAAAGAAATTTGGTGTAGATGGCAGTGTTGAGAAATATAAGGTTAGATTGGTTGCGAAGGGGTATTCTCAGGTGGAGGGAATTGACTATGGTGAGATTTTCTCTCCCATTGCAAAGCTGACATCTATTCGGTTCCTATTATTTCCTGCAGTAGTGTATGATCTAGAAGTGGAACAGATGGATGTGAAGACAATATTCCTTCATGGTGACTTGGAGAAGGAAATCTATATGTCATAGCCAGAGCACTACATGGTGAAAGGTAAATAAAATCTGGTTTGCAAGTTGAAAAAGTCTTTGTATGGTTTGAAATAGTCTCCTAGGATGTGGTACCAGAAGTTTGATGCCTTTGTGTTGAGTATTGGATTTGAGAGATTGAAATCAGATCATTGTGTTTACTACAAGTTTGACAATGATCACATTTTCATTATTGCATTGTATGTCAATGATATGTTACTCATTGAGAATGGTAAAAGTTTGATTTCTAATTTGAAGTCTCAGTTGTCAGCATAGTTTGAGATGAAAAATCTAAGGGTAGCTCGGTACATTCTGGGAATGGAAATCAGAAGAGATAGAGAAAACATAAAACTTTGGTTAGGCCAGAGTAAGTATGTTAACACTGTGTTGGAGAGATTTAGCATGATGGATTGCAGACCTTTGACTGTTCTAGTTACAATGGGGATAAAGTTATCTATTGCAGATTGTCCAAAGTCTCCTTCTGAGATAGAGGATATGAGTAGAGTTCCTTATGCTAGTGTGGTTGGTAGTTTGATGTATGTGATGGTCTATACAAGACCAGGCATTGCCCAAGCAGTGGGAGTCCTTAGTCAATTTATGGCTAATCCCGGATGAGTACATTGGGATGCAATTAAGAGAGTGTTTAGATATTTGTGGGGTACTTCTAAGTTTTCCTTATGTTATCATGGTTATCCTACAATACCTCAACATTCACTTTGTATTCGTGGATTTGTGGATTCAGAATGGGCAAGTGACATTGACAGTAGGAGATCCACCGGTGCTTATGTGTTCACTATGTTTGGTGGTGCTATTAGTTGGATGAGTAAGCAGCAACCTGTGATCGCTATGTCCACTACTGAAGCTGAGTACATGGTAGCAACTCATGCTTGTAAAGAATCCATTTGGATTAAGAGATTGTGTTTTGATGTTGGTTTTGATGAAGGGAAGATTACTATTTGTTGTGATAGTCAGAGTGCCATATGTTTGGTGAAGAATCCTACTTTCCATGCAAGGACTAAGCATATTGATGTTCAGTACCATTTTGTTTGTGAGATAATAGATGGTGGGAAGGTAAACTTGGAAAAAGTCAAAACTTTGATGAATGTTGTAGATTTCTTGACAAAACATGTGAGCATAGAGAAGTTCAGATGGTGTTCAGAGTCTATGGAACTCACGGCCCCTAGCAATTAAATCATGGTGTTGATACTCCCTTTGCTCTTGTAAGGTATTCGACAAGTGGGAGAATGTTAGGAAAAGTGTCTCAACCTTACAACTTTGAAAGATTACTATTCTTCCTAGTTTTGGTCTTTTTCAATACCCTTTATCTTGGGGAATGGTCTGGAACCTTCAAAGTTTCCAAAAGTTTCTAAACAAGCTAAAAATAGAGAGAATTACTATTTTTAGTAAGTACTTCAATTGAGATTGAATTGACCTAAATTTTTTTCCAAAAGGTGTGGAATAGCTAAGTGAACATGTCATGCCCACATTTTCCATGTGGTCACAACACACATCGCACGTGTCATAGCCACATCTGTTATGTGGTTATGACACGAGATATGAAAAACTTTTCTCACACTGTCCTAAAAACCCCCTTCGCATGCGTACGCATGCTCGACGGTGTTCTCTCATGGCGAAACACTACACTCTTCGGCGGAATACAAGTACAATTGCGTGCAACCAGAAGCATACAGATCAACAAGAGGGTCTATACAACGCTGCTAACGTCATTGCAAGAGTGAGATTACCAAAGTTCTTAAATCGAACCCTCGGCAATTTTTGGTAGCATAATGCCTTACGGCGTTAGTGGGAATTACGCTGCACTCATTTACGCACGTGGTTCGCTGATAGAGTAACAACTTCCCACGACGCCTTGTTCTGACTAAACCGGCTAGTGATCTCCCTATTTAGTCATTTTTCAGCCAGGCACGGTTGTCTGTCTCCTCTCTTGTTTCCTGAAACATACTCCTCCTATGACTTAGCATTTTCAACAAGGCGGTTTGGTTGCTCTCTCTTCCCTTTTCACAAGTTCTTAATTTTGATTGTATCTTTATCGCCCTTACCTTAACTATTTCTCTGTTAATCTAGTGTGTTTATATTTCGGTCTCTCTCTCTCTCTTTCGTTTTCTATGCTTTCTTTATGTGCATCCTGTCCTTTCTTCATGATTTACGTCAATCAGGGTTATCACTGCAGCTATTGTTGATATTAAACCTAATTTCAGGATGATCTAGGTCACAAAGGCTGGTTTACTATTTTGCTGGACTCGGTCTCCTAATCTTCCCCGATCTAGGTTCCTCCTCTTCGTATATACTTAGTCAACTTGTTCCTAAGCAGATTTGGCAGAAGGGTCCGTCAACTTAGTTCTCTTATCCCATGTGAGAAATGTCACGCATTTTCTCCTCTGTGTTTTCCAATGTTAGTTTTTTTCTTCTTCGGACTCTCTTACAGGTTTACTTATGAGGTCGTTTGCTACAGTTGAGATTAAAATGGCCACATGGATTGTCAGTGGTGGCTTCTTAAGTTTATTTCCAGTGTTCTTTTGAGCAAGGTGATGTGTAATTTTCCTCTTCATTTTCTGGGTGATTGATATTACGTTGATAGTTGAAACTTCCGAGAAACTCTTTCCAGAGTATCACTGAATATTCCTTAACTCTCTTTTACATTATAATTTTATTTTCTCTTGTTTATAATTACTGTTGTTACTATTACTATTAATGACGATTAATACACTGATTGTGACTCGTATAACGTTGTAAATAGATGTAGGAGGCTCTCCACTTTATAAAACCCTGATCATGGTAATATATCTTATTTGGTTGTTGTGTTCAACACTTAATAACATCTACTGTGAGAATATAATTTGTTATATTTTTTTTTCTCTATATCCATGAGACATAGTTTAGAACGATTTAAAACGAGGGCCCAATAAAATGGTTCATAGATTTACTCCTATGTATATTATATATATATATATATATATATATATATATATATATATATATATATATATATATATATATAATATATATATATATTTTAATGTCTATGTATAGGACGAAATTGGTTTACCACTATATATATCTATATCTCTATGTATATATATATATATATATATATGCCTATATATAGAGCTATATAAAAATGTTTTTTTTTTCCAAATAAACCAATCATATGTTAGGGCCAAAGCCCTAACATTTTATTTTCTTTGAGAGTCCACAGCCGACGGAGGCCATGGGCGGCGGTGGCCGCAGTGACAGAGAAGCAGGGTCGGCGGTGGCCGCAGAGTGGCGGACAGGGTCGGCGGTGGCCGCAGAGCGGCGGGCTTGTGCAGGCCGCGGGAGGCATAAGGGAATGGGGGGATGTGGAGTGGGGCGGAGCCCCACCCACATTCCCACGACGTGGGGTGTGGGTGGGGCTCCGCCCCACTCCACACCTCCATATATATATATGAGGACCTGCGGTGGGGATTTCTCCCCACCGCCCATTATAAACCGCGACTGTGTTTTCTCCCGCGGCTTAAACTTTGACAGTCATTCTTATGGTGCTATTCGTTGATTTCTATCAATAATAATATATTTATAAGTATATATATATATATATCTATATATTCATATATATATATATATCAACGATAATATATTTATATATATATATATATTTCATATATATATATATCTATTTTTATATTGATATATATCATTCAATCTCATAAAAATGATAATTACTTTCAATTTCTCTATTATTCTATAAAATGATAATTACTCAAAATGTGAAATATATATATATATCTCTATATATATATATAAATTTATTTATAGAAAAATATTCTTATATGTATTTATATAATTCCTAAATTTCTCAAATTCACTACTTTATGCATTTTCTCCAAATCAACCTGTGATAAAGATAATGTCATAACAATTAGATATATATATATATATATATATATATCCCAATTTCACTTAATCGGTAGAAATGGTAAATAGCTATCCCCTTATTATAAGTATATATTTCCATTTTCATAAACATTTAAGACTTCATAAATTTACAAACAGAATATATATACATGCTAGATTTCCTCTAATCCTTCTAAATTAACAGAATCCACTAAATATGGAGAATAACTCAAACATTTAAAACTGTCTTTTCCATTTTAACATTGAACTATAAAAACTAGCATTTCAACTAGTTAAGCAATTCCAAACTTTCAAATGTAAACAACTCAGATTAGATTGCAAAAATGAACTTTTCCTTTCAGTAATACTTGAAACACAAAAATTGCTATTGAACAAAGTTTGCAAACATCAACTTAAAAATTTAAGCACATTCATATTACAGCTTCTCAATCAGTAATACCACCACTTAACTTCCCAGATATGAGCTTTCTTCTCCCAAACAGTATACAACTGATAACTTATGACAACCAAATAAAAGTCCAATAATAACAAGATCAGGGAGGTGATTTTCTTCACTCCCAGAATATCATTAATTTACAACAATAACAAGAGAGGTGTTCTCTCTTCATCTCTATGAAATGAACCAGGCCTAATTCTCATGACAAAGAAGATGAACTGTTTCTTCATAAATAGCCAACCAGAAGCCCCAAGAGAAAACCTGCGTATCAAAGACAAACAAAGAAGAAAACACCACTCATCTAGCTCTCCTCCCTACCGTAGACCCGCAAGTGGGTCACCCCCGAGCTAGGGAGACCATACTCACACCTGGGTACTCAAACACTCCACTTCACAACAGAAACAACAACAATCCCAAAGCACACATACACCCATGGGTATTTTACACAATACGGAAACTCAACTACAGTGAGTTTCATAAGGGGCAGGCGAGTGGACACACTCGACTCCAGAGTGTCACCCTGACAGATAAATGAACCAATATAAATTTCTCTTGGTCTCAAACCAAGTGTGATCACAATTTTTAAGTAATCTGTATATGACTCTCAAGTCAAAAATACAGTCATAGATACATGCCCTCAAGGCTTTCAACATCCCAAAAGATGGAAACAGGTATGCACCCGAGGAGGATCTCTCCTCCCCTACCCCAAACTTGATGAGTATTTCTCCCAAGTGGGAGACGCTCTGTCAAACAACCCGACAAGAAGCCCACAGAAAACAAATCTAAACACATATTTCACACACATTTCATACACATTTCAGTTCTACAAAAACAAAGGTAAAATTCAGACCAACCTTGCAAAGACCTCCTGGAATGAAGCTGTTGCAGAGTCCACAGAGTTCACTTCCAACCTTAGCCACCAACTCCCTCTCCCTTCTCTATCTTGCAAACTAACTTCTCTATTTTTGGTAAGGCAAAAATGAAAGTTTTGTTTTCCAAAATTCAACTAACTCCCTCTCATCCCAAAATTTGAAAATAAATAACCCAAATTCTCTTTCTTTTAATTTTGAGAAATGGGGAAGTGACACTTGTCACCTCCTCACCCTTCCCCAAAACCATTATTCTGTCCTGATGGCTTATGTCACTCTCCATTCCCAAGGGTACTGCTTATTCCTCTCATGTGACTCCACTTTCTCATGGGAGAAATAAAAAAAAGAGTTAAATGGGAACAAGACAGGTGACCCATGCCTCTTTCTCCTTTCTTCACATGGGTGTCCCCATAGTACATGGGGGAATCTCACTAAAGAAGAGGTGACCTTCACTAATGGATGGCATCTCTTATCTAGGGGAATGTAGAGGGGATGGGTTGAGTGTTGGTACAACCCATCATGTCCCCTCCTACCTCCAATTTTCGCCACTTAACTTCAGGGGGGGTTAAGTTGACTAGATGGAGGTTACTCAAGGGTTACCCATGCCAAATGGGCCCCTAGACCCATGGGGTATAACCCAGGGTCAACTTTAACCCATACAAGACACCCCTGGTCAAGGTAAAGCACAAGAAAAGGGCCTCATAATTTAAATAAATAAGGAATTTCAAATTCAATCTCTTTACAACACAAATTATAAAAATAATGTTACTTGAGGGCAACCTAACCCACTCGACCATACGAAAGACCACATTACATCATTACATCAAACACAAAGAGATCTTGGTTCCTCGTGGAACCAGATCAGCTTACAGGGAATAACAAAGAACAAGGTGTGGAATGATCTCCGAAATCTGTGGTTCGATTAGTAATCCCTGCACACTCAATTACAAGATCAGTAACCTCATAAAATCATCATAGCCGAAGCAACTTAAATAAAACATGCATTCTCATGACATAGTACAATTTAACATAATTAAAATCATATTACCATTTTCCATCATCACCTAATTCATTTTTCTGAAAAGTAAACTTATCCAAACATCACCCAATTAGTTTTTCTGAAAACATAATAAAGTTTAATAGTCTGACAAATTCCGGGAACTGCTATCCCACAAATATGAAAGTAACAATAACAGTTCTGTAAATAGTCATAACAACAGTAATAAAAAGGGTGGTCCTCACAGAACATCTTGGGTGAGTTTCATCTCAAGATCATATCAGGGTTGCGAGATATTAAAGTTTTTGTTTTTCTAAACTGTCAGAAAAAGTCTTTGAACTCAATTACCAGAATCAAAACTTTTCTAAGAATCCTAAAAATGGTCATAACTAGAAAATCAGGTTATAGAGTGATAGATCTCTTCACAAGCTTTTTGACACATCAAACGATTCATCAATCGAACACCTGAATCAAAAGTTATGACCTCTAGAAGTTGGACCTTCTATTTTTGGGAAATGTAAAAATGTGTTGGACACATAAAAGAGCTATAAAGGGGAGAGTTACATGTGTTGGTGTGTGGTTTGGACCATCACAAGGCATATTTGATTTGAGATAATTTGGGCACCACTTTTTGGTGGTTTTGGCTCATGGTTTTGTAATTACCATTAGCAATGTATTGTATTCTATCTCCTATATATTAGGAACTTGAGATGGAAGTTGTATGTAAGAATCTTATAGATGTCGAATTACCTCCTAGATCTTGATAGTGATTGATTGTCATTGATGTCAAAAAGGTGTTTGATCTTCATATGACAAGATGTCACGTTTCAGGTGTTCATAATGATCTTCATATGGAAGAGGTGATGGAGTTTATTATTTTACTAACATGGGTTGATCAAGTTAGGTTGTCCACATGGGTCCAATGCACAGATCATTTTGGGGTCATTAGGGCATTAAAAGTGTGGTTGATCATGATGGAAATGTTCACATGCATTCATGGGTTCAAGTTGATAGGTTCAAAGCCATATTGATTAGTGATGGTAATCATCAGGTGATGATGGGTTCACAGTCTTATGATTTTAGGATGCCTTCTCAATAGTCTTGTTCAAGATAAGAGGTTCAAGAAGTTACAATCTCAAAAATGGTGATGTTTCTTAAGAGTAGAAGGAGAAACGCAAAAGAATCATTAGATGGTCCGTTGATGTCAAAGGCATATGATATAATTTGATCTTGCAAAGAAATATGTGGCAGAGTTATAAAATTTTGTGACGAGGCTCATAATGATTTTGGTCTTCATCAGAACATCTAATATCTATTCTCTGTCATAAATATGGGAAAGCATGATATTTGATATAGGATTTGAAAATTCCAAAAAATCTAGTTTTCTATCTCCTAAAATCATAAACTATTTCCCTAAGTCTAAGTCATATTTATGGCTTTTCTTTTAAATTTAAAAACTTCATGTTTATCTCCTAATTTTATGGCCCACCAAATAAAAATGGATTTTATATGGGGTGAGGAGGCAGATTTATTTTATTTAGTCTTTGTTTTTAAAGACTAATTTCAGATATTCTTAAAAGGGGGCAGATTTTTAGGAGTCAAAAAGATTTTTTTTTAAAAAAAAGAAAAAGAAGACTCTCACGTGGCAAGAGGGAGTTAATGGAATTTGCTTTAAGGGCAGATTTTTTGAGTTTCTAAAAGAGATTTTTTATGAAGATTTTTCTATATTTAAAAGTGGGCCTCTTCTTCATGTAGTTTAAAGGTTTTAAAAAAAGGAAAGTTTCTTTTGGAAAGAAGATATATTTTTGAGAAGATTTTTTTTTTAAGACTATTTTCCTATATTCATGAAGAAGTTTTTTTTAAAGTGGGAAATGAAGATATTTTTTTATGAAAGAAGAAAATTGCAGAGAGATGAAAGTCTTTTATTTTTTTTGAAGATATTTGACACATGAACAGTTTGAAGATGAAGGTGAATGATTTTTTTTCAAAGAAGAATATGAATTGAATCAGGAGTTGAAGATTTTCTTTTGGAAAGAAATTGGAAGATCAAGAGTTTTGTAAGGATCCAATGAAAGATTTTTTTGGATTTGAAGTATTTCTTTGTGAAGTTTTTATTTGCAGATTGAGGAAGTTGTGTTTTTACAGCTTGGAGAAGATGAATGATATTTTTGAAGAATATCAATGATGCAGAGAAGAAAATATATTTGCATATGTTTTTTTAATACTTACAGGTTAAAGAATATTTTATGATGGGATTGGAAATGTATTTTCTTCAAAAGGAATATGACGGATCATGCAAAGTTTGAAGAAGAATTTGAAGAGATTATTGAAGAATTGATTAGGCATAGAGGAATATGAAAAGATTTTTCTTTGCAGGTGGAAGGAGATTCAATTTGTATAAAATTGTTTTTCAGGTGTATTGAATAATAGTTTTTTGGGAGACAGAGATGAAATACACAAATGATGAGTTTTAGAGGTTGAATATACAGTGTGTGGTGATGTGGATCAATATGGTGTATTGAAGATATTTTACAAATGAATCATTTTATTGTAGTGAGATTATGTTTGTGTAGGAATGGATCAAATACAGTATGACGACATCATGCAATAATCTTACAGATTGAACCATGAAAATAAAGATTGAATCATGAAGATAAAATGCAGGTGAATATGCATCAGATGAATCAAATTTGCAAAGATAAGAGTGTTGTAAAGATTTGTAAAAGGAATTGTTTTGTATGGTCTTGATTTGAAAATCAAATAGGAGGTATAAGGGTGTATAATGAAACACAAGTTGCATAATGGTGCAAATCAGATTGAATAGCAATCAATTCTTGCACACAGAATTTTATGATGGAAAATTGTCTATGCCAGTGAGGCTTGTAGGTCAGTGAGACCTTAACATTTGTCAGTGAGACACGTATTGTAGCCAATGAGGCTTCTTTGTAGCCAGTGAGGCATGTTTGATCAGTTAAGCTAGTGGGGCAGTTTAGAGTGGTTTTTCTACCCCTGGAGGGTTTTCCACTCATGCAATTCTTGTGTCATAATCTTCTCTCTGTGTGTATGATTTACTTATGAAGTTTTGTTCTCTTTCTGTATTCACAGTCATGTGCATATGTATTTAACAAATCAATGCTATCTTTCTCTCCGTGTGCTCTGAAAGTTAAAGTGTGTAAAAAGATTTGAAAATTCACACAACACTAATTCACCCCCCCTCTCAGTGTTGATTGTACTCCTACAATTGGTATCAGAGCCAGTTTCCCTTTTGTAGCCTAATCAGCTTGGGTAGATCCTGTGTTTGGAGTACCATGGGAAAGAAGAATAGAAATAAGGTCTTGAATAGAGAAAAGATTGATGATGATCAAAAACAAGCCTCAGTTAAGACTAGCAAAAAGAATGATCCTGTAGTTGAGAATTTTGATAAAAAGGAAGACTTCAATATGAATGTAAAAAGACAAGAGCTTGATGAAAATTTTGTTGTTGAGATTAATAATGAAGATGATTATGAAATTGATATGGAAGGTGAGCTCATTTGTTCCCTTGATGAGATCAAAAAACTCAGAATGGAGAACAAAAGGTTAATGTTGCAACTTCAAGAGGAAAAGGAATCTAAGACAAAAATTCTTTCAAATCTTCGAGATGCAAAAAAACAGATAATAGATTTGAAGGCTCAAATTGCAGAAGTTAAGAAAATAAAAGAAGATGTCAATAATCAGCTAAAGGTCAAAGATGTTGATTGTGAAAAGTATGAATCTGAAATAGTTTCTTTAAGAAAGGAGTTAGAAAAGGCATCCTCTAAGTTGCACAAGAATCTATTATTTGAAAAGAATACTGAAGAAGGAGAGTGTTCCAAAGTCAGAAATCCTCCTACTGCTCTTAAGGAAGACAAGAAGATAGCAAAAGATAAAGCTCCTGATGATGTAACAAACAGACCTCCACCTCCTGATGATGTAAGAGAAAGAACAAACCGACTTCCACCTATTAGGCAATATCATTCAATATGGTATAATTATTCTCAGTTTCATGGATATTGTTATTCTTGTCATAGCTATGGTCATAGAGCTAGAAATTGTAAGACTTAGGCTAGAAATAATGTTGAGTGGCATAAGAACAAAAGTCTTTCTAAAATGGCAAATAAGAATTGTAATGCAATATGTTACTACTGTAACCAGGTTGGTCACATAGAAAGAGACTGTTGGATGCATGAAAGATATGATTATGGAAGTACTTTTGGCATGTCAAAGAGATATGATTCCTTTACTTCTCTAATTGGTTATAATGTCACATGCTTTAAGTGTCATAATCTTGGGCATAAGGCATAGTTTTGCAGGAATAGATTGAAGATATCTAGAGTAGATACCTTGAGCAAAGAAAAGAAAAGGTTTATACAGGTTTGGAAAAGAAAAGAAAGTCAGGACAAGAAAGATCCTAAACTTGTGCATCTTGCACAAGTTACATCATTAGTTAGATAACTGAGAGCATGAAGTAAGGGAGAGTTATTCATGTTCTATCAAGTATCCCCGAAAGGTTTCAGGAAGAAGACCATTTGATGTTTATCATTTTGATGATCTTGTTTTGTTGGTTTTGGATTCATCTTTGATATTGTTTATGTGTAACAGTGATATAGGTGATCAGTGGTTTGTGATGTGATGTCATATTGCAGTTAAGATGTTCAAGGGTTCCAAGCACAAAGAGTTTGATAGAGTTAAGTGATTTGTTTTTTCTTTGTCATATCATGTTAATACTTACAAAGATTGAGTTGTCATGGTGTTACAGTTCTTGTGAGTGAGATTGGGAAGCTCAAAATCAATTAGGATGTTCTCAAGGTGCTCAGATGTTTGATTATGTGGGCTAAGGAGGTTACAAATGGAAGGAGTCAATTAATATTCTTGTCTCTACATTTGGTTTTGCAAAGTGGTGTTGCAGGAAGAACTTAATGATGCAGTTAGTTTGTTGATGTGCTTATTTGATGAGCTAGTTTGAATGTCAACGTCAAGTGGCAGTAGTTCTTGTGTAGTACAGTTTGTTTCAGATGTAGTTTTGCAATTTATATCAGATTTGACTTTGTGTTGCAAAAAGGTATCTTGTGCAGGAGGATGATCTTTAATGAATGTTCATTGGTGTAATAATTTAACATGTTCTTTGTTGGTCTTCATCATTAATATGATTCATGAAGGTATGATTCTAGTTTTGGAGTGGTATCAAGTGTCCATGATCTATGACATGTTCAGTGAATGCAAGGTGTTGATAAGTTGTTAAAGAATTTAATGCTCATAGAGATTGATGATGTTGAATGTCCTGTCCTATTCATATCATGTTGGTGCTTACAAAGGATCTTGGATAGATGTTTTCTTATGTTGCCTGAGAAGGTTGAAAATGGAAGAAGTTAAATTCTTGTCTCTGCATTTGGTTTTTGCAAGATGTTGTGCAGTCTTAATGGGTTGATTTGAATTACAAGGTTAAAAAGGAATCAGTTCTTATGTTGTGAAAGGTGTCTTGTGCAGAACAGGAGGATGGTATTCATCAAATTATCTTTATTTTTTTTTATGTCAAAAAGGGTGTGCAAGAATAAGATTGGTTGCAGGATGATAGTTTAGGTAGAGTTCTTCAAGCTATGACATTGATGGTGATATCTTGTATTTCTTCAGAGGAAGGTATGTCTTGAATCAGCAATAGCAGATGATAATGTTCAACAAGGTTTGCATTTTACTGGCTTCAGGATTGTCATCATCATAAATCATTCTTGTTCAAAGGTTAACAGGAGTTTATGTCTTCAAGGTGCTCATAATGCAATGTGATTATAATTGTTATGCTATAACATCTTTCAGTGGAGTTGTTCTTAGGTGGAGTTAATTTAGGCTTTGTCATCAGATGTCAAAAAGGGGGAGAAAGAGAAAATGTTTCATGAAGTTTTGCCATCAATGACAAAGGGGGAGATTGATGGTGATTGATTATCATTGATGTCAAAAAGGTGTTTGATCTTCATATGACAAGATGTCACGTTTCAGGTGTTCATAATGATCTTCATATGGAAGAGGTGATGGAGTTTATTATTTTGCTAACATGGGTTGATCAAGTTAGGTTGTCCACATGGGTCAAATGCACAGATCATTTTGGGGTCATTAGGGCATTAAAAGTGTGGTTAATCATGATGGAAATGTTCACATGCATTCATGGGTTCAAGTTGATAGGTTCAAAGCCATATTGATTAGTGATGGTAATCATCAGGTGATGGTGGGTTCACAGTCTTATGATTTTAGGATGCCTTCTCAATAGTCTTGTTCAAGATAAGAGGTTCAACAAGTTACAATCTCAAAAATGGTGATGTTTCTTAAGAGTAGAAGGAGAAATGCAAAAGAATCATTAGATGGTCCATTGATGTCAAAGGCATATGATATAATTTGATCTTGCAAAGAAATATGTGGCAGAGTTATAAAATTTTGTGACGAGGCTCATAATGATTTTGGTCTTCATTGGAACACCTAATATCTATTCTCTGTCATAAATATGGGAAAGCATGATATTTGATATTAGGATTTGGAAATTCCTAAAAATCTAGTTTTCTATCTCCTAAAATCATAAACTATTTCCCTAAGTCTAAGTCATATTTATGGCTTTTCTTTTAAATTTAAAAACTTCATGTTTATCTCCTAATTTTATGGCCCACCAAATAAAAATAGATTTTATATGGGATGAGGAGGCAGATTTATTTT
Organism: Cunninghamia lanceolata; assembly: GCA_027924645.1. Lineage (NCBI taxonomy): Eukaryota > Viridiplantae > Streptophyta > Pinopsida > Cupressales > Cupressaceae > Cunninghamia > Cunninghamia lanceolata. The sequence goes on from BSBN01001006.1 coordinate 5,752,440, forward strand.
ATTTAGTCTTTGTTTTTAAAGACTAATTTCAGATATTCTTAAAAGGGGGCAGATTTTTAGGAGTCAAAAAGATTTAAAAAAAAGAAAAAGAAAAAGAAGACTCTCACGTGGCAAGAGGGAGTTAATGGAATTTGCTTTAAGGGCAGATTTTTTGAGTTTCTAAAAGAGATTTTTTATGAAGATTTTTCTATATTTAAAAGTGGGCCTCTTCTTCATGTAGTTTAAAGGTTTTAAAAAAAGGAAAGTTTCGTTTAGAAAGAAGATATATTTTTTAGAAGATTTTTTTTTTAAGACTATTTTCCTATATTCATGAAGAAGTTTTTTTAAAGTGGGAAATGAAGATATTTTTTTATGAAAGAAGAAAATTGCAGAGAGATGAAAGTCTTTTATTTTTTTTGAAGATATTTGACACATGAATAGTTTGAAGATGAAGGTGAATGATTTTTTTTCAAAGAAGAATATGAATTGAATCAGGAGTTGAAGATTTTCTTTTGGAAAGAAATTGGAAGATCAAGAGTTTTGTAAGGATCCAATGAAAGATTTTTTTGGATTTGAAGTATTTCTTTGTGAAGTTTTTATTTGCAGATTGAGGAAGTGGTGTTTTTACAGCTTGGAGAAGATGAATGATATTTTTGAAGAATATCAATGATGCAGAGAAGAAAATATATTTGCATATATTTTTTTAATTCTTGTAGGTTAAAGAATATTTTATGATGGGATTGGAAATGTATTTTCTTCAAAAGGAATATGACGGATCATGCAAAGTTTGAAGAAGAATTTGAAGAGATTATTGAAGAATTGATTAGGCATAGAGGAATATGAAAAGATTTTTCTTCTTTTTGGGAGACAGAGATGAAATACACAGATAATGAGTTTTTAGAGGTTGAATATACAGTGTGTGGTGATGTGGATCAATATGGTGTATTGAAGATATTTTACAGATGAATCATTTTATTGTATGTGATATTATGTTTGTGCAGGAATGGATCAAATACAGTATGAGGACATCATGCAATAATCTTACAGATTGAACCATGAAAATAAAGATTGAATCATGAAGATAAAATGTAGGTGAATATGCATCAGGTGAATCAAATTTGCAGAGATAAGAGTGTTGTAAAGATTTGTAAAAGGAATTGTTTTTTATGGTCTTGATTTGAAAATCAAATAGGAGGTATAAGGGTGTATAATGAAACATAGGTTGCATAATGGTGCAAATCGGATTGAATAGCAATCAATTCTTGCACACGAAATTTTATGATGGAAAATTGTCTATGCCAGTGAGGCTTGTAGGTCAGTGAGACACATATTGTAGCCAATGAGGCTTCTTTGTAGCCAGTGAGGCATGTTTGATCAGTTAAGCCAGTGAGGCAGTTTAGAGTGGTTTTTCTACCCCTGGAGGGTTTTCCACTCATGCAATTCTTGTGTCATAATCTTCTCTGTGTGTGTATGATTTACTTATGAAGTTTTGTTCTCTTTCTATATTCACAGTCATGTGCATATGTATTTAACAAATCAATGCTATCTTTCTCTCCTTATGCTCTGAAAGTTAAAGTGTGTAAAAAGATTTGAAAATTCACACAACACTGATTCACCCCCCCTCTCAGTGTTTATTGTACTCCTACAGATCTCTGGTTGGATATACTCTTGTAAAAGATTTCTCTGCAAGTATATTGTAATCTTCGTGATTCCTGAATAATATATTGGGTGGCTTTGGAGTATGGGGTTTTTTACCTAAAAGGGTTTTCCCCACGTATATCTTGTGTTGTGAGTTTTGTGTTTGCATTTGAAAGTTGTTATTATCTTTCTGTCAATGTCCATCTTAATCTGTAACTGTAAAAGTTGAAATTTGCATAAATCTTTCCTCAGTAGATTAGTGTAGGAAGCATTTTCCGCATACCTTCTTCCTTTCACATCTTTCATGACCTCTTCCAACCTATAAATACCCTCCACTCTGCATTATTTCTCAAGTTAGAGAATCTTCTTCCCTTCTTCAAAAGCTTTCTCAAGCTTCTTCATAGGCCTTTGATCCTCTTTGTCTCTTTCTTTAGTTTACCAAATATTTAAATATTTCATTAGTTTTCATTATTGCATAGCTTTAAATCTCCCCCTTTTGGGAGGCAATTTCATTTGTTTATCCTGAATTTGCAAGGTTTTACTCTCCAACTAGCATCCATATGCTCATACATGACATTTGAGCCTTTTCCATTATTTTTGTTTCATCTAAGATTTTGTAAAAGCTTCATATCACATCGATACGCTACCCATTTTCAATCCATAGTGCTCATTAGGTCACATTGAGCTCACATTTCAAACTTTCAAAACCTTTTTTGCATCCCTTTCCTATTGTTGCCAAGAGGATATCCCTGCTACTGTAATAGGGAACAGAGATTTCTAACACAAGGATTCCTGAGGGCAGTGGAAGATCATGTGTCTCATATTCCAGGTTCTTTAGTTCTTTCTTACATTAATTAGAAAATCTAAATTTTCTCTTGGGAATAGTTTAATTGAATGTTGCAATTTCCTTGATAGGTTAAATAGGATTTTCATTGTTATATTACTTTTCTTTCAAAATTATTTAGCTTATTTTATTTCAAATCAATTTCATTCTTAGAGTAATTAATCCAAAAATCTATAAAATCAAATAAAAACATAGATCAGATTGCATTAGTTAAATACATTCTAGATTGCATGTACATATTTTAGTTCCTAGATTAAAAAAAAAATTTGTTTGCATAAAGGTCTAGGAAAGCACAAAAAATATTTTTTTACATTCATATAGGCTTGCATTCATTCAAAAACCAAAAAGGAACACAAAAACATTAGTATCACAAAAGATTGCAAACCCTTGATTTCATCATGAGGTCAATATTGGTCAAACCCTTGATTCTAACATAAGGTCAACACTATTCAATATTAGTCAACCAATGTAACAAAAAGAAAGTTAAACCTTAGGTCATAGCCCCTAAGTCAAATAAAGATAAACTTCAACCAACACTCTCTCAGTTTGGGCTCACAAATGTGCCTTGGCTTAGAGATGAGTGGGTGAGGGCAACCCTTGAAGAGATTGAGGAGATTCACCCTAGACAAAACACGATCAACAAATGATTCAGGAATAAAAACATAGGTTGAGGTTATTCCAAACACAAGTCATCATACAACAATTTGAAGAACAACTCCAACTTAACATAAGCATCAATGAGAACAATTGTCAACCTACACAACATTGGAATCTTCAAAATCCAAATAGAAGAACAGTGACTAGTGACCCTTCAGATCATATAGTTATTTCAACCACAATGGTAACTAAGCACTAGATTAGAATCAATACACAAGAAAGCCCCCAGGACCAAACAACCACTCTCCGCAATGTCTAGATCTCAAGTGAGCAGGACTGCCCCCATGTCTCACCTCCTCTCAAATGGCTACTTCCACAAGAGCAAGAGTGACGTGGAGGTTGACCCCGTGGAAAGGAGAGGGGTCCATGTACTCACCAAAGCTAACTCAACCACCCTAGGCTACAAAGTCATGTTTTTGAGTGTACATATTTTGGTGAACTTGATGTGAAGCACAAATCCTTTTGGGATAGATTCTATTACATTTTTGCATATTTCTTGATGTTTCATGCAAAAAGTCCAAGGGAATGCCCCCTTGACTAAAATTACAAATCCAAAAGGGATCCAAAAAGTCCCCACAAATTCAACCAAATCAAATCACATATGAACATTCAATATAAGATCCATCAAGATGATCAACCCATAACAAGCCATAGGAAAATGGCCACCAAAATGGACAATGAAGTATGTTGTCAAGAGAATAACTTACAAGAATCTCAAGAGGTGTAAAAATCACTCCACATAGTACATCAAGATAAAAATTCCATAACATGTGAAATGTCATCAGAAAGAACAAATAGGGTCACTCAAACCCCAATGCAAATAAATCTATTGCAAGGTGGAAAAACTCAAAGAATGAACAAAGCCTCACCCATAGACCTTATAGGAATTTTGGTCCAACAAATTGAGACCCTTGAGACTAGGAGTGTTGAACAATCTCACCAAAAAAACATTATGGAAAAACCTAGGGCACATGGAAATCATTTCATTGATAGGATTGAATCAAACCATGGGGCAACACAAATTCCCCCTCATCTAAACTTCCATGAAACATTTAGGCCTCCCTTGGCCTCATCATCCAACATGAAAAGTCTAAATCAAATAGGTGGGATTCCTATAATCAACCACAAACGATCACACCTAATCTTCAAAATAGAAACATGGCACCATCTAGTTATCCAAATTTTTTAGGATATCAACAATCTAGCATACCATTTCAACAAATGCAACAAGCTCCACTTGAAGGGATAATGTTTGGAGGAACAAGACTCTCTACACATAACTCCTTCTTAGGAACATACCTCAAGTATTTAAAGGAGCCTCTTGACTACAACATTCATTAGGTAATACTACTGCATCCTCTTCCCAAGCTTCCAAAATTTAGAGGAGAGGGTAGTCCCAACTCTCATATAAAGGCTTAGATCATAGTAGTATGGGAACTCCTTTTTTGGGATGGGATGGTAGGAAATATTTTCCCAAATACTTTGGAGGCTATTACTCTAGATTTGTACTATCAACTTCTAGAAGCATTGATCCACTCTTTTAGGCAACTCATCGATCAATTTTTGGTTGTCTTTGACATAAAAAAACTAGTCAAGATAGAAATATGAGAATTTTTAACAATCAAACAAGAAGCTAATGAGTCAGTTGCATGGTTTATTGCAAGATAGAGCAAAGTTCTCTATTCTTCAACAAGTGCACCAAACATTGACGATAGAGAACTCTATGATCTCTTCTTACATTCTCTCAACAATTACATATGAGGAGTTAAAAAACTTCCTTACAAATCATACAAAGAAGCACTCAAAAGTGCCCTTAGAATTGACCAAGCTATTATTGATAGCACAAGCAGGGAGTATGATGCCAATGGAAGGTCAAGATAAATCATGATACAAATAACACATCCTTGATAAATGATCAAGACATATATGGGTCAACAAACACTTCAACATCTAGAAATAATAGTAATTGTGACTACGATAGTCATACAAATTTGGGGAACCAAACTGTCAAAAACTATCCCCTGAGAATTAACAAGCATTCTTAAAACAATAATCAAAACCTCAAGATCACAATCCTGATAAATATTGTTCATTTCACAAGAGAAGGGGCATGAGATCAATTCATGTAGGGGGTACCATCGCTTCATATAAAACCTCCCAAAACATCAACAAAAAGTATTCATGGACACATTTTCAAAAGATGAAAAAATAATCCCAAAAGCCATAAAAATTCCTTTGATCAAAACACCTTAGGCCTTGTAGAATTAGACAAAGATCAAGAAGTTTATGTCACCCAAGGACTAGAACAACTAGATAACACCTCCACAAATTCAAAATTTCTCACATGTTCAAACTTCTCAAAATTTCTCCTACACACAAGAACGATCTCCTGAAAGCCTTAGATCTAGGCCATCTAGTTCAAAATACTCCAAGAGAAAAGTTTTCTTCAACATTTTATTTTGAAAAGTTACCCTCAAACAATTTGACATAGCTAAATAGGGTGATCTCCCCCTCCATTTGGTAGTCCAAGTTCAGGACTATTCCATTAAATGTGTAATGATAAATGATGGGTCTACAATTAACGTGGTCTCTTTTTTGCTTCTTCAAAGAATGAGTTATGATGAAACTAAAATAACAAAACAAACTTCCATTCTTAGAACTCATGATAACCCAAAACTTTGAACCATGGGTAAGGTCAATCTTCAAATTGCATTGGGTCATAAAACCCTCCCAACTAAATTTTATGTCGTAAATGATGAAACCACTTAAAACATGATCCTAGGAAAATCTTGGATCCATAGGATGATGGCTATTCCATCCACATTATTTCAAGAAATCCACTTCTCGCACATGGGACAAACCCATGTTATCAAAGGAGATTATGATCCTTTCAACCTTTATAGAGTTGAACAAGTAAAAAATAATGGAAAGACCATGGAAACCACTAATGACCTAAAAATAAACACTTTTAAATAATGAGAGATATCAAAATAAATTTCAAACGTAGCCAAGACCTCAAAATGTATAGGAAATGGGGCAATACAAGAATTCTCCTTCGGTACCCACTCACCAAATGTTGAACACACAAAAGTACTTAGAGTAGGGTTTGAATCAGTACATATTCAAATTCTTCCCTTTTAAACACATTCAATCAAAACTAAACATTTAAACTAAATGAATTATAAAAGCACATATACACATGACACCATATTTATATGGAAACCCAAGATGGGAAAAACCATGGTGAGAAAGCTACTTGGATCTACTATCCAAATCTCTCCTCACAAATAAAATTAGATTTACAATGGATTTTATGGGTACCAACCCAAAGGAAGAAACAATTCCCTAAAGAGCTACAAATCTTACAAAATAAGGCTCCAACCTTTGTTCTGAGACATTCAACTGATTCTAATGGTTCAATTTCCTATGCACCATCAATTCTTCTAAATATTTAACATCCTTAATATATTCTCAATTACTTAATACTTCAGTACTATCCTCTCTACTATCATCTTGATCATTTGACTGATTTTGATACCTCAAAAACCTCAACAACATCCATTCTTCTATAGGTTATGCATTATTTCTTAAATAGCTACTTATCTCACTTTAGATCATACTCTTGACATCTTTCATGCACACATTGCTCAACAATCTCTGCTTCCTTCTAGGCTCAAGACACCTCTGCAATACAATACGAGCTTAGTTATGGATTATGCATCAGAACTTCTAGAGTTACTTCTCAATTTCTAGATCATTCACCTTTTTTTCTCACACTCACACACTTTGAAACAATATTCTATCCTTTTATATATGTGGGGAAAATTAGATTTGTTAATGTTCTAGCATTTAGATGCTTAAATCCTCCTTTCCACCTTACATTCAAGGATCTAGGGTCGAGTGGCAAGCACTATCATACCCTAGGTCACTTGCAGATGTAGGGAAACTTGGATTAGGGAATTTAATTATTAATTATCCTTTTCCTATGTCCAATTAACCATTAAAACCCTAATTATGCAAATACGGCAACAAATTAATGAAAGACAGAAAAAGATCTTGCAGATAGGAATAAAATACCAAATCACAGAATACCTATTTTCAGGGTTCCAAAGTGGAATAGTTAGGGACACTAGAGCAGGCATCCAAGTCCAAGGTACCTTTTCATTCATAGAATCTGGACCTCCTTCTGACACTGATCAGCCCTGTAACTTATTTTTCCTGAAACTCAGATGTGGAGGACACTAGAGCGAGTGCCCAAGTCCTAGAAGTGCTCCTATGTCCTACTTTTCTTCAGATCCCAAATCCTTGATGCTTGCCAATCCTTCCTGCAACTCCACATTTCCCAAATGTGACACCTGTAACCTACAATCACAAGACTTGGTTTGGGGGTTGTGGTGTTTAGAGAGTTGCCTCAATCAAGCCTCAAAGGACACTTAAGTCTTTGAACGACTTTGTTAGATAAAGAGTGCATGTCCTTGTGAGGAAGAGGCAAAAACCAAAGGAATCAATGATGAAAACACAATATTATGTCACCTTGTAGTGAAGCTCTCATGGGAGGAAGATGCTCTTCATGCCATGAGGAAATTGATGCTCAAATCTGCAAATATCAACACACAAAACATACAAGTCTGCTCTTGCAACACAATGAAAGCCTTGAATCACCTTGAGAACACAATAGCTTGCTTGTAATCATCTAATTGAAATCTAGTTTACAAATGAATGCCTAAGCATGCTTATATATGCAACTATAAGCACTCCTGCTAAGATTTGAAAAATCAAAACTTACCATGTAAAAAAAAAGGACCTAATAACAATCATAAACTAACACTTGGAAATTGGGGCTACTCCAAAATAGGGCAGGACTAGAGTGTAGGTGCCCATGTCCTCCCCGCCTATTTTGGGAAAGATACAACTCAAGGGGTCTACCTAGGTCCAATTTGCCATGGAACCTAGGTCTCATTCCATTGGGATGCCAAACTATGAACTAAAATGTCCTAAATGCATACTAAAGACCTGGGAGCTAAACCTTATGAGGAAAAAGCCCCCAAGGGGACATTTTCTGACGTTACATTTAGCCACCACTTTAATGTATGTATAAACGCAAGGCCAATACATGCATTAAAGTAAGGTCACAAACACAACAAACACATCAAGCACGGAGAAGACATGCCAATCACATAGAAAATAGTAATAGGCACACAAAACACAGAGAAGATAGTTACAGTCATGGAGAAGACAGTCAATGCATAGAAGACACATTAATGCATGGAAGACATAAATGATATCTTTTCTTTTCTTTTTCTCATATAAGAAAGACAAATGCAAGTACTGGAAAGTAAACAAACCTCCCATAATACAGGATACACTACCCAAAGGTGCAGGTCTTTGTATAAATGGGGCAACACATACACAATACATGCAAAACCTACCAAAATGTAGGAAGCACTACTCAAAGGCACTGGTCTCTACATATGGGGCAACAAACATGCCATACAAAACAAGCACGCCAAAACACACACACTTGAAGACATGAAGAAAACACAGTACACAAGTGATGGAGTGTACCTATTTATAGGTCCAACACCATCTTAGGCACATTACAAACACACACTGATGATTGGGCTTCACCACAACAATCATCAAAAACACACTTAAGGGTTGAGTTAGTCATAGAACCACTCCCTGCCTCCGCAGAGGACTTTTTGAAAGTGACAGGATGATGCAATCTACTTCGAGAAATACACCATCCCCACCTCCATAGAAGGCTTAAGAAAAAAGGATATATGTGTGATATCCCACCTTCGTAGAGGGATTACATGATTGATTGATTGATTGCAAACAAGTTCAAGATGCATGATGCACTACTCTGGGGTGCAAGTCTTTGCATCCGAGGTCAAACACATTGCTAACATCTACAATGAATAGCTTACCTTATATATGCCCCCACCTTAAGGCGGTTGATATCAGTTATTAGTATCAAGCACATTAATGTAGGAATAAAACACACAAGGGAACACTGACTTTTGTCAAGCCCATGCCCTGTGGAGGTGACATGTACTTTATGATCACCAAATGTTCCCACAAACACATCCCTACAAGAAACATGTTAGTGTCTACAACATCGTGATAAATGACAACATCAATGCATATGATTAACTACACCAAGAGCCAAGGTTATACAATGAATTCAGAGTTCAAGGATAACCGTGGGTTATATCATGAAGCTCTCTGAATCGAGTACTGCCAAGGCTAGATTCAAAGGCAAACAAAGGTGCATGGAGTAGCAGTATTGTTAAGGTTTGTAAATGCGATAGAAACATCATGAAATTCACTACACGGAAAGCATGAGTGCTTCCACTAGCCAATCATCAGATAAGATATACAACCCCATCATCATATTAGGAACTAAGTCCATTTTTTTATTTCTCTCGAAAAGGACACTAGGTCCACATCAGTACAAATGTTTGTTGTCATCCACCCGCTAGTGGAAACACTAGAGGAAGGGAAACAATAAATAAGAGAGAAGAAACAAGTGTCTCAGGGAGAATCACGTAGGAGGGTTCCCCCAAGTCACCAACCATCAAGCTATGTCCCTAAGACACAACACTCAACAATGAAATCAGAGGGAGAGCAATTTAGAAGAATGATGATACAAATAGAAGAAGGTCACAACAGAGGTAGTCTCCTGGTATCCCAAACCTTACGAGAGAATCTGAGGTCATCCCAAGAGGCCTAAACAACATATAACACATCACGGGGGAAGAACATCATGAGAGAAATAAAAGATTAGAGATACTTACTTGTAGGGCCCCTTTTGGGCTAGAAGTTGTCTATAAGCAAATCATCATCATCATCTTCCCACTCCCTAATGTTGGAGGATAGTGGGACATAAGGTACCATAGCCATATTCATATCTTGTGCATCATGTTGTTCATCGTTAGGATCATTATTGTTTGGTTGAATGTTGGTATTAATGTTTTCTTGTTGAGAGGTAAGGTTTATAGCATATTCTTGTCTTCTTTTCTTCTTTCTCTTGATTTTCTATTTCGTCTTCTTTTTCTTCTTTCTCTTTCTTTTCTATTTTGTCTTCTTTTACCACTTATCTCTTGTAAGATAGGGCTATCCTCTTTCATAGTCTTGTGAAAATTAGAAGATGAAGCACCGGGATCAAACCTCATTTGTCACGGTGGAAAACTTTGTTGTTGACAATGACCTCCCGATCCTTGTAAGGATTTCGGGGGAGGAACCTTAGCATAGGGACCTTGTCCTTTCGGTCTCAAGTTCTCTTCACATGTAGGTTGTTTATCTTTTATCATTTCTTGTGTAGGGGGACTAGGTACTGGATATAATAGTTTCGTTTTGTAATTTCTATAGCTAAAAAATGTGAAGTCTGTTCATAGCTCTAATTTGTTGCTAGTGTTTTTTTTGCAAAAGTAATCAAATGTGAAGTGTTGTTGTGTAGTTGCAGGTTTGTATGTATTTCGATGAATGACATGCACTTGTCCATTCAAAGGAAATTTAACACATTTATAAATAGTTGAAGGAACTACTTTCATAACCTTTAACCAAGGGATTCCAAGTTTTATATCAAAGGTATCAGAATTGAGGGTAATATCAAACCATTGTTCAACATGTTTCTCAAAGACATATAGTAACAATGATATCTTCCCCAATTGTTTCTTTAAAGTTCTCGTATGTGTTTTAATCATCAAGTTCGAAGGGTTATAGGGACCCTGTATTAATTGATTCAAAAAGAGGAATTTTTCAGAGGTAACATTAGTTATGCAATTAGGATCAATAAGAGTTTCCTCCATGTTCTTTCCCATTATCTTCATGGTGATGTAGAGAGGTCCTTCAGAATCACCAATTGTTCTATCATGAGGTGTAAAGACAATTTCAAGCTCGGGAGCCTTTCTTTTCATGTAAGGTCTAGGAGGGAACCTATTGTTTCCATTTTCATTAGAGGACATGTTTATATTCTCAAATTAATGCCAAATCAGATTTTGAAAGCTTTTCAAAATTGGTGCAAAAGATAAGAGCAAAAATAGCCTAAAATGCTTGATTTTTTCGATACTTTTTCAATACCAATGAATGAAACAAAGGATGTTGTAAGGATTTAAGTTAAGGGAAGCAAGTTATATGTCTAATATCAGTCCAAAACAGTGATATAATCACTCCCAACACACTCTTGATGAAAATCCAAGATAATGCCAAGTCAAAATATAGTGAAAATATGTCAAAATAGGCATTTTTTTCACCAAAATTCAATGCAAAGGAGCATAACAAAGGGTGTTGTGAGGAAAATGATGATGGAAAGAAAATAATATCAGTAATAATATCCACTGGATGCAAAAATACCCAAAACAACATGTTTTTAGTGCCACTTAGGGTAAGACCCTAGTGAAAATATAGCAAAATATGCAATTTTTCACAGTTTTTCAATTCCAAGACCTAGCAAAGGAGGTCTTGTAAGGAATTTTAGGAGCTAAAGAAAATAATATCAATAATATTAGTCACATAAATCCATAAAATTGATCACAACATGCTTGGAGTGCAAACTAGGTCAAACCCTAGGGCAAGAATAGTCAAAATGTGTAGTTTTTCATTGAATTTTCACTACAAGAGCCCATTAAAAGTGTGTTGTTAAGATTTTTATGAGGGGAAGAAAATTATTACCCTAATAACAGAAAAATAATGCCAAAATATCTTTCACAACACACATATGGTGCAAGTTGACAAAGTCGATAAGGCTAATCTTAGTGAAAATTGTTGTTTTTGAAGCCCTAGGTTTGAGATCTTGGGATAAAATTCTATGTGAATGCTTTGAAGTCTGTTTCATGATTAAATTGACTTAATCTCAGATCTAAAAATAATTTTCAAGCCTTAACATGCAAAATGCCCATGTAAATTTAATGAAAATACATCAAAATTGCTAGATTTTGTTGAAATTTTCTATGTAAAAATGCAAATATTTTAAATCTAAATGCAAATTCACACTAAAATGAAAGACTACAGCCAAATGAAAATTTTAATGAGCCTCTAAAATTAGTAGAAAAATCTGATAAAAGATTTTGCCTACTAACACTAGAATTTGGAATTACTAGGTTATATAAAATTGTCAAAATTTCCACAAAACCCTAGCAATTAAATGATGAAAATGCAAGGAAAATTTTTGAATTTTTGGATTTTTCTGTAGTTTATATCAGATCTAATGCAAAAAAAAATTAATTAGGAAAATTTAGGAAGAATTGATCCAATTTAGTAAGCCAAACAATGCAATTTTTTTGTATTTTTTAAAATTTTCAATTTTTTTGAATTTTTCTCAATGTAATGAAATGAATGACCAAATGAATGAATGAAATCAATCCAAATCTAAAGACAAACACTCAACAAGTTTAAATTTAAGTCCAAAAACATGGGTTCACCAAAATGTTTAGGGGAAAATTAGATTTGTTAATGTTCTAGCATTTAGATGCTTAAATCCTCCTTTCCACCTTACATTCAAGGATCTAGGGTCGAGTGGCGAGCACTATCATACCCTAGGTCACTTGCAGACGTAGGGAAACTTGGATTAGGGAATTTAATTATTAATTTTTCTTCTCCTATGTCCAATTAACCATTACAACCCTAATTATGCAAATACGATAACAAACTGACGAAAGTCAGAAAAAGCTCTTGCAAACAGGAATAAAATACCAAATCACAGAATACCCATTTTTGGGGTTCCAAAGTGGAACAGTCAGGGACACTGGAGTGGGCACCCAAGTCCAAGGTACCTTTTTCTTCATAGAATATGGACCTCCTCCCTACACTAATCAGCCCTGTAACTTTTGTTTCCTGAAACTCAGATGTAGAGGACACTAGAGCGAGCACCCAAGTCCTAGAAGTACTCATGTGTCCTGCTTTTCTTTAGATCATGAATCCTTGAATCTTGCCAATCCTTCCTGCAACTCCACTTTTCCCAAATATGACACCTATAACTTGCAATCACAAGACTTGGTTTAGGGGTTGTGGTGTTTAGAGGCTTGCCTCAGTCAAGCCCTAGAGGACACTCAAGTCTCCAAACACCTTTGTTAGATAAAGAGTGTGTACCCTTGTGAGGTAGAGGCAAAACCAAAGGAATCAATGATGAAAACACAAAATTATGTCACCTTGTAGTGAATCTCTTATGGGAGGAAGATTCTCTTCATGCCATGAGGAAATTGATGCTCAAATATGCAAATATCAACACACAAAACATAAAAGTTTGCTCTTGCAACACAATGAAAGCCTTGAATCACCTTGAGAACACAATAGCTTGCTAGTAATCATCTAATTTAAATCTAGTTTACAAATGAATTCCTAAGCATGCTTATATATGCAACTACAAGTACTCCTGCCAAGATTTTAAAAATCAAAACTTACCGTGTCGGCAAAGGACCTAATAACGGTCATAAACTGACACCCAAAAATTGGGGCTGCCCCAAAATAGGGAAGGACTAGGACACGGGTGCCCAAGTCCTCCCCCCTATTTTGGGTAGGGTACAACTCAAGGGGTCCACCTAGGTCCAATTTGCCATGGAACCTAGGTCTCATTCCATCAGGATTGCAAAATATGAACTAAAATGCCCTAAATGCATACTAAAGACTTGGGAGCTAAACCTTATGAGGGAAAATCTCCCAAGGGGACATTTTTTGAAGTTACAATATATATCCTTTTCAAGATTTCTAAACATCTTTTGTAGCCTAAATGTAATGTGGAACATGAAAAGTGTAACCAACCTTGCTTGTTATCTGCCAAATCATCTGTAGTAATATAAGAGTGAAATCCAACAATGTGGCTCATACCAAGAGGTCTACTAGACCCATTTTATCTTATCCAAACCTTTTCCACTAGTGCACACTTCCATACACATGGCACAATCACTCAAGTATACCATGTAGACTCTAAAACAACTTATCCTTTCATACATTAGATCCAGACCCTATGTGGTACCAGAGAAGTGAGATATCATCATGCAATCAAGCCATGAACAGTATATGACTTGCAAAACCTTCTCATGCATTCCTCTTTCTAGTTCATGCTTCTTCTTGCTAGAGAAAGCAATCAAACAATGATGCTAGTATCCTTTACACTATCTAGTTACACTATCTTGACGTAGAACATTGAAAAATACACTTGCATTACTTTATATCCTTTGAAACCTTAACATGTCATTCTTGTACCTTTTCTTTACATAATCTCCAAACCACCAAGTCATATATGTAAATGCAGTGAAATGTGGTGTCTTTCAGTTATGTCTATGATGACCTTTCATAGGAGTATGACTTGTTCTCACTCTATAACTCTACAAAACTCTGTGGTAACTTTTATGCTCTAAAACCTGGATCATGCTATTTTATATGAAAAGGGGAATGTTTGATGTGATGGGGTTGTTTGTTTTGGTTTGGATCCTCCATTCCACAAAACATTCCAAGGGCTTTTCAACCGAGTGCTTCTCCTATCAAGAGGAGAGTCAACTATCAGATTTGAGTTGCCACTTGGTTTTCTGCTAGAAAATTTAGATGTGATCACACAAAATTGCTAACTAATGATTTTATGCTCTTGAAACCCTAATTTAAGCAAAACAGTAATCAAATCTACAAATTATGACAAATGCTACAGGAATTAGAGAAAGGGAAGAGAACCTTAACTCACTATTTTTTGCAATCTGGAAAATGGAAATGTCGAGGACAATGGTGATGGCGCCCTACTCCAAGAGGCAAATTTTTCTATGGATTCCCAAACTTCTTCCACCACTGATCTCTGCTATATCTTCTGGTGATCTGATAGCAGAGGACAAGGTTGATGGCACCCTAGTCCACTAAGGAAGATTATTCCAGATGTCGGAAGCTTGGCAAACCCTGATGCTCACTGTCTAGTCTATTTCTAAGTCTTTAGCTGTGAAGGACAATGGTGATGGCACCCTTGTCCCAAAATGTTGCACAATGTCCTCTTCTTTTTAGATCTGAGACCTTCAATGTCTCCCTACCTTCCCTACAACTCCACTTTCTCTTGATCTGATACCTATAACCTACAATCACAAGGAGTGTAGGAGGGGGTTACGGTGTTTAGGGGCTTGCCTCAGTCAAGCTCTAGAGAGACATTCAAGTCTTCTGAACACCGTTGCTAGAGAGAGAGTGCATGTCCTTGTGGGATAGAGGAGAAATCCAAATGATAATGAATGATAAAGCATAATAAATGTTACCTTGATAATGATGCTCTCATGGAAGGAAGAAGCTCCTTAGTGCCATGAGGAGAAGATGTAATCCAACCTGCAAACAAACACAATAACAATGCTATGCTCTGCAACACAATGATATCACAAATATGCCAATAGCTCACAATCATAAAACTTGCTGATGATCTTCTAGTTTGCAAATGAAACCCTAAACATGTTTATATATGCAACTATTAAGATTCCCACCAAGAATTTCATATTTAAAACTTATGATGTTGTCCTGGAGACCAAATAACGGTCACAAACCTGACATTTAAAGTTAGGGCATACCTGAGATAGGCTTGGGCTAGCACACCAGCACCCTTTTCCACCCCCTGTCTTTGCTCAAAGTTTAATAAAGTGCAGGCCCCTAGGTCCTATTTGTCACAAGACCCAAGGGTTTTTTCATCGAGAGTCTGATTTACCATCCAAAATGCTCTAAATGCAAATCTAAAGACCTAGGAGCTAAACCTTTAGGAAAAAGCCCCCAGTGGTGTATTTTTCTAACATAACATTTAGTCCCCACTTTAATGTATGTATTAAATGCAAGGCCAATACATGCATTAAAGTAGGTCAACAAACACACCAAGCATGGAGAAGACACACCAAACACATTGAAGACAATACTAGGCACACAAAACATGGAGAAGATAGTCATAGTCATGCAAAACATGGAGAATACAATATTGAAGACATGCAAAGCATAGAGAATACAATGAATGCAGTGATTATTTTCCTTTTGATTTTTCCATATGAAATGCAAAATGTAGGTACAAGGAAAGTAAACAAACAAATCCCAACAGGTGTAGAGGAGCTGTTCACCAATGGTCTTGCACTTTTTGAGGATAGACATGCCAAACAAAATCCCAAGGTGTAGAGGAGCTATTCACCACTCGTCTTGCAACTTGAGAACAAACATGCCAAACAAATCCCAAAGTGTAGAGGAGCTCATCGCCATCGGTCTTACACTTTGAGAAAAAGCACACCATACACACACATGGTAAAGACACAGAGAAAACATAGCAAACAAGTGATGGAATGTTCTTATTGCTAGGTTCATCATCATCTCAGGCACATTACAAGCACAGATCAACGATTGGGCTTCACCACAACAACTGTCAAAAATAGGCTTAAGGGTTGAGTTAGTCACAGAACCACTCCCCACATTGCGATGAGGACTTTTGAAAATGACAGGATAATGCAATCTCTCTGAGAAATACACCATCCCTACCTTACAATGAGGGCTTAAGATAAAAGGATATGCTCGATATCCCACCTCTGCATAGGGCTTAAATGATTGATTTGATTTTTAGATTGTTCAAAAATGCTTTACTATGATTTGAAGTAGACAACTTACCTTATATATGCCCCCACCTTAATTGATATCATGTACAGATATCAAGCACGTTAAGGTAGGAAGAAAACACACAAGGGAACACCAGCTCTCACAAGGCCCATGCCCCCCAGAGGTGATATATACTTTGCAATCGCCGAATGTTCCCACAAACACATCCTTGCAAGAAAAGTGTTAGTGTCCAAATAATCATGATAAATAACAATGCATATGATCAACTACATGAAAGAGCCAAGCAAGGTGATATTCATGATAAACAAAGTGCACATAGCAATAGTATTGTCAAAGTGTTCTTAGCAAGATAAGATAACATCAACATCAAGATCAAGATAAAGAAATCATGGAGTGATTCCACTAGCCAAGCGTTAGATAATTTTGTTACAACCCCATCATCATATAGGAACTAAGTCCATTTTTTGATTGCTCTCGAAAGGGACACTAGGTCTGCATCAGTATGAATGTTATTCATCATCTGTCAGCTAGGTGGAACCACTAGAGGAAGGTAAACAATAAATCAGGTTGGAGAACCAATGTCTTAGGCATAGTCATGTAGGAGGGTGCCCCCAATTCACCAACTACAACGATATGTCCATAAGGCACAACACACAATAATGAAATTAGAGGAGAGGAGATATAGAAGAATGATGATACAAATAGAAGAAGGTCACAACAGAGGTGGTCTCCTAGTATCCTTGACCTTACAAGAGAATCAAGGGTCATCCTAGGAGGCCTAACAACACATAAGGCATCACAGGGGAAGCACAACACAAGAGATAAAGGGTTAGAAATACTTACCTATAGAGAGGTTCATGCTAGAAGTTATCATCAAGGAGGTCATCATCTACCCAATCCTGCATGCTAGATGAAAGTGGTGTGTAAGGTACCATTGCCACATCTTTGTCATTATTCTTTGGTTCAGTCTTAAATGCTTCTTGGTTTGACTCAATGTTGGGTGGAATGTTTTCTTGTTGAAGCTTACTAGTACACCTATTCACTATCCTCTTAGGTGGTGGGAGAAGCAAATTAATTTGAGTGATCTCAACATCCATCCTTGAGGGATTTAATGCGAGAGATTTCTCCTCATCCACTAGTGCTACATCTTTAGTGATGTCCAAATGACTTGAATATTCAATCAAAGAAGGGAGATTAAGGGTCTTCTCCTCCTTAGTGATATCCAAGGTGTGTGAACACTCAACTAAAGGAAGAAGGTTGGTGGAATGATCTGTAGAGGTTCCAGGCACTACGGTAGGATTTTGATTATTGTTAAATGAATTCTCATTATAGATACATGGAATGTTCTTTGTTAAAGGGATCTCCTCATTCACTAATTCTTCATCTTGGCTAGAGTGAGCATTGGAATGGAAAAGTGATGTCTCTTCATTCACTAATGCTTCATCTTGGCCAGAGTGAGCATTAGAATGAAGATTTGGTGGTATGATATTAAGAGACGTGTCAATGAAATCATCCTCTTCAATCAAAGTTTCCTCATAAGGAGGAACAAATTTGGGAGAGAGATCATGAGGTAGGACTAAGTTATCATCACATGTTTTGCCAAGAGGAATCATAGTGGACTATTCAACAGAGATAAAGTCTTCTAAGGTTTCATCTAGCATGTTGAAGTCATCACTACTAAATGTATTTTTGGCTATGAATTTAGTGAGATCATCTAATATCCAAAGATATATTCCCATGAGATTTGTGAAGCTATCAAAATCAGATGTATAGTAGAGGATTTCATATGTGGAACACATAGAAGTATCAACATCATATATGCATGCTATTTGTTCCAAGACTTGAGGATATTCATGAGTAAACTTGGAACATTTATCAATGTCTATGATGTATGCAAACGAATCTTCCAAAGATGAATAAAAATATGTGTCTATGATGTATGTTTTCAAATGTGTACCAAATCATATTTCAAAGATCTTCAAAACTTATGCAAAAAGTAAGTGTAGAGGTGATGTCGAAATGCTTTAAAATGCTTGATTTTTCAAATTTTCTCAATGCAAATGAATGAAAAAAGAGGTGTTGTAAATATTTTCAAGAGCGACAAAAAATTATATGCCTAATAACAGTCCACTAATGCAATAATAACTTTGACAACATGCTTTTGAGGCAATTCTAGAGAGTCGATAAGTCAAACCCTAGTGAAAATAGGCCAAAATATGCGGTTTTTTACCAAATCTTAATGCAAAAGAGTACGACAGAGGGTGTTGTAAGGAAAAATATGATGGAAAGAAACTTATAATAGTAATAACAGCCACCTAATTCCAAAAAATTGGTACAACATGCCTATAGCACCTCTCTAGACAAAACCCTAGTGCAAAGATAACAAAAATATGCAAATTTTCCCAAAATTTGAATGCAAAAGCCCAAAATAAAAGGTGTTGTAAGGAAATTGATAAGGAGAAGAAGATAATAATGCTAATAACATCCAATTAGTTCACTAAAATTCCTCACAACACGCTTGGAGTGCAAATCTAGCAAGACAATAGGCTCAAATCTAGTGAAAAATGCATGTTTTCAAACCCTAGGCATGAAATTTCACAAGGAGGCCACTATGATGCAACACTAAAATTAGAGATCAGAACTAATGAGTGTTTTAACAAGGTATTAAAATCTGAAACAATATTTTGACTACAACCGTAGCTCATACAAAACTAGATTTTCATGAAAAATACAAAATTTCAAGCAATTTCTAACACATCAAGCATGCAAATGCAAATGATGAATTTATGTATTTTGTATCATATATAATCCAAATAACACAAATTAATTTAAATTATATGCCAATGAATTCAAATTTTACAAAAATGCAAGCCTAATATGCCAATTTTTGAAATTTTTTCAAAATTTTCAATTTTTTTAAAATTTTTTTTGAATGCAATAATGAAAATAATGAATTGAATGATAATGAATTTCAGATCTTATATAAAAATCAGAGAATTAATTAAATGCACTTGAATGAATGAAAACTATGTCAAAAATCAAACCCTAGGATGCAATTTTTTTCAATTTTTTTGTAAATTTTCGAATGCAATAAAATGAATGAATGTAAATCTATCAAAAA
The DNA here is from genome assembly GCA_027924645.1 of Cunninghamia lanceolata. Taxonomy (NCBI): domain Eukaryota; kingdom Viridiplantae; phylum Streptophyta; class Pinopsida; order Cupressales; family Cupressaceae; genus Cunninghamia; species Cunninghamia lanceolata. Next base: position 5,772,224 of record BSBN01001006.1, read on the forward strand.
ACACTCAGAAAGGTGTGAAAATTTCAAAACATGAGTTTAGAAAAATCTTTTATATGAACAGGGGGATGTTTGATGTGATAGAGTTGTTTGTTTTGGTTTGAATCCTCCTTTCCACAGAACATTCCAAGGGCTTTTCAACCAAGTGCTTCTCCTATCAAGAGGAGAGTCAACTATCAGATTTGAGTTGCCACTGAGTTTTCTACTAGGAAATTTAGATGTGATCACACAAAATTGCTAACTAATGATTTTATGCTCTTGAAACCCTAATTTAAGCAAAACAATAATCAAATCTATAAATTACAACAAATGCTACAGGAATTAGAGAAAGAGTAGATGACCTTAACTCATTGTTTTTTGAAATGTTGGGGACAATGGTGATGGCACCCTAGTCCAAGAGGAAAATTTTTCTATGGATTCCTAAACTCCTTTCGACACTAATCTCTATTGTGTCTTCTATTTTTCATGATATGAGAGTGGAGGACAAGGTTGATGGCACCCTATTCCACCGAGGAAGATTCTTCTAGATGTCGAAAGCTTTGTAAACCCTGATGCTGACTGTCCATTCTATTTCTAAGTCCTTTGATGTGGATGACAATAGTGATGGCACCCTTGTCCCAAAATGTCAAACAATGTTTGCTTCTTTTTAGATCCAAGACCTTCAAAGTTTTCCTACCTTCCTTGCAACTCCATTTTCTCCAGATCTGATACCTATAACTTGCAATAATAAGCAGTGTGGGAGGGGATTGTGGTGTTTAGAGGCTTGCCTTAGTCAAGCCTTGAAGAGACATTCAAGTCTTTTGAACACCATTGTTAGAGAGAGTGTGCGTCCTTGTAGGATAGAGGTGAAATCCAAATGATAATGAATGATAAATCACAATAAATGTTAACTAGATGATGATGCTCTCATGGAAGGAAGAAGCTCTTCAATGCCATGAGGAGAAGATGTAATCCAACCTGCATACAAACACAATAAGAATGCTATGCTCTGCAACACAATGGTATCACAAATATGCCAATAGCTCACAATCATAAAATTTGCTAATGATCTTCTAGTTTGCAAATGAAACCCTAAACATGCTTATATATGAAACTATTAATATTCCCACCAAGAATTTTGTATTTGAAACTTATGATGTTACCCTGGACACCAAATAATGGTCACAAACCTGACATTTAAAATTAGGGAAGACCCAAAATAGGGCTGGCCTAGGGCACTAGCGCCCTTGTCCACCCCTTGTCTTTTCTCAAAATTCAATAAAGTGTAGCCCCTAGGCCCTATTTTCACAAGACCCAAGAGTTTTCTCATTGGGAGTCTGATTTACCATGCAAAATGCTCTAAATGCAAATCTGAAAACCTGGGAGCTAAACCTTTAGGAAAAATCCCCCAAGGGTGCCTTTTTCTGACATAACACATGCATACCTCATAGCCATATTTAGCTAACCTCCAAGCCACAAAGCCATATCTTTATCTATATGGTAGAATGCAATACAATCTCCTATCCTTCTATAGTACAATTCCCTATCTTTGACAGTTTGATAACTTAGATAATTTCCTTCATATCGAATGCAATGTTTTTCACCAAGTGACAATATATGTAATAATGCAACAAACATGACTTCATATTATCAATGCATGACATCATTTTGACAACCTTCACCTATTCATGAACTTCAAAAGATAAGGTACAACTGTGTATAGATGATACTAATTGAACAACATGCTCATGTCTTTCATCACCATATCTTTCACATCACACTAGTTCTCTGATCACTTCTCCTTTGACATCCACTCCTTTGACATCAATGATAACATGTGAAATAAAAAAGTCTCATGCTCCATATAACTTAGTGGCCATTCCAGTTAAACCAACAAAAACATTGATATGATTGGAATCATGACTAAAGAAGAAGAAATGAAACCTACACAGAAACTAGGGGAGTCAACACCAACCTCATTTGCCCCTCAAAAGTTAAAAACAAGAAAAAAAAACTATACAAGAACAAGAAATGATAAATTTAGGGGAAAATTATAAAACAATGAAACATGTGAGTACACAAAACTCCTCACTAAATGCAAAGATATTTTTACACCAAGTCATCGAGTGTCCTTGCAAAGACTTTCAAGTGAAGTTCAAACCAAATTGGATAGGTCTAGAGATAGTTAAGAAAGACATCAAAAATGACACTTGGAGAGATTCAAAATTTTTTTGGAGATGTACTCTCCCCCTCTCTCCATTATGAGGACTTTAATATAGTGGTCACTTTGATTCTTAGCTACGGCCTTAAACAATTTGAATTTCTCAAAGGATTTTGATTTTTTTAAAGAAATACACCAAGATTTTTTAGTCATTTATGAATGTCATAAAATAAGTATTGCCATCCAAGGTGTGGGTTTTCATGGAACCACACAAATTTGAGTGCACCATCTTTAATGGTGCTTTTTCCCTCCTAGAATACCTTGATTGAAAGGGCTTCTTATGTTGTTTCCCTAGTATGTAGGCTTCACATCTCCTTTCAAGATCTACAATTATTGATAGCTACCTAACATGCCTTTCTTGGACAATAGATTAAAAATAGAAAAAATTAGGTGGCCATACCTCAAATGCAAAATCTTAGATGCACCTTTGATGAATATCCTAAATTTATACTACTTTTTGACTACTGTAAATATCATATGGTCAATGAATCTAGAGTACTTCGGAGCCTTCATGCACTTGGAGGGATGAGCTTTGGATAGTGTTGGAGACTCAATATGCATTCTAAGAGGAAACATTCTATTTTTTGTCATCTACACTACTACAATCACTTTCTTGCTTCCATCCTTGTCCAATATTATGTATTCTAAATTCTCCATCAGGTTTCTATAACCATTTTGGACCATTCTTCCAACACTTAATAGGTAATGTTTAATGCTTAGGGCATAATGGACATCATCAATCTTCCTTTTCTTACCATGCTTGGTTTGGATGTTGACTATGCCTCTTCCCATGATGAGAACTTCTTCATTTTTTCCCATCTTAATTTCAGTCATTATGTTGTTATCTATGAAGGAAATTAAGTTTTTGTTACCACTCGTGGTTGTTGCAGGCATTATCCAAATACAAAAATTCAGCACTACTCTACTTAGCAAGATTGCATAAAATAAAAACATTTGACTATTTTTAATTTTTAGTCTTGTTCTCTTTTGGTATAGGAGCTCATTTTGACTCACTTGGTCACCTTATTTCTTCTTATGCTCGGTAGCATATAATGACCAAATTTGTGACAATATTAATATTGTGCATTTCTCTAGTCATACCTTTGATTTGAACTATTGTTCTTCTTGTATTGGAATGCTAGCTATGAGTTTCTTGCCTCCTCTTGGTTGTTTGAGCTCTCTTTTCTATAGTAAACTTTTCCTCTATCTCTTTGACCTATGTTACCTTTATCATTTCTTCCTCTTCCCTTGCCTCTACACTACCTTGAGCCTTGAAGGGTTGCTCTAGGGAAGAAGCAGATCTATTCAACAATTGCTCATGGGTTTATAGTGAACCCATCAACTCATCCACTATCATCTTGGATAGATCCTTGGCCTCTTCTATGGAAATAACAATGGGGTTAAATCTTGAGAGAATACTTCTAGGGATTTTCTCAATAATATTTTGATCTTCAATGGTTTCTCCATTAATAATTAACTAATTTATTAAGGTGGAAATCCTTGTATGGACTTAGTCTGAAATAGAATATCCATCCTTCATTTGAAGTCCCTTATAATCCCTCTAGAGGAGTTGAAGTTTCACTAGCCTCACCTTGTCAGTACCTTTGTAGTTGTTTTGGAGAATCTCCCGTGCCTCCTTTGCATACTTAGTTGCTGTTATTCGAGGGAATATAATGTTACAACTAGGATCAACTGGGAGAATGTTGATCACCAAACGGAGGAAACAAGAACAAATGATAGTAAAAATGATTAATTAAATAATCACATTATTGATGTGAATAAATAAAGAATAAGTGTTTACATATAGTATGAAGAGTTCAGTCACTTTGGGTTTTGACTCATGCACTCAAGTAGTGGTGGCAAGAAAGTTTCCACCAAGTAGAAAATGAGTGTCAACATGTATATTGGATGAGTTTTATGGACTCTCCAAGTCAACACATAACCATATAAGGTGGCTTAAAGCCATGTGAAAATATATTACTTAGGCTAAGTAAGTAATATCAATGTTTTGCACTAACACCCCCATCAGCATAGCTTAGTTGGGTACAAGAAGAGATGGGTCCCAACTATTGGGGTTGATGAGTTACCCATGTATAAATACATCTCTCATAAGATGGAGAAAGAAAGAAAACTGTGTGGGAAAAAAACTTTCCTCCAAAAGAGAAAAATGTGAAAAATAGCATTCCATGTGGCTACAATGAAGTCCCGCTTTGAAGAAGCCTTTTGTGAAGCAACTCTAAAATCTATAGAAGCAAAGGAATTGATATCTATCTTCTTCTTTGATGAATCTCTAGAAGTTCTCTAAGAATAAACTCTGGATTTGTATTTAGCATTAGGTGATGGTGATGTGGAAGTATTCTTGACACATCTCAATTCAATGCGGAAAAAATGTTGAAGGATGATGGAGTAGTGGAAGTTCTCTTGACATATCTATGTGGAAGTGCACTTGAAACAACTCTATGAACCCTCCCATAATTCAATATTTTTATCCCCTTTTAGATTTGTGGCAATTTATAAGTGGAGTGCATGTATCACCAAATTGCTTAATTAAGCCCCTAAATTAAAAGTGTGGAAAGAAATACAAAAGTGTTCTAGACATTGTTGGTACCTTCAAATTTTGCAAATTTGAAGTGCCTATATCCTTTCGATGTGTCGACGGAGGCTAGGTTGACATGCCACTCAATCTACCCCAGAGCCCACCTTCACCAATTAAAATCTTGAAACTCAGAAGTCATCTTACAAATCCATTTCGTGTGAATTTTTTGACACATTTGGTAACATGTCGGTTCAATTTTGTGCTCCCGGGACAAGTTTTGATGGGGTATTTATTGCTTTTCTGACTGTGACCAAGCTAAAATTGGCATTCCATAAAGTTGCAAATCTCACAATTCTAAGGGCAACCCATTTCTCGATTTGGTCTCAAACCTCTCTAGTTCCAGTTCATCAAAATTAGAGACCATATGATGCATTATTTTAATGCATTTTAGTTGCGGCAAAGGCATCCGATGGATTAGTTTACAAGGGTCCCTAAATTTGGTCAGTGATGTAGATTTTGGGGAAATGGGTTTTTTTGAAATAATTGATAATGGCCCTATGCAAATTTTCGCGGTCATTGGATGCCTGATTTGCCTATAGTGAAAAAATGTCAAGTGCTCGACAGGAGAAATTAAAAATTCACCAAAGTATTAAATTTAAAATGCAAAAAATTAAAATGAAAATATTAAAGGGAATTCTAAATAGTTTGAATGAAATGAAATGAAGGAAAATAATTAAAGGAAAAGGTTAATTAAACTTTAGGCTAAAGTTTATTGAGGAAAAAGAAATGACTTTTGGTGCATTTTGCACCATCGCACGGGGAGTTCCTCTACATCCTCAGATCCCGCGATGGTGTGAAATGCCCATCATAGGGCATTTTTAGGCCCTCTTTCTCCTTTGCAAGGTAAATGAAATCTTTTCCTATGCCATTGGAGGTTATTTCGATAGATTTCAGGTGGCTTTGGGCGGATTTGGTTGCAAATGAAAATGGCAGATCACGTTTTTTCACTTCAAGCCAGTTTTTGGGGATATTTTAGGGCAAAAAAATGTTGTTTTATGTTAAAAATTCATTCTATGATTATTCCAAAGGCATTGACAGAGGTTTTAAGATCATTTACATTGATTTTTCACTGCCAGAAAGACAAAAAATATCCCTCCTCTGTCAAAAAATGACCCAAAAAAATTGATTGGGCAAGAAATTAAAATTGGAATGCCACTGTAATGTTCCTTTAAGGTTGAATTTTATCATAGAGCTGAAGAAGGAGGTCCCAGGTCACATATTTCATCAGTGTAGAGGAATAAGGAATCTTCAACTGTCGTGCAAAATTGGGAATAAGTGAAAAATGTAAAAATTAAAAGGGGAAAATTAAACATATTTTATTTATTTAGTCTTCTCCTCTTTTAATGTAAAATATTAATATTTCCCAATGTATTTTTGGAGGCAAAATGTAAGGAAATATATCACCTACATCCAGAAAGTATTAAATTTTAGGGTAGCATGCTCTTTTTTTTATAAGAGCATGTTGTTCAACTTTGTAGAGGGAGTTCTTCTGGGCTTTGGATAGAAGTTGTTCACATTTTGGGAAGTAGTTTTTTGTAGGAGATGCTGACTGGATCTTGGACTGCAGGGGCATTTTTTGCTATGTAAGCGAGTAAACTTTTGAATGACATTGTTCTTTCCAGATTGAATTAGATGAATAGCACTGCATATGTGTGTGTTTCTTGCAATTGTCTCCTTGAATGTAAGCATCTCTTTTGTGAATGAAAGAAGCAAGGATTTTGGAGTTCATCTATGCACATTTTCTATATTGAATGTATTATTTTATTACTTTTGTCCAAGGAATGGATTAAATATGCATTAAGTAAGGCATAGGAAGTGGTGTGTTGCATTAGGGATTGTTGAAGAGGAGTTGTAGGAAATACCCTTTCTTGGGCTTATTACTATAAGGTAGTAATACTATTATTGTGAGTCCTCTAGATATGAAGCTTTGGGTTTCATAAGAAAGAACTTACATTTCTTAGTTTGACTTTGCTACCTAGATAAAGCACCGATCTAGAATCTATTTGCCCAAAGGTTCAGGAAACCCAATTGTTTAAAAACAAATTATTCAAACCATTTTATGTTTTGTTTGTTGGCAAGAGACACTGTTATGAAGAAGATTGGAATGTTGTCATTGATGGCAACAAGGCAAAGAGGATACATCAGAATGATAGGAAGACATCACTCTAGAAGACCAACTTGAATTAGCAATAAGGCACAAAAGTATTCAAGGCAAGAAGGCAAAAATGACCGAGTATGGACAGTGTTTAGAATAAGGGACAGAAAGAGAATCAGTATGCCTCTGTAGATGAAGACAAACAAATGTAGTTTAGGTATGATGACTCATAGATATTTGATGTTGATATATTCCAGTGTTCAAGTCATGACTTCCTCCAGAAGTCATTCAGAGAAAATGTCTAAGTCTAGATGAACAGAGGTAAGATAGGAAATGTGTACAATGCAAAGTAAAATTGTAAGCATTTCTCTACATGTGCATATTTTGTCCTACAGTTATGAGGAAACTAAAAGACATGTCATGAATACCTAAATCTAGGACTATAGCCCTTGAAGTTCAATAGATCACATTCTACAAGCTTTCCATTATTGGCTTCCAGTTTGACAATATTTCTCTATGACAGTGCAACAATTCCAAGATCTGCATTTTGACATACAATTTTATCTAGTTCTGTGGATCTAATGGCTTATTAAGAAGTCAGTAATGATTGTTCGATATGATTCGTTTACTCTCTTCTAGTCCCCAATACAAGATATGATATAACAGATGAATTGATCAAGTATGTTCTTAAGGAACAAGCTGACATGTATGGTAGATCCTTATGGGGAGAAGTTATAGCATCTGGAAAATTAATCTAAATGGATATATGATTGGGGCCAACCTATGTGAAGACTTGTACACATTTGTTTGAGTCCACAATACATATTGTTCACAAGATCAAGCTAATATAGTACAACTTCTTGTTTACATGTTTCAGGTTTTAGCTTGCTGACCTAATTAAGAGATAAATCTTGTTACAGATATATATATCTGATGAATTTCATTTTTTGGTGATGTAAATTGTGCGATGAGATATTTGTGTGTGAAAAGCATGTGAAGATAAGTCAATAACTAGCAGAAGAAGAGAGATCTTATCCTCAAATAAGAGTAGAGCAGTGAAACAGGGAAAACAAAGATGTAGACTATTGAATCAGTTTTTTTGTGCTTCATTAGAGGTGTAACCATGCATGTGTAGATGCAATCTAAGTAGCTAAACCTGGTAGTGAGCCATTCTTCTTTCTTCTTTCTTTCTCTAGGCAATGAGCTTGTTTTGGCAATGAGCCTTTCTTGTAGTGAGCATTTCTCATGGTAGTGAGCCTTATTGTAATCCGATATTGTGCTATATTAATATATTGTGAGCTAACACTCACTGTGGTTTTTCCCTTTTTAGGTTTTCCACGTAAAAAACATGGTATTCATGTGTTATGTCTTTGTGGTTGCTATTTCTATGTCTATTTTTCTTTCATGTTATTAAGTTTGGAGATTGGATAAATAAATTTGTAAAGAAGTTGTTTTGTGGAATACTGATTCACCCCCCCTCTCAGTATTCCTTACTCTCAACAATTGGTATCAAAGCAAGGTTCCTTGGAAGAAGTCTAATAGGTTGAGGAAGATCTGGGGTAGTGTAATCATGGCAGCAAGAAGATTTGGAAATTATGAAAGAAACAAGGAACTAGAAGAAGCCATTATTGATCTTGAAAAATCTGAGACAAAAATCAAGGATCTAAAAGCTAATATTCAAGAAGCTGATGAATGCATCCTAAAGCTAAGAGATAAAGTTAGGAAATTTAAAGAGAAAAGCAAGGAGCTAAATGATCAATTAGATGAAGCATGAGAGTTCCTAAATGGGTTGACATTGAAAGTTGAAAAGAAGGAAGAAATTAAAAGGCATTTGAATCAAGTTGTTAAGGCTAAATGAAAGGAATGTGAAAAATTGGGCAAAGAAGTGCTACTTCTAAAAATTGATCTAGAAGCAGCCAAGAGCTATGAAGAAAAGTTCAAGCTAAGTTCTGCAAAGCTTGATGAGATGATTGCTAGTCAAAGGAGTGCTGATGATAAACAAGCTTTGGGATTTGAGAAAGGAGAAAGTTCAAAACTTGGTCAAGAAAAATAGAGGGAAACAGTTTAGAAATCAAAGAAGAAGACCTAAAAGACCTCCGATCAGACAGCCAAATGCTCAAAGGTATCCATCTTTCAATGGCCATTGTTTTAATTGCAATAAATTTGGTCATAAACCTACTCAGTGCAGGAGCAAAATAAACTAGAATCAAAATGTTCCATCCTTTTCTAGTCAATGTTTCAATTGTAAGAAAGTTGGTCACAAATCAAATGAATGCAGAAATCTGGTAAGGAATGGTTCCTACAATACAAGGAATAGTCAATCATTTAATAGAAAGAGTTTTATATGCAACAGATTTGGACATACGGCCAATCAATGTAGGTCAAATCCAATCAATAGAAGGAATCAAAGACAAAGGAATGTGGTATGCTACAATTGCAACAAGTATGGACATAATGCAAGAGTCTGTAGAAGCAAAAATGTAAAAGGAAACTACCATACTAAAAATAGGAAAACAGAACAAAGGAATGATAAAGGAAAAGAAAAGGTTGATCTAGTTGAAACCAAGAAGGAAATGGGAAAGATTTAGATCAAGAAAGATGTGATTGAAGTCAAGGATGAATCTGCACCATTATCCAGTGCAGATACTTCCTTCAAGAAGTAAATTGGGAGCTCTGGCTCAGGAGGAGTAGTGTTGAAAATCCAAAACTCCCAGCCAGATAGATAGTTCTACAGTCTAGCATGAAGATGTCTAGTGGAATCTGATATAGAAGACCTTATGGAAGAAAATCTGGAATAAAATGAGTTAGTGCGGTACATTGCAAAGTAATTTTGATTGACAATATCTATTAGAGAAAAGTCAGGTAGCTTTTGAGAATGAGCATTTATGATGATTAGGTCAAGTGTGGAAGATAAAAAGAAACTCCTTTGCCTTCTAATTCACTTTGCATTTGATCTATCAGATATCCAAGAGAGATTGAAGCAAGATTTCAAGCGTCAACATAGATTCAAAGAACTTAGAATGATCTAGGTGAAGAAAACCCTAATTCGGCATAACAAGGTATTTACCATTGGAACTTTATTGAATCTTTGCAATGGCAACCCCACAAGTTGTTGATATTACTGAGCGACTAAGACCCAAATTCAAGAAACATCCTTTCAAAGCAACTAAAATTGATCCAATGGGTGCATTTTTGAAAATACCATACAAAGTTCTCTATGTGGAAGACGTTAGGGCATATATCCATGTTGCCCTAGATGAGATCGGGGGTGATAAATTCTCAGATCTATACCTGAAGTATTTAAGCAATGATCAATTTGACCTAAAGGAAGAATACAAAGTCTTAGAAGAGAAGAAATTCACCTAGTATGTAGAGTTTCCTACATTCGTAGAGGATGAATGGGTTCGGTATATCCTAAGTCAAATTCATGATGAATTCATGTGGTTAGGGCAGCCCTTCAAAATCACCAAGTATTTGATTAGGGCAATAACAAGGTTAAATTCCACCAGAGGTGTGCCCTTGCTAAAAGTTGTGAAGAATCAAATTGTTATAGAGGCTATCGGAGCCCAATTTGAAAAGAGGGCATTAACCATAAACAACATCACAAACCATGTGGTAAGATTTTCTTCTATGGTCATGGGCTACAAGATCTATTTCTCAAACTGGGAGAACTCTATCTCCGAAACTATGATATACACTGCAAATCAAATGGTCAAAAAGAATGTTGATTATGATTTGTGTGAGTTGCTAAGAATCCAACTACTAGAGAATCTAAAGAAGATCAAGGAAAGAAAAAATATTACTTCAAATTTGGTATGCTAATTATTTGTCTATTCTTCTATTTTATGAATGAGTTGCCAAACATGAAGAATTTGCTAGATTAGTTGGTCCATCATTGTGCTCTTAAAAGCATCTCGTCAGTTTTGGTTAAGTAGCAAACCGATAGCTATCCAAATTAGAAATCATTTAAGTAGCATTGGAATCCATGATGAGAAAAACGCAGCCCTATAGGGGTACTTCAAGAATTTTCAAAGCATGATGCATTCAAGGGAAAGAATCCTTGAGAAAATTGTTGAGAAGTATAAGGATACTATATGTTTTATGGTTACAAAAAATCAATGCTTGATGGAGGCTATTGAGCCTAGGATAGTCTAGATAATGCCAATGGGTTATGAAGTGGATTGACAAATATTAGATAACTATGCTCAACACATGCTAAGTAAACCCAAGGACTATTAAAATCTATAAGTAAACATTTTGAATCCTTTGAGAAATCCACAGAATAAAAGTTGCGCAAGACTTTAATGAGAAAAGATTGAATGAGTTGAAGAAAATGATAGCTGATGATAGAGCCCATCTAGATAATAGAATAAAAAGAATTTGGAGTGCCATTAAAGAAGCTAGTGACATATATAAATTTTGCTTATCCTAGTCAGAAGCCACTAAGGAAATAGAAGTGAAGATCAAGGATTTAGAGTTGAAACTAATAAATATTTCTAAGTCATTCGATCTAGTCACAGAATTAGTGAGCAACAAGGAAAGTCAAGTCATCAACCTTCATGATGACTTGAACAATCTAATAAGCTTGAGTGATACAGGACCATCCCTAGTTTAAGAGCAATCTTGCATCAACCAATAACATTTGCATTTCAGTTTGTTTCCATTTCAGTTCTTTCATTTTCCTAGTTTAGTTCAGGCAATTCAGTCAGAAGCAGTTTCAACTTGTGGTCTAGTATTGGCATTTCACACCTTGTAGATCTAGACTTAGTACCTACATTCATTCATCTACATCATATCAAGAATTCAGAGCATTTGGATCAGTTATTAGAAATATATCACTATCAGAAGATCAACTATTTTCTTAGAGCAAAGCATCCTGACAGTCTCAGAGAATCAACTAAAGGAGAAGGTTTATGGACCATTCCGTGACTTGAGGATCTCAATGACATGACATTCAATATCTTTTGGTTCATGGCTGACCTTCTCCAAGGGTCTTCACATTGTTCCATTCATTTGAGGAAGTGTTCTATGCATTTAGGTCTGACCTATTTGTGAACACGTTACAACTCTTCATCGGAGTTTGTGACCTTCCTTGGCTGACGTAGAGGAATCTATTGGTCTAGAAATGATATATAATGATGTAATAGATCCTTAGGAAAGTAGTTATCAAGTTCTCATGATTTAGAAGATCAATAGTTTGGATTTTGTACAAAGGATCTTCAAAGCTTTATCTTGTGCATGTATGTAATCAGGCCTATGAGCCCTAATTGTAAGCCCGCATGTTGCCAACCAGATTGTATTTGAATTTTTTGATATACTAAATGATTGAATCTACATTTGTTCCATTTCTTTGAGTTGTTTCCATTGTGTTTACTCTTGCTACATGGTCCAGACAGTTCATTCTATGAACCCTCCTACCATGACTACACCAAGTGGTATCAGAGTGAAAGTTTGATTCTTTGGAGCGAATTGGTGAAGGGGATTCTATAAGATCTTGTTGTGAGAAGATTTCTAATCCAAGGTAGGTTACTTATGTGCAACCAATCGCTGATTGAGAGGTAGTTGTCACTTGTATCCCGATCACCAAATCAAGGTAGTTTGCACTTGATCCTAGCAAGATGCCACCACGAAGAGTTCCTCCTATTGGTACAATGGCTAATAGAATGGATGGGATGATGGTATTGATGAGAATAATGTGAATTTGATTAGATGCTATTGAAGAAGATGGGAAAAGAAGATTGACACTGATACTTAATGTTGAAAGCAATGATGAAGAGGAATTTCAATCTGTTAAACAAACTGGTAAAACCCTAGAAGTTGATGAAGTAGAAGAATTAGATCAAGAAAAGATGTTGTGAGCTATTTCAAAGATTGGAAAGAGACCTAGAGTTGATGTGCCAAATTATACGTGTAATTTGAATCCTGAAGAATTGATTGACTAGATAAATGATATGGAAGAATAAGTTGAATATGAGGAAATTGAAGATCCGGAGAAGGCAAAACTTGCAAAGACAAAGTTGAAAGGACATGCTGCTATATGGTGGAAAGAAGTTTAGTTGGAAAGAAATAGAAGAGGAAAAGAAAAGATTACAAAATGGGATAGGATGGTGACAAAGTTGAAGAATCAGTTTATACCTGCTAACTATGAGTTAGAACTATTGAAAAGATTACAAAACCTGAGACAAAAGGAGAAATCTATGAAGGAGTACACTAAAGAATTTCATAAAATGATCATAAGGATAGGACATAGTGAAGCAAGAAAGGAGAAAGTGGCTAGATATATCAATGGACTGAGATTGAATATTCAAGAAGAACTAAGTTTGGTGAGGATGATATCTTTGGAAAAAGCATATCAGTTTGCCCTAAAAGTTGAAGAGAAGATGAATAAAAGACATGATCAAAGACAAAGAGGAAGAGAAGGTAAATTTCAGTGAGGTAGGACATATTCCAGAGAAGACAGATCACATCCGAGTAGAACAAGTTTGACAGCCCAATTAAGAAGGATGATAGAGATAACAATGCTTACTGGAGAGATGATAGAAATTTTTACCAGAGAGGAAACCATAGTGCATACTGGAATGAAGGATATATAAGAGAAGGAAAAGGATTTGATAAGAGAACATTCAGAGGTACTTGTTTCAAGTGTGGAGGTGAAGTACATTAAGCATTTGAATGTAATCAAGGTAGTACATGTAAGAGCACAGAAAATAGTGGAAGAGCGGCCTATATTGAAGAAGAACCTATTGAATCACCCTGTTTAGTTAGCAAACCTGAGAAAGGAGAATCATTGGTGATGAGGAGAGCACTATTTCAAGTAGAGATAAATGAGGAACCACGCAGAGGAAAAGATTGTTCAGAACTAGATGTAAATCCAGAGGTAAGTGTTGTAAAGTTGTAATAGATAGTGGTAGTTTAGATAACCTAGTTTCAGAAGAGATGGTGACTAAGTTGAAGTTGGAAAGATTGAAACACCCTAAGCCATATCAGATAGCATGGATTTAGGATGATCATAAGGTACTGGTGAGTGAACAATGTTTGGTTAAATTTCATATTGGATCTTATCATGATGAAGTCTTGTGTGATATTATGCCTATGGATGTTTGTCATATCTTATTGGGTAGACCTTGGCAGTATGGTAGAAAAGCTATACATGATGGGAGAAAGAATACATATACTATAACATCAAATGGAAAGAGAATTACTTTGATTCCTTTGGAGGATGATCCTAAGAGTGAAGTAGGTCAGAATGCTAGAATCTGTTTGGTAGATGGAAGAAAATTTCTGGATGGTTTGACACATGAGAATATGTGTTATGCCTTGATTCCTAAGAAATCTAAAAATTTGAAGAAAGAGACTGAACCAAAGGAGATAAGAGAGTTGCTGATAGAGTATGAAGACATCATATTAGATAATGTGCCTAAAGGATTACCACCTATAAGGACTATCAGTCATCACATGGATCTTATACTGAGAGCAAGTTTGCCTAACAAAGCAGCACATAGAATGTCACCAGCAGAGAACGAAGAATTGAATAGATGGATACAAGAGTTGTTGAGGAAAGGTTTGATTAGAGAAAGCTTGAGTCCTTGTGTAGTGCCTGCAGTGCTTGCACCTAAGAAAGATGGAGAATGGAGAATGTGTACTGATTCTAGATCAATAAACAAGATCATAGTTAAGTATAGATTTCCTTTACCTAGGATGGATGATATCATGGACTATTTGAGTGGAGCAAGATATTTCACAAAGATAGACTTGAAGAGTGGATACCATCATATCAAAATCAGAGAAGGTGATGAATGGAAGACTACTTTTAAGACAAATGAAGGATTGTATGAATGGCTAGTGATGCCTCTTGGATTGACAAATGAACCGAGTACTTTCATGAGATTAATGAATGAAGTTCTGAAGAAATTCTTGGGTAAGTTTTTTATTGTATAATTAGATGATATTCTAATTTTTAGTATAACAAAAGAAGAACATTTGTGGCATATTAGACAAGTTTTGCAGAGACTGAGAGAACATAAATCCTTGATAAACATCAAGAAGTGTAGTTTTATGAAGGAAGAGTTGGTATATTTGGGATTTGTGATTTCTACGAAAGGATTGAGTATGGACCCTAAGAAAGTATGAGCAATTATTAAATGGCCTACACCGGAGAGTATTGGAGAGGTTAGATCATTTCATGGATTGGCTAGTTTCTACCAAAATTTCATTAGAAATTTCAGCTCAGTTTGTAACCCTATGATAGAGACAATGAGAGGTGACATAAAAGATTTCAAGTGGACATCTGGAGTAGATAAAAGTTTTGAGTTGTTCAAGAAGAAAGTGATAGAGCAACCTATTTTGGCATTACCAGATTTCAATAAGGTATTTCAATTTGATTGTGATGTAAGTGGAAATGCGATTGGAGCAGTATTAAGTCAAGAAGGTAGACTTGTAGCATATTTCAGTGAGAAGCTGAATGATACAAGGAAAAGATATTTAGTTTATGACCAAGAGTTCTATGTCATAATTCAAGCCTTGAGGAAGTGGAGACATTATTTGTTGCCTAAGGAGTTTGTGTTGTATACAAATTATCAAGCTTTGTAATATTTGAACAGTCAAGGTAAGTTGAATTAGAGACATATGAGGTGGGTAGAGTTCATGCAGAGTTATACTTTTGTGTTGAAGCATAGGAGTGGAAAATTAAACAAAGTTGTTGATGCCTTGAGTAGAAGAAGAAACTTGTTGACATAGATGAGGATTGGAGTGTTGGGTTTTGATGAATCAAAGAACATGTATGAGGGAGACAGTGATTTTGTAGAACCTTGGAAAGCATGTAAAGAACCTATTGTGACAGATAGAAGTAAGTGGTTAGACTACTTCATTCAAGAAGAAATGTTGTTCAAAGGAAGTCAGTTGTGCATACCTAGAAGTTCAATGAGAGATAATTTGATCAAGGAGAAGCATAGTGGTGGATTAGCAGGACATTCTGGCATTGATAAGATAGTGGCTTTGGTGAGTGAAAACTATTTTTGGCCTCAGATACATAAAGATGTTTAGAGATTTGTGCAGAGTTGTAGAGTTTGTCAAGTTGCAAAAGGGAGTAGTCAGAATACTAGATTGTATAAACCTTTGATAGTACCAGAGAGACCTTGGGAAGACATAAGCATTGATTTTGTAATGGGATTGCCTAAGACACAGAGAGGACATAATTTAATATTTGTAGTGGTTGATAGATTTTCAAAGATGGCTCATTTAATACCTTGTAAGAAGACAACTAATGCAGTGCATGTAGCTGACCTATTTTTCAAGGAGATTGTGAGATTGCATGGATTACCTAAGAGTATAGTTTCAGACAGAGATACAAAGTTTGTTGGATACTTTTGGAAGACACTTTGGAAAGACATATTTGAAGTTTAGTTCAACTTTTCATCCATAGACAAATGGACAGACTGAGGTAGTGAATAGGAGTTTGGTAAACTTGTTGAGATGTTTGGTTGGGGAGAAAACTAGAATTTGGGACTTGATTCTTTCACAAGAAGAGTTTGCATACAATAATTTAGTAAATAGAAGTACCAGAAAAATGCCTTTTGAGATTGTGACCAGAGTGAATCCTAGAAGAGTTATAGAATTGAGAGATATCAGTATAGAGGAAAAAAGAAGTGCAGAAGCAGAAGAATTTGCAGATCATATGAAGACAGTGCATAATAAGGTGAAGAAGTATTTGGAAGATATGAATAGTAAGTATAAGGATAAGGCATATGAGAAGAGAAGACATAAGGAATTTGAAGTTGGAGCTGAAGTGATGGTATATCTAAGAAAAGAAAGATTTCCAGTTGGGACATATAACAAGTTGAAGATGAAGAAGTTTGGACCTTGTAAGATACTTAGAAAATTTGATTCAAGAAATGCATATGAAGTAGAGCTACTGGAGACATTGGGTATATCACCTATTTTCAACATTACAGATCTATATGAGTATTATGAAGCAAAGTTCAATGACAACATGGAAGAAGACTTGAAGAAGAAGTTACCACAACAAGCACTAGAGCAGATACAAGACATTTTGGACAGCAGAGTTGGACACAACACTAGAGGAAGACAATGGAAAGAATATCTTGTGAAATGGAAAGACATACTAGAAGAAGATTCATCATGGATTTCTCAGGCTGAGGTGGACCATCTTGGTTCTCCCTTAGCCCCAACAAAGTGAGGGACTCACTTTTTCAATAACCCCGGATGTATGATGCAGGAGCATCCCTAGTTCAAGAGCAATCTTGCATCAACCAAAAACATTTGCATTTCATTTTGTTTGCATTTCAGTTCTTTCATTTTCCCAGTTTAGTTCATGCAGTTCAGTCAGAAGCAGTTTCAGCTTGTGGTCTAGTATTGGCATTTCACATCTTACAGATATGGACTTAGTACCTACATTCATTCATCTAAATCATATCAAGAATTTAGAGCATTTGGATTAGTTACTGGAAAGTTATTGTTATCAGAAGATCAACTATTTTCTCAGTGTAGAGCATCCTGACAGTCTCAGATAATCAGCTGAAGGAGAAGGTTTGCAGATCATTCTATGACTTGTGGATCTCAATGACATAGTATTCAATGTACTTTGGTTCATAGCTGACCTTCCCCAAGGGTTCACACATTGTTCTATTCATTTGAGGAAGTGTTCTATGCATTTAGGTCCAACCTATCTATGAAAACATTACAGCTTTTCATCAGAGTTTGTGACCTTCCTTGGCCAACACGGAGGAATCTATTGGTCTGGAAATGATATATAATGATGTAATAGATCCTTAGGAAAGTAGTTATCAAGTTCTCATGATTTATAAGATCAATAGTTTGGATTTTGTGTGGAGGAGCTTCAAATCTTTTGCACATTATGTAATTAGGCCTATGAGCCCTAATTGTAAGCCCACATGTTGCTAGCCAGATTGTATTTGAATTCTTTGATATACTGAATGAGTGAATCTGCATTCGTTCCATTTCTTTGAGTTGTTTATGTTGTGTTTACTCTTTCTACATAGTTCAGACAATTTATTTTTGTGAACCCTCCTAACATGACTACACTAGAGAGGGACAAAATTAGAAACAAAATGTGTCAGCTAAGAAGAATAATCATTTCTAAGTTAGATTCTATGTTTAATCTAGCAACTGAAACACAAGTAGCTCTACAATTTGACACACCCTCTGATCTACACAAGGCAAAGATTGTAGTTTTTCTACTTAGTGGTCATATTCAAATTTTGGATAATATAGAGAAAATATGGGATGGTGAGCTGGCCCAAATTAAGAACATTTTCAGTGACATCCTCCAGCACATGTAAAATAAATTGAAGATTGCACTTGTACATATACAATAGAGTACAACAAATTTTTGTAATTTTGATAAGTTTTGACTCCGCAACCTACACCTTTGTTATTGATGTCAAAGGGGGAGAAGAAGATCATTGAAAAATAGGCAAAAAATCTCAAGGGGAGAAGAAATACAGAGTGTATATAGAAAGGGGGAGCAATCTAGCATTTTTCACTAAGTGTTGCCACAATGCCAAAGGGGGAGATTGTTGGCAAGAGACATTGCTATGAAGAAGATTGGAATGTTTTCATTGATGGCAACAAGGCAAAACAAGGCAAAGAGGATACATCAACATGAAAAGAAGACATCACTTTGGAATACCAACTTGAATTTGTAAGAGTCAATGTGACTCAGCAAGTCAGGATCCCTGCAATCAAGACAACCTTCCACACAAAGATAATAGAAAAGATGCTAAAACAATGGAGCAAGATTCTATACAACAAATTGTATGAAAATCTATTAGACTATCATGAAATACAATGAGAGAGTCTTGTTTATAAAGGTAAGGTGAGAACTAGAAGGCTGGAGTGAAAGGTGGAGTGGAAAGTGGAGATATTCCTACAACATGTGAAAATTAGAGGATGATAACTAATTGCACATGTGGACGATAAGACAACTCACTTCAACTATCAACAACTCAACACACAACTAGACTCAACTAGAAACACCTAGAAGACTCACTAAGTCAACTTAACATGTGAATTATGTGAATACTATTTAACTAATAAATAGTTAAATAATATGAATTATCCACACAAGGGTAAATCAGTTAGGTGATAACCCTATTCACACCAACACCCCCCCTTAAGTGCAACTTAGGGAGTAGTTGACTAAAACAAAGTTACAGTGATGGATGGGTCCTAGCTACTAGGCCATGTTAGGTACCCATGTACAAACAAATCTCAAGTGGAGAAAATGAGAAAACCTCATGGGACAATACTCCTCTCCAAAAGTGAGAATACAAAAAATAAATGAAAGATGTGATGGAAGGAGGACTCAAGACCCCCCAAGAACTACATCCAACACATATGTACAATTAATTACCCCCCATAGGAGAGCAAGTGTGAGACTGTAGTCCCCCCCATAATGAAGTAACTCCAGTTGTAATGGTGAATGCTTGAAGAAGAATGATGAAGAGAATCCAAAGCCTATAAACAAAATTCTTCTCCTTAGGAAGAAACAGGTCCAAAGACTGATGTAGAAGAAACTTCATCTCAAGGTATGAAGGAGAAAAGCCTCATGATGTATGTTGTCCCTAAAAATTGCTCAAGTGTGCACATGTCACAACCAAAATATGCCATATAATCAGGTGACAATCGAAGACAAGATGAAAACTCAAGATCATGAATCTCCAAAGACAAAGAATCCTCTGAATGATGATCAGGATGCTCCAACTCAATGCCAAAATATGACAAGTGAAGAGAGGGTGTCTACACATCTGAAGTAGAATAATCAACTCCTTCAAAGAGGAGATGAATGTCATCAATTATGTCCTCCATGCCATCAAGATAGGACTCATAAACAAGTTTGAAATAACTGTCAAGTACTCATCCCACAAACCTATATCTAGAAGACAAATAATATCCTTCTCAACTGAAGTGGATGAAGCTATGCCAATGCCAATCTTTGTAGAGGCAGGTGAAGGTGGAAGCTCAAAGCTAGTCTTAGGAACTGAATTAGATGCAAGAACACCAAGGTTCAAGTGACCAAACTTCTCCTTAGAAACATGATTCACACTTGATGCATGAGTGTGAATAGCAATCAATGGATCTACATTATCATCATAAACAAAATGGGAGAAAGTATACAAGTGAGATGCATGATCAACCATCCCAACAACAATGATATCTCTGCTCACCAAGTCCCATATGATCACAAAATCATGAGTGAACTCAATTGTCTTCCTTGCACCACAATGAGTAATTTGGTAGATGGAAAAGAGATTGGTTGTCAAAGAAGGTACACACAACACAGTGTTAAATGTATTCTCTCCAACATCAATATTTCCTCTACCAGTTGCATGCATGTATTTATTGTTACCCATCAAAATAGGTGGCAAAGTACATGAATGAAATGCAGAGAACATCCCTTGTGAAGATGCCATATGATGAGAAGCTCCAAAATCAAGAAGCCATCTCTCTGACTGAAGACTCATTGAAGCAAAGAGTGTATGTCCTTTTCCTTTGTATGACCCATTAGAAATGCATTTGTTCCTATAGATGTAGATGATGGTGGTGGCAAAGAAGAAGAATTGGGTAAAACTGTTGTTGATGGAGAATACTCAATGTTATGTTTTTGAAGAAGTTGTGACATCTCATAAAAATTTTTCTCATAACATTTAGTCTCATCATGACCTAATTTCTTACAATAAGAACACTTTCGCTTCTTCTTCTTATTGGAATCCTCTTTGGAAGAAGAGTTAGGGGTTTTCTTTGATTCTTTCTCTTGCTCATTAGACTTTGAATCCTTTTGTTTATTTCCCTTATTATTTGAAGCTTTAGGATCTTTTATGCTTTGTGTTGCAACTAGAGCCTGTTTTCTTGGAGACTTTAATGTACCCATGTGTAGTAGCTTGGCTTGTTCCCTTGTGAGTTGTGCAACAAACTCCTCAAGTGAAGGTAGTGTAAACTTACTACCAAAGGCATCTATTGTAGCATAAAAGATAGAAACATAAACTAAATATTTAGGACCTAATTTTACAAGAATAGATAGAATCAATTGTTCATCTTCTTTCTCAAGACCACTTTGTTTGACTTGCAGCCTAAGAGACTTAAACTTGGTGAAGAAGTCTTCAATTTGATCAAAATCTTGAGGATTAAGTACAATTATCTCATTCTCCAATTTGAACCTTCTTATTTTATCTTGCTTGCGAAAGAGATTGTCTAGTGTTGTCCATATCTCATTTGGTGTTGTACAAGACTCAACATGAAATCTAAGATCTGAAGAAATAGCAATACAAAATGTGTCATAAGCCTCATCTCTTCTATCTAACCATTTTCTTCTCTTAGTAGCACCTATGGGTTTAGGATATGTGCCTAAAATTATTCAATCTAACTTTTGTTTATACAATACAAATTCCATGTTTTTCTTCCATTCAAGATAATTATATGGAGTTAAAAGTGGAAATTGAGGCACATCCATGATGAAAAAGAGAGACAGAAAGACAACAACACCCCTTTACTATGTAAGAGAGCCCCCCAATTTGTTGTGGCACTTTATACTTAGTGCGATTTACAATTGTCCTCAAGGGACCAAAATTGGGAAAACAACAAAATCTCTTTAAAAAAAGATCCAAGTGAGATTACAATCACTCACAATGATGTATTATAGCAGACAAATCCTCTCAAAACAAATTTCACCTTCTCAAGTATCAAAATGCCCAAGTTATTAATCAAATGCCAAAAAAATGACAATTTGAACAAAATGCACCTAGAGAAAAATTTGAGAAAAGTGCATGGATGTCTTTAAAGAACTCCTAAATACCTTTCCAATGCTACAAGAATCGGGAAAATCAGATTTCATGGAAAAAAGTTATGATCTCAGAAGCTAAAAAGAGAGATCTATCTTCAACCTGCAATAAATGTTGTCAAACAAAAAAATCTATGAAAATGACTGATACCACTACGAAGTGCTCTATGTTAGCTTGCCATTAATATCTTGT
Organism: Cunninghamia lanceolata; assembly: GCA_027924645.1. Taxonomy (NCBI): domain Eukaryota; kingdom Viridiplantae; phylum Streptophyta; class Pinopsida; order Cupressales; family Cupressaceae; genus Cunninghamia; species Cunninghamia lanceolata. The sequence goes on from BSBN01001006.1 coordinate 5,794,120, forward strand.
TTGCCCAATTTAGACACTGTGGGAAAAAGTTGTACAAAAAATTAAAAAAAGCCCTACTTTAGGGCTTTGAGGGGTAAAACAGGCCCCCTGCTGGAATATTCCCTTTTCTGGGCCAGAATATTTTTTGTTGTCCAGAAAACCTCCTGGTCTAAGAAAAAACACCATTAGGGAAAAAACAAGCCTATCTCAGCAAAAAACTACCAGTCTAGGGTAAAACTACTTGTCTTAATGTCAAAATTGCCAGTAGGTAGACAAAATCACCTTGTAGGATGTACGGTCATGGGGGCCCGAGCTTGAAGGCTCCCTGCTAGGTTGATAAACCTGTGATAAAACAAAAAAAATGCCAATATATTGTAAACCACCAAGTTGTATATTAATGTGGTGGTTATATCCATAGTCGGGTGTTATAAGAGACACCAAAGGTTTGCAAATTAAATGTAGATCGCTAAAGACTATTGGTTTCAATGGAAACTATTCGAAGACTTTGTTGATGGTCACGGTGAATAAAAACCCATCATGTAAATGTTAGATCACCAACTTTAAAGTCAACTACAAGATCTGGCTGTTGGAAAGATTGTCGTTGGTAATATAGAGATCGGCGGTATAGACCGCCAAGATTAACCTTGGATCGAAGACCACTATTGGGTTAATAAAACAACTACTTCTACTTGAATGACTATCAACTAGTGTATGTCAACTACCAAGTCTTTAGACTGGAGGTCATCGATGTGTGGATCTAAGGCCACGAGCTTATACAAGGACTACGTCGATCAAAACAAACTGACGAGTTTAGAGAATGAATGCTGACCGGATGATCGTGGACACCGTATGAGGTGAGCAAAAAAGATGTAGAATGACTACCAATGAAACTTTGATGACAACCAAAGTATTAACCTTCTGCTATGAATTGGTTTAGATGCCAACACCACAAGGTATACAGGATGTCGGAGAGAATTTTGAAAACTACCACTGATTGATAATTTCAAATGCAAAGACTCAACATTAAGAAGGCTTGCATTCAAATGGATATTGTTGTAGATAAAACCACTGCTAGGGAAGGAAAAGGTTGCCTGAGGATATGATCACCGACTGTTGTTGGATCTAAAGACTGCCGACAAGCAAAAAATGCAGATCTAAAAGAATTTAGATGTTGACTATGTAATCCAACTACCAATTGGTCAATGATACATCTTGTACCTTGGTCAGGGTTGCGGACCTGCCACAGTTGGTACTTTGTACCCCCAAACAAACTCTACAAAAACTTTTTAAAACAACAGATTTTATACACCAAAAAAAAAACAAATTACCTAATGGATCTTATCCAAGATGCTTGTGTGGTACGTCATAGATCTAGTGCAGGGTATGGAGAAGATTCCTTCTATGCAAGGAATATTCCCTGCAGTTCAAAGGGGTAGAAGCAAAAAAAAATTCCTTTTTTTCATCTTCCCTAATTTGGGTGTTTGGATAGCTGATCTATATAGATTTTGGCCTCCTAATCGTAACGGTGATGTCCATTTTTCTCTAGGGTGCTCCTAACACACAACTCCCAGAAAAACTTCTCCAATGAGGGAAGGAAATTGCAGATCAATCTCTAATACCATGTAAGAGTCAATGTGACTCAACAAGTTAGGATCCTTGCAATCAAGACAACCTTCCAACAAAGATAACATAGAAGATGCTAAAATAATGGAGCAAGATGCTATACAACAAAGTGTATGAAAATCTATTAGATTGTCATGAAATACAATGAGAGATCCTTGCTTATAAAGGCTAGGTGAGAGCTAGAAGGTTGGAGTGAAAGGTGGAGTGGAAAGTAGATATATTGGTACAACATGTGACAATTAGAGAATGATAACTAATTGCACATGTGGAGGATAAGACAACTCACTCCAACTATCAACAACTCAACACACAACTAGACTCAACTAGAAACACCTAGAAGACTCACTAAGTCAACTTAACATGTGAATTATGTGTGATGTGTGAATATTATTTAACTAATAAATAGTTAAATAATAAGAATTATCTACACAAGGGTAAACCGGTTAGGTGATAACCTTGTTCACACCAACAAAATTGGCAATAAAGCATAAAAGTATTCAAGTTGAGAAGGCCGAAATGACCAAGTATGGACAGTGTTCAGAATAAGGGACAAAAAGTGAATCAGTATGCCTCCATAGATGAAGACCAGAAAATGCAATTTAGGTATAATGACTCATATCTATTTGATGATGATATATTCCAGTGTTCAATTCATGACTTCCTCCAGAAGTCATTTGGAGAAAATGTCTAAGTATGGATGAACAGAGGTAAGAGAGGCAATATGTACAGTGCAAAGTAAAATGGTCCGCATTTCTCCACAAGTGCATATTTTGTCCTATAGTTATGAGGGAACTAAAACACAGGTCATGACTACCTAAATCTAGGATTATAGCCCTTGAAGTTCAATAAATCACATTCTACAAGATTTCCAGTATATACTTCCAGTTTGACAGTATTTCTTTGTGACAGTGCAAATTTCCAAGATCTGCATTTTGACATACAAGTTTATATGGTTCCACAGATCTAAAATCTTGTTAAGAAGTCAATAATGATTTCTAGATATGATTCATTAAGTCTTATGTGGTCCGTAATACAATATATGATATGATAGATGAATTGATCAAGTATGTTCTTAAGGAACAAGCTAACAGGTATGGTAGATCCTTATGCGAAGAAGTTATAGCAATTAGAAAATTAATCTAAATGGCTATATGATTGGGGCCAACCTATGTGAAGACTTGTACACATTTGTTTGAGTCCGCAATATAGATTGTTCACAAGATCAAGTCGATAGAGTACAACTTCTTGTTTACATGTTTCAAGTTTTAGCTTGCCAACCTGATTATGAGATAAATCTTGTTACGGATATATATATCTGATGAATTTCATTTTGGGGTGATGTATATTGTGCAATGAGATATTTGTGTGTGAAAAGTATGCAAAGATAAGTCAACAACTAGTAGAAGAAGAGAGATAGATTATCCTCGAATAAGAGCAGGGCAATGAAATAGGGAAGACAAAGATGTAAAGTGTTGAAGCAGTATTTTTGTGCTTCATTGGAGTTGTAACCATGCATGTGTAGATGCAATCGAAGCAGCTAAACCTAGTAGTGAGCCATTCTTCTTTCTTCTTTCTTTCTCTAGGAAGTGAGCTTGTTTTGGCAATGAGTCTTTCTTGCAGTGAGCATTTCTTAGGGCAATGAGCCCTAAGGTAGTGAGCCTTATTGTAATCTAGTATTGTGCTATATTAATATATTGTGAGCTGACACTCATCATGATTTTTCCCTTTTTGTGTTTTCCATGTAAAAATCCTGGTGTTCATGTGTTATGTCTTTGTGGTTACTATTTCTATGTCTATTCTATTTTCATGTTATTAACTTTGGAGATTGGATAAATAAATGTGTAAAGAAGTGGTTTGGTGGAATATTGATTTACCCCCCCTCAGTATTCCTCATTCTCAACATTTTTTTTGTTTTAGTTTAGGAGCTACACGTTCTTTGATATGAATGAGTTTGATAATCTAAGAATATTTGTCAATCTAGGGTTAGTCATATAAATCTTGGTGCATATTTGAGAGCATTATACCTGAGTTAGTCATGGATAAATATTTTTATTGTGAATGAGGGATACCCCCTAGGTGCGATAGAACCTAAAGTACATGAGAGATAAGAGGCAATCTCCTACCTTTGTTGGCCAAGTCCTACAATAAACCTAATCATAAGAATTGGCAAACCTTTAGGGTTTATTGTCTATTGATTTGGAGACCAACAAAACTAGCAACTATACTGGGGATGATTGTCAAATCTTACCAGGAAGTCTCTAAAAGCCAGTGCTTACCTTTGTCATGGGTGTGTAGGGTTAGCACATGAATAGATGTTTTATCATTCCCTTTGGAGGGTGGCGACTCTGCTTACTTTTATTGCAGTGTAATCAAGGGAAGACTGTATGGTGCTCTACTAGTCTGCAAATCGAGAATAAAAATGCCTTCTTAATGATTTGTCCTCTTTGGAGGTGGTGACTCTTTTGATTGAACCTATTTGAAGTTGCAACATATTCTTAAGTACTCCATCTTTTGCATTCAAAATGATTAAAATAGAACAACAATCTTTTGTCATGTTCTCAGAAAAGGTCATTCTTTGTTGAAAGATACAAAGCCCTAAATTTCAACGGTATTAGTTGTTACCCAAATATTGTCCCCAGTAAAATTAGAAAGTGTTTGCCAAAATATAATGGACAAAATTTTGAATCAGCAAACAAACATCTGCAAAATTTCTATGATATGGTAGAAGACTATGAGATTGAAGCTAAAGATGTTGTAATGAAACTCTTTGTTTAGTCATTAAAGGATGATGCTAGGGTCTAGTTTTCAGATTTGCCTCTGTGTTCAATTTCTTCATGGGTAGATCTAGAAAATGTATTCTTATAAGAGTTTGGTGAAAGGACTGATGTGGCCTCATTGATTATATAATTCATGAACATTCAAAAAGAAAGTGATGAATTGGTTCCAGCCTTCAATTTAAGGTTTACAAAATTGCTCAAGCATATTCCTAAACATATGAGACCTAATGATGTATCATGTTTGACAATCTATCTAGTTGCATTTGATGAGGAAATGAGTTATTTGTTGAGAGATAAGGAGCCTACCACATTGCATAAAGCCTATAAATTTGCTATGGATATTGAAAATAATTAGAAGTATGGAATGCCAATAGGATACATGACTACAAGGTTTAAACATAATTTTCAAAATGAATGTGTTTCTACTGCTCCAGTAGAACATGAGGAGTTTCAAGTCATTACTGAACAAGTTGCAAATACTGTTGATCCTAATCTTTTTGTTCAATTATTGTTTGACTTGAAGAGACAAAAGGGGGAATCACCTTATGCTTTGTACACATGATTCATGAAGATTTTAATGGAAATCCTAGAGTATTGCAGACCTGAGAATTGTTTGTGTATTGACTTATTTTTTGAAGCATATGAATCAGGTCTAAGCACTTTGCCAAAAAATTTGAAGCCTAAAAATCTTGATCAGATATTCAATTAGATTGGGATTAAGGAAGGAGCTAAAGGTGATTATGCAGAAAGCAATCATGGTATAATACATGAGAATGAAGAATTTGTTGTAGAAAATGAAGGCACATCTTGTAATGATGAAGATGAAAGTTATGGTCAGCCTATAGAAGAGAGATATGCAGATGCAGATTGCATACATGATGAAATAAAAGATATATGTCAAGATGTATCTTGCAGAAATGTTGTTGTTAAAGAACTAGAAAAATACACAGGTATCATGTATCATGCATTTATTAGTGAGTATATCCCAACTATTCAGGATGGTGTATATAAGGAAGAGATAGAAGTTTCAGTTTATAATGAAGAGGATATTCACACGAATATAACAAAAATGATAGCTACTTCATATCAGGATGATGAGATGGAAAATGGATGGTTGTAGAGAGCTAGGAGGGAAAAGATGCTAGCCAGTCATGCAAGACAACATTTACAACAGGTCAAGGAATGTGTCAACTAGCTAGATCATGAGAGGCAACAAAGGGAGTTATGCTTTAGATCTCTATTTATTCCAAAGGAAGAATGTAGGGAACTTGAGAAAGAAAAGGAAGAGCCTTTTGGAGCCATACATGAAGATGAAGTAGCTAAGTATCCACTTAGTGAATCGACCACTGCTGATGTGTTCACACATGAAGAGGGAGACATAAGTGATTTGGATCTAGCTGAGCATTTGATTATTTATGGACAAGTTGAGGAGTTGGTACATAATAATTTGGAGGTTGTCCTTCTTTAGGAATTTGTGTTAGATACTGTTGATAACTAAGAGGGGGGGGTGAATTAGTTATCTTAATTACTTCAACTTTCTATTCTTCTTTTACAATTAGTGTAGCATCAAATCATATAAGAAAACATAACCATGAAAGCAAAAATAACATCAATACACATAACGCAATGATTTTGATGTGGAAAACTCTGTTAAGGGAAAAACTATGGGGTGACTAACCCAAGATTGTATTCTCTATTAAAAGAATAAGATATTACAAAATGGCACTTGCCAATTAGGGCTCACTGCCCAAGCACACTACTCACAAGAGGCTCACTGCTTACAAGAGACTCACTGTCTATAAGGTATAAAGAAAGTAACAAGATACTTGAACTAATGAGAAGCATCCACATATGCTGAGGTTTAGTTCTGGTTAAGCTTAATATACTCATCTACTATACTTCATTCTTCCTCTTCTTTGGTGCTGTTGTCCTGTCACATACTGGACCTATATTACTGCTTCCACACTACTCTTTACTTTTCTTCACACTTCACAACACACCACACACACTACATCTAAATTCATTTGGTATATATATCCACACCAAGGGTTTCATCATCTTTCTAGTCAGCATCCAGAATACTCAATATTTTCCCAAACTTTGATTTGTCGACTGAATCCTTGCATACTAAGTGATGTGTACCAAAGAGATACTTATAGAAGTCATCAATCATTTCAGCTAACCATGAATGATCCCTCAAGAAACTTGATCACCATCAATTTCTCATCCAGATTAAAGTTTGATGCTCTGCCAGTCAGTTCTTCCTCAGTCTACTCTGCCAAACAGGAACCCAACACTTAGGTGCTCATATCTCTTCACTCTTTCATCATCGGAGGCTCAATCTCTGGAATGTATTAGTCATGGTACTCCTCTTGACTTACCCAAGTCCACACTTTACTGAGATACTTCCTATAAGAGATCCAAACCTGATTGTCAGACCTTGCTATATGCTTTGTTCTTGGTCACCGGACCAAAATACTCTTCAATCTGACTTCTGGTATAGATGTACCATGTCATACAGATATGTGGGATGGACTTTGTTGCCATCAATGACAACATTCATGAAGCCACACAGTGTCTCTTGGCAACAATCTCCCCCTTTGGCATTGATGGAAACACTTAGTGAAAAATGACTAAGTGTTATAGCATACTCCCTCTTGGCTGATGCTCTGTTCTTATGTACACTTTTCTAGAGCTCCCCCTTGGCTAGATTCCACATTTTTCACTGCTCCTCACTCCCCCTTTGACATCAATGGAAAAGGGTAGAATCCGCCCATCAAAATTCCCAAAAATCCAACTATGCTTAGCCACATAAGTATATATACATATTATACTTACATATACTGAAGTATATTTGCAAAAGTTTTCTTCAACTAGACAAATTCTATTGCCCAACTTTGCTTCATCCTATCCAAAATTGAGATGTGACCACTCAACAAGAATGTAAAAGCTTCTACCCTCTTTAGATCTGTCGAATCACTAGTCTGAGTTGTGGTCTGAGCATCAGATAGTGCCTCATGCATGGCCTCTAATTTAGGGATAATTATCCCTCTAAGTTCACCCATCCTACTTATTATATTCTTCCTTTCCTTTTCAAGTTTCTTTAGTTCATTTAGAATGGCAATAGTCTAACATTCCTGGTTTATTATGGATTTGGTGAGAGGATCAAAATTTTGAGATACACTTGACAGTTTATCCTCTTGCTCTTTCACTTTCTTCTCAATATCCTTTGTCACTTTAGACCACGATAGACAAAATTTATATATTTCTCTACCATTTTTAAGAGCATTTTCTAAGCTCTTTATCCCAATATCCATAGTTCTCCTATCATTTGTTATTAGCCCTTGTACTTCAGAGAATCTCTTTCTTAAAAACTCTTTCTAAACTTTATCTTCTACTGACTTCTCCAAAGAATCAAAATGTGTGCTAATTGAATTAACAAGAGTTTTCAAGTTACCAGATGAGGAGGCTGAAAGATCCTTCTGGAAGGATGGCATGATTTTCTTCAACACACTGGATGCTTCTCTATCAGCTCACAGTCTTCCATGTGAGACTTCAAAAGTTTTTCTTTGGCCTTTTCTTAGGCAAAGGATGCAATCTTCATTGTTTGAACCGGGAAGAGGGAATCAAAATTGAATGGTCCTTGAAGCAGTTCTAGTTCATCTAATTCTATCGTTTCTTTTGTCTAGAAGTCTTTGATTGCTTCTGCAGTGTCTCTTACCAGAGATAGAGCTTTCTTCCCTTCTGCAGTCTTAGAACTGTCTCATGGAATCTTCTCTGATAGATCTTCTTCTCTTCCCTTTACCTCTTCTTGATTGATTTTCTCTTCTATTCTTTCTTCTCCTTTTGATCCAGAGTCTGCTGGGGAATCTGGAAGAGAGATGTTTACTTCTTCATGGACTTCCTCTTCCGGAGCAGAGGAATCCGGATCCTTAGTTTTCTCCTCACCTATCTCCTTTGATTCTTCTACAGATTTCTCTGTGGGATTTTCTTTTGAAGTACTTAGTCCTTTATCATCCATGACAAAAGGTTCATCACCTAAGTCCTCTATAATAGGAATATTAAATCTTTTGTATGCATTTCTAAGGATGTCTTCAATTTCTTTTGCCACCTAATCAGTTTCTCTAAACATAAGTTTATCCATTCTAGCTTTGCTCCAGAATTCATCCTTGCAATCTTTGAAGATCATGTTCATTTGCTTTGGAGTGATGGAGGGATAGAGCTGAATAGCTATCTATTCCTAGATCTCTAGGTCCTTTGCCTTAGCATTGTTCTTTCTTATTTCAAGTTCCTTCTCTAAGCTTTTGGGAATTAGAGGTATGATCTCAATGAAATCTTTATTATAGATGTTAAGATACCTGACTGTAGCATCTTGCAAAATCTTCTAGTTAGCTTCATTATAGTCATCATAAAATTTAGTCATTGGTTTTAGGTTCCCATCCACAGTGGTTGATTCAATGATATCATCAATGTAGAGAGTAGGCTTTTCAACAAATTCTTCTACCTTTTCTTCCTTGCCTTGACTAGTAGAGGATTCATCGGATACTTTCTTCTTCTTCTCCATTTTCTTGACTTTCTCATCAGTCTCAGTTTCTTCATCATCCTTCTGACTTGTATAGGACCTTGTTGCCTTTTTCTTTTTTCTCTTCTCTCCCTTTCCAGATGTTTGGACTTTCAGTTTTGAGGCTTTTTGACTCTTAGAATGGGCTAGTGTAGATCTTTTGGAGGATCTAGTCTGGGATGGAGCTTACACCGGAGCACTTTCCTTTTCTATTTCTTGCCTTTCTTTTTCTGCCCTTTCCATCTTCTCTCTATTGGCATCAACTACCTCCTTTGAAATTCCACATCTCTTGGCAAATTCTTCCACTTCTCTTCTCACTTTTATTTTAATTTTAGGTTGTCTCAGTTCAACATAAACTTTTAGACTCAGCTCTTGGAATGTCCCAAACCTTTCTGCCTTAGGGTCCTTGAGTTGACTCAGCAGGTGTTGGATGTGTAGCTCTAGGATTTTCTCATCAACATCATATCCCATTGGCATGATCCACACTATTCTTGGTTCCACTACCTCCATCAGACATTGATCAGTGTCTACCATAAAGCACACTGTATCTTTGTATTTTTCAACTAGAGATTGGGGGATTCTCTCTCTGGCCTGCATCATGCCTTGGAATTTTTTTAAATAACCCTAGAGTGCTGTGCTTTGTGCCTTGGCATCACCAAGCCCATGCATATAATCTCTGATTTGTATGGCAACCAGTCTGTCATTTTGCCATGCCCAACCACTGGATCTGGGGAGCTCATTCATAAAGTAAAATAATAAACATAATATCAGGCCACCATATTTGAATGAATTATTTTTATCTTTCTTTATTTTCTACAAATTCTCTAATAGTTGGTTTAGGAGAAGCTCACAAAGATCATAGTCAGCATTTTCTCTTAGCATCTGGTAAGCAGTGTAAATTGTAGTTTCAGGTACTTAATTTTCCCTACTGGAGTGATATATCTTGTAACCAATTATCATGGAGGCAAACTTGATATCCAAATCAGTGATATCTTCTATTGTCATTGCTCTCTTATCAAATTTTGATCCAGTAGCCTCACTCACAGTTTGGTTTTTGACCGATTTGAGAACAGGTAACCCTTCGGATGAGTGCAAACCAGTTACCACCCTAATAACATCTTTTGTGATCTTAAATGGTCTATTCAACCACATGAAGTTGTCATGCACTCTGGTCAAAACATACTGGACCCACTCATCTTCTGCAAAACAAGGGAAATGGATGCACTGTCTGAAATTCTTATCCTGGATGGCCTTGTATTAGGGTTTAAGTTCAAGTGATTCATCTATTAGTTCCTTGTGGTAGATATCCATTAGCTTGGATTCTCCAAATTCTTTAATGTTTGCATGTATGTAAACCCTAATATCTTCTACATGTAGAACTCCATGTAGAATACTAGAGAATGTGCCTAAGGGATCAACTTCCAGAGATTTGTAGGGGTGTTTTTTGAATTTAGGGCGTGGCCTATTAGTGATTTTGACAACATTCAGAGTAGCCATCTATCAAAAAGATTCAATGAGAGATTTTCAAGAGTGAAAATACCTTTTTTTGCTTCTAGGGTTCACGATATGAGCCAGATAAGATTACTGGTTGAATCAACTTCTACTATTGATCTTTGAGAAGTTTTGAGGCAATTTGCTTTAGAGCTCCTTCTTTTCTTCTTCTCAAATGCAAATGTGCAAATGATGAACAAGAGAACCCTTATATTTCTACACAAACTCTAATTTCATAGTGTAATAAATGCACAACTTAAGTTATTCTAGTTGCTTTGTTCTCCTTGTCTTGAGAGATTTTTTCGGATCACTGAGATGCACTTAGAGTTATTCTTGGTGAGTATTAGCAATCTATCTACCTTTCCCCAATCATTCCATTTATCCACAGATCAAGATACCTCAAATTTGAATCATACAAGATCTAACTATGAAAATCCTGTTCTTACCGGATGACTGTTAAACCGGATCAATCTTTGAAGATTAACCTCTTCTGAACTTCTTGCGGATCTTCCATATCTTTACCAAGGCTTATTTAGATGTTTCTATGAGAACCCTTTATTTCGTAACTTTCCATGTGCCAATTTCAGGTACCAATTGACTGGCTGGGGGAATTTGTTTTCCTTTTTGACTCCCCCTGAGCTAGAGCTCATCTATTTAGTTTCTGGAAGGAATATCAGCACCAGATTCTGGTGCGGATCCATCCTCAACATTTTCTATACTTCTCTTCACCCAAATCTTGTTCATCTCCCTTTGAATTTCATCCACATTTACTTTTCTTTTTCTTTTGTCTTGGTTTTGATTTTGATGTACCGGACCCTTTTTGTCTTGATTCTTACTTTTGCAAAATTTACCAATATGACTGGATCTATTGCAATTGTAGAAAACAACATTTCTTAGCATATTTGACTGGTATCCTCTTGATCTACATTGATTAGCCATATGTCCCATTCTATTGTGTGCAAAGCATCTACCATTGAATGAATTGTTCATTTGCATATTTCTACATTCTTGAGATTTGTGACCATACCTTTTGTAGTTAAAACACTGTCTAGAGAAGGATGAGTAAGTTTGATTCATTTTTCTTCTACACTAATTTGCTTTATGACCAAAGTTATTGCAATTGTGGCAATATCCATTGAAGGATGGATATCTTTGAGCATTTGGTTGTCTTACTGGAGGTCTTCTAGGTATGTTCCTTGGATTTCCTGATCTAGAGTTCTTCTAACTGGATCCGGAGCTTTCCCCTTTCTCATACCCCAACCCTTGCTTGTCATCTACCCTCTTTTGGCTTTCAAGAAGAACTTAAAATTGAGCAGAGCTTATCTTGAATTTCTCTTTGTATTCATTTGTTGTTTGAAGATCCATTTTTAGAGTGTCTATCTGATTCTCAAGTTGTTCTTCATTGTCTCTAGCTTCTTCAAGATTAGATTCCAGATGCTTGATTATTCTATCCATTTTGTGGCAGTCTTTTGACTTCTCCTTGAGAGATTGTTTTAGATTATCTTCAATTTTTCTCTTCTCTTCAATTTCTTGGGTAAACTTCATAACCCCTGATTCCATTTCATGTCTTACCATAATGACCTCTTTTGATAGTTTCTCACATAACTTGTTCTTCTCATTCAGATCTTCATCAATATTATTGGCTTCACTTTGACTTGCCAATTATTGAAGTAGTTCCTTTCTCTTTTTCATAGAGATACTTAGTTTCTCTGTTAGTTCATTTATGAAATCATCAGCTTGTTTGAGTCTTTCCTTCAAGTCATTGACTTTAGAATGAGATTGATCAAGATCATCTAGGGTAGACTAAAGTTGTTCCCTCATACCATACATATCCATTGAGATTCCTAGATCTTCCTGAAGCTGTTAGGCTCTGTTTGGAGGAACTTAGCTCTGATACCAATTGTTGATAACTAAGAGGGGGTGAATCAGTTATCTTAATTACTTCAACTTTCTGTTCTTCTTTTACAATTAGTGCAACATCAAATCATATAAGCAAACATAACTGTGAAAGTAGAAATAACATCAATACACATAACACAATGCTTTTGACATGGAAAACCCTGTTAAGGGAAAAACCATGGGGTGACTAATCCAAGATTATATTCTCTATTAAAATAATACGATAGTATAAAATGGCACTTGCCAATTAGGGCTCACTGCCTACAAGAGACTCACTATCTACAAGGTATAAAGAAAGTAACAAGATACTTGAACTGATGATAAGCATCCACATATGCTAAGGTTCAGTTTTGGTTAGGCTTAATATACTGATCTACTACACTTCATTCTTTCTCTTCTTTGGTGCTACTATCCTGTCACTTATCAGACCTGTATTACTACTTCCACACTACTCTCTGCTTTTCTTTGCACTTCACAACACACCACACACACCTTCACATCTAAATTCATCTGGTATATATATCCGCACCAAGGGTTTCATCATCTTTCTAGTCGGCATCCAGAATACTCAATATTTTCCCAAACTCTAATCTGTCGGCTGAATCCTTGCATACTAAGTGATGCGTACCAAAGAGATACTTATAGAAGTCATCAATCATGTTGGCTAACCATGAATGATCCCTCAAGAAACATGATCACCATCAATTTCTCATCTGGATTAAAGACTGATGCTCTGTCGGTCAGTTCTTCCTCAGTCTACTCTACCAAACAGGAACCCAACACTTAGGTGCTCATATCTCTTCACTCTTTCATCACTGGAGGCTCAATCTCTAGAATGTATTAGTCATGGTACTCCTCTTGACTTCCCCAAGTCCATACTTTACTAAGATACTTCCTCTGAGAGATCTGGACCTGATTGTCGGACCTTGCTATATGCTCTGTTCTTGGTCACTGGACCAAAATACTCTTCAATCTGACTTCTGGTATAGACATACCATGTCTTGCAGATGTGTGGGATGGACTTTGTTTCCATCAATGACAACATTCATGAAGCCACATAGTGTCTCTTGCCAACAGATACATCTTTTGGTTAGCATATAAGAATAGGTATCAAGTTATGGAAGAATTTGAACATGAAGCCTATGTTGATAGCATGTCCTTGAATAGTTTCCCATTTTCTAGTGATTTAGATGGTTTTTTTTGGGACAATATGTTATCATTGATACACAACTATAATCCACATACACAAAGGGATAATATCTATGTGGATCTTTTAGTTTTTGTCAACATGGATCAACAACAACATGATGAAGGTGGAACAGGAATGATATGCTTATATGATTGTACCAGTTGATATATTGTTTCCAAATTGAACCTAGAATAGTCTAATGAAAATAGGACATTGGACAAAGGTGACTACTAGTTTTTCATTTTTGGTGGCCTAGGGCCACCAAATCAAGTTTGAATATGTTGTTTTAATGCAGGTCGAAGCATTGACTCTGCAGCCCAATGGATTCAGCACCTGGTCTACATCCTGAAGATCTAGGATCTCACCATGCCTACAAGAGAAATACATCCCTGGGCAAGAGTTACTGTTGGCACCTCCAAATTTTATAAATTTGAAGTGCCTATATCCTTTCAATGTGTCAACAAAGGCTAGGTCGACATGCCACTCAATCTACCCCAGAGCCCACCTTCACTAATTAAAATCTTGCAACTCAGAAGTCATCTTACAAATCTATTTGGTGGGAAGTTTTTTAGCACATTTGGTAACATGCCAGTTTAGTTTTGTGCTCCTAGGATGAGTTTTGATGGGGTATTTAATGTTTTTCTTGACCGTGACCAAGTTCAAATTGTCATTCCAGAAAGTTGCAAATCTTGCAATTATGAGGGAAACCCATTTCTTGATTTGGTCTCAAACCTATCTAGTTCCAGTTTCATCAAAATCAGAGACCATATGATGCATTATTTTAATGCATTTCAGTTGTGGCAAAGACATCCTGTGGGTCAATTTACACAGGAGGTCCCTAAAGTCAGTTAGTGATGCAGATTTTGGGGAACTGGGTTTTCCTAAAATAATTTATAATGACCCTGTGCAAATTTTTGCGGTCAGTGAAAAAATGCCATGTGCCCGGTAGGAGAAATTAAAAATTTGCCAAAGTATTAAAGTTAAAATGCAAAAAATTAAAATGAAAATATAAAGGGCATTCTAAATAGTTTGATTGAAATGAAATGAAGGCAAAAAATTAAAGGAGAAGGTTAATTAAACTTTAGGCTAAATTTTATTGAGGAAAAAAAATGACTTTTGGTGGATTTTGCACCATCGCATGGGGAGTTCCTCTGCATCCTCAGACCCCCACGATGGTGTGAAATGCCCATCGCAGGGCATTTTTAGGCCCTCTTTCTCCTTTGCAAGGTAAATGCAAACTTTTTCTATACCATTGGAGGTTATTTAGACAGATTTCAGGTGGCTCTGGGCGGATTTGGTTGCAGATGAAAATGGCAGATCATGTTTTTTCACTTCGAGCCAGTTTTTGGGGACATTTTAGGGCCAAAAAATGTTGTTTTATGTTCAAAATTCACCCTATGATCATTCCTAAGACATTGACAGAGGTTTTAAGTTCACTTACACTAATTTTTAGCTGCCAAAAAGGAAAAAAGCACCCCTCCTCTGTCAAAAAACAACCCAGAAAAAATGATTGGGCAAGAAATTGAATTTGGAATGCTACTATAATGTTCCTCTGAGGTTGAATGCTATCATAGAGCTGAAGAAGGAGGTCCTAGGTCACATAATGCATCAATGCAGAGGAATGAGGAGTCTTTAGTTGCCATTTAAAATTGGGAATACGTGAAAAATTTAAAAATTAAAAGGGGAAAATTAAACATATTTTATTTATTTAGTCTTCTCCTCTTTTAATGTAAAATATTAATATTTCCCAATGTATTTTTGGAGGCAAAATGTAAGGAAATATCTCACCTACGTCCATAATGTATTAAATTTTAGGGCAACATGCTCTTATTTTTTATAAGAGCATGATGTTCCACTTTGTAGAGGGGGTTCTTCTAGGCTTTGGACAGAAGTTGTTCACATTTTGGGAAGTAGTTTTCTGTAGGAGATGGTGATTGGATCTTGGGCTATAGGGGCATTTACTACTGTGTAAGTGAGTAAACTTTTGAATGGCATTGCTCTTTCCAAATTGAATTAGATGAATAATACTGCATATGTGTGTGTTTCTTGCAACTCTCTCCTTGAATGTAAGCATCTCTTTTCTGAATGAAAGAATCAAGGATTTTGGAGTTCATCTATGCACATTTTTTGTATTGAATGTCTTATTTTATTGCTTCTGTTCAAGGAATGATTTAAATATGCATTAAGTAAGGCATAGGCAGTGGTGTGTTGCATTAGGGATTGTTGAAGAAGAGTTGTAGGAAATACCCTTTCTTGGGCTTATTACTGTAAGGTAGTAATATTATTATTGTGAGTCCTCTTGATATGAAGCCTTGGGTGTCATAAGAAAGCACTTAAATTGCTTAGTTTGATTCTGTTGCCTAGATAAAGCACCAATCTAGAATCTATTTGCCCAAAGGTTTAGGAAACCCAATTGTTTAAAAACAAATTATTCAAACCATTTTATGTTTTGTTTTGTTTTAGTTTAGGAGATGCATGTTCTCTGATATGAATGAGTTTGATAATCTAAGAATATAACCAATCTGGGGTTAAGCATATAAATCTTGGTTCATATTTGAGAGCATTCTACCTGAGTTAGTCAAGGATAAATCTTTTTATTGTGAATGAGGGATACCTGCCTAGGTGTGCCAAAACGTAAGGTGCAGGGGAGATAAGAGGGAATCTCCTATCTTTGTTGGCCAAGTCCTATAGTAAACTTGATCATAAGAATTGGCAAACCTTTAGCATTTATTGTCTGCTGATTTGGGGACCAATAGACATGACTCAAGGAAGTTCTCTTGACACAAATCCATGGAAGTGATCTTGACATGACTCTATGGAAGTGCTCCTAGCACAACTTGGAAGTCTTCTTGACACAAATTTGTACACCCCCTATTTCAGTACTAGGTGACCCCCCAAATTTGTGGAACTTTATAACTAAGTGCATTTTACAATGCAAATAGGACCAATGCATAGGAAATAAAAAAATTAACTTTTACAAAAATGGTGCTCAATTTGAGCTACCAATCAAAAGTTATTACAAAATTAAGTTCCCATAAATGGCCTATTTTAATACATTTGCAAAAAATAACTAAAAAAATGTACTTTGGTGAGATGATCCTAGCCTTCCAATTATTTGTTCTAATTGGCAAAGAGAGTATAATATAATAGTTTTATTTGTGAGGGGGTATTGGCCTCCTACTAAATTGGACCTCACCTTTGATCTTCTTCAGGTGATAATACAAGGTTGAAATAACCATTAATTCCTCAAAACAAATTTGCCCCAAATTTTAAATGCCTATTTAGAGCCCAAGAATTACAAAGCCCAAATTTGATAAAAAATTATACAAAAATATACCAAAATAGAAAAATTGTTGGTGTGCACTAGGGCAGAGGCATCAACAGGGCTAGTCAAGTGAGTGGAAATGGTGGTGCCAAGACAGGTAAAACCATGAGAACAAATATCAGGATGAGTTTGATGGTTAGATTTAGGAATGTTTGAGAACAACATGCTAGGAGAGAGCTTGTGACCATGTGTGGAGGCATCAACCTGTGACTATTGTTTGAATGGGACCTTCCAAGTCGTGACCAACATAACAAAATGGTGAGTAGGATTGTTGAACACATTTGCAGAAAAAGCCTAAATCCACAAACCAGTTGATAGATAAAAATGACAACTAAAATGGGTGCATCTATAAACCCTTAAAGGAAACTAAGAGAAGAGTGGTGGAAACCCACAATGTGTAGATCAGAGGCCATTTAGGCTAGAAATGTTGTGGAAAGAGATGTGATGGACATGGGCTGAGTGAACAGAGCTAGAAACAAGGTTGAGTGACCAAAAAATAAATCTACATATTTCAACTAGATCCTTAGAAAAATCTCCCATTCTATGCCAAATAATGTGAATCAAGCCTACAATAGTCCTCTAGAAAGGCCCATGTCAAATAGGCTAAAAACTAGGTTGAAAAACTCAAACCAGGAAATGCTACCTAGGAACCCTTGAACAATGGCCAACCAAGGAGGCTGAGAGGCCGAAACAATGATGAAGACTTGCAAAAAACATGATTCGAATCTCTACAAATTTTCAATTTACAAAAAAAATGCATTTTCACACCAAAAATTTTGTATAGCTCTAGACATGCCTCTAAATTGACCTGTAGGGTGTTACCACAATAATGGGTTACACTTTCTGAGATGTCATGATTTTTTCTATAATCACATAATTTTAGAAAATATATGATTTAAGCCTTGAATGGTTCCATTTAAAGGATTTTAATTGAAGAGGGTTTGATCAAACCCCCTTGGATAGAACCCCGCTAGTTTTAAACCGTACCTATAATGGAGTCTCCTCTACACCTATCAAAATGCTAATAAAAAACCACTTTTGATTTACCTTTTGGGGGATCAAATGAATTAATCTAAAATTTATATTTTGTATGTAGTCCTTATTATAAGCTTCCCAAAAAAGTATAATTTTAAATATATTTAATTTGATTATTATATTTATTTTTATTTCTTGTAAATGTAGGTTTTTCACCAAACATCAAGTCCTCTATTCTATACACATGGAAAATTAGTAAATTAGTGAAAACAAATTCTGAAAAATATCTATGCCCTAGGTATTGATGTCCTTGTTTCAACAAAAAAAATTGAATTTCGATACATACAGAAAAAGTCATGTTATATGGAATACGCCTATGTCTAAATTATAATTAGTTTGACTTCAAAACTTAATTAAAGAAATATTCAACAAAACATTATAAAACCAAATGCATGCCCTATATATCAGTGTTACCAATCTAAATTCAAAAGAATCATAATTTTATCCTTTGTAGAAAAATATTATGTGCTATGGAATACACATCACTTTAGAAAAATGTTGTTTACTATTAAAAACTAGTTATCAAAGGAGATGCAATTTTTTTTACAATTTAACTCCATTTAAAATAATATATATATTTAGAATCTACAAACAAAATCTCAAAAATCACTAGTTCACATCATCTTCAAATTGCTAATAGTTTAGTGGCTATAGGTATCGGAAAGTGAAGATTTAGTTCAAAATGTTGATTTCAATGTCAAGTTTGGCAAAAAAGTGTAACCCATTATTGTGGGATGACCCTGCAGCTCCAAATGAACCAGCAAACAAGCTTTAGTCCTACTCTGATACCATGTTAGAACTAGGATTGACTGAGAGAATGTTGATCAAAAAATGGAGAAAACAAGAATAAATGACATGAATGATCACGATTAATTAGATAATAACATAATCGATGTAAATTGATAATGAAAAGGTGTGTAATATAGTATGGAGAGTTTGAGTTAATTTAGGAGTTGACTCATGCACTCAAGTAGTGGTGACAAGAAAGTTTCTACCAAGTGGAAAATGAGTGTCGACATGTATCTTGGATGAGTTTGATGGACTCTCCATGTTGACACATAACCACCTAAGGTGGCTTAAAGTCATGTGAAAACATACTACTTATGCTAAGTAAGTAATATCAATATTTTACACTAACATATAGATTATGTCAAAGCCACCCCAATTAGACTAAGGGATTTTACATCTTTCATTCTTGTTTCTTTTAGCTAGTATTTTGGACATTTGTCAATGTTGGAAAATCACTTTGGTTAGTCACATATATGAAATCATTGACCACCAACTCCCATAAATCATTTGTAACCAATATTGTTTTCATCGTATTTGACCAAATATCATAGTTCTAACTATCAAAAGTTAGTGGCTGCTACCAACCCTTGCTATCCCCTCCTACCATTCTTTTAAATCTCAAGAAGACTATTAAAAAACAAAAAAATATCTAGGGCATCAACACAATACACAAAAAATAGAGTACTAGCTCTAGTAACTTTGACTCTATTTATGAATGCCCAAGGAGCTCTAGGGCTCTGATGTTAGAGTTGGCTATAATTGGAGCCACCCAAGATCTAGGACTTCATGAAAGCACAAGAGAGATCAAATGAGAGAATAATGCTATTCTATCAATGAATGCAAAACATTACAATATTGTTTTTACAATGTACATGATATGCCTTGCTTATAAATATAAGGATGAAATGTGGGATGTTGTAGTCATATGACAAGTGTCATTATCCTATGACATGTGACAACTATAGGATAAGATGACAACTATCAACAACTATCAACAACTAGAAACATCTAGTAGACTCACTAAGTCCACTTAACATGTGTGAATTATGTGTGATGTGTGAATATTATTTAATTAATAAATAGTTAAATAATATGAATTATCCACACAACAGCAAACCGGTTAGGTGATAACCCTTTTCACACCAACACTAGCCTTAAGTACAACTTAGGGAGTAGTTGACTAAAGAAAGATACAATGGTTGATGATGGGTCCCAGCTACTAGGCCATGTTAGGGACCCATGTACAACAAAATCTCAAGTGGAGAAAAGGAGAAAACCTCATGGGAAAAAACTCCTCTCCAAAAGTGAGAATGCATGAAACAATGAAAGTGAAAGAAGTGATAGTAGGAGGACTCAACATGACCCCTCAAGGACAACTTCTATCACATATATACAATCAAATAACCCCCATAGGAGAGCAAGAGTGAGACAATAGGTCCCCCCTACAATGAAGTAGCTCCTATGCCAATGGTGAATGCCTGAAGAACAATGCTGAAGAGAATCCAAAGCTTGTAAACAACTTTCTTCCCCTTAGGAAAAAACCAATCCAAAGGTTGATGTAGAGGAAAATCCATCTCCAGGAAGAGAGATGAGTGAAGAAGTCTCATGATGGATGATGTCTATGAAAATTGATCAAGTGTCCACATGTCATAATCAAAGAATGGCACTATGCAATGAGGTGTGACCAATCCAAAATCCTAGGTAGACTCATGAAGAATAGCTTGCAAAGATGAAGTAGATGGGATAACAGTTGTGTTGTAACTATCATGAAAGAGGAGAGATATCCCCTGAACTGTGTCCTCCAAATCTATAATATGAGACTCACGAAACAAGTCTGATATACCTACCAAGAAAGCATCCCACAAAGATGTATCTGAAAGACCTAAATGATCCTACTCAACTGAAGTAGATGAAACCATGTTGATGTTGATCTCGAAAGAAGCAAGAGTTTGTGGTGATGGAATCTCAATACTAGTCTCATGAACCATAGTGGATGAAAGAACACCGTGGTTCAGGTGACCAAACTTCTCCTCAGAAACATAATTCACACTTGATGCATGAATGTGAATATCAATCAATGGATCTACATCATTAGAAGAAGCAAATGGAAGAAAGTATACAAGTGGGATGCATGATCAACCATCCCAGCAACAATTATATTTCTACTCTCCAAGTCTCGTGTGATCACTAAATTAGGAGTGAACTCAACTTTCTTCCCTGCACCACAATGAGTAATCTAATAGATTGAAAGGAGATTGGTTGTTAAGGATGGTACACACAACACATTATTGAATGTACTCTCACCAACATAAATAGTTCCTTTACTAGTTGCATGCATGTACATGACTCAAGTGAAGAGAACATCCCTTGTGAAGATGCCATAAGATGAGAAACTCCAGAATGAGGAAGCCATCTCTTTGATTGTAGACTTGTAGAAGCAAAGGGTGCTTTCCCTTTTCCTTTGTCTATCCGTTTTGCAATACCTATTGTCGATGTATGTGTAGATGATGACAAGGTCGAAGAAGAGAATGTACTAGGTGATGATGATGGTATTTGAATATTGTACTTTTGAGTAATGTGAGTCAACTCATCAATTTTCCTCTCGTAACACTTATGCTCATCATGTCCTAGTTTCTTGCAATATGCATACTTTGGTCTCTCTTTCTTAGATGATTCCTCCTTGGGAAAGAATGAAGACTTAGGTGATTTGGTTGATTCCTTTTCTTGCTCATTGTTCTTGAAATCCTTATTTTTTTGTTTCTTCCCTTTTCTAGTTGAAGCCTTTTGATCCTTTGTACCTTGAGTAGAAAGAAGTGCTTAAGGTCTAGAAGACTTCAATGTGCCCATGTGTACTAACTTATCTTACTCCCTTGTGAGTGATGCAGCAAACTCATCAAGTCAAGGCATTGTGAAAGCTTTCCCAAGTGCATCCATAGTAGCATAAAAGGTAGAAACAAAAAAATGAATAGTTAGGACCAAGCTTGGTAAGGATTGAAAGAATCAATTGAGTTTTCTCTTTCTCAATTCCATATTGTTTGAGTTGCAATCTAAGTGACTTTAGCTTTGTGAAGAAGTCTTAGATGCTTGCAAATTCATTTGGATTCAAACCAATTAGTTTATTCTACAATTTGAAACATCTCATAGTATATTGTTTACCAAAGAGATTCTCTAAGGTAGTCCACACTTTATTAGGTGTTTTACAAGATTCAATATTGAAAAGAAGATCATGAGATATGTTAGAATCTGAAAAGATTATTAACCTAGAAAACTAGTGCAAAGAATAGATATCTAAACTATGAATGCAAATGATACGAAATCAAAATAGCAACACAGAGTTAGTCTCTAAAAGAGTAATGCAAATGCTAGAAATAAAATAGCATTAAGAGGATGCAAAAGAAAAATATAATAAATACAAGCTAGGTAGCATGCTTATATAGACCAAGGAGAGGGAGGAGGTGGCAACACCAACCAATGAGGAGCAACCATCTATCGAACTAAAGATAGCAAAGTATCTTCCCAAGATAGCTAATGGATGCTCACATGTAGGAAGGTGACACCTCATAATCCTCTCACCTAATAAGACATGCTTTATTAACCTAAGTGAGATTAATAGAAGTGTAGGAAAAACCTAGGAATATAGGGAAAAATAAATAACCCGCTAGGAAATAAAAACCTACACTAACAAGATATAGACAAGCATAGTGTTCTATAGGCTTGATCACATCTATTGTACCACTTTCTTATTTATGTAGCTGCTATTGGTTCAATTTCTATACCCATTGTTACTCTATGAATTTTCAAACTTCATAAATGAATCTCCATTTTAGTTTTCCACTCATGATAGTTATATGGTGTGAGTAGAGGAAGTTGTTTGGATCCATGATGCAAGAGTACAAAAAAGAACACAAGTGCCACCCCCTGTTACTCAATCAAAGAGATCACACCCCCCAAAAAAATGATTGTGGCACTTTAAACTTAGTGTGATTTACAATTGTCCACAAAGCACCAAAAATAGGAAAGCATCAAAATCTCTTAAACCAGAGATCCAAGAGAGATTACAATCACTCACATTGGTTGATCAGAGAAAACAAATCCCTCCAAAACAAGTTTCACTTCGTCAAGTGTCAAAATGCCCAAGTTATCACTCAAAAGCCAAAAAAATCACAAATTAAATAAAATGAACCTAGAACTAAATCTGAGAAAAGTGCACAGATGGCTTTGAAGAGCTCGTAAATACCTTTTCAATTCTACAAGAATCACAAAAATTGGAGATCGTGGCAAAAAGTTGTGAGCTTGGAAGCCAAAAATGAAGATCTATCTTCAAACTGTTGTATCTATCATCTGTAGCAAAATATCATAAAACTGCTAAGACCATTGAGAAGTTCTCTTCATCATCTTTCCAATGATATCTTGTTTTCTTAATTTTGCTTCCGTGGGCAAAAGTTATAAAAAAATTAAAAACAAACCCTAGTTAGGGCTTTGAGGGGCCAAAGAGGGCCCCTAGTGCTGACGTCACTACTAATGTAGTGTTGACGTCAGTAGCCCGAAGGGAATATTCTTCTCCAAGTTGGAATATGCCAAAACTACCTTCGCGTAGAAAAAATGGCCTATGTGTGGGTGAAAACTACCAGTTTTTAGCTGAAACCACCCTTTCTATTCTTGAAAACTATGTTCAGGGATAAAAACAGCTCATTGTTTTAGTAAAAATGCCTTTCTAACCATGGAAACAAGTTGTTTTTGGTGGAAAACAACCTATTGACTGCAAAAATTGCTAGTCATGCATAGAAACCAGCTGTTTACTGAATGAATTTACCGCCTAGAGGATTTATGGACCATTGGGGAAGCTAGAAGCGTAGGTGATTTGGTGCAGATTCAAAACATCACCATAATTGCTGCTAATTTCTTATAGTTGATTGTTAATGGCCAGTGTCGAGGATTGTAGATGCCAGTCGGTTAATTTTCTACCATTGAATAGAAAATTTTCCTAGCGTTTGATTTTGCTGCCTGTGGTTTAGATGTCACCTGAGTTCAGTTAGTACACCCACAGGAGGGTCAAGGAATATGCAGATAGCACTATCCAACAAGTTTAGAAATTTTTTTAGTGTGAATAATTTAGGGGCTAGAGCCAGTAGATTTGGATCCATCAGCTAATGATTGGTGAGTAGATGGCTAAGAATTTCTAGAGATCACCGATCATGGTTAAGTTTGCAGACCACTGGAGAAAAGCCACCAAACTATATGTTTATCACCAGGTGTTCAATAATTTCATAGATGGTTTGAATAAAATGTCATTTCTAGCTAGTGGAAGTGTCCATTGGGATGCTAAATGTGTTGTCAGGGTTTATGAATATGTTGGAGCCAATTTCTAGATGCCAGTGGGAAAAACAAGGGTCGATGGTTGATGTCCCCATTGATAGAAGTTGTCAATACTGTTTAGACCACCGACTGCAGATCCTTCCTAAGGATGGGGTACGGGACCTGATAAGTCTTACACTTGTTAGGTACTCTGTACCTTGAGCAAAACAAAAAATCTCTAGAACAACAATAGAAACTCGCAAGAAAAACAAAAAATTAAACCAGCATACCCAATGGGATTTCAAATATTCGCTAATGCTAACTCTGATTGTACCTGTGCTAGTGGAATATTTTTTGCATAGAAGGATTATTCTCTATAGAGATTCTGTATAGCGTCAATTTGTAAAAAAACTTTTCCTTTCAGTGCAACTTGTCTAATTTTGACAAATTGATAGTCAATCTTAGGGTTTTTGGGGCTTATGAGCATGATGGCAAGGTCATATTTGACCCAAAGTGCTCCAAAAGACTAGGTACCTACTGGATCAAGCATACACCTACCAACTTCAAACACTCATAGATTTGACCTCCAATGTTTGATCTGGATGAAACAAAATCCAATCTTGACTATCTCAAACCTCTTGAACACAATGGTGTGCTCAAATTTGTAGCAACATGCTCCAAAATGAACCTTCAATACAAGGCCATAAAGAGGAAACCCTCACAAATCTATTATTTCTATCAAATTTTTCTAATTCTCTAGGCCATCAATTGATGCAAGAGAAGAACATACTCAACTATAAAGATCCACCAAGATTTGCACTCAAGATCTCTCAAAAATTGACTAACACAAAGTGATTCTTCCTAGAACTTTGATACCATATTAGAGTTGGCTATGATTGGATCCACCCATGATCTAGGACTTCATGAAAGCACAAGAGATATCAATTGAGAGAATAATGCTATTCTATCAATGAGTGCAAAAGATTACAATATTGTTATTACAATGTACATGATATGTCTTGCTTATAAAGACAAGGATGAAATGTGGGATGTCGTAGTCATATGACAAGTGTCATTATCCTATGACATGTGACAAATATAGGATAAGATGACAACTATCAACAACTATCAACAACTAGACACAAATAGACACATCTAGTAGACTCACTAAGTCAACCTAACATGTGTGAATTATGTGTGATGTGTGAATATTATTTAACTCATAAATAGTTAAATAATATAAATTATCCACACAAGGGAAAATCTGTTAGGTGATAACCCTATTCACACCAACATCTAATAAAACTTGCTGACATAAAAGAAGAAAAATAGAGGAGAGAGAGAGAGAGAGCACAAATAAAAATAAACAAATAGAGTTTTTTCTATTTATATTTGCACTCAAAAATTTTACATCTAAAAATTACAAAAAACAAAGCTGCTACTCTACTCTTTTCTAAAAACATCTCTATTTTGTTGGAGCTGCTACAACCTACTCTTTTTGTCCCTATCCAGAGTTGCTACTCATTCTTCTTTTCTTTGGACACTATTTGTTTTCCCTTTTTGAAGTTGTTGTTCATTCCAAAGCTTCAAACATTCCCATATTTGTCAGGCTAGGATTAATGAAAGGGAGAATGGAAGATGTTATATATTCACCTAAATGAATAATTATAGACATATTTGAAGGCAGAGAAAGGGTTTAACTGTCAGAAGTAAAAGAAAAACTAAAAAACTAACTATAAACTAATTATATACAACTATTTGTGTTAACCCAAAGATTAACACATTAACATCCCCCCTTAATCTAAAGAGGGTTAAACCAAGCATGCCTTGAAACTTCTAAAACTTCTCTCTTCGAAATACTTTGGTAAGAATATCCACGGGATGATCTATAGTGGGACAATATTTGAGGTGTACACTACCATATTTCACATGGTGTCGATATTTTTGGTTTGATCGTGAAAGACTAGATTCGTTTCCATTTTGATAACAGATTGATTGTCAAAAAGGAGAGATGTGGATGAAGCTTGTTGTTCCTACAAATCTTCAAGAATTATGTGAAGTTATAAGATTTTTGTGGTTACCTTAGAAGTGGCCATATATTCATCTTTTGTAGAGGATAGAGCTACTACTGGCTTCTTTTTAGATTTTCAAGAAATGGTTGCTGACCCAAGATGCATGAGGAAACTAGAAGTAGATTTTCCATCTTCCAAGTCACCTGCATAATCAAAATCTGAATATCCAACCAAAGAGAAATGTGATCCCTTGGAGTATTTGAGCCCATAATTTTGAGTGCCTTTCAAATATCGAAGAACTCTTTTGGTGGCTTACCAATGATGTACACTAGGTTGTTGCATGAATCTAGAGAGAATCCCCCACAACAAAAAAAAGAAATATTTGGATGGGTAGTTGTTGCATAAATCAAACTTCCAACAAATTGTCTATAGTGAGTTACATCAACTAATGTTGAAGTCATTCGATGTGAGCTTCAAATTTTGCTCCATACGAGGGCTAAGTGTTTTTCAATCAGACATACCAAATTTGCTTAAAAGTTCACTGATGTATTTTTGTTGATTGATGAAGATATACTTGGGTTTTTGAATCACCTCAATACCCAAATGGTAATGAACATGTCCCAAGTCAGTCATTTCAAATCCTTTCTTTAATGTGTCTTTCATAGTTTGATTGTAATCCTCATTATTACAAGTAAGAAATAAATCATCCACATAAATAATTAGATATATAACTGTACTATAAACCTTTCTGACAAAAAAGTGTTGCATCATCAAATTCAATGTGCTTGAAATTCAACTTCAAGAGATGCTCTGTGAGTTTTTCATATCAGGCTTGGGTGCTTTCTTTAAACCATACAATGATTTTATAAGCTTGTATACATAGTGTTCTTGACTTTCGACTGCATATTCTTTTGGTTGAGTTATATATACTGTTACTTTGAGATCACCATTCAAGAATGTAGTTTTGACATCCATTTGATGAACTTTCCACCCATTTTATGTTGAAAGAGCCAACAAAACACAAATGGCAGTCCATTTTGCAGTAGGTGCAAAAGTTTCATTAAAATATATTCCCTCTTTTTTAGCATAACCTTTTGCAACAAGGCATGCCTTATGTTTTTTGAGTGAGCTATCTTCTTTATACTTGTTCCAAAAGATCCAATTGCACCCAATAGGTTTACAACCTAGTGGAGAATCAACCAACTCCCAAGTACCATTTTTGAGAAGAGCATCATACTCATTCTACATAGCTTGCCTCCACACTGTCATATTTTTAGATTTTTTGTAGGAAGTTGGTTCTAATTCCATTGTGATATTGATTTCATCAATAGACTCTAAGGTTCCTTCATTAGTAGATTGAGCCTGATGCCTAGCTTGATAAGAACTTCTTGTTTCCATTTTACCAATTCATCAGGTCTCAAAATTTTCAACATTTATTGGACTTGTTTTGCCAATTTTTGTAAAGATTTTGGCTGGACCAAAGGTGCTTCCATTTCTTGACAAGAAGCTCCATCAATGTCTAATGGTTCTAAAATACTAGACTCTTCTATGGGATGAGGGTCATTATTAGAGGGAGTTTCTACTTGGAGATCTTGAGGTCTAACAAAGGTGGTTCTAAATGACTTATCCCCCCATCTTGTGGAGTCTCACATGGATGTTCTTTCTAAGTAATAAACTTAGCAAATTTATCAAGTTGTTTTAACTGACAATCAATATTGGCATCATTTTTAGAAGTTTCACAAAATATAACATCTCTTGCAAGAATAAATTTCTTGTTAACCTCATCATATAATCTATATGCTTTGGAAGATTTAGAATAGACAAGAAAAATGCATTTATAACTATGGTGATGCAACTTACTTATTTTCTCCTTTGGAATCAAACCATAGCAAGTGGAGCTAAAAATTTGAAGATGCTGAACAAACGAAGGGTAGCCATTCCAAAATTCATATGGAATCCCTTGATGAAGAACAAATGAAGGAGATTGATTGCAAAGATAAACCATTGTTCTTGCTTCTTCTTCCCAAAACTTCAATTGAATCCCTTTGAAGTCTAGCATTGCCTGAACCATATTCATAATAGTTCTGGTCATTCATTCAACAACACCATTTTGTTGAGGAGTACCTGGAATAGTGAGATGATATTGATGGTGTTAGGTTGTCATTGATGTCAAAAAGTTGTTTGGTCTTGATATGACAAGATGTCATAGTTCAGGATGTAGTGTTAGTATTGGTTGATCAAGCTTCTTATCAGTTGATTTGTTAATGCTTCATTGTTCAGGAGTTGGTTGATCAGGTATTCATCATGAACTTCATATGGTTGAGGTAAATTCAAATGTGGTCTTCAATCAGGTTCATTATGGATGTCATCATCATAAATTCTTGTAGGGTTGTTTCAGTTGGTGTTTGAAGGATGTCTTTTGGTCTACATGTCATATCATGATATTCTTGTATTGGTTTGGTTCATTGATAAGGTGCAAGTGAAGCATAAAGAAAGGTCCCTAATGTTCTCTACATAGACAGGGTATGATAAAGCATGAAAGGATAGACACAAGAGTTGTTGAGTAACTTGCATTAAGTTCAACATATGAAGAAGTTCATGTGTTCATACTTCTTGCATGAAAATTTTGAGCTGATTATGCATTAGTGTGTTCATATAAATATCTTTGTCTTTCTTGACTACTCTAGGTTAATAATGCATAAGTCAGGTGCTTAAGAACAAGTGCAGATGCAGTTACAGGTTCATTAAGCAGAAATTCATAAGGAAATTAAGATCAAAATTTTTTCAAGGGAAGGTGTAAATCCTAACTCTCTTCATACTTTGAAACCTAAGACTTCATCACTTCCGGAGAGGAAAGAGCACTTTATGGTTTAATATTGTGGTGACTTGTAATAAAAGGTAATTCACTTAAAAATTACCGTCTAAAGGGATTTGAAGACATCCTACAACCGGCCCTCTCTTTAACTCACCTTATGAAGTGGTCTTCATATAGCAGTTTTCATATAAAGTTTGTGAGCTTGCTCGGTCACCTTATGTTTCCTTTACATTCAAAATACATTAAAATCCATGCTCACATCATTATTGGCCTTTTTGAAGATTTCCATTAAGTTTTTTTTTGGCTAAGGAAACCGGAAGTAAAATGTTCATGTGATAAGTGGTCTTCATAAAGTGAGCGCCAAAAAAGGGGGAGACTTTGTTTAAAGTTAGAAACTTTATATTTGGTAGCCTTTTTACCTATGTCATATTTTATGACATTTAAGAAAGTAAATTTTTTAAGTAAAGTTTGTTTTTTTCGAAGGAGCATGGAAGTTTTAAAATATCATGTGTTGTGGGCCATAAAGGTTATAAGATCAAAGTTAGATAAATTTTTTTTAAAAGGCTAATTTTAGCAAATTTGAGGAGCAAGATAAGCTTTATAAAGCTAATTTTAGTATATGTGAAAAAGGAAGAGACTCTTTCTATTTCTCCTTTCATGGAAAAAGAAAATAAAAAAGAAGAAGTTTATTTTAGAAAAGGCAAGTTTCTTTATTAAGATTTTTTTTAAAATCCAAATAAGAAAGAGAACTCTTACAAATGATTTTTTTTTAAGGCAGAATTCATTATGAAGTCAATGGGCTTGGATATGAAGAGGATATTTCTTTTGGAATTGAATTTATTGAAAATATTTTTGAGGGATATTTAAGAGTTCAAATTGGTAAAGATTATTTGCAGATGATTTTATTTGCAAATTGAGGAAGTTGATTCTTTACAGCTTGGAGAAAAATTTTTATTGTAGAGAAGTTTGATTGTCAAAATTGGTGGAGTTATTTTTGATTGGGCAGAATGATTTTATTGAAAAGAGATATATGAAAAGTTTTTTTTAAAGAAATTGTTTTTGATAGGGGCAATATTGAAGATTCTTTTTATGCAGGAATTTTATTGAAGACAAATTGTGTTTGGTTTGAAATGTCATGAAGGCAAAAAAACAATATATTGAAGATCATTGAATATATGAAAGGTTTTCTGAGGAAGATTGAAGGATTGAATGATGTGAGAAAATCAAGGATTTTATTTTTTTGTGAAAAATTGCAAAGAGAATATGAATTGTTTTTGTTTATACACAGATGTTTGCAGATTGAAAAGTCCTGTTGAAAAGAAAATGAGGAATATGAAGGTTCATACATGAAGGTAGATTTATTGAAGACATTTTTAGAAAAGAATTTGAAGAAGATTTTATTTGAAATTTGCAGAAGTGATAAGATTGAAATATGAGAGAAAATGAAAAGTTAATTCATTTTTATTGAAGGCTCATTTTGATATTATTTTGCAGATGAAGAAAATATTTTTGTGTGAGATCTTAAAAATGGCAAATGACTAGGAAACTGAAGAGAATTGAAATGAAAGTTTAAAAAGAATACAGAATGGAGATCTATTTGATGCAATCAGATCTATTTTCTTTCAAAGAAGATGAAAGGTTTTGATAAGAGGATAATGAAAATATGTTTTGAAGGTGAAAGGCCATTTCAGGTGTATTGATGCAAATATATAAATAGACATTGATGAAACATAGATGATTATGCAGTGTTGTTGAGTGTATTTGGATGTAGGATTGATTTTGAACAGAATGGACATTTGACAGACACATGAGAGAAGAAATGTTTTGTATTGAAACAGAGAAACCCTCTGAATTCTTGTTTTTAGTTTGTTCTGTATTAGGGGTTGGTGCTCCTTGAAGCTGGTGCTTCTAAACAGTATGCCAGTGAGGCTTACAGGTCAGTGAGACCTTAACATTTGTCAGTGAGACAAGTATTGTAGCCAGTGAGGCATGTTTTATCAGTTAAGCCAATGAGGCAGTTCTAGAGTGGTTTTTGTACCCCTGGAGGGTTTTCCACTTGTGCAATTCTTGTGTCTTGATTCATATTGATCATCTCTCTATGATTGTATGTTTTACTCATGAGTTTTGTTTATGTGTTTGACAAAGTTATGTGCATATGTGTTTGACAATTCAATGATAACTTTCTCACCTTTATGCTCTGCAAGTTAAAGTTTGAAAAAGATTTGAAAATTCACACAACACTAATTCACCCCCCCTCTTAGTGTTGTCCTTGACTCCTTCAGATATTGAATCCCATTTTGACAAAGATAATCCTCAAAAACTTTGGAGGTAAACTCCCCACCATTATATGTTCTAAGAGTACCAATTTGAGATTGTACTTGTTTTTCAATTATAATATGAAACTTCTTAAAAGTTTCAAAAGCTTCAAACTTTTACTTAAAGAAATAGATCCAAGTCATGTGGCTATAATAGTAATGGAGATCATAAAGTATTTACATCCCCCAATAAAAGTGACTGGTAAAGGCCCACACAAACCAAAATGAATCAATTACAATTTTCTATGTGCTCACCAATTGGAGCGAGGGAAAGAATCTCTATGTTGTTTTGCAAGAATACAAGCTTCACATTTTTCAACTTTTTGAGACAAAGTGGGCAAACCAACAACACCATTCTTTTGTGTGATATGAATGCTATCATAGTTAACATGTCCAAATCTAGCATGCCACAAAAGAGTAGGAGAAAGAGTACCTTCTCCAATCAGATGTGCAAAACTCCTAGAAATGGTTGATTCACCATGAAGTTTTAATAACTTTCCTTCTTCACAACCACTAAATAAAACTTGATTATTTAATTTCTTTCTAAAAACTACTTGTCCATCTTCCAACAAAATGGAGCGACCTTGTTCCCTATTCAAGGCTAGTAACAACAAGTTACATTGCAATTGAAGAAGATACAAAATATCATGAAGTAAAAAATCTGGAAGACCAGGCAACTTAAGCCAAATAGTGCCTTTTCCAAGAGGCTAAAGACTTGATTTATTTTCCAAATAGATTGGACCACATGCACATTCATGAAAATATTCAAAATAATCATGCCTAAATGTCATATGTTGTGTGGCTCCACTATCTAAGACCCAAGCATCATGCCATGAAGTACTAACTAAAGTATAATAAGCAAAATTTGAAGCAAAAAACACATATTCATCATTATCACTACAACATGCAAATTAGGTTGTTCCTAATGCTTTTTAATCATAGTGTGATTTATCTTTTGGTTTGAAAGTAGTATCTATATTATCCCATGAGATCTTTCATTCATGGGCTTCATGACTCCCTTTACGACCACATCTTTTACAATACAAGTGTTGTCTAGCATTTTGGTTTTCATTATGGAAGTGCCCTTTGCCATTGGCACCTCCTTAACCTCTATTTTTTCATTGACCTCTACCTTTTCCTCTATCACTATGGCCTCCTCTATAAGATTTTTTATTAGGAGGCTTATCTTTTTGCTGAGCAAGACAAACATTTTTACCAATTTTATCAATTTTTTCCTTCCAAAGGCCTTCTCACATCCTACCAACTTTGCAACCAATGCATCAAAAGTGATTGTGTTCAATTGATTACTTGCTTGAAGAGATTCTAAATAAGTAGAATGTGTTGGTAGAAATTCCCTTATTAAGGATGTGAGATATATATCAAATTTTGTACCGACAATATCAATATCATATATTATGGCTCTAATTTCAGAAGACAAACTCATAACATCACCATTTTTCAATTCTAGATTAAATAGTTTTAATTGTAACTGAATAAATTCTAATTCAAAATGAGAATCATATAGATCTTTCATTTTTAAAGGGCATCCCAAGTAAATTTACACCCTTGTATGTGTCTAAATGCTTCACCATTTATAGAAGACTATATCAAGGCCAAGGCTTTATAATTTTTATATTGCCAAATTTATTTTGCTTTAACATTAGTTGGTGTACATCTCCATCAGAGATATTATACCACAAATCATTAAAAATCAAAGTGTTTTCTATTTTCTTGTACCATTCTACCCATGTCTCTTTTCTAGTTAGTGTTCCCATTGTCATTGATACAATAGATTGCATTGTGAATTGTAAAATTGCAAACAATCTGTAGATTCAAATTTATATCTTAACTGCCTATTGCTTAAATTTGTATGTGAATTGTAAAATTGCACACAATTTACAGATTCAAATTTATTTCTTAACTACTTATTGCTTAAATTTGTATTGAAAAATCAAGATACATTTATATCTGAAGGTATTCTATGTGACAGAAAATAAATAACTATTTTGTAGTAGATATAACCTTTCACCAAAAAACTAGCTTGCACCTAGTTTACTACTATTGTGTTAAAATCTTAACCACAGGGACCCCACCTTCCTTGACTGCCTTTTTAGAAAACAGTAGAGAGTCAATTCTAAATGTTTAAATTAGAATAGTTGCTAGAAGCCTGTTTCATTTTTGGTTTAACATCGAGTTCTTCCTTTCAACAAGTACCACTCAAAATGTAGTAAAAATAGTCAAAACCACCTTCCTCAGACTTATTTACAACTAGAATTTGAAGCTCTTGAGAGCAGATATGCAAATGTAGAGAAAGGAAGATTTTCTATGCAAAATCTTGTTCCTAGATTTATTGCAAGATCTTTGTGGATGGCAGACATGTGCCACCCAAAAATTATAAATGGAAATGCTTCCGTGAAGGTAGATAAGTGCCACCCAAAAATTATAAACAGGTTTCATAACAAGAAGGCCTTCTTTCAGCACATGAGATCAAATTCATTAGCCCTAGGGTTGAGCGCGGTTATTCCATTCTCTTTCCTCTACCTCCTATCAAGCACATGGTAGTCATCCAAGCATATTGTAGACACCTAAAAATGTCTTCACCATCTAATCGACCTCCAACATCACTAAACACATCAATTCCCCTTCCAAACAATTAATTAAATTTTTATTTAATTAATTATCCTTTCCAACACTCGGTTTCCCATCATTTCATCCTTTAAAATTGAATTAAGTTGATTAATTCAATAGTCTAACATTACCAATTAGTTAAATAATTGTGCAAATATTTATTTGATTAATTTCCCTTTTTCCCTAAACCTAATTAATTAAATAAATCACATTTATTTAATTAATTTAACCTATTAATTACCCTATCCCTACCCTAGTTAATTAAATATCAATCATTTAATTACCTAGCCTAACCTACATGACCATAGACCTAGGGTTAATTAAATAAAACCTTATTTAATTAATCCTAACCCCTCATTAACCCATGCTCTAATTTTTTCCAGCCATATTAATTAGGCTAATTACCCTAATTAAGGTGGTCAAACCTAGCTTAACACCCTTCCCCACATCCTTGAAATAAAAAATTGATAAATATGCTACATAAATCCTTTTTTATACACACATGTCATAATCCTCATTAAATACCTCTTACACCCCTTACACATGTCATAACTCATTTATTTTCACTCTTCCTCAAATCAATTTTTAATTTATTTTCTCTTCCCCATGTGAATTTTTAATTCACATCTAATCTATCTCACCCAACCTCATTTAATTCACCCCTCTCCCAAGATGAATTTAAAATTCATGTTTATTCACAACCCTCCATTTTTGGAGATTAAATCTAGGCCCTCCACATCACATGCATCTACAACCATTGATCTCTCCAATCAATCTCAACCCTTGGATCAAATCCTCTCCCAAAAGCCTATAAATACACCATCTCTCAAGCCATTTTATCATCCACAAATTGAACAAAGTTATCATGCCAAAATCTCTCCTCTTTGAGCTAGTTATACTTAGTGATTTGTATAGAATTTAAGAGCATCTCACATTGCATTTGATCATCTTGGGTGCAACAAGAGTGTTTGGGTGCAACACTTTCCACCCTATCTTAGATTTGTGGGTCATCTTGAAGGTATAACACTTGTTTTTATGCATTTGTTTCATGTTTTCACTTTCATTTTGATTTCATAGATCACATTGGCATGCCTGGTGGGGCCCAAAATGTCCAAAACTAATGTTTTTGTGAGCCCTTGGTATTTTAGGAGTATTTTTTGCAGGTCTTGCACTATATCCTTGCACAGTGGCACTATTTCCTTGGGCATCGGTGCCATTTCAGGCCGTAGTGGCACCTTGTCCTACACATCACCTTGACCCACTTTCTATCTCCTAGATCAGGTTTTAAGGGCTTTTTCTAATGTTTACAGGTCTTTTCTAAGATAGTTAGCTCTCTGTGTTTGTAGAAAAGTTGATAAAGGAGGGGGAAATAATGTCAATTTTTTTAGCATAATCTTGTGTATTGTCCTCTTTTTATTTTGACTTGGGCTGACATTTTTGGGTGTTTAATCTGACTTGGGAGTGTTTAAAGGTAGCAAAGAATATTCTTAAAAGCATTTGGAGTATATTTGTTCCACTATCTTTCCTTACAGTCTTTTGAAACATTGTGTTGTATTGGTGCTATACATGTCTAGTTTGGCGCCATCCAGTCCAGAAGATAGAGAAAACACTTCAAACTCACAATAGTGCCATTCCTATACTTAGTAGTGCCTTTTGGTTTCTGGCACTATATTATCTTATTTTAGCGCTATTTGTCTGTAAACATCAACAAACAAATTTCATCAGTTTCTGTAGCACCATTTAATCACTCTATGGCATTTTTTTGTAATCATGATGTAACTTAGGGATTTAGTAGTGCCTTTGGAATCTCAGTGCCATTCTGGGTTATTGTAGTGCCTTTTGATTCTATAGTGTAATCTTTCAGTTCTATAGTGCTTTTTATGTAACTAACATCAATCAACTGGTCTAGCAGTCTGTAACACAATTTAAAGGTCTTGTGGTGCCATTATGCAGCTTTGTGGTGCCTTTTGTCACTATTGTGGCACTATTTTCTATACTAGTTTAGGGGTTTGTGCAGGTGGCTGATTGTGCTTTATAGGTTAAAACTATTTATTGAAGACCATTATTTGAAAACTACTAACATCTTGTAGGGGTTTTTAGTAGTATAGAGAAAACACTTCATTTGGTGCACCTAAAAGGAACCCTTATTTTTTGTTTAGCTCAAACATTTGGAATTGGTGCACTAAAATTAACACTTTCTTGCCAAACAATCATTAGTAAACATTTTATTTTGGTGCACTTAAAAAGAATCTTTGTTTGCGTAGCCTAGACAACATTTGAAATTGGTGCATTAAAATTAACAAGTGTTTGCAAACAATCCTTAGGAACCTTTCATTTAGGCTTAAAAATAACATTAGCAATTATTTTCTGTGTTTGGTGCACTTGCACATCTTTGTCATCCAAGGGTTAGAATCAAAGTATCCTCTCCCCTCGCCTTTAAAAGGATCTTGGGTGAAGAGAAAAATGGTTCTATTCTCTTTTTCTTTTTAGAAAGTGGGCCTACTCTTGAGACACATCTGCAAGGAGAACTAATTTGCGACCCCAAGTGGTACTTTCATTCGGTCCTCTATATAAAATAGGATAAGGTGCAAGCTAAGTCCAAATCGGTGTAAGCGCTTATGATATAGTGCTATCTTGAAAGGAAGTCATACCTAGTGTTTATGAAACTCCTAGTAGATCTAGTCAAAACCTTAAGTGGTTTACCAGATGCTCATAATGTACCGATCACCTAGATGTACCCCCACTATGAACCTTTATTTTAGAGGCCAAAATCCTTCTACTTGTTGGTGTAGGAGGTCGGACCTCTAAAGCCATCCCACATTCTCGCAATTCAAAGTAGAGATAACAAAATCGCTTGAGGTCTGCGCGTCTCTTGGGATTTGAAGCTTGGTGTGCTTAAGAAGTGAGTGTCGTGTAAGGGGGAGCAAGTGTCACCAAGCTTCTAGGTTATCCTCTTTGAGAAAGTGCAGCTAGAGAAATCTAAGTGGGAATTTAACAAGTATTGTCCTTGCTTCACCTTAGGTTGTGCATGTTTGATAAAATTTTCACCTTTTTCACAAACAAAACCTTTGGCTATTATGTTCTCTTTGTTTGAAGTGTTTTCAATACTTTCCAAGAAACAACGTCTTTGAACCACCATTACAACATTTGACAAACATTTGACCTTCATAAAATCCAAATTTGACACCAAAACCTACCTTTGCCTAAGCATTGTCAACCACTGACCTATTTTGGCATCATTTCACAAATCCCTGGCACCATTTCTTTCTGTTTTGGCACTATATAGCTGAGTTTTGGTTCCATATACTTGAGTTTTGGTACTTTTTACATATCAGCTTGCACACAACCCTAGAAAATTGTTTTGGGACCTTTGAGACCTGCATATCCATAATCCATGTTCACCTTTTCCAAAATACATCAGAAAACCACAACCATTTTCACCCAAAATTTTCATCCATATTCCCATTTTGACCTTAGAGAATAATCATTTCCACTATTGGACCCTCCATCATACTATTGAGCCCAACCATAATCCATCCACTTCCATAACTTTCCATCCCCTCTAATTTTGCTTACTTTTGGACCTAATACATCATCCTACAAATTTGATTTCCAATCCATCCATCTCTTCTACATCAAACACATCCAATATCTCATAATCAAAACGTCAATCAAGAAACATCTTGACCAATACCAAAAAATTATATCCAAAAATCAATCTTTGAGTAAAAATTGAATCTAGATTTTATCCTTTCACATCCTATTTTGCTTGTTGGTCATTAGTCTACCTTCAAGTAAAATAATCATCCTTCTTTTGCTTAAGGTTATAATTCTACCTTGAGTAAGAAGAAAACATCCATTTTACCACATCCAAAATCTAGACCTATTCGAACTCATTTGTTGACTTGAACATCCATTTTCAACATCATCAAAATCTATCCTATCAAACATCTAAATCACCTAAGGTTGTCCTTAGTTGAGACATCATCCAACCCATACCCAAATCTCTCACTAAATCATCTTTTCATCCTCCATCCTTTTGGTCCAAAATTGTTTGAAAATCAATTGACATTTACTATCTTTAGGTTGATGCCTTTTTGAGACTTATCTCCCAAAGGTTAAAACCTATAATAAAAAATCACACCATAACCTTCTTTCATCTTTAGATTTAGATTTTAGGGAGCATACTCTCTTAAACTTAAATATTTAACCCATACCATCTTCATCACCAAATACCATTGGGTCCAATAAAAATCAAACCAATTCTATCAAGTCTTGACCTCCACCCACCAAACCAAAACCAACACACCCATCCTTGCATGCCCATAACAAGATCCCAATCTAAGAAAAGTGATGTAGAATAGGGGTGGTATAGTCTTAACCAACACAATTCAACACAATTTAATCACCTCTCAAGCTTCAAGACTCTAACAATGGTGGTTTACACAATATCACTTGTTTTCAACTTCTAGGTCTCCAAACCTAGTTCTTCAAGCACAAATTTTAGAGAAGACTATTTCTTCATAGGATCAGCACCTTTTTAGACACCCATTAGGCCTAACTTTAACATGTCTCATTTATGACTAGGTTTATTTTGGACCAAGTTCCTCTAATTAGGTCTACTACACCAAAGCCAAGGCCAATTAGGCCACTTTTCCAAAGCATCTATAAGAAATCCAATCTCCAAACACCAAAACTCTTCACCAGTGGTCTTCACATATCACATAGGGACCAATTCAATAGATTTCACCATCAACCAACACTTACAAATTTTTGTCCTACACTATCACTACTCTACCTAAGCCTAACACATGAAGATGTTAGGCTAGGGCTTGGAAAAAAACCCTCCAAACTCCATCACCTACTCCAAAAGACAATAGAAACATTAAAAAAAAACAAAATCCTCTATTCCACTATGTTTGGCCAAGATTCAATGGTGGAATGGGTTGTTATTCACATTTCTTGACTTCAAACCCTTGAAACTAGGTTTTACAAGTACTCTTCAAAGAAATCCTTCAAAATCACTTATTTCTCAATGAAATTCTACCATACCATGACCAAATTACAAAGGATTCATAGCTTGAACAAACTACATGAGTTTCAGATCATAACACAACTGTATGGGGCCGTACAGAACTAAGAAACTACAGAAACCACTGAAAATATGTAGAAAAATAGAGTTATTGCTTATTGTTTGTCCTCCAAATGTTTCCACACCTTGCCTCAATGTTTATGAGGCTTTCTAAACAAGTTCTAACTAAATTCCAATAGTCTACAACTTTCCCTTAAAAGTATGACCATTCATCTTCTTCACAATTTAAAAATTGTCAAGTTGCAAAGCAATTTTTACATCATCTAACAACTTTTAACAAAACTTCACTAAAGGACCCTACATGACTCAAATATATTAAAGATGGTATTCATTCAACCTTATTACATCAAATAAGTGTTCACACACACAAAATCACAAACCTAAACACCTATTGACATCATTTAAGCAAAATTACCATGGTGCCCCTGCACCATACACCTAGAGAGGAAAATTTCTCAAGCCCCACCTGAGATCAGCTCCTATACTATTGTTCCATGCTTCCTAATATCTTCTTCACACATCCATGTTACATCTTCAGGAGGTAGACCATGCCACTGCACATGATATTCATTGTAAACTTTATGCCTTGTTCTTTTGACCTCCTTATTGTCCAAAATGGCTTCAAGTTTCAATGGTTCACTAGGAGGTAGATCTCTAACCCAATCATCATCAGAAATACTTCATCAACACCTATTCCTACATCCAAAGATCCCTTGAAAGGGTACAAGTCAATAATTTTGAAGATTTGTGAGATAAAAACTCTAGGAGGGAGTTCTATCTCATATGCATTTTCACCAAACTTATAGACCACCTTGCATGGCCCAATCTTTTTCATCAGTAACTTTGTGTATCTACCCTTAGGTAATCTTTCTTTCCTTATATGTATAAGAACCAAATCCCCTACTTTGAACTGAACATTCCTCCTCTTCAAATCGGCATGTTTCTTGTAAGTTTCAACACTCTTCTTGAGATGTTCCCTGACTTGTTCATGTATATCTTATGGCCATTGTAAATTCCTCTCCTTCTACACTTCTCTTATCTAATCCTCTCATATCTCTGAGCTCAAAGACACCTCTTGGTTTCAACCCATACACCACTTCAAATGGGTCTTTCCTATGCTCCTGTTAACTAAGTCATTATAAGCATATTCATCTTGTGGTAGAATGAGGTCCCCTTGTTGGCCATGTTCTTTTGTAAGGCACCTCAAGAGATTTCCTAGTGATATATTTACCACTTCAGTATGCCCATCCATTTGTGGATGGTAGGCAGTACTAAAGGTCAAATTGGTTCTAGGTTTCCTCCAAAGGGTCCTCCAAAAGTGACCTAAGAACTTTGCATCCCTGTCTGAAACTATTGTTAATGGAAGGCCATGAATTCTCACTATTTCTTTGAAGAATAACCCTGAAATATGGGAGGCAACATTGGTCCATTTACAAGGAATAAAGTGAGCCGTTTTACTAAATCTGTCCACTACAACAAATACACCATCATAACCCCTTTGAGTTTTTGGCAAACCTAATACAAAATCCATGCTTAGACTTTCCCATGGTCTATTAGGTATAGATAAGGGTTTATAGAGTCCTGCATTAGAGGTAGAACCTTTGGCCCTTTGGCAGATTGTACAACTTTCCACAAACTTTCTGACATCTAACTACATTTTTGGCCAAAAATAGAATCTCCTTACATGATCCAATGTCTTATCAACCCCAAAATGTCCTCCAAGACTCCCACAATGCTTCTCCCTTATCAAGTTTGTCCTCATGGAGCATTTAGGGATGCATAATTGAGCACCTTTAAATAGCAAGCCATCTTACAACAAAAAGTCAGAAACTAATTACAAATTGAGTATACCTCCTTGAAGTCTTCATCATCTGCATAGATGTCTTTTAATGCTTCTATCCCCACACTTTAGTGTTGTATTTCATGCACTAACATTGATCTCCTGCTTAAGGCATCTGCTAATTTTTTGGCATGGACTTTTTTGTGTTTAATGGTGAATGTGTAACTCTACAAGTATTCAACCCACTTTATATGCCTATCACTTAACTTGTCTTGACTATTCAAAAAACTTAGAGCATGGTTATCCGTGAAGACAATGAATTCCTTTGGCAAGAGGTAATGTCTCCACTTCCTTAGGGACTGTACTAATGCATAGAGCTTCAAGTCATATGAAGAATACCTTCTTTTGGCCTCATTGAGTTTTTCATTGAAGAAGGCCACTGGTCTTCCCTCTTGGCTCATAACTGCTCCAACTGCAAATCCACTAGCATCACACTCCACTATGAAGACCTTGTTGAAGTCAGGTAAAACAAGGATACGATTTTGTGCCACTCTATTTTTCAGATATTCAAAGCTCTTATCTACCTCATCAGTCCACTAAAATTTCCTCTTTTGTCCCCTTTGATGGTATCAAGGATGGGAGAGTAGATATGACTGAAGTTTTTAATGAATTTCCTATAGAAAGTAGCTAAGCCATGAAAGCTTCTTACCTCTCCTACTAATTTTGGAGTTGGCCAATTGAGTATGGCTACTACTTTGGTGGGATCAATTTTCAATGAGTCTTTGGAGATCACAAAACCAAGATACACTAGTTCTTCTTTCATAAATTCACACTTTTTGAGTTTTATCATCAACTTCTCCTCATTCAATCTCTGCAAAACCATGTCAAGATGCTACAAGTGCTCTTCCTTAGTCTTGCTAAACA
Organism: Cunninghamia lanceolata; assembly: GCA_027924645.1. Classification (NCBI taxonomy): domain Eukaryota; kingdom Viridiplantae; phylum Streptophyta; class Pinopsida; order Cupressales; family Cupressaceae; genus Cunninghamia; species Cunninghamia lanceolata. The sequence continues at coordinate 5,835,649 of BSBN01001006.1, forward strand.
CAAGAATATCATCTAAATATACCACTACAAATTTTCCAATAAAAGGCTTCAAAACCTCATTCATTAACCTCATAAATGTACTTGGAGCATTTGACAGTCCAAAGGGCATTACCCTCCATTCATAGAGACCTTCATTGGTTTTAAATGCAGTTTTCCATTCATCATCTTCCCTTATCCTGATTTGATGATAACCACTCTTTAAGTTAATCTTTGGAAAATAACATGCACCTCCAAAATAGTCCATTAGGGCCTCTATTCTAGGTATTGGAAACCTGTATCTGATGGTGATTTTGTTTATTTCCCTTGAGTTCATACACATTCTCCACTCCCCACCTTTTTTGGGCACTAAAATAGTAGGGACAACACATGGACTTAAACTTTCTCTTATGAGACCCTTATCTAACAATTCTTGGACTTGTTTCTTGATCTCTTCATTCTATTGAGGGGTCATTTTGTATGTAGCCTTGTTTGGAAAATTGGCACCAGGGATCGGGTCTATGTGATGGCTGATATCTCTCATGGGATGCAAAGAACTTGGCATATCATCTACCACAATATCCTTGTACTTGTTCAACAAAGACTAAACTTCACTAGGTATGTCCTCTACCTTATTTGCTACTAAATTAGACTTGGTCTTATGTCTGATCACTAATGCAAATCCCTATCCACCCTCTTCCTTCATTGTTTTCAAAAACTCTTTCTCTCTCACTACCATAACACTAGACCCAACCTGTTTATCAAACTCTTCATCTTGTAGGGCTGTCAAAGTAAATGAGGAACCATCTTTATCTATATCATAGATATTCTTATGGCCATCATGCTTGGCCTTTCTATCATACTACTAGCACCTTCCTAGCAGCAAGTGACAAACATCCATGGGGATGATGTCACAAAGGATTTTGTCTCTATAATCTCCAATATTAAATTCTACCCATGGCTACTCATTTACCACTTGACTTGTTGACCTTTGTTTAACCATGACACTTTGTATGGTGTGGGGTGACGAATTATTTTCATGTTCAACTTTTCTACCATTTCTAAGTAAACCAAATTATCAGGAGAACCTGAATGAACAATTACTTTGCATACCTTTCCATGTGATTTGCATGTGGTCCTAAACAATGATTTCCTTTGTGGAGGTTATTTGGTTGTTGGCACCTTAATGAGTGTTCTCCTTATTATCAAAGTATCACCTACCTTAGGAACAACATGCTAAGATGGAAAATTAACACTTTCATTGTCTTCCTCATACACAATTTGAGTCCTTCTCTCACCTCCATGGGAACTTGATGCTTGTTTGTCTGGGCACTTCCATGTTGGGTGTCTAAATTGATTACAATTGTAACATCTACCTGAAAAAGTATTGGATCCTCTCCCTTGTCCACCAAACCTTCCTCTACCATTAGGTCTTCTTCCTTTGAAGTTACCTCTACCACTTGATTCACCTTGTTGCTTTCGTGATTGCCCTTTTGCAAGTTTCCCTTTTGCACCAAAGTTGCATCTACCTCTAAAATGTTTCCCTCTACCTCTTCCTTCATGCTCTTGTATTCAGACCAATCACATCTTGTATATTGAATCTAAGGCCATTTAAGTACCTTACAACCCTTTCTAGCTCATTCTCTATATGTTTTTCCTCAATACTTAGTTTATGGAATTCCTCAGTATATGCCATCACATCTAATTCCCTTTGTTATAAATTTTACAGCTTCATAAAGGTTTGTACTACATAATCTGTAGGTAGGAATTGTGCCTTCACCTTCTCTAACATTCTGTCCCATGAACTTATCTTAGACTTGCCCTTCTTGACTCTTTTTTCATGGACAAAGTTCCACCATGTTAGGGCAAGGCCCCTCAACTTGGTTTTTGCAAACTTGACTTTCTTATTGTCTTCTATTTCTTCAAATTCAAAGAGATTATCCAAAGAATCAATACAAGCTAAAACTTCATTATCCATCTTTTCACCATACATAGATACTTCAACTTTCACCTTTGGAGTATTGTCACCCTTGACAACCTTTAGGATCCTAACCATTCTCTTTTCTTTAGGGTCCAAGTCCTCATCCTCATCTTGGACTCCTACTAGAGGGTTCTCACTCTCACCTTCATCCTTCTTCTCACTTTGGTCACCACTGACCATTCCTCTTCTCTAATTCTTCTCTAGGGTTGCTTCTTGAGACTCCTTATAGAGCCTCTCCTTCTAGAGCATCTATTCTTTCAGTTCTTTCAACTCCTTGGCCGTTGGATCATTCTTTGGAGGCATCCTGCTTATGCCAATTCTCATTCACTTTCCCACTTTCAATCAGAACCTAGCTCAGATATGACCTAATGTAGAATAGGGATGGAATAGTCTTAACCAACACAATTCAACACAATTTAATCACCTCTCAAGCTTCAAGACTCCAACAATGGTGGTTTGCACAATATCACTTGTTTTCAACTTCTAGGTCTCCAAACCTAGTTCTTCAAGCACAACTTTTAGAGAAGGCCATTTCTCCATAGGATCAGCACATTTTTAGACACCCATTAGGTGTAACTTTAACATGTCTCATTTATGACTAGGTTTGTTTTGGACCAAGTTCCTCTAATTAGGTCTGCTAAACCAAAGCCAAGGCTAATTAGGCCACTTTTCCAAAGCATCTATAAGAAATCCAATCTCCAAACACCAAAACTCTTCACCAGTGGTCTTCACATATCACATAGGGACCAATTCAATAGATTTCACCATCAACCAACACTTACAAATTTTTGTCCTACACTATCACTACTCTACCTAAGCCTAACACATGAAGATGTTAGGCTAGGGCTTGGACAAAAACCCTCCAAACTCCACACCTACTCCAAAAGACAATAGAAACATTAAAAAAAAACCAAAAGCCTCTATTCCACTATGTTTGGCCAAGATTCAATGGTGGAATGGGTTGTTATTCACATTTCTTGACTTTAAAACCTTGAAACTAGGTTTTACAAGTAGTCTTCAAAGAAATCCTTCAAAATCACTTATTTCTCAATGAAATTCTACCATACCATGACCAAATTACAAAGGATTCATAGCTTGAACAAACTACATGAGTTTTAGATCATAACACAACTGTATGGGGCTGTACAGAACTAAGAAACTACAGAAACCACTGAAAATATGTAGAAAAATAGAGTTATTGCTTATTGTTTGTCCTCCAAATGTTTCCACACCTTGCCTTGATAAAAAAAACCACAACCATTTTCACCCAAAATTTTCATCCATATTCCCATTTTGACCTTAGAGAATAATCATTTCCACTATTGGACCCTCCATCATACTATTGAGCCCAACCATAATCCATCCACTTCCATAACTTTCCATCCCCTCTAATTTTGCTTACTTTTGGACCTAATACATCATCCTACAAATTAAATTTCCAATACATCCATCTCTTTTACATCAAACACATCCAATATCTCATAACCAAAACGTTAATCAAGAAACATCTTGATCAATACCAAAAAATCACATCCAAAAATCAATCTTTGAGTAAAAATTGAATCTAGATTTTATCCTTTCACATCCTATTTTTCTTGTTGGTCATTAGTCTACCTTCAAGTAAAATAATCATCCTATTTTTGCTTAAGGTCATAATTCTACCTTGAGTAAGAAGAAAACATCCATTTTACCACATCCAAAATCTAGACCTATTCGAACTCATTTGTTGACTTGAACATCCATTTTCAACATCATCAAAATCTATCCTATCAAACATCTAAATCACCTAAGGTTGTCCTTAGTTGAGACATCATCCAACCCATCCCCAAATCTCTCACTAAATCATCTTTTCATCCTCCATCCTTTTGGTCCAAAATTGTTTGAAAATCAATTGACATTTACTATCTTTAGGTTGATGCCTTTTTTAGACTTATCTCCCAAAGGTTAAAACCTATAATAAAAAATCACAACATAACCTTCTTTCATCTTTAGATTTAGATTTTAGGGAGCATACTCTCTTAAACTTAAATCTTTAACCCATACCATCTTCATCACCAAATACCATTGGGTCCAATAAAAATCAAACCAATTCTATCAGGTCTTGACCTCCACCTGCCAAACCAAAACCAACACACCCATCCTTGCATGCCCATAACAAGATCCCAATCTAAGAAAAGTGATGTAGAATAGGGGTGGAATAGTCTTAACCAACACAATTCAACACAATTTAATCACCTCTCAAGCTTCAAGACTCTAACAATGGTGGTTTACACAATATCACTTGTTTTCAACTTCTAGGTCTCCAAACCTAGTTCTTCAAGCACAAATTTTAGAGAAGACCATTTCTCCCTAGGATCAACACCTTTTCAGACACCCATTAGGCCTAACTTTAACATGTCTCATTTATGACTAGGTTTATTTTGGACCAAGTTCTTCTAATTAGGTCTGCTACACCAAAGCCAAGGCTAATTAGGCCACCTTTCCAAAGCATCTATAAGAAATCCAATCTCCAAACACCAAAAATTTTCACCAGTGGTCTTCACATGTCACATAAGGTCCATTTCAATAGATTTTACCATCAACCAACACTTACAAATTGCTATCCTACACTATCACTACTCTACCTAAGCCTAACACATGAAGATGTTAGGCTAGGGCTTGGACAAAAACCCTCTAAACTCCATACCCTACTCCAAAAGACAACAAAAACATTAAAAACAAACCAAAATCCTCCATTCCACTAAGTTTGGCCAAGATTCAATGGTGGAATGGGATGTTATTCACATTTCTTGACTTCAAGCCCTTGAAACTAGGTTTTACAAGTAGTCTTCAAAGAAATCCTTCTAAATCACTTACTTCTCAATGAAATTCTACCATACCATGACCAAATTACAAAGGATTCATAGCTTGAATAGACTACATGAGTTTTAGATCATAGCACAACTGTACGGGGCCATATAGAACTAAGAAACTATAGAAAACATTGAAAATATGCAGAAAAATAGAGTGATTGCTTATTGTTTGTCCTCCAAATGTTTCCACACCTTGCCTTAATGTTTGTGAGGCTCTTTAAACAAGTTCCAACTAAATTCCAATGGTCTACAACTTCCCCTCAAAAGTATGACCGTTCATCTTCTTCACAATGGAAAAATTGTCAAGTTGCAAAGGAATTTTTACATCTAACAACTTTTAAAAAAACATCACTAAAGGACCCTACATGACTGAAATACATTAAATATGGTATTCATTTGATCTTATTAAATCAAATAAGTGTTCACACACACAAAAACACAAACCTAGACAGCTATTGACATCATTTAAGCAAAATTGCCATGGTGCCCCTACACCAAAGAATCAAGAAATGGCCAACCTTGGGAACAACATGGGCATAGGAATGCCTCAAACTAATTAAAACAACATCCCTATAATCCAACAAGTGCCCAACATACCCATGATCCAACAACTACCCACATATGATACCAACGTAATGTTGAATCCCTTTACCTTTTTACAACCACAACTACCACCACCATCAACCAAGTAGACGAAGATGTCCTAAATTTCATGCAAGATCCCTATAACATGGATATACTTGAAAGAGTCCTAAAATTAGGTCCTAGTAGATATCTTGATTTTTTCCTCAAAAATGGTGCGCAAATACCCAACATCACTACCTCATCCCAACCATCTACATCCAACACCAACCCTACCATATCTCAAACCTTAAACACCACCGTATCTATGGTTCCCACTGTAACATCAGAAATTGTCCTCTTGTATGGAATGGTACAATTTCCCTCGGTCTAGCTCCTCACTCTTGGTGACCTCTGAACCTTTTCTTTTTCATCCTTCCTGAAACCCTAATTGACTAAGTCTAGGAGCAGTCTATTCACTTTTTGAGGTAACTTATTGATAGAACCCAGAAAGAGATTTGAAACTTCAGTGCCTAGGACCCCCAAAAATGTAGATCTGAGCTGAAATTGGGGGCTATGACTTGGGCACCCATGCTCTAGTCCTCCCCCATTTCACAGGATTTTGAATTTTGGTGGGGTGTCAGTTCTCGCCGAGTGCCGTGGGATTCTATTTTCAAATTCCCAGTTTTCACACGATATCAAGACATTATTTCAAAAGTTGAATTCCCTAAAGCTAGATATAAAAAGACATTTGCATATCATTTTATCACACATAATTCTTATGCAATCTTGATGCCAAAACTCTTCTACAATTTCCATTCAAGATCAGTGACTTGTTGAAGCTCTTCAAAGTATTCTTTATTTTCTATCTTGGAGACAATGGATGAAGATTAGGAATCAAGATCTTGAGTCTATCTTGCTCTTCCTATGGTTTGTACACCCTTTGCATGATTGGGAGAATGGTTGAAGCCTCCAACAACAAGCTTGGAGATCCTCCGCAGACATTGTTGACTCACCTTCTTGTTCGTGAAAGCCTTCATTTATCTCATCTCCTTGAGGTGAAGTTGTATGTGTTTATTGATGTAAAGAAAGTTGTTTATCTTCCCTTGATTGAGACATCTAAGGTTTGATTTTATGGATAACACATTGTTAAGTTTGGACACACTTCTACAAATCTTTATCTCTGGCTATTGTTGAGGTAGAAATACCAAAGATGGGGCTTGACTGAGTTAAGCTCCTATATAGCTACAACAATTTCCTTCTTTTGTATGTGCAGATCATGTTTTGTAGGTTCTGGCAAAAAGAAGCTACGGGAAGAAGGATATTGCACATATAGTCATGACAGACTTTTGGATTTTTAGATTCTAAGACTTGCAGGACATTGGAGCGGGTGCCCTAGTCCAACCAGGGTTTTATTCCAAGATCTAGAAGCCTTTCGACAGTATCAGGCACCCTATGTAGAAGATTTTCCAGTTCAGGAACTTTCAAGATACTGGAGTGAGTGCCCTAGTCCATCCAGCCCTCAAAATCTAGGTACATTGTCTCTAGAACTCTATCTCTACACTTCTGTGATTAGTTTTAGCAGTTGTTTCATTAGTTTCTATATATTTCAGATTTAAGACATAATTAGGGTTTTACTTGGTTGAAAGGAAAACACTTGATAAAATCTTGATTAGTGCCTTAGGTTTCATAACCACATGAGCATAAGGGATAGACAAAGCAATTAAAAGCTTGTTCACAAGCTTGCCCTTTGTCCTCATAATGCTTAGTGGTGGAAATGGTGGTAGTTAACATAGTTTAAACCAACTATCAATTTTCACCCTAAACATTTTGGTGAACCCAATCTTTAAAGAATTTGCATCCTTGTTAACTTCAGATTTGATATAATTTTTTGTTCTAGAGGATATTGTATTGAAAAACCTCTTTAGTGAAATTGCATATGTTAAATTGTTGATTACATTCTTTATCTTTTCACTAAAAGAGTTGAAAATTAGCATTTATTATTGAAAGTTGTATTTCATTTGCAAAGGCCATCATTGTGCATTTAAATCTTGGGTTAAATAAAACATGTTAGAATGTCAAATTATTTTTTGCAATATTTTCATGCTTATGATGAGTCATTTAGTTGTGATGAATTTGATATGTTAGATGAAGCCCTTGAGGACTTTATCTCGATTAAACATTCCACTACAACCTCTAAGTTGTCATTATTTCAAAGATTTGTAAATGCAATTTATGTTCCTAAATCTAAAGAAGAGATTGAAAAGCTAAAAATTGTGGTCACTCTATGTGCAAATGTGGTTCAACCACCCTCTAAACATGTGCTTGTTGTTAAAGGTCTTTCATCTCCTTCACAATCTCATGATCACATTTATGATTGTACAAAACAAATTGTGAAACAAAACTTACACAAAACTAATCATAATGTGGTTGCTCATGCATTTAACACTCGGACTAAACAAACTAAGTACACAACAAACAAATGTTCTGATATGTTTACTAGCTTCCCAACCTATGCTTCCTCAAGCACCTCATTTAACATATAAAGGTGGTAAATACTATGATCTTGTAGAGTAGCTTCACGCTACTCCTGTGAAGATATCTCTTTGGGAATTTATACAAACTTCACCTACTTACCATGGAATGTTATAAGAAGCTTTACAAAAGGTGATTGTTCCTCCTACTGTTAAATCAAATGATGTTTCTGCTTTACTAGATTGTATGCATGCAATGAAAACAGACATTTTATTTCAATAACATGAGTTACCATCTCTCAAGGTTCAGAAGCAGTATTATCCTTTAGTTATCTATATTACAATAAAAAAAACATTGGTTAAGAGAGTTATGATTGATAATGGGTCAGACCTTAATGTTTGTGGTATTGATTTATTGCATAAGGTTAAAGTTGATGTATCTTCCATCAAACCAGAATCATTAAGCATTTGTGGATTTGATTATGTTGGATGACAATTTGTGGGCACTATAACTCTACCTATACAAGTTGGACTTGTGATGGTGTCTACCTTGATTCATGTAATGCCTTGTTCTCTATCTTATAACATGATTCTAGGTAGACCTTGGATACATGCATTAGGAGCAATTCCTTCTACTTTACACCATTCCATTAAATTTATATTTAAAGGTAAACTGCATACTATCCATTCAGATCCTGAACCTGATAATTGTTTGCAATTGGAAGTGCATAAGCATGTTGTTGGTCCTAATTATTTAAACAATCTAAAAGCTGAATTGTTAGCTCCTCTTGCCTCTAGAAATGTCATGCAAGAGCCCAAGCAACCAAATGCATTTGTTGATGATGACTAGGGTTCATTAGATTTTGCATCTTCCTCCACAGGAGAATATAAACTTAAAAACCCCATCCCCAAAACATCAAATATTGCATCGATCATGTCGCATGCTTCAAATGATAAAAATAAGACTTCTTTGGTGACAAATAAGGATAATACTCTAAGTTATACTACTGATTATGAGACTTATGAAGCTCTTCCTTCATCTAAAGAAATGGTCTCTCTCTATGGAAGAGGATTCTAAATCCTTTACAAAAATTGTGACTATGTAGGTAATGGTTGTGGCATAAATCAACAAGAAATCAAAGTCCCTATAGAATCTGCTTCACAGCATTACCCAAGTGGCATTGGATACAATCCTTTTAAGGAATCCAAAGCCTGCAAACACCCTACTCTAAATGTGAATACAATATCAACACTTAGCTTGATATTCCCTGAGATGATTGACATGAATTGTCCACTAGGATCACTTCCATTAGATATGTTTATGATAGATGAAGTGATAATGGACTTCTTAGGTGCTTATGATGGTATTCCTTGTTATCACCATAAATGTGGCCTACCTTATTGTTTAAACAATGATGCATATTTTGGAAAGACTACTAGCACAATAACTACTATAGTAGAGCAAAATAAAGAACTTGAAGAACAATTACAATCCTACAATCCCCCTAACAATAGCACTCTCCTTAATTGAAATACTATTGATGTTGATATGGAAAAGGATAACCCTAGAAAAATTATCCCTATTGGTGATTGTTTAGATGCAGAAGAAAAAGAAGAAATGACTAAACTGTTGAATGAATTCTTGGAATTGTTTGCTTGGAATTATTTAGACATGCCTAGTATAGATCCTCAGATTATAACACATAATATTGTGTTGAAACTAGATGTTAAGCCATTCAAACAAAAGATTCGCAAGATGAATCCTAAGATCGCTTTGCTTGTCAAAACTGAAATAGAAAAACTCTTACAAGTTGGTTTTATTCGACCCATTGATTACTCTCCATGGATCTCAAATGTTGTTGCCATCGCTAAACCTGATGGTCATATAATAATGTGCAGAGATTTTTGGGATTTAAATTTGGCATCTTTGAAAGATGACTTTCCACTCCCCAATATTGATATGATTGTTGATTCCATAACTGGACATGAGTTACTATCTTTCATGGATGGATTTTTAGGATATAATCAAATCCTTATAAATCCTATTGATCAATATAAAATAGACTTTATAACACCTTAGGGTACATTTTGTTGGGTAGTCATGCTATTTGGACTTAAGAATGCAGGAGCTACTTACCAACGTACGATGACTCTTATATTTCATGAATATATGCACAATATTCTAGAAGATTATGTTGATGAAATCCTAGCAAAATCTATCCACCATAAGGATCATGTCACAAATATTTGAGTGCATATGAAAATATAATATGTGATTGAATCCCTTAAAGTGTGTTTTTGACATGGATAGTGGAAAGTTACTTGGGTTTGTTGTTTCAAATCAAGGTATAGAAGTTGATACGAAGAAGATAGATGTGATTGTTAATATGCCAATACCTAAGAACATATCTCAGCATCATAGTTTGTAGGGAAAGATACAGGCCATTCACCAATTTGTTTCACAACTCATGGATAGGACTCATCCCTTTACGCAACTACTGAAGAAAGATTCTTGTTTTCAATGGAATTCTGAATGTCAAATAGATTTCGATGATTTAAAGGATTACTTAGCTAATCCACCTATTTTACAACCTACTATTTCTGATAAACCATTTTTGTTACACATTTTAGCATCTAACAATGCCCTAGCAACAATGTTAGTGTAGCATAATGATGTAGGCAAAGAATGTGCTATCTATTACATAAGTCGTACTCTACTCGATTATGAAGTTTGATACACAATCATAGAGAAGCATTTCTTAGCTTTAGTGTTTACCACGTAGAAGCTTAGACATTATCTCTTAAATGATGAAGTGCATGTAATGGTAAAATTTGACCCTTTGAAACATCTCTTTGCAAAAGCACAGGTTTATCAGGTCACCTTGCTAAATGGGTTATGTTGTTAATAGAATTTGATCTCTAATTTATTTCATAAAAAGTGATTAAAGGGAAAGCAATAGCTAATTAGTTAGTTGAAGCTCCCTTGCCCTTTTCTATATAGAATGTCGATGCTTTTCCTTATGAATAGATTTGAACAATCTCTGCGGATGAAAAATGGGAGTTATACTTTGATGGATCAAAATGTCAAACAGGCTCTGAGGCTGGTGTTTTACTGATACCCCCCATTGGTAAGTTGATTCCCTTATCTTACCACTTAGATTTATTATGCACAAACAATATAGCTGAATACGAAGCTCTTATTGCTGGACTTCATGCAGCCTTGGCTCTGAATATCCTAAATATTACAATATATGTGATTCTCAGTTAATTGTTAAACAGATAACAGGATTGTATTAGACTAAACACGATAAGTTATCTCAGTATCATGAGTTTGCATTATCTCTTTTAAAATAATTCAAATCATATACAATAGATACCATTCCTAGGAAAGATAACCGGCATGCGGATGCAATAGCAAGCGCAACTTCCCTTATATCCCCTGATGGTTCTCTTGAGGAATTTACCTTCGTAGTTTATAATCTTAAGACACCGATAATTGAAAGCCCTATAGTTGTGAATTTGGAACTTTGTGGTAATACATACACTGATGAATGGTTCTCCTACATATTCAACTATTTATAAGATGGAACCATTCTGGACTCGACATCTAGGAATGCCCAAATCTGTTTATGCAAACTAGCAATGTGATATATTATATTATCGAATGTCTCGTATTGATGAAGTTACAATGGTGTTTTACTGTGATGTTTAAGCAATGCAGAGATTCTAATATCTTTAGAAGAAGCTCACTTTGGTGCCTGTGGAGAGCATTTAGGTGGAAAATTGTTGGTGGAAAAATTGTTATGTATGGGGTACTATTGGCAGCATAAGGAGCAAGATTCCTTTGCTTACATCAAGAGATGTCCACAATGTCAACAACATAAACACCTCATCTATGCTCCTACTCAAGAGCTTCATGTCCAGGTGTCACCATGGCCATTTTCTATCTGGGGCTTAGATCTTCTAGGTAAAATTTCCCTGTCCTCCTCTCAATGACATACATTTATATTATTGCTAATAATTATTTTACAAAATGGGTTGAAGCGGTCCCTTTTTAATCCACGACCGCTGATGTAATCTATTGATTCATACAAGATAACATAATTTATCAATTTGGAATACCTTCCTCCTTGGTTTTAGATAATGGCACACCATTTAAGAACAAGGATGTGAAAAAGTTCCTCAAAAAATATCATATACAACATCGCTTCTATACACCTTATTACCCTCAATCCAATGGCCAACCAGAAGCTTCAAATAAGATTATTAGATAGATTCTAAGGAAAACTATTAATAAACATAAAAAAGATTGGCATACACAATTATCATATGCACTATGGGCTTACAGAACCAGGATTCGAACAACTACTGGTAGCACACTGTATAATCCTATCTATGGTGTAGACGCGATAATGCCCTTGGAGTTAGAAATTCCTTCTTTGCGAATCTCCCTAAGAGATATCATGGATGATGACATAGAATGAGAGAAAAGATTACAGGAACTTGAGATGCTTGATGAAAGATGTAGTAGCATTCTTGAACATCTCAAGGCTTATCACAAAGGTGTAAAACGAGCCTATAATGTGCAAGTCATACAATGTTCATTTAATGTTGGGGAGTTGGTTCTTTATGAAAATCAACGCAATGTAAATGCACTGCCTGGTGAAAAAGGTAAGTTCAACCCTAATTGGCTTGGACCATACATAATCATTGAAACCTTTGGATCTAGAGCATATAAATTAGCCAATGAGCAAGGTATGCTACTTAAGGAACCTATTAATGCGGCACACCTCAAAAGATTTTATGTTTAAATATCTAATGTTAAATGTTCATAGGCTAATTTATTACATAGATTAGCTTCAATTTCAACAAGCTATTACTGTTTTGTCTTAATTCATTTTACATTATATCTTTGTTTAGTTGATCATTGTTGCATTGTGTTTAAGTAATAATTGCTTAGATCACTTTTGTATTAACTAAATATAGCATGGAAGTCAAAAGTTATGTGTAAGATAATTAATCATTGTATTGGTTCCTACATGTTCTTTTCAAAATTATTAGTATATCACAATAGCATTAATTATAGCATTTAGACATCATCACTAGTTGTATTTTTACAAAAATCACATGTGATAGATCAAAATCCATTACACACAGATAAAAAGAAGTAAACATCATATATATATATATATATATATATATATATATATATATATATATATATATATATATATATATATATATCAGTTTTATGTATACATCTGAGTCGACTATGCCTCAAAACAAAATGGGATGTTGTAGTACATAAAGTCTATGAATCACATAGCTAAGCCTTGATCACCAGTACCCTTAGGCCCTCGTGGTGTGCGAGTGATAGAAGCCTGACCATGCGTGGCTACGGATTGTGAATGACTCCTAGAGAAACTTTGTGATCGTAACCCCCTAATCTCACCTCTCATCTCTATCATCTACTCATGTGCCTCTTGGTACTGGTCCCTCTCGGCCTGAACCTTGTCTTTGTTAGCTCTTACCTATTGGACCTCCTGCAGTAAGAACTCACTAACAGTTGGCTCTCCCCCCGATGTAGGAACTGTTGGTTCCCAAAAATGTAGGTTGCTAACCCTAAGAGGATGCCAGACTCTATGTTTGGATTTGCAATATTTTTTGACCAATTGATAGAGCTATTAGCTCCCTACACTTTAGGTCTTGCAAACCTAGGCGGGTGTACCTTTGTAACTAAAGACGAATGAACACTATATGACTTGATTGGATTAGTAAATCTATCACTGGCATAAAATGTAATAGATGCAGTCTACAGATTATCCTACTCCTAATGTACTAACTTGAAATAGAAATATTTTGAATATGAGCTTGGATAGTAATGACTAGTGCCTACTTTTATTGGGCTATGGAGTCGATAAATGGATGAAGATCTAATGGAAACGGATGTATGAGGTAAGTTGATCTACTTCACAGTTTAACTTGAACTTGTAAGGCACATGGGATGTTTGTACCTTATGCAAACGTGCAAGAATGTTAGTTATAATGGTCTTCTTATACTATCCCAATGATATTCCCCATATTACTGTGAACAACTAAGAGGATGTTTAATTCTAGTAAGAAGGGAATTTAGACCAGATTTGTTTTGTAGAAAGGATTTACGTCTTGGCAGAGACCTTATGACAATTCTGATCAACTTCTTTACAAAAACCAACCAATTCAAACACACTGAATCGGCAAATGTGACTAGATAAATCAACAATATTCTTGATATGATAATTTAAATAATATGGGAAAACCATTCTGGAGACAACATTACAACATTTAGGATTTAATATTAACATTACAGCTGAACACTGAAAATAGATAACTAAATTGAAGCATTCCATTCCATTAATGAAAAGATGTGTATATACAAGTTTTGATCAGGGGAATGGGTGGAGTGGAATTAAATAATTTCCTACTACTACCCTAAATCTACTGATCTCCTATCTATTGATCCTGAGTCTACTTGATTTTTCTTCTTTGGTAAATATCCTTTGGACTCTAGGGTTACAACCCTTTATTTCTTCCGTTGCAACCCTTGGCAATAATTAAATATTTTAATCTAGCTTTTTGATCTTCACATAATACTTTAATATCTATTTGATTATATTTCCTGGCATGTTTTTCCACTGTTATCTCACAAGAATATAAAAAATTATCATCAGCTTCCCATTTTGCAAATATTTATTTTAATTTCCTTTTGCCTTGAGATCTCGTGAAAATAATTCTTCAAGAAACTATTGTTATTTATTTTAATATATATTTCCACCCAGTTGGTATGAAATAATTACTCGCTTGTGAGTTGCTCGGTGAAAATGTTTTCTCGCCTTTGTATATACTTCCTAAAAAATTTTTTTAGGAAAAATAATTACCCATCGGGTGAAGTCCTTGAAAAATACTTTGCCTCCATCTTTATAACTCCTTTGGCAAGATATTCGGGTGAACAATATTTATTTTATATTTAAAGATGATCTTGTAAAATCTTCAACATATCTTCTTGTGAATATATTTACCCATAAATATATTTATGCTACATATTTGTTTAATATTTCATACCTTTCAGCTACACTTATTCACGTTTTATTTTCCAGAATATAATTATATCATTTTCCATCTTCGGTGAAAGTAGGTATGTTTCTCGGAAAAGGTATCTATCGGCAAGACACATGATCTTGGTGTGATTTAAAAATCTTACATGGTTTCGTTTGGTTTTGCCGATGTTCAATGTGACTTAAATAATCTCTCCCGATATTCAATATTTCCTTGAATCTATCTTTAGTTTGATTAGATTAATTTCAACCTTTCTAAGCTTTGTATTCCCATTCAAGATAATTTAATAATAATTATTTCCATCTTTGGCTACCAATCTTCACGCTTTCATTTATTTGTGTGCTTTTTCACCTTCACTGGGCTAGAATAATCATTTGTGTGAAAATAATTACCCCTTATGGTTTTACTGGCCATCTTATGCATTCTCACATAAAAATATTATTTAGGTAAAATAATTACCTATTTGATTAACTCTTCAGAAAGCTTTTCTCTTTCGGAACAAAAACATTTAATAATTTTTTACCTTGTAACCCTTTCCACAGAATATGATATTTGATTCACTATAACCTCATGTTATTTTTTTTTTTTTTATATGTGTACCAAATCCATTCTATGTTCATCATTGAATGTCTCCTCTTTCACTTTCAGTTTAAACAAATATTCGTTGAATAGGACCTTAAGAATAATTTCCCCAAATTTGGTGTCATCTTGTTCTTAATTCTTCAATATGTACTATTGCTTAGCTAGGACACCCATGATTTCCTCCCCGGCTTCTTGAAAAGGATGGTTTTATAAAGATGCAAGAAATGTTTAGATAGGTAGCGGCCCTTTTTATTCGAAGCTCCTACACAGCTAGTAATTGACATTGTTGATATATTCCTACCACAATGATAATAGCTTTTTTAGCCGTAGAGGGTCCCACCTTTTTTTTGGTACATCAGAGTGACTAATATTGTTGGGAAGACTATAAAAATTCTTCCGATGGTATATGTCATGCCGATACATGACTTTAGGGTTTCTCATTTTTTTTTCTATTTGCTTGGCTTAAAAATGGAGGATGTTGGCAACGATCGTGGAGTCTGGTTTTACTCTTGCCATATGCATTTGTTTGAGAGTTTCTAAAATATTATCAACAACTCCATTTTATACATAGCTTGTAGTCATTATATTTTAGGGGATTAACATTTCTTCAAGGCAAAGTGTCACAGAGTTCGGATGCCTCGTCCATGCTTCCATATAGTGTTTACAAGAGCATTTCCAGTTATAATATATGTCAAAATTTTCTCTTTAACTCTGGATCGATGGATGTCCATATCTTCTTCCAAAGTTTGCATTTTACTAGCAGATGTGAACTTATTAGGCTGGAGATTTGTTCACTGCATTTGGTGATTCTCATAATTTTTTTTTCAAGAGGTCATCTCTTACAAGCAAATTTGTTGATGTAGGTTCCAAGAGGTCTATGACTTGTTCGTTGTAGATCTCCAAAAAAGAACACTTGCAGGAATACTTTAGGTTTTCATTTATTCTAGCATATTCATCTTGTTGAATTCTTGCAAATAAATGCTCAATAATATGAGGCGTCAATCCATGGCCTTCACTTGGATTACCATCAAATCCTTTAAGGTCTCCAAGAATGGTATGTGTCTTACCACTTCCTATCTGCCATATGCAAACATGCAGCTATTGTAGCTAGCCAAACAATTCTCAACCATAGGTGCACCAACAACATTACATACTTCTTCCTGAGTAACACTCTCAGAAGCAACGTGGTCGAAAGAGAACCTGGTCTTGGGATGCCCTGGCCATGTTAACGATTGTGCACTTTCCTACTTGATGCATCTCCCGTAACCGTTGGACACAATCTCGTCGGCATTGAATACGTATCATAACCTTCACATTGGCATTGTGTAATAAGGATCTTCCTGAAGATCAAAATGCGGAGCATCTCTACACTCATAACAAAGAAACTGCTGACTACTTTGTGACCGGGGTAAAGACAGAGTGGATTTAACACTATTAGTATTACTGTTATCAGATGAGGCATTGTCAATGCTTCCTGTGCTTGAGGAATTGGTGACATTGCTCTCTACCCCAGAAGACCCATTTTACTCAATGCAATTTCTTCACATCTCCATGGCCATCTAACTTTGAGAATGACAAGGCTTGAGGATGAATTTATGCTATTTATGGCAACATAAACTGGTGGATTTTTATAAGGATTTGTAGATTTGGTGGCGGAATGGTAGGGTTTTGCATTAGTTTTTCTCCCTCATTTAATTTGTTTGACACGGTCTGATGAATTCTCATCTTTGTGCCATCCTGTCGTTGAGACGTTTGTCTAAGTATATTGTGTAGGTGTATCTATGAGTGTTGAAATTGAATTTCACATATATGGGAACCTAAAATTTTACAAAAAATTGGTATGAAATTTTAGGTCCCAACAGGAACCACTACTATCTGCTCTCACGATGCCCTGAGCTTAGCCTCTATGCACTTAGCTCTTTGTCAAAACTCCTTTCTCTCTCATGCAGACTCCTCTAGCATGGCCTCTGTAGCAGTCTTGTATCTAATGAAAGGCATAAAAATCTTAGCATGCCGCTCAGCGGATGATTGTGGCAAATCACCTACCCACACCTGCTACTCTGAGGCATCTATTGGTACAATGTCTCCTATGACATGACTCACAAAGTCTTGCCATGTGTTTGTCCCAACTAAAAAATAGAGGATGAGATAGATGTTAGACTCCCATATAAAAAATAAATAATAAACTATACAACACATAAAATAATAAATCCAACCTTACCTAGAACTCCATCTTACCAGGATGGGTCTTGAATCACCGATGATGTGATGAGCTATGTTGTCTGATCTACAGATGGGGGCATAGGCCCACTACTCTCCCCTTGCTTTGTCTAACTAGGTCTTGCCTTGTCTACAGGAGTAGGACCATGAGCCTTGGACCACAGTCTCAACTTGGTCTCCTCGTTAGTGTCTGCCTCTTGCTGGGTCTGTTGTGATCTCACTCTGAAGACATACTATGATGGGACCTCCTCGCACTCATCCTCATCCTCCTCCATATCCTCCTCGATATCGTAGTATCCTACGAAGTCACTGATGTCGTCCTCCACCCCTATGTCACTTCCGTGATTGGCCCAAGGTCAGGGATCTCCTATAGGATGCCCGGATGGAAAGATAGGAGCAGCCCGTGCTATGTACCACTAGGTCTGATATGCTCGGGTACACCTAACATCATTTGCACTTGATGCTAGCTTTACATCCTCAAGACTCTCGTCGTTGCTAAGTGGTATGTCTTCTATAGTCAACCATCAGATAGTATTGGCTCTGACTACACTTTCATTTGCATGTGTGTAGCTTAGATGAACTATAGGAACATCCTGTACCTATCTAAACTGTCATACTGCCCTTTCAAAGTAGAACCATGATACAACATGATTGAGGTGACTGACCATCAATTGATCCCTCTGCATCTGAGCTAGCTACCTCTACTCACTAGGCCATCTAATGTAGCCCCGATACAGTCTCCAGATGATCTCACCAATCTGTAATATGTCAAATACCACTCTCCAGTATAACAGGTTGCCATGCCTCCAACACTTTACAAGTGGATAGGCATAGACATGTGGATGGGTGAATTCAGCCTCTACAGGAAAACCCATTGGTTGTGTGTACCTAATGTACTCAAAGGCATAAACCTGTAGTAATGTCCATACCATCAGACTCTGCATCTCGTAGTTGACATATCACCCTAAGTCATGATATAGGTGCACAAGCATACTGCACCCCCATGCATAGACCATTTAATGCTCCTTCATTGCTCTGATAGTATGAACGAGAACCCCATGAAGGTGAGTGCCTCATCCATCTAGTACGACCATGATAGTCATGATAGTCCATATTAAGGGAATGTCTCTGCATCCCTGCTCTAGTAAATGGAGTTGAATGTGTCCTCGCTCTACCTACGAAATAGTGCGACCCAAGCAATATAGCTGACTCTCATGAGTATACTCCACTGAGTGATGTACAACAACCCTCACTATCTCTCCTTGGATCAGGAGTCGAAGGATCCTGAATACATCCTCTAGTGTGATGGTAATCTCACCAATCAATAAATGAAATGTGGATGTATCTGCATCCCATCTCTCCATCAGTGCCATAACTATCACGCAGTGGAACTTGATTGTGGGCATCTCCAACACCCATCATAGGCCCACCATCTGTAAATGCTCTCTCTATGGTAGTCAAAGCACTAGCACACTCTCACAAAAGTTCCATTAGATGACCACTTGTGTGCTCACGCATCTCAAGGACATCCTACAGATTGGAAAGAAAGCAAGAGTATTAGAACTGATGCAGAGGCATCCAGACTATAACATTCGCATATAGTATGAATGTCTGCAGACCAACCTCATCATCATATTCCCTAAAACCACCAACAGCATCATCATATTTCGGACTCCCGCAATGGTCCTCCTGCCGACTACTATTCACCTCCGCTTTCCTCCTAACATCATCATCATGATGTTCAACGGGCGCGCACATCCTCCGGTTGCACTGTTCATCGGGCTCCAAACACTATCGTCATCATCATGACCTTCAACACTGTCTTCGTCAGCAGGATATCCAAATATCCGGTTGTTCGAATATCCTGATGACGTTCACCTTCAGCAGCTTACCTTCGATGCTCCGCTACCCGACGACACAAGCAACAGCATCATGATATAACTTATCCGGTCCTCTCGAAACCTCCTGATGATGCTAATACACTTTCTGCCGATGCCGATACTTAACCGCTTAACAACGGCAGGATAAACTCGCACAGGGGGGATATCTCAATATCCTGATGACGATGACGTCATATCCTGATGACGATGACGTCACCCGTTATCCTGATGACTTCTTCAACACTTAGACAAAAATCCAAACTTTCTCTCCCGCATCTACTCGCGATATGCGGATGTTTGGCACTCCCGATATGATGATCCTGATGTCGATACATGCACTTAGTCTATGTCCGACCTAAAACATCCTGATGCACTCGCAACATGCAAACTCCAACAGTTTCATGACCCGATCTTCTACCTGATGCCGATGCACTCCTCCTCGGCTCCTCCAGATGATGATCACCCCGACGAACCCACACTTCATGCACTCAACTGCATCATGTTCATCTTCACTTATCCGGATGACGATGCCTAACCTGACTGCAGGATATTTGCAGAAATATCTTGATGATGCCGTTTTGGCGAACTTCTTCACTTAGCGAAATCTCACTTCGCCGATCCTCCAGGGATGACCCGATCCAACCTCAGGGTGATCTTCCAACTCAAACTTCTCAACTTGACCTAGCACATGAGGATGCTAGGCTTCTCAGCATCTGTCGACCGCGATCCTGCACACCTGCATGCAAACAAACAAGCTACCTACTAACCTACTGTACATTACCATTCCACCGATCAGATGAGTCAACCGGTGGAATGGATCAGTGAATCCATGAAGTCTCTCAAACCAGCAAATCAATCAAGTAATGGAATGCAACCAGAGCAAGAACACAAAACAGGATCACTTTATTGATTTCAAAGATGCAATACAATATGATCAATCTCTCTCTCAGTCTCACTCAAGCTCGATCGATGATATCTGTCTGTCTGTTCAATATCAAACGATCTCATGCTTATAAAGACTTTCCTACGAGTACTACTGACCCGACTCCAAGCGGCTGGGAACTCTCCAAGCGGCTGGGAGATCCCACCGAACATACATCATGACAGCTGTTACAACTAACTAGCTAAAAATAGCAAAAGCCTGGTCAGCATGATCTTATCATGATCAGCGTGACCTTATTACATGCATTTGGTCTTAACAGACCTTCTTGGAAACACAAACAAGACCTAAACTACTAACTGCCTTATCAAGACCAGCTGTCAGGTAGGTGCTCCTGCACCAAGAACCCCCATTAGAAATCAAAACATGCTAACATGAACTAAGCAGAATGATTGTGCCTAGGCCCAGTGTCCTCTATGGTCTAGGGCACCCCAAGAATACTAGGGCACCCCAAAGGGACACTGGCACCCCTGTGGGACTAGGGTGCCCCAGAGAGACTTTGGCACCCTAGGTGGACCCGGGCGCCCTTGTTTGCGAATCTTGTCCACCTTCCCATCTTAGCACAGACATCGATAAATGTAACAACAAAAGAAAACAAAAGGATGGAATCAGGACCCTATCTCGGCCTTGAAGCATCTCTCTGCCACTTAGGCTTAGAGCATCTCCAGTTATGGTGGATGGTATGGACATCAGCTCGGCATGGCTAATCTCCTATCCTCCTTCTCACTCTCTCTACTATGATAAGAAACAAGATTGAGTTAATAATAAGTGACAACTCACTTTTACATAAAGTAAGTGAGGGAGAATTCATATCCCTAACTAGGTGCAAAAGTGTGCTCTTTTGCTCTTGAACCCTTTTCTTGAGTTGTTTAACTCTGATTTTAGTGTTGTTTGTTACATTCAAATCTTGGTTCTGCTCTCTTTCTTCCCCAATGTGGCATTTGAGCATTGTATGACCCTCACAATACATTTCCCTCAAAATCAATGCATGGCTATGTCCTTATTTCTACTCTCAGACTAAGCAAGTAGAAACAAGGGGGGACATATATCTCCCTCGATTTCCTCCCTGCCTCATCACTCAACCCCCTTAGTGTTTTTTATACTGACTCATTGGTGGTCATTGCAGGTTGATTTGATTTTGATTTCTCTAACAAGTGTTCCTTTGCAGGATGCGGTTCCTAACTTTGTGGTCTTGCAAAATTGTAGACTTGGGGGCTTCTTCCTTCCTGGTGACAACACTTCAACTTCCTCTATAGTATCCTTTTAGGAATCCTTTTCATGATTGATGTATTTACTTTCCTTTAGTTTCATATGCACGTAGTGTCATATGGCCACTAAAGTGGGGGCTAAAGGTAATGTTAGAAATTGTCCTCCTATATGGATTGGTACAATTTCCCTCAGTTTAGATCCTCACTCTTGGTGATCTCTCAACCTTTACTTTTTTAGCCTTCTTGAAACCCTAATTGACTAAGTCTAGGAGCAGTCTATTCACTTTTTGAGGTAACTTATTGATAGAACCCAGAAAGAGATTTGAAACTTTGGTCCCTAGGACCCCCAAAAATGTAGATTTGAGCTAATATTGGCGGCCCCCATTTCACGGGATTTTGAATTTTGGTGAGGTGTCAGTTCCCGCCGAGTGCCTCAGGATTCCATTTTTAAATTCTTAGTTTTCATGTGATATTGAGACATTATTTCAAAATTTGAATTCCCTAAAGCTAGATATAAAAAGACATTTGCAAATCATTTTATCGCACAGAATTCTTATGCAAGCTTGATGCCAAAACTCTACTACAATTACCATTGAAGATCAGTGACTTGTTGAAGCTCTTCGAAGTATTCTTTATTTGCTATCTTGGACAATGGATGAAGATTAGGAATCAAGATCTTGAGTCTATCTTGCTCTTCCTAGGGTTTGTACACCCTTTGCATGATCGGGAGAAGGGTTGAATCCTCCAATAGCAAGCTTGGAGATCCTCCACAGACATTGTTGATTCACCTTCTTGTTTATGCAGATCTTCATTTATCTCATCTTCTTTGAGGTGAAGTTGTATTTGTTTATTGATATAAAGCAAGTTGTTGATCTTCCCTTGATTGAGACTTCTAGGGTTTGATTTTATGCATAATACATTCGTAGGTTTGCACACACTTCTACAAATCTTTATCTCTGGCTATTGTTGAGGTAGAAATACCATAGATGGGGCTTGACTGAGGCAAGCTCTTATATAGCCTTAACAATTTCCTTCTTTTGTATGTGTAGATCATGTTTTGTAGGTTCCAACGAAAAGAAGCTACATGAAGAAGGATATTGCGGATATAGTCATGATAGACTTTCATATTTTTAGATTGCATGACTTGCAAGACATTGGAGCAGGCACCCTAGTCCAGCCAGGGGTTTATTCTGGGATCTAGAAGCCTTTCAGTAGTCTCAAACACCCTATGTAGAAGATTTTCTAGTTTGGGAACTTTCAGAACACTGGAGCGAGTGCCCTAGTCCATGCAGCCCTCAAATTTTGGTTAAACTATCTCTAGAACTCCATCTCTACACTTTTGTGATTAGTTTTACCATTTGTTTCATTAGTTTCTGTATATTTTAGATTTAAGTCATAATTAGGGTTTTACTTGGTTGAAAGGAAAACATATGATAAAATCTTGATTAGGGCCTTAGGTTTCATAACCACCCAAGCATAAGGGACATACAAAGCAATTAAAAGCTTGTTCACAAGCTTGCCCTTTGTCCTCCCAATGCTTAGTGGTGGAAATGGTGGTAGTTAACCTAGTTTAAACCAACTATCAATTTTCACCCTAAACACCCACAAACTCTAACTTTACCACATCCACCATCCCCACCAGTGTATCAAAAACTCCTAATGTCTCAACCATCACAAATCCTACCATCACCAACCCCGTTGTCACATTTGCCACCACAACAAATGTAATCACATCCATTCCACAAATCACCCTAGGCATCCCTAACAACCCCATGCACACAAGTGCTTCCACAAGTGTGCCTGCATACAACACCAACACCATAGCCTACATGAACCAATTTTCTCATGACCACCTCACAACATGACCAATCCATCTAACACCAACCCATCTAATTCCACATATGTACAACCTCCTGTGGTATCATCCACACAATAGAATGCCAATCCATAACTACTGCCTCATATTCTACAACTTCATGCCTACCAACAATACCTTGTGTAATTAAACCAAAACCAAAACCCCATCCACCAAAACTTAAATCAAATGTCACAATACCAAATTCCACCCCACCTATAACAACTCATTCAAAACCAACATACATACATCCTACAACTACCCCCAACCCAAGACTTAACAAGCATTGTGTAGAACTTAATCTAAAAAGTCGATGACATGCAACATGGAAACAAACGTAAGCAATATTCTTTTGAGGATATTTTCCCATACCCATTTAATAGGACATTGTATATGCCACCCTTTCCAAAGAATTTTGAGACACCCAAATTTGACAAATACAAAGGGAAAGGAGACCCTAGGGAACATGTTAGGGAGTTTTACATCGCTTGCCTTGAAGTCTCATATGATGACACATACTTAATGAGACTCTTTCCTAGATGCCTCGGTGGTCAAGCCACTAAATGGTTTTCACACCTCCCTCCTAGTATTAGGACCTTTCCTAAGCTCGAAGAGAAGTTTGTGAACCATTTCTCCTACAATTTTGAACATGAAATATCAATGACGGATCTTTGCAACACTAAACAAAAGAATGGGGAATCTTTCTGTTCTTTTTTGCAAAAATGGAGAGGCTTAGCAAGCAAACTCCTTTGGCTGATCCCTGAGAAGCAATTAGTTGCAATGTTTGTGGCTAATCTTAATCAATAAATGATATTTCACTTACAAATCCTATGCGCATCCACCTTTGAAGAGGTCATTGACAAAGGTATAACCATTGAGAGAGCCCTTATTGCCAAGGGTTCAATTAAAATTTATGACAACAAAACCTACAACAACAACAATAATAAAGTCAACATCAACACCCCAAATGCAGATAACAACATGCAATTACATGAGAAACCTTACTTTTGGAGTAAAAACAAGAGCACTCTCAATGACGGTGTCACTGATGTGAAGGTCGTACAAAATGTACAAAATCCAAACCCACCTAGCACATCCTCAAATACCAATGTCAACATTCCTAAAGGACCACCTAAACAAAATAGCACCCCTAGGAGGAAATTCACACCCTTGGGAGAACCAATAAAAGATGTTTTGAACAAGATTGGGAAGGGGAATTTGATAACTCTCCCTCATATTAAGACTTACAATGAGAATAAATTCAAACCCACATGGTATAATGAGAATGACTATTGTGAATACCATCATGTTATTAGGCATAAAACATCTAATTGTATGAAATTGAAACATTGCATACAAGATCTTATAGATAAACATCTTATTAGCATTGAGGATTCTCCAAAATAGTCTCTAAATGCAAACCTCGGCACTTACAAGGATCCTCTACCCAACCACAATAAAGGCAAAGCCTCGTCTTCCAACAAAGCTTACAATATTATTCCACCTCTAGCTTCTTTCAATTCAATTGTGGGTTAGATAGAAGAATCTTCCAACCATGTCAACACCATTGTCATTCAAGTACAAACCCCTAATTGTGTCGTTACTACCTGTCGTGGTCGTGTCTCCATCCTTGGGGTGCCCACCAACGATCATGATAGCAATAGACATTACTATAAAGAATATTGGAATGTTGTCATTGATGGCAAAAAGGCAAAGAGGGTACATCAACATGACAAGAAGACATCATTCTGGAAGACCAACTTGCATTGGCATCAAGGAACAAAAGTATTCAAGTCTGGAAGGCCAAAATGACTAAGTATGGACAGTGTTCAAAGTAAGGGACAGAAAGTGGAGCAGTATGCCTCCATAGATGAAGATTGGCAAATGTAGTTCAAGTATGATGACTCATAGCTATTTGATGATGATATACTCCAGTGTTCAAGTCATGATCTTTTCCAGAAGTCATTTGGAGAAAATGTCTAAGTATGAAAGAATAGAGGTATGACAAAGAATGTGTACAGTGTACAGTAAAATGGTTTGCATTCCACTGCAAGTGCATATTTTGTCCTATTGTTCTGAGACAACTAAGAGACATGTCATGATTACCTAAATCTAGGATTATAGCCCTTGAAGTTCAACAGTTCAGATTCTACAAGCTTTCCAATATCAACTTCCAGTTTGACAGTATTTCTCTGTGACAGTGCAATAGTTCTAAGATCTGCATTATGACATACAAGCTTATCTAGTTTTGTGGATCTAAGGGCTTGTTAAGAGGTTAGTAATGATTGTTGGATATGATTTATTAAGTCTCCTATGGTCCACAGTATGAGTTATGATATGATAGATGAATTGATCAAGTATGTCCTTAAGGAACAAGTCGACAGGTGTGATAAAGCCTTATGCGGAGAAGTTATAGCCTCTAGATAATTAATCTAAGTGATTATATGATTAGGGACAACCTATGTGAAGACTTGTACATGTTTTTTTGAGTCCACAATGTATATTAAACACAAGATTAAGCCAACAGAGTACAACTCTTTGTTCACACATTTCAAGTTTAGCTTACCGACCTGATTAAGACATAAATCTTGTTGCAGATATATATATATATATATATATATATATATATATATATATATATATATATATCTGATGAAGTTTGTCTTGGTGGTATGGATAATGTGTGAAGAGGTAGCATGTATGTGAAACATGTGTAGATCAGGCAATAATTAGAAGAAGAAGAGAGATCTTATCCCTGAATAAGAGCAGAGTAGTGAAATAGGGCAGACAAAGATGAAGAGTGTTGAATCAGTCTTTCTGTCCTTCATTGGAGATGTAACCTTGCATGTGTAGATGCAATCTGAGGAGCTAAACTTGGTAGTGAGCCATTGTTCTTTCTTCTTTCTTTCTTTAGGCAGTAAGCCTATTTTCGCAGTGAGCCTTTCTTGCAGTGAGCAGTTCTCAAGTGAGCCCTAAGGTAGTGAGCATTATTGTAATATGGTATTATACTATATTAATATATTGTGACCTAACACTCACTGTGGTTTTTGCTTTTTTGGGTTTTCAATGTAAAAATCTTGGTGTTCATGTGTTATGTCTTTGTGCTTGTTTCTATGTTTATTTTGCTTTCATATTATTAACTTTGTAAATTGGATAAATAAATTTGTGAAGAAGTGGTTTTGTGAAATACTGATTCACCCCCCCTCTCAGTATTCCTTATTCTTAACAATTGGTAGTAGAGCAAGGTTCCTTGGAAGAAGTCTAATAGCTTGAGGAAGATTTGGGGTTCTGTAATCATGGTAGTAAGAAGATTCAGAAATTATGAAAGCAACAAGGAACTAGAAGAATCCCTTATTGATCTTGAAAAATCTGAGGTAGAAATCAGGGATCTAAAACCAAATATTCAAGAAGTAGATGAATGCATCCTAAAGCTAAGAGAGCAAGTCATAAAATTCAAAGAGAAAAGGAAGGATCTAAATGATCAATTGGATGAAGCACATGAGTTCCTAAATGGGTTGACACTAGAAGTTGAAAAGAAGGAAATAATTGAATGGCATCTGAATCAAGTTGTTAAGGATAAATTAGAGGAATGTGAAAAATTGGGCAAAGAAGTGCTAATCCTAAAAATTGATCTAGAAGCAACCAAGAGATATGAAGAAAAGTTTAAGCTAAGTTCAACAAAGCTTGATGAAATGATTGCTAGTCAAAAGAGTATTGATGATAAGCAAGGTTTGGGATTTGAGAAAGGAGAAAGTTTAAAATCTGATTAAGCAAATTTTGAGTTAAGCAAAATAGAGGGAATCGGTTCAGAAATCAAAGAAGAAGACCTAGAAGACCTCCGGTCAGACAACCAAATGCTCAAAGGTATCCATCTTTCAATGGTCATTGTTTTAATTACAATGAGTTTTTTCATAAAGCTACTCAGTGCAGGAGTAGAACAAAATAGAAAAAAAATGTTCCATCATTCTATAGTCAATACTTTAACTACAAGAAAACTGGTCACACATCAAATGAATGCAAAAATCTGGTAAGAAATGGTGCCTACAATGCAAGGAATAGTCAAGCATTCAATGGAAAGTGTTTTGCATGAAACAGATTTGGACATATGGATAATCAATGTAGATGATATTTAATTAATAGAAGGAATTAAAGATAAAGGAATGTGGTGTACTACAATTGCAACAAGTATGGACATATTGCAAGAGTCTGTAGAAGCAAAAATGTGAAAAGAAACTACAATACTGATTACAGGAAGACGAAGAAAAGGAATGACAAAGGTAAAGAAAAGGTTGATCTGGGTGAAACCAAGAAAGAAATGAGCAAGATTTGGATCAAGAAAGATGTGATTGAAGTCAAGGATGAATCTACACCATCATCTGGTGCAGATACTTCCTCTGGGAAGTAAATTGGGAGCTCAGACTTAGGGGGAGTAGTGTTGAAATTCCAAAACCCCCATCTAGATAAGCTTGTGCTGGAATTCAACACCAAGATATGATGAAAACAATCATATTGTAGATCTTTTGAATGAAGGCCTAGAATAAAAAGGATTAGTTGTGAATATTTGTGGAGTAATCTAAATTATCTGTAATTATCAAGAAAGTGCTTGACAACTTTTTAAAAGATAACATTAATGACACTTAGGTTTCAATATACAAGGGTTAAAAGGAATGTATCTGAAAGAAAAATCATTTTTCTAAACTCTCAAGTGTCTAAGGCAAACCAAAAGCAAAATTTAGGGCATCTATAGTATTCTCCAAGCAAATAAAGACAAGATCAAGGAAACCCTAATTTGATGAAAAAAGGTATTAGAAACTAAAAACCCTACTGTAAAATTAAAGTATTTTGTGAAAATGTTTACTCCTCATGTAATCAAGATAGGGAAAATGCCTCGCCCAAAGTTTAAGAAACAATTCTTCAAATCACTAGAAAATGATCCATTAGGGGCATTCTCAACTACACCACATGGCGTTATGCATATGGAAGATGTCAAAGCATACATTCATATCAACCTAGAAGAATATGATCACATGAAGTTGGGAAAACTATATTTTGATGAATTGACTACTATGGATATTGTGTTGAAAGATGAATATAAAACTTTAGGAGAAAAGAAATTTGACTCCTGATAGAATTTTCTCACAATTCTGAATGATACGTGGGTCAAGCTCATTCTATGCAAAATTCATGATTAATCTCTATGGCTTGATGAACCCTATATGATAACCAAAGAATCTATCAAGGCTATAACTGGTATGAGCTCCACTAGAAGGGTTCCAGGTATAAAGAAAATGAAGAATAATGTGGTAATGCAGCTGATAGGAACCAAACTTGATAAAAATGCTCTTACAGTAAATGATATTAAAGATCCTGCTGTCATGTTTGCATCAATGATCATTGGCTACAAGATATACATTACCAACAAGGAAAATTTTGTGTCTGTATCAACCATATACACAACATATGACATGATCAAGAACAATATCAATTTTGACCTCTGTGAATTGCTCTGAAGTGAACTTATGGAGAACTTGAAAAGATCAAAAGAAACTGATCATCCTTTCAAATATGGAACATTGATTACATGTTTACTCTTTTACTTCCTGGGAGAGCTACCCTGGTGCAGTCACAGTAGGAGGGTTCACAGAATGAACTATCTAGACCATGCAGTAAGAGTAAACACAATGGAAAACAACTCAAAGATATGAACAAATGTAGATTTAGTCTCTCAGTATATCATAGAATTCCAATACAAGTTGGCCAACAACATTTGGGATTACAAATAGGGCTCACATCCTTGATTGTAAAATATCAGAATATGCACAAGATATAGATTTGAAGCTCCTTCACAAGAATCCAAACTATCAACTTATGCTCATGATCCTAACTGCTTTCCTAGACATCTACTACAACAATATATATCATCTCTTGAACCAAAGATTCCTCTGCATCAGCTAAGGAAGATCACAAACTCCAATGAAGAGCTATAGAATGTGTACACAAATAGGTTGAACCTAAATGAATAGAATTCCTCCACAAATTAATAGAATGATGTGCGGATCTTGGGGAAGGTTGGCCACAAATGAAAGATCATTGAATGATGTGTCATTAGGCTCCACAAGTCAGGAAATGTTCCACAGGTCTTCTCCTTTAGTTGATTGTCTGAGACTATCAGGATGCTCTGTCCTGAGAAAATAGTCGATCTTATGATAGAGATATATTTTCAGTATCTTAACCAAATGCTTTGAGATTTGGATATGATGTACATGAATGAGTCTAGATTCTAATTCCAGCTGCATAAGGTCTAAAATGCAATTGCAGTAGAATGTAGACCAAAATACTGAAACTACTTCTGACTGATCTTTTTGGAATGAACTAGAAAATGAAACGAAACAAACTAAACTGCAAACAAACTGAAATGCAAATGTTTATGGTTGATGCAAGATTGCTCTTGAACTAGGTATGCTCTTACATCAGACATCTAGGGTTATTGAAAAAGTGAGTCCCTCACTTTGTTGGGGCTAGAGGAAAACCAAAATGGTCCACCTTAGCCTGAGAAATCCAAGATGAATCTGCTTCTAGTCTACCTTTCCACTTCACAAGATATTCTTCGTATTGTCTTCCTTTGGTGCTATGTCCAACTTTGTTGTCCAAAATGTCTTCAATCTGCTCTAATGCTTGTTGTGGTAACTACTTCTTCAAGTCTTCTTCTATGCTATCTCTGAACTATGCTTCATGATACTAGTATAGGTCTGCAATGTTGAAAATAGGTGATACAACCAATGTCTCTAGTAATTCTACTTAATATGCATTTCTTGAATCAAACTTCCTGAGTATCCTACAAGGTCCAAACTTCTTCATCTTCAGCTTGTTATATGTCCCAACTAGAAATCTTTTCTTTCTAAAGTATACCATCACTTCATCACCAACTATAAATTCTTTATGTCTTCTCTTCTCATCTGCTTGTTCTTTATACTTATTGTTCATTTCTCCCAAATGCTTCTTCACCTGATCATGTATTGTCTTCATATGTTCTACAAATTCCTCTGCTTCTACACTTCTCTTGTCTACCATACTGATATCTCTCAACTCTACAACTCGTCTAGGGTTTACTCTAGTAACAATCTCAAAAGGTGTTCTTTTGGTACTCCTATTTACTAAATTATTGTATGCAAACTCTTCTTGTGAAAGAATCAAATCCCAACTTCCTATCTTCTCTCCTACCAAACATCTCAACATGTTTCCCAAACTCCTATTCACTACCTATGTCTGTCCATCAGTTTGTGGATGAAATGTTGAACTGAACTTCAAATCTGTCTTCATTTTCTTCCAAATTATCTTCCAAAAATATCCAAAAAATCTGGTGTCTCTGTCTAAAATAATACTCTTTTGTAATCCATCCAATCTCATAATCTCCTTGAAAAATAGGTCAGCTACATGCACTGCATCAGTTGTCTTCTTACAAGGTATGAAAAATGTGCCATCTTTGAGAATCTATCTACCACTACAAATATAGAATCATGTCCTCTCTATGTCTTAGGTAATCCCTTTACAAAATTCATAGTTACGTCTTCCCAAGGTCTCGTCGATACTGTCAAAGGTTTATACAATCCAATATTCTGACTACTCCCTTTTACAACTTGACAAACTATACAACTCTGAACAAATTTCCTAACATCCTTATGTATTTGAGGCTAAAAGTAATTTTCACTCACCAAAGCCACTGTCTTGTCAATGCCAAAATGTCCTGCCAATCCACCACTATGTTTCCCTTTGATCAATTTATCTCTCATTGAACTTCTTGGTATGCATAATTGACTTCCTCTAACCAACATATCTTCCTGAATGAAATAGTCCACCCACTTTGGTGCAGGAGCACCATGATAGTCAAGTATGCAAGTTTTGTAAATAAGGTCTTTTTGATAAGTTGTGGTGTGTCTAGTCATTTGTCAAGTGAACAAGGTCTTATTAGACCACTTAGCATGTAATAGGGGTTCATTTTGAGTAAGGTTGTCATATTTTTGTAATGTTGTCAAAAAATTACTATGTAAAAGAGAAAAAAGTGCATCATGGGGAATACCAAAGGTCAAGTAGTTCAAAAGGTCATTGGAATTAGTTTAGGTATTTTGTTTTGGAGGGAAATAACATGTATATATGATGGAAAACTTGTTGTAAAGGGATTGGAATGGTTTGAAGTGGAAATTAATAACAATACCCCTGTTTTTACTGTATTTTCTACCATTTCCAGGCTTGGAATGGTTCCATACACCAAGGTAGAGTTCTAAAAGTTCTTGACTCTAATAAATACATGTGTTAGCTTCAATTTTCTTGTGATTTGGAGGGATTTTACCAAGTTTTAAGAATTTCATGGCCATTTTCCTAAGGACAGGTCCGCAGCCCTGTTTTTAAGGGTTTGATAGTTTAAAATGGAGGTTATAAGTAGTAGTTTGATGAAACAACATGGAATGAGTGTTGGAGATGATTTATTAAGAATGTGTAGACATAATTGAAGGTGTTTGAGGCTTTGTTGAGGTGAGATTGGTTTGGGAACATAGATTTTCAATAAACCCCCTTATAATTTGCTAAAAGTGAGGGTTTCATGGTTTGGGGACTTGGTGAGCCTATTTCAAGAGAAAGTTTGTTGATTTAGGGTGTGTCTAGTCTAGTAAAGCTTTGCAAATTGAAATTTGAGGTTAGAGAAGTGTTTGGAGAGGGGTTGCTTTGTAAAAGTGACCTAATTCGAGGACTAGTAGTAGTGTAGTAGCACTAATTTGGGGACTATGGTCCAAAGGACCCTATACTAAAATTTGAGATATGTTTTGAAACTCCTTAATGGGTGTCCAAAAATTCCTTCACAATCTTGAATAGAGGTTTGTAACAAAACATATGCACTGACAGTCCTTTTTAGAGACTTATTAGGATTATGGCAGTTTGGAAGCAAAGTGTCTGGAGTGAAGAGTGCAGAATTGGGTGAGGGCTTAGTATGGTTGTGTCTAAGTCCCTGAGAGGTAAGAAGACCTTTGAAAACCTTGTTTGGTTCTGAAGTGTTTAAAACCCTGATTTTGCCTTTGTAGAAGGAGATTGCCATGAGATGTTTGCTCTTGAAATGTGAAGAATGACCTTTTGAGACCTATTGTTGTGAAATATGGTATCAATAGCCTAATACCATCCCCTTCCTATGCATCAAAGTGGTATCAAAGCTTAGGGATTAGATCTCTTGAGGAAGATTGGTTGATGTTTGCATAAAGGAAAGGTTGGAATTTAAAGAGTCAAGATGCCTCCTAGGAATAGTGGCACTGCTAGAGAGTTGCAGGAGTTAAAGGAGAGACATGCTAAGTTGTTGGAGTCTTATAATACTATTTTAACAAGGTTTTCTACCTTGGAGTTAAGTCAAAAAAGAGGTATGGTTCTAGGAGATGAGAGTGAATCCTGGGAAGAAGGGAAAGAAGAGAATGACGTAGAGGAAGAGTAGATGGATCCTGATGACCAGAGGAAAATAAGGCTTTTGAAGGCAGTAAGAGGAGAGGATTATAAGACCAAGTTTGATTTGCCCATGTACCAAGGAAGTTTGAATGATGAGGAGCTTCTAGATTAGATTGCAACCATGGATAATCACTTTGAAAGTGAGGATATTCCTGATGAAAAAAAAGTAAAGGTGGCAAAGACAAAACTAAAAGGACATGCCTTGTTATGGTGGGACTATGAACATGCTGAGAGGAGAAAGAAAGGTAAATCAAAGATAGTTTCTTGGGACAGAATGGTTGGTAAACTCAAAGGTAAGTTTCTTCCTAAAGACTATGAATTTCAATTGTTTAAGAAACTCCAAGGTTTGAAGGAAAAGGACTTAGATGTTAAGACCTATATTGATGAATTCTTTAAGTTAAGCATAAGATTAGGTAGAATGGAAGATGAAGTTAAAGAAGTTGTTAGATACCTTGGTGGACTTAGATTTAACATTTAAGATGAACTAGTTGTGGCAAATCCAAGAACAATGGAAGAATGTTTCCAGTTGGCCATAAGAGTGGAAGAGAAGATTGAAAGAAGGCAAGACAAATCTATTAGGGGAAGAGGCAACAGTCAGAGAGGAAGAGGATCATTTCTTACACCAAAATAGTTCCATGATGAACATGAAGATGCAAACAAAGGTAATTCAAGGGGTGGATTTAGAGGCTCTAGAGGTATATTTGGTGTAGGTAGGAGTTCCAATACATTTTTAGGAAGATGCTACAATTGCAATCAGTTTGGTCATCCATCCTTCAAGTGTCCTGAAAGACAAGGATCTACTTCAAGTGTTGTTAACAAGAGGGCTCAAATTGTGCAAGAGGAGGATAAGGAAAGTGTGAATTCACCCTCTCTACATTATGTTCCAGAAGTTGAGGAATCTTTGATGGTGAAAAGAGAACTCTTGAAGGCATCCAAGGAGAAGGGGCTAACTTAGAGAAGAACACTATTTAGGATAGCATGCAAATGCAAGGGAAAGGTATGCAAAGTTGTTATAGATTCAGGTTCTACTAAAAAAGTATGGTATCTTGTGAAATGGTTGATAAACTAAAATTAGAAAGGATTCCTCATGAAGCACCCTATAAAGCATCTTGGTTAAATGATGATTAGTCACTTGTGGTTAATGAACAAGCCTTAGTTGAGTTTCATATTGGTAGATATAGAGATAAGGTTCTTTGTGATGTTGTACCTATGGATTGTTGCCATTTATTACTTGGAAGGCCTTGGCAATTTGATAAACATGCCATTTATGATGGGAGAGCCAATACCTATTAGGTTGAGAAGGATGGCACTACTTTCACATTAACTCCATTGCAAGAAGATGTCAAGGAGCAGAATAAGGTAGCCAAGGTCATAATGATGGGCAAGAAAGAGTTTGTGAGAATTGAGGATGAAGAGAAGATGAAGGATGCAGTCACCCCAAGAGGTGAAGATGTCACAACAATAAGTTTGAAGAGGGTTTCAGTATTAGAGAAGAACAATGATGTGATGATGGCAAAGGTAGGCCAAGAGAAGGCTAAAGATGGATTGCTTGTGAAGACTCCAATTGGATTGGAAAAGTATGATGATATTGTGGCTAGGACAATGCTTTGTCCTTTAATACAAGGAGAGGTTGGAGGGCAGCCTGATTTAGACAAGATAGTGGTGTCTAAATCTGTTAGGACAGTGATAGTAAGGGCATAAAACCTAATGACAGAGATAAGAGAGAAAGGTGAAGTGAAAATGGGTGTTTGGCCAAAGAAAGATGGTGAGTACAAGCATGTAGCAGGGGTAATGAAGGCAAGGTTTCATGGAATAGTTGGTAAAGGTGTGAAGGTAGGTTCAACATCAAATCTTGATGAGGCAAAGGTTAAGAGGTAGATAACAGGGTAGTTTGTAAAAATGAGACAATGGCAAGATGGAAACAAGTCCAAGGATGCAAGGACAGTGCAAGACTATAGTACCTGATCTAGGGGAGAGGAATTTCAGATAAAGTAACATTTAGAGATCAAGGAGGTGATGTGAAGAGGCAAGATTTAAGGCAGTATAGTCCTCATGAGACATGAGGTCTTCTTTTAGGCTGGGTATATGGTGCAGGTGCACCATGATAGTCAAGTATGGAAGTTTTTTAAATAACGTCTTTTTGATAGGTTGTGGTGTGTCTAGTCATTTGTCAAGTGACTAAGGTCTTATTAGACCACTTAGCATGTAATAGGGGTTCATTTTGAGTAAGGTTCTCATATTTTTGTAATGTTGTCAAAAAATTACTATGTAAAAGGGAAAAAAAGTGCATTATGGGGAATACCAAAGGTCAAGTAGTTAAAATGATCATTGGAATCAGTTTAGGTGTTTTGTTTTGGAGGGAAAGAACATGTATATATGATGGAAAACTCGTTTTAAAGGGATTGGAATGGTTTGAAGTGGAAATTAGTAACAATACCCATGTTTTTACTGTATTCTCTACTGTTTCCAGGCCTAGTATAGTTCTGTACAGTAGGGTAGAGTTCTAAAAGTTATTGAATCTAATAAATACATGTGTTAGCTTCAATTTTCTTGTGGTTTAGAAGGATTTTACTAATTTTTAAGATTTTTATGGCCATTTTCCTAAGGACAAGTTTGCAACCCTGTTTTTAAGGGTTTGATAATGTAAAATGGAGGTTATTAGTAGTAGTTTGATGAAATAGCATGGAATGAGTGTGGGAGATGATTGATTAAGCATGTGTAGACATAATTGAAGGTGTTTGAGTCTTTTTTGAGGTGAGATTGGTTTGGGATCATAGATTTTCAATAAACCCCCTTGTAATTTGCTAAAAGAGGGGATTTCATGGTTTGGGGACTTGGTGAGCCTATTTCCTAAGAAAGTTTGTTGATTTAGGGTGTGTGTCATCTAGTCAAGCTTTTACAATTGAAATTTAAGGTTAGAGAAGTGTTTGGAGAGGGGTTGCTTTGTAAAAGTGACCTAATTGGAGAACTAGTAACAACGTAGCAACACTGATTTTGGGACTATGGTCCAAAGGACCCTATACTAAATTTGAGATATGTTTTGAAAATCCTTAATGGGTGCCTAGAAAACCCTTCACAATCTTGAATAGAGGTCTATAACAAAAGATATGCTCTGACAATCCTTTTTAGAGACCTACTAAGATTATGGCAGTTTGGAAGCAAAGTGTCTTGAGTGAAGAGTGTAGACTTGGGTGAGGGTTTAGTATGGTTGTGTATGAGTCCCTGAGAGGTAAGAAGGCCTCTAAAAATCTTGTGTTGGTTCTGAAGTGTTGAAAACCCTAATTTTGCCTTTGTAGAAGGAGATTGCCATGAGATGTTTGCTCTTGAAATGTGAAGAATGACCTTTTGAGACCTGTTGTTGTGAAATATGGTATCAATATCCTAATACCATCCCCTTCCTCTACATGACACTTCATCCTATCTGTCACAATAGGTTCTTTACATACTTTCCAAGGTTCTACAAAATCAGTGTCTACGTCATACAGATGCTTCAACTCATCAAAACCTAACACTTCAACTCTCATTTCTGTCAATAAGTTTCTTCTTCTACTCAACACATCAACCACTTTATTTGATTTACCACTCCTATGCTTCAACACAAATGTATAACTCTACATGAAATCTACCCATCTCATATATCTCTGATTCAACTTACCTTGACTATTCAAGTATTATGAAGCTTGATGATCTGTATACAACACAAACTCCATAGGCAATAAGTAATGTCTCCTCTTCCTGAAGGCTTGGATTATGACATAGAACTACTAATCATAAACTGAATATCTTCTCCTTGCATCATTCAACTTCTCATTGAAATATGCTACAGGTCTACCTTCTTGACTTAACACTGCTCCAATTGCATTTCCACTTGCATCACAATCTACTTGAAATACCTTATTGAAATCTAGTAATGCCAAAATAGGTTGCCTTGTCACTTTCTACTTCAATAGTTCAAAACTTTTATCTACTTCTGATGTCCACATAAAGTCTTTTCTGTCACCTCTCATCATCTCTGTCATGGGTTACAAATTGAACTAAAATTTCTAATGAACTTCCCGTAGAAACTAGCCAATCCATGAAATACTCTAACCTCTCCAATGCTCTCAGGTGTAGGCCATTCAACAATTGCTCTCACTTTCTCAGGGTCCATCTTCAATCCTTCCATAGAAATCACAAATCTTAAATACACTAATTCTTCCTTCATGAAACTACACTTCTTGATGTTTATCAACAATTTCTCCTCTCTCAGTCTCTATAATACTTGTCTAATATGCCACAAATGTTTTTCTTTTGTCTGAATGAAAATTAGGATGTCATCCAAGTATACAATAACAAAGTTACCCAAGAATTTCTTCAAGAATTCATTCATCAACCTCATGAAAGTACTAGGTGCATTTGTCAATCCAAAAGGCATCACTAACCACTCATACAATCTATCATTTGTCTTAAAAGTAGTTTTCAATTCATCTCCTTCTCTGATTCTAATCTAATGGTATCAACTCTTCAAATCTTTCTTTGTAAAATATTTTTCTCCACTCAAACAATCCATGATATCATCCATCCTAGGTAAAGAAATCTATACTTAATTGTGATCTTGTTTATTTCTCTAGAGTTTGTACATATTCTCCATTCTCCATCCTTCTTAGGTTCTAACATTGTAGGTACTGAACAAGGACTCAAACTTTCTCTTATCAAACCTTTTCTCAACAATTCTTGTAAGTATCTATTTAGTTCTTCATTCTCTACTGGTGTCATTCTATGTGCTTCTTTTTTAGGCAAACTGGCCCCTGATATAAGATCCATGTGAGGACTGATACTCTTGATTGGTGGAAATCCTTCAAGTACATTGTCTGATATGATGTCTACATACTCTATCAACAACTCTTTTATCTCCTCCGGTTGTGATTCTTTAGTCTCTTTCTTCAATGTTTCTGGCTTCTTAAGAATCAAAGCATAACACATATTCTCATGTCTCAAACCATCTAGAATTTTTCTTCCATCTACCAATCAAATTCTAGCATTCCCACATACTTCACTCTTAGGATCATCTTCCAAAGGAATCAAGGTATTTCTCTTCCCATTTGATGTTATAGTGTATGTATTCTTCCTCCCATCATGTATATCTTTTCTATCATACTGCCAAGGTCTACCAAACAAGATATGACATACATCCATTAGCATAATATCACACAATACTTCATCATGATATAATCCAATATGAAATTTCACCAAACATTGTTCACTCACTAGTACCTTATGATCATCCTGAATCCATGCTATCTGATAGGGATTAGGGTGTTTCAATCTCTCAAACTTCAGTTTAGTCACCATTCCCTCTGAAACTAGGTTATTAGAACTACCACTATCAATAACAACTTTGCAACATTTACCTCCTGATTTGCATCTGGTTCTAAACAAACACTTTCTCTGCGGTGGTTCCTCATTTGTCTCTATTTTAAATAGTGCTCTCCTCATCACAAGTGGTTCTCCTTTCTTAAGTTTTCCAACTAAACTCGGTGATCCAACATGTTCTTCTTCCACATAGGTTACTCTTCCACTATTCTCTACTCTCTTGCTTGTACTTCCTTGATTACATTCAAATGCTCTATGTCCATCTCCACACTTGAAATAGGTTCCTTTGAATGTTCTCCTATCAGGTCCTCTTCCCTCTCTTTTGTATGCTTCATTCCGATATGAATTATAATTACCTCTATGATGAAATTTTTTGTCATTGCTCTGGTAAGCATTGTTATCTCTGTCCTCCTTCTTGAATGGGATGTCATGCTTGTTCTACTCTAGATGTGATCTATCTCCTCCAGAAAATGCTCTACCTCTCTAAAATTTACCTCCTCTTCCTCTCTGCCTCTGATCATGCCTCTTATTCAATTTCTCTTCAACTTTCAGGAAAAATTGATATGCTTCCTCCAAAGATGCCATCCTTACCAAGCTCAGTTCTTCTTGAATGTTCAATCTCAGTCCATTGATGTATCTAGCCACTTTCTCCTTGTTTGCTTCACTATGTCCTATTCTTATGATCATCTTATGAAATGCTTCCATATACTCCATAGATTTCTCCTTTTCTCTCAGGTTTTGTAATCTTTTCAACAACTCCAACTCATAGTCAGTAGGTATAAACTGATTCTTCAACTTTGTCACCATCCTATCCCATTTTAAAATCTTTCCTTTTTCTCTTCTATTTCTTTCCAACTAAACTTATTTCCACCATATAGTAGTATGTCCTTTCAAATTTATCTTTGCAAATTTCACCTTCTCTAGATCTTCAACCTCTTCATATTCAAAGTATTCTTCCATGTCATTTATCCAGTCAATCAACTCTTCAGGGTTAAAATTGCCAGGATAGTTTAGTACATCAACTCTAGGTCTCTTCCCAATCTTTGAAATAGCTCACAACATCTTGAATTGATCTGATTCTTCTTCTTCGTCACCTCCTAGGGTTTCACCAATTTGTTCAACAGATTGGAATTCTTCTTCATCATCACTTTCAACATTAGGTCTCGATGTAAATCCTCTTTGCCTATCATCTTCCATAGCATCCAATCAGATTCTCATTGTTTTCATCATTTCTATCATCTCATCCATTCTTCCAGCCATTGTTCCAACAGCAACAACTGTCCTCGGCGAAATTCTTCCTAGGACCAAGTGCAAATTACCTCAAATTCAGTGATCAAGCTACAAGGTGACAACTACCTCATAGTTAGCGATCGATTGTGACACAAGTAACCTACCTCGAATCGGTGATCTTCTTATAACAAGATCTTATGGAAATCCATCACCCAGTTTGTTCAATTCACTCCCAAAGATTCAAACTTTCACTCTGATACCACTTGGTGCAGTCATGCTAGGAGGGTTCACAGAATGAACTGTCCAGACTATGCATCCATAGTAAACACAAGAGAAAACAACTCAAAGATATGAACAAATGCATATTCAGTCTTAGTATATCATAGAATTCCAATATAGGTTGGCCGGCATAATGCGGGCTTAGAAATAGGGCTCATAGACTTGATTCTAAAATATCAGAATATGCACAAGATATAGCTTTGAAGCTCCTTCGCAAGCATCCAAACTATTAACTTATGCTCATGATCCTAACTGCTTTCCTAGGCATCTACTACAACAATATATATCATCTCCAAAACCATAGATTC
Organism: Cunninghamia lanceolata; assembly: GCA_027924645.1. Lineage (NCBI taxonomy): Eukaryota > Viridiplantae > Streptophyta > Pinopsida > Cupressales > Cupressaceae > Cunninghamia > Cunninghamia lanceolata. The sequence goes on from BSBN01001006.1 coordinate 5,875,922, forward strand.
CTCTATGTTGGCCAAGGAAGATCACAAACTCCAATAAAGAGCTGTAAAGTCTGTACATAGATAGGTCAGACCTAAATCAATAGAATGATGTGTAGATCTCATGGAAGGTTGGACACAAATCAAAGATCATTGAATGATGCATCGTTAGGCTCTGTTAGGTCTCACAAATGCAGGTTTCTAATCTTAAGAGGATGCCAGACTCTATGCTTAGATTTGTAACATTTTTGAACTAACACAACATAATCGACCTTTAGGGTTTGATGACTCCCTGCACTTTAGGTCCTACTAAACCTAGGTGGGTTAACCTTGAGAATTAAAGTAGGTTGAGGGTAAGTATTTAAACTAAGTATATGGATCTATCTACAGTGGCAAATGGTGTAGAATAGATGAAAGCTTACTAACTAATTCTAATATCTGATGAATGGTTGGTATAAATTGTATAAGCAATATCAAGGTGAACTTTATGATTATGCTAAAAAAAGGATTTAAATGATGAATTGAAATAAGACCAGTGCCTTGTTGGGTAAATAGAGTCAAATGGAAGACTAAGACTAGTGTCTTATAGTGGGCAGCAATTCTAACTATTTGGCACAATATTTTAGTTTATAACTTGTATAAACATGCAGGGAGATGAATGACAAACTCTTCTAAATAATCCAACTAATACAATCAGATTTCTTGTTATTCACTAGAACGTAATTTAATCCTTTCTTGAAGGAACCAATTGAATGAAAAATGCAAGATAACAGATAATATCAACTTGGAGACAGAATGGCAATCCTAATTATATGATTCTTCTTAGTAATCTAAACTAACACTTCCAGGTTATTGTGACTGATCAGAAGGAGTTTAATTCCTATAATGGAAACCAATTAATTCAATCACACAAATACAACAAATGTGTATTGACAAATCAACTATATACTTGATATATTAATTTGAATAAAAAGGAAATACTGAACTGGAGACAACCATACAATTGAACAATTTCAACAAACAATTGATGCCAAAATAAAACCACAAAACCAGAGAATTCCAATTTGCTTCTTCAATAATATGCTTGCAACCTGGTCTTTTGAAAAAATTGTAAACTTCTTGTACTATATTCTACTGCCGATGATAATTTAACATCATATGTTTGAACTTATATAGAACTGCTCGTGAAGAGACATAACTCTCAAGGAATTCTTTTGAGAATTAATAATATTAACATAACAACCATAAAAAAACAATGCTTAGGCCCTATTCAACCACATGTATAGCTGAGCAATGTGGTCCAAGTACTCCTAGCTGCGATGTGAATCAGTAAATTCAATAGTGTTCCTTGTGATCAAATCCATCGTAACCATCCTCTCCAAATGCTTGCAGGCTTCCCTGGATGTAGAGTCTTTGTTCTTAAGAGCTTCTAAAGCTTCATGTAATATTGCTTGACAGTCTCTACTCCATTCTTATTTGCTCTTTAATTCTTTATTACTCTTGAACAACGTGGGCACTCCTTCTTTCGAGGCTTCAACACATTCTTTGGCATGAGTCTTAAGTTGTTCATAATACTTCTGATGCTACTTGACCAAATCTTTTGCACTGGAGGTATCTATAATGTTAGAAGTATCTTTACCCCATGTCTCATTGAGTTTCTCTTACAACCTTTTGTCAAGCCTCTCATGCTCTTGGATCGATTTATAATTTTGAGAATAATTATCCCAAAATTGGTTCAACCAATGCATCATGTTGGTATGCCTATTCTGGAGTACTGTGACAAGTGTATCCATATGGATTTGAGCTATCTGATCGATGGATGGTGATTGGATGCTCTATGAGCTTTCACCTTGAGTCAGTCTTTTTACTGATCCCCCGAAGGTGCTCTTGACAACATCTTTCAAATAATCATTCTCTTTTGTTAATCTCTCACAACTCAGTTTGTATGCATCTCTTTCTTTGATTAACATCTGAGCCTGTGCCTTATTCAATTTTGCAACATTAATGCCAATGTCTGTAGTGTTCAAGGGCTCAGTCTCCCCTGCCTTCAAAGTCATGACATGGCTAAAAGTCTTCTTAGTGTCTATAATGGCTATCTTTTTATGGGGAGGATACAAGGCCCATATCATTAATGAATTTTCATCGTTATTATATTTGGTTCCCATATATACTTCAGTGACACCTTCTAGAGTGAGCTTGTATTTATCATCCATATTATGCAGAAAACTATCAAATACTAGAGCAAAATTCAAAACAAGGCCAGGAAAGATCATCACACCTACTTCTTTGAGTAGCTGTCTACCCTTACTAGGAGTCATATCTTGCAATTCATTTTCCACTGATGGTTTAAACACATCAAGTAATTGTCTCTCATTGTTGGCAAAGACATCATCAACTAACTCTCTAATTTCTTTCCCCTTGCATTTATATACAAATGATTTGAATTCTTTAGAATGAATAAATTTATCATCTGAAATAAAAGAATCATATGCTATTAGTCTTGGGTCTTCATCAGTAGACCCCTCCTCATCATGAGCTGTAATAGGAGACTAATATTGTTGCATCTTTCATTTGGACATTCTTGTTGTCTGTTGATGTGGCTCTTCTTGTTCTGCTGGTTCTTCATTTACCTAACTATTTTTAAGTAGGCAATTCTATTAGGACCAATCTTAGGCAATATAAAAGGGGTATCCTCAAAACCACAAACTCTGATCATGGTAGCATCTTCAAAATAGTACCAGTCTCCCCAGTTGTGACTAACAGTAGGAGGGCCACCAAAATCTTTTGGTCTAAGAAACCTCTTTATTTCATTTGAGATTGAATACTCACAGGGATGACTGAAATATCTATATAACACTTTCACAAAGTATTCTTCAAGTTGCACATAGCTAGAATGTGCATATCTACTATCCCATATTCTGGTCCACATCTACACGGGTGACTTTTGCCCCCTCTGGTCTACTGGAACAACTTTGAATTCAGTTGGCCATAACCCCACTTCCTGGCCATAATAGAGCACCATGTGCATGAGAAGTGAGTAATGTTCAAAGGAAACTAATGGGGCATTGTTCTTTATTGCAGCCAGACTAGAGTCAATTCTATTAAAAATATAGGCAGCATAATAAAACTGCATGGTATTGTGGCACTAAATGTCAGCAGCTATGACCATTAGAGGAATTGTCATGAAATCAAGGACCTCTGATCCTAGGACCTGGCCCATAGAGTAGTAGGTGTATTGTATGTAGGGTTCAAATAGTGACACATGAAAGGAGGGCCATCATCCTTACTGAGAGGCACCATTTCTCCATCTGCCCTAGGCCTGCGAATAGGTAGTCTCCATCATTTGTATGTAGTATCCATTCTCTAGTACCCCTTTACCAAATCCTCAAAAACAATGGGGATGGTACATAAATCATCCAAGTCAAAAACTTCACAGATGGAATTCTTTGACAAGTGTATAATAGGCTCCCCTTGTGGGTTGCATATAGCATTAAGACTTGGGTTATACTATTTAGTAAGAAGTTGGAGGAGTTTAGCATTTAGAAACACATCAGGAACAACTAATTTACCCAAATTCAAATGCCATGGGTTTGACATTGGAGAATTCCTAATTCTTCTATTGTAATGGAATCTGAAAAGCTCATAGCCTCTAATTGGAGTCTAAACATTCCCAAGGTATTTACACTTGTCTTCTAGTTTCTCCACTTCTGCCCTAAGTTGTGCTAATCTTTGGGCTTTAGGAGTTGATCTTGGTAGTTGATCAATCAAGTCTTGGTTCAATTTTCTCTCTTTTGTTTTCTCTTCAGGGTTTTTGTTGATTTTCTATTTTTTAGGTTTACTTGTGTCACCCTATGATTTTTTGCCCTTTCCTTTCCCTGGAGTTTCCATTTTAATTTTGGACAACAAATTCAAATTGTAAGCTACTACACAGAAGTTAATATATGGGTACGTATGATCGGAGGGTCTAATCGAATTCCCCTATTTTTTGCTTCAAGTCTCCACTTGTAGGCTCTTCTTAGACAATTCTTTTGAAATTAATTGCAATGATTTCAAATGGTATCTTAGAGGATTTCTATTTTGTCTACAATTAATTATTTGAGCATTTCAATTTTCTTGATCATTGTGAAATGTCACATTGTCATAACTTCTCTCATTGGCATGATTTTCATAATGTCAAGGTGATTTTAATATCTTCTTATGGCATGAATGTTCGTTCATGGATCAATTGCTATAACCCTTCAATTGTATCCTTGATATTAGATTTCATTTGTGAATTTGTATCGGCAAGATATCTCCAAGCTCTACTCGATGTGGAAGTGGGCATAGTTGCCATCGGTATGATTTTCTTCATCAATGTGTGAATAACATTCTTCCCCGATCTCCTAAGTGTCACCAATATGATTATTAGGGAGAGTCTCATCGATGAACGTGACCATTGTTGTCATTGGGATAAGCTATGACATCGGGATAACACATTTCAAGTTACTCGATCATGGTTGTTTCCCTGATAGTCTTTTATATCCTGGGTTGGAGAGACCTTCACAATATGTCACTGACATCGTTGTGAGTATTGCATTAGCCATACTTGTAAGTTTTGTTCTGATTCATTTTCTTTTGCCGATGGTTCTTATTCTTCACACATATCATTGTGAGCTATGCCAAACCACTTTTCTTCAATCGGTGAGACATTAGAGTATCAGAAACCCCTTAACTTTTCATTCTGATGCTTATCTTTTGTTGATGACTGCTAGTTTCCTCCGTTCCACTGGATGATTGGTGAGAGTCCTACTGAACTCCTGCATCAGTACGACTTACACTATCGGGAGGGTTTCTGGAGTATTCTCTAATAGTCTTTCATTATACCGATCGGCGTGACCACACGTTTTCTTTCCAATGAAAGGTCATCGGTGCCACTTTCTCCATTGATGTCTTCCAAAACATTCTCCCCGATCCTTATTCTCATGCTGATAGCCATTTCAACTAGTTTTTAATGGATCAGTATAACTAACACGAGGTCTTGCCGATATTAGGAAATTTGAACCCTCTTATTATTATGATTATGGGCATAATGTTTTATGATTTGGTTTGATATGGGTGAGTAAGAATTAAAAAAATTTAAATTTTCCTATCCCAACAGTGGCTCTGTCTGGGATGTATACTCCTTGTGAGTATAACAAGGATTCAGATCTCTTGGGGGAGTAGACCATATGTTTTATTTATTTGGGATAACAGTTTTATGAGAATGGGATATGGAGGTGATAATGATGGAGAATTGGGATGATCCCATACTACTGTACATGGAAAAGTTTTTTATTTTTATTTTTATTTTTTATTTTTATTATATAGAGATTCATAGGACTGTCTATGTACTGGTAGATTCCAATCTCTTTTGATTTCCCTAGACTACTGTGCATGGAATAAAAGTATTTTTGAGAATTATTTAAGGTTTGTCCATGCACTAGCAGCACTCAATCCTCTTTATGCATGATTACGAAAAGAAAGGCTTCAAATATTGCCCATGCATAGGCAATTCCTGCTCTTCTCCAGACATGTTTTGCAAATAGTAAGAGTCATCACTTCCTTTGCCAATTATAACAAAAGGACCTAGCCATAAAGCTTCAATCTTTCCATGCTTTCCTTTCTCTTGGCATCTAGCATTCCACATCAGTACTAAGTCATCTATCTCAAACTTCCTATCTTTGGCTTTTTTGTCAAAGAGGTATTTCACTTGTGATTGCAACTTAATATTCTACCTTTGGGCTAGTCTCCTTGTCTCATCAAGCTCTGCCAGATGTTCTAATCTTTCTTCCATTGGGTCATGAGTGCTTAAGTCTTCCTAAAGGACAAATTTGTAAACTGGCAGGAGATTTTCTAATGGTATTCTCACTTGTGTTCCATACACTAGATCAAAAGGAGATCTCCCAATTGCTCTTTTCATAGTAATCCTATCAGCCCATAGAACGATTCTTAACTTTGAATCCCATGCTTTCTTACTTTCATCCAACATTCTCTTTATAATTTTTAGAAGGTTTTTGTTGATGGATTCTACTTGTCCATTTTCTTGTGGATGATAAGGGGTAGCATAGGAGACAGTGATACCATGTGTACTACACAAATTTTTGAATTCATGAAACTTGAAACAGATTCAATTGTCTGTGATTAACCTTACTGGGATGCCAAATCTGAATATAATATTTTGCATCAGAAAGTTAATCACCACCTTTCTTGTTGCTTGTTTGGTTGGGATTGCTTCCACCCACTTTGTGAAGTAATCCATCACCACTAAAATCCATTTCTAACAACCACTTGACTTTTCTGTGATTTCTCCTATGAAGTCAATACCCCACTGATAGATTGGAGCCTCCACCTGCATGGGTTTAAAGGGAAATGCTCCCTAATATTTCAACTTTCATAAAAATTTATGACATGGTTCACATTTCCTAGTGTAATGATATGAATCATTAAAAACTCTAAGCCAATAGTATCTAGCGCTTAAGATCTTGTGGGCTATAGCCTTTGCTAAAAAATGACCTCCACACATGCCTTCATGTAATTCTTTCATGATATGTTTTGATTGATGATCATCTAAGCATAATAGTAGAATTCCATCTCTATTCTTCCAGTAAAAATCCCCATCAATAAATACATATTTTGAGGCCTATAATTTAAGTCTCCATTTGTTATCATCATACCCCTCAGGACATTTCATGTGCTTTAGATAATATATGATGTCAGTATACCATGGAGCATGCTCAATGCTAGAACTTGTACTATCAACATCATTAGTACTACATATCTAGGAAGCCTCAAGATTACTTTCAACCATTAACCTAGCAAGACCTTGTCCTCTCACTAGTTTAGTGATTTGGATTTCAATATTGAACTTTTGAATTCAATTGATCCATCTGCATCTTCTACTTGTGACTTTAGTTTGGACCAATACATACACCTTTTACTGCAACATTAGGCACATATGCTATGATTTCAGCTCCCACCAAGTATGGCCTAAAAGTTTTAATTGACTTCACCAATGCATATGCTTGTTTCTCAACAATGTCATATTTTAATTCTACATTTTGAAGAGATTTGCTAAAAAATGAAATGGGCTGTTCACATCCTTCATTATTTTTCTGCAATAGTACTGCTATGACTGTATGATAAGAGGCAAATGGCAATAGTTGGAATGGTTTACTGAAATCAGGAGACATCAGAATAGGGGCTTCTTTGATTGCCTTTTTAATGGTAGCAAATGCCTCCACTGTTTCTATGGTCCACTTCACTTCTAAATTTTTTTTCAACATTCTAGATATAGGAGTAACAATTTTTGCAAAATTTGATATGAACCTCCTGACAAAGTTAATTTGACCAATAAATGACTATATAGCTTTCACATTTTTAGGAATAGGAACTTGGTCAATTGCTTTTACTCTCTTAGGATCTATTCTCACTCCATCTTTTGAGACTATGTGACCAAGCAACTTCCCCTCTGTCACTGCGAAATGGCACTTCTTAGGATTCAATGAAATCTCATATTCTAGGGCTTTAATAAATATTTTCTCTAAATGTGCACAATGATCCTCAACCATTTTGGAATATGTTGTCATGTCATCCTGATATACTATCATGATTTTATTAATCAATTTAGAAACTGCCACATCCATTGCTCTTTGGAATGTTGCTCCAACATTAGTGAGTCCAAATGGCATCCTTAAATATACATATGTTCCCCATGGAGTGGTGAATGCAGTCTTAAATTACTCTGATTCTTTGACTTTTACCTGATTGTAGCCTAAGAAGCCATCCATCATTGACAACAATTCACATTCGGTAACCTTTTGTAATATTGCTTCCATATTAGGGAGGGGATAGTTGTCCTTAAGAGAAGATCTGTTTAAATTCCTCAAGCCCACACATAATCTAATATCAACATTCTTTTTCCTGACAGGCACCAAATTAGAAACCCAAGAAGAATGCCTGATGGGTTTAATGACAGCTCCATCTCTTAATTTTGTGAGTTCTTCAAGCATTTTAGGAGCTAATGTAGGATTGATAGGCCTCTATTTTTTCCTGAATAGTTTAGCATCTGGTTTTAATGGTATTTCATGCTGAAAAAGATCCTCCATATATGCTTTTAAATCATCATATGACTAGGAAAATAAGTATCTATAATTCCTAAGTAAGTTGATGATCCTGCTCCTGATTTTTGGGTTAAGATTCTTTCCAATATATACATTCTTTGGGGTTGCCTGTGTCCCCAAATTAATTTCTTCAAGGTTATTTTGCACCACTGGTCTGTCTTTCGTTTTAAATCTATCATGTCCATCAAATGTCTTTTCCAATGTTATAATTCCCTTAGGTATTTTATTTGTTTTCAATTGAACTATCTCTTGACCAAAAAGGGTTTCCTTCTCGTCATGCTTTTCTACAAATGCATTGAAATCAATCTCTTGATTTTCATAGCACAATGAAGGAAGTCGATTATATCAGCATCATTATCAAACACTTGCCAGTTATGTATATTATCTAGGATAGTGGCTCTGGTTTTGAATTCAACTTCTGTAATGCCTCCTAATGTGACATCATCCCTTTTTAATGTGATATTTGCTAGAAAATCTGCCATAATGTTTTTTGACCTATCAATCTAGTTGATTGAAAAGGCATCAAATAACTCAATATCATCTCAGACTGCATTTCTGTATTGTCTCAACCTCTTGTTTTTTGATAGGTATTTCTCTCTCACTTGGGAAGTATCCAATTCAGAATCATCATATACAGCTAACTTTTTTATCTTATGCTTGGTGGCTATATTTAAACCAATGAGCAAAGCCTCGTATTCTACTACATTGTTTGTGCATTCAAATGTTAATAGAAAGGAGTATTTGAAAGGTTTACCTATTGGTGAGATGAAAACTACTCCAGCCCCATTTCCTACTTTGCTACATGCACCATCAAAATACATCTTCCACACATCATTTTCTTCTTTCTTAGATTCAACATGTATTGGATCAGTATTCTGTAATTCTGGCTAATTTTTCTCAACCTTGAAGGCTCCCAAATCTATATCACAAAAGAAATTTATTTGATGCTGATCCAAGTGTTCTATAACATTCTCATATCTTGGCTCCCTACACAGTTTGATCTCTTTACCTCCTACTGGTATTGTGGCATATGATAAGTCCAATTGGACATTCCCTCCTGTTGTTGCAGCCCATTGTCTCGATAGAAGCATTCTATAATATGGTGGGATGTCAACCACAGTAATATCAATGTTATAAGTTGCTTAAGGGTATGAGGCAAGTTTTATCTTCACATCCCTCATAATACCAATGACTTGGATGGATCTATTATCCATTGCACAACACCTACCAAATGTAGTGTCAACCTACATTCCCAGTTCTTTTATAACTGCTATTGGCATGATATTCATGGCCGCACCTAAATCAATAATGCAGTTCCTCACTATCCTATTTTTGATCAATAATGTAGTGTAGAAAGGGTCCACCTGTGAGGGATTCTTTGTCAATGTATCACCTAAATATACTTCAGGAATTTGGAATGTTTCTTGGTGAACATTGTTCTTTATATTCTCTGATCATTTATGTTTTTGATTTGGTCTATCTAAATTCAGTTTAACTGTTGTATTCCCATATTTGTCTATCTTCATCATTTCTAAAAATGGAATTGATATCTTTACCTGAGATATTGCATGAGCAATGTCAAAAGAATGGGCCATAGTCTGATCATTCTTTTCTGTCTTTATATTTTACTTTTCTTGATTTTGTGATTTTTCTTGTTTTATTTTTATCACCCTTTTCTGGTTCTTTGAATGATGACTTTGCATTATTCTTTTTGTAATTATGACTTTTTATAAATACACTCCCAGGTGTCCCTTGTTCAACATTCACTGTCCTGTTCCTTAAGTTATAAGCATTTTTAGCTTCAGCTATTGCAACTATTGTAAGAGCTTCTCTTTCATTTTTAGTGGGCTTTCTCCACTGATCATATGGCTGATTGTTGCAATAGCTAGGTTCCTCATAACCATCCTCCTGATCAGAGAACACTTCTTGTTTGCCCATGTTGATATGATGTTTCTAGTTCCCCACATCATATTCATCTCTCTTCCTCTGTAGAAGAATAGTCCTCATTCAACAAGTATGGTGTATCTTGCATCATATTTATAGTGTGATTATCTCTGTTATAATTGTATAACATTTCTTCTTGTGGTACTGTTTTAGCCACCTCACAATATTCAGGTGAATGTGGTAAATTGCACACCAGACACCAAGGTTTATCTTCTACCACATATTCCACATTTCTTTTTAGAGGGTCATGGGTATCCTTGCCTTAATGTTGCTTTCTGCTATTTTCAATGGGTCTCCCATCTTTCCAATTTGTTTTATATGGCATATCATGCAACTTGGGCCTTTCATGTCTATGCTGACCTTCTTGTTTAGTGTGCTGAATGTTTGGGCTCTGAGGATTTCTAGGATTATCCCTTTTGCTAACCATACCTACATCTTTCCTATTGTTCTTAATAGTTAATGCCACTTTCTGTGCTTTAGCCAGGGTCATAGGGCACCAATTTCTAAGTTCGTATGCTATCTTGGGATCAAATGCTTTCAGATAAATGATCAATGATAATGGGTTAGTCAGTTTAGATGCATGTGGTATTTTGTTGTGTAATTTGGAGAATTTCAGATTGAAATCATACACTGATTCATTCTAGTATTTCTGGATGCTTATCAATTCATGCAATCTAAACTCAGGGGTATATTGATTACCATATTACTCCTTAAATTGATTATGGAAATCTGTTATTGAACTGATTGAAGCATCTAGTAAGTTGTTGAACCAATCTCTTGCATCTTTAGTCTGGGACATCATGAATAATCTCATTCTAACATCTTCATAGTCCATACCAATATCTTGTACGAAAGCATTGAAAGCTCTGATGTGATCTTCAACTAATATTGCACTGTTCCCAGTGAACTTGTGAACTATATTCCTCCAATTACTATCCATAGGATATGGATACAACTGATATCCAGTTAGATCAAATTGGCTACAGATGTTTGTGAGGTTTTGAGGTGGAAAATTCATGGGTGGTGGATTAGGATAGTAATTATATCCACCTAGAGGCTGATGATAGGCATGTTGCTGCTGTGGGTTTATGTGGGGATTTATGTAAGGATTTTGTGGTCTATAATATTGTTGGCTAGGGGGTGGGTAAAGATTAGCCATATGTTGAGAGGTGTTGTGCATGGGAGGTGGTCTAGGAGCTTTAGGAATGGTATTTTGATGACTTCCAGATGCTTGTGAATTTGAAGCACCACCTATATTTTGATGTAAATTTTGATATGGATTCCTCAAAGTGTTTCCCCTATGTGGAGGTACATATTTTGGGGGGGTTATTTTAGACCTACTCTTTATCTGTTGAATCTCTCACTGCAACAACCTGTTAGTTTCCTTTATCTTGATCATTTCAAGTTCCTCCTAGAGTCTATACAGATACTGCTATGCTTGATTCATACCTCTAGAATTTTTTGGGCTTTCATTTATTTCTTGAGTTGAGAATCCATGTTTTACTCCTCCCTAATGTAATGACATCTTGAAATCATATTTAGCTTGTCTTTGATCAATTTCCCTCATGGCCTGTGCTTCACACTCAAGCTGTTCTTGAGGATCAGGTCTATATTTTGCCAATATGTCATCAATTACCCCATTGAGATTTTTGTTTGAATCATGCAATAGTTTGCTCTACATTATCCTCTTGAGCCTCCTGGTTATTAGCCTGGTGATAATAATTTGATGTTCCATTTCTTTTGGAGGTGTTTCTAATTGGTGGAGATGATTGCAATTTCTTGCCTTCCATCTTAGATCTCCTACCATCCATTTGGTATTAACTTTCTGTTATAACAATTTCTAGAGTCGCCACCTATTTTGTAACTAGGAAAAAGGTTTATATTTTATCTTTCTAGATTGTTCTTGCGAGCAAAGTTACCAATTTATAGTTTTTGAAATGACTCTATAAAAGTAATGGTTTGTTCCTATGGTCTTTTATTTATCCCCAGTGGAGTCACCAATTTGTTAGGTCTCAAAAAAGGAGGTTGCTAATCCTAAGAGGATGCTAGACGCTATGCTTAGATTTGCAATGTTTTTCAACTAACATGATGGAATCAACATTTAGGGTCTGATGACTCTCTGCAATTTAGGTCCTACTAAACCTAGGTGGGTTAACCTTGAGAATTAAAGTAGGTTGAGGGTAAGTATTTTAACTAAGTATATGGATCTATCTATAGTGGCAAATGGTGTAGAATAGATGAAAGCTTACTAACTAATTCTAATATCTGATGAATGGTTGGTATAAATTGTATAAGCAATATCAAGATGAACTTTATGATTGTGCTAAAAAAGGGATTTAAATGATGAATTGAAATAAGACTAGTGCCTTGTTGGGTAAATAGAGTCAAATGGAAGACTAAGACTAGTGGCTTATAGTGGGCAGTAATTCTAACTGTTTGGCACAATATTTTAGTTTATAATTTGTATAAACGTACAGGAAGATGACTGACAAACTCTTCTTAATAATCCAACTAATACAATCAGATTTCTTTTTATTCACCAGAAGGTAATTTAATCCTTTCTTGAGTGAACCAATTGAATGAAAAATGTAAGATAACAGATAATATCAACTTGGAGACAAAATGGCAATCCTAATTATATGATTCTTCTTAGTAATCCAAACTAACACTTCTAGGTTATTGTGACTGATCAGAAGGATTTTAACTTCTCTAATGGAAACCAGTTAATCCAATCACACAAATACAACAAATGTGTATTGACAAATTAACTATATACTTTATATATTGATTTGAATAACAGGGAAATACTAAACTGGAGACAACCATACAATTGAGTAATTTCAACAAAAAATTGATGCCAAAATAAAACCATAGAACTAAAGAATTCCAATTTACTTCTTCAATAATATGCTTGCAGCATGGTCTTTTGAAAACATTGTAAACTTTATGTATTATATTCCACTGCCAATGATAATTCAACATCATATGTTTGAACTTATATAGAACTACTTGTGAAGAAACATAACTCTCCAAGAAGTCTTTTGAGAATTAACAAGATTAAGATAACAACCATAAAACAACAATGCTTAGGCCCTATTCAACCACATGTATAGCTGAGCAATGTGGTCCAAGTACTCCTGGCTACGATGTGAATCAGTAAATTAAATAGCATTCCTTGTGATCACATCCATCGTAACCATCCTCTCCAAATTCTTGCAGGCTTCCCTAGATGCAGAGTGTTTGTCCTTAAGAGCTTCTAAAGCTTCATGTAATATCACTTGATAGTCTCTGTTCCATTCTTCTTTGCTCTTTAATTATTTATTGCTCTTGAACAACGTGTGCACTCCTGATTTTGAGGCTTCAACACATTCTTTTGCATCAGTCTTAAGTTGTTCATAATACTTTTGATGTCGCTCAACCAAATCTTTTGCACTAGAGGTATCTGTAATGTCAGAAGTATCTTTACTCCATGTCCCATTGAGTTTGTCCTGTAACCTTTTGTCAAGCCTCTCATGCTCTTGGATTGCTTTATAATTTGGAGAATAATTATCCCAAAATTAGTTCAGCCAATGCATTATGTTGGTATGCCTGTTCTAGATTATTGTGACAAGTGTATCCATCTAGATTTGAGCTATCTGATCGATGGATGGTGATTGGATGCTTTGTAAGCTTTCACCCTGAGTCAATCTTTTTAATGACCCCCTGAAGGTGCTCTTGACAACATCTTTCAAATAATCACTCTTTTGTCAATCTCTCACAGCTTAGTTTGTATGCATCTCTTTCTTTGATTAACATCTGAGCCTATGCCTTATTCAATTTTACAACATTAATGCCAATGTCTACAGTGATCAAGGGGTTAGTCTCCCCTACCTTCAAAGTCATGACATGGCCAAAAGTCTTCTCAGTGTCTATAATGGTTATCTTTTTATGGGGAGGATACATGGCCCATATCATTAATGAATTTTCATTGTTATTATATTTGGTGCCCATATATACTTCAACGACACCTTCTGGTGTGAGCTTGTATTTATCATCCGTATTATGCAAAAAACTATCAAATGCTAGAGCATAATTCAAATCAAGGTGAGGGAAGATCATCACCCCTGCTTCTTTGAGCAACTGTCTACCCTTACTAGGAGTCATATCTTGGAATTCATTTTCCAGTTTTTCTTTCAACATATAAAGTAATTGTCTCTCATTATTGGTAGAGACATCATCAACTGACTCTCTGATTTCTTTCCCCTTGCATTTATATAAAAATGATTTCAATTCTTTAGAATGAATAAATTATCATCCAAAATAAAAGAATCATATGCTATTTGTCTTGGGTCTTCATCAACAAACCCCTCCTCATCATGAGCTATAATAGGAGACTGATATTGTTGCATCTTTCGTTTGGACATTCTTGTTGTTTGTTGATGTGGCTCTTCTTGTTCTATGGGTTCTTCATCACCAGAAGATATCACCACAATTTCTGCCAGTTGTTTCCTTTTCTCATCTAAGTCCTTGTTGTATTTCTCAACCACCAATTCTACTTCAATCCCTTCCAAATTTTTTATGACATCATTGTTTGGATAGGGGACATGTGTGTATCCAATAAGGTTTTCTTTTCTCTGAGCAAGATCAATAAAACCCTCAAGATCAAACTCTTTTCTCACCTCAGCAGACCTCATATTGTAGTGCATCAGTTTATCTCAGATGAGACTATAACCCTCCCTAGATACCACAATGAAATCTCCAAAACATAGAGTACTAGACATAAAATATTATTTGTCATGAGAGCTCAAATGTACCACATTAGAACAATGCATTTGCCTAACTATTTCTAAGTAGGCAATTCTGTTATGAATAGTCTTAGGAAATATAAAAGGGGTATCCTCAAAACCATAAACTTTGATCATGGTAGCATCTTCAAAATAGTACCAGTCTCCCCAGTTGTGAGTAATAGTAGGAGGGCCACCAAAATCTTTTGGTCTAAGAAAATTCTTTATTTCATTTGAGATTGAATACTCACAGGGATGACTGAAATATCTATATAACACTTTCACAAAGTATTCTTCAAATTGCACATAGCTATAATGGGCATATCTACTATCCCATATTTTGGTCCACATCTGCACGGGTGACTTTTGCCCCCTCTGGTCTACTGGAACAACTTTGAATTCAGCTGGCCATAACCCCACTTCTTGGCCATAATAGAGCACCATGTACATGAGAAGTGAGTAATGTTCAAAGGAAATTGATGATGCATTGTTTTTTATTGTAGCCAGACCAGAGTCAATTCTATTAAAAATATAGGAAGTATAATCAAACTGTCTGGCATTGTGGCACTGAATGTCAATAGCTATAACCATCAGAGGAATTGTCATGAAATCAGGGACCTATGATCATAGGACCTCGCCCATAGAGTAATAGGCGTATTGTATGTAGGGCTCAAATAGTGATACATGAAAAGGAGGGCCAACATCCTCACTGAGAGGCACCATTTCTCCATCTTCCCTAGGTTGTTGAATAGGCAGTCTCCATCCATTGTATGTAGTATCCATTCTCTAGTACTCCTTTTCCAAATCCTCAAAAACAATGGGGACAATATATAAATCATCCAAGTCAAAAACGTCACAGATGGCATTCTTTGACAGGTGTATAATAGGCTCCCCTTGTGGGTTGCATATAGCCTTAAGACTTGGGTTATACTATTCAGCAAGAAGTTGGAGGAGTTCAACATTCATAAACACATCAGGAACAACTAATTTACACAAATTCAAATGCCATGGGTTTGACACTGGAGAATTCCTAATTCTTCTGTTGTAATGGAATCTGAAAAGGTCATAGTCTCTAATTGGAGTCTAAGTGTTCCCAAGGTATTTACACTTGTCTTCTAGTTTCTCCACTTTTTCCCTTCGTTGTGCAGATCTTCAGGCTTTGGGAGTTGATCCTGGTAGTTGATCAATCAAGTCTTGGTTTAGTTTTATCTCTTTTGTTTTCTCTTCAAGGGTTTTGCCAATTTTCTATTTTTAAGGTTTACTTGTATCACCCTATGATTTTCTGCCCTTTCCTTTCCCTAGAGTTTCCATTTTAATTTTGGACAACAAATTTGAATTGTAAGCTACTGCACAGAAGTTAATATATGGGTACCTATTATCGAAGGCTTTGATCAAATTCCCCTATTTTCTTCTTCATGTCTCTGCTTGTAGGCTCTTCTCAGACAATTCTCTCAAAATTAATTGCAATGATTTCAAATGGTATTTCAAAAGATTTCTTCTTCATCTGCAATTAATTGTTTGAGAATTTCAATTTTCTTGATCGTTGTAAAATGCCACATCATCATAACTTCTCTCATCAACATGATTTTCATAATGTTAGGGTGATTTTAATATCTTCTTATGCTGTGAACGTTTGTTCATGGATCAATCGCTATAACCCTTCAATTGTCTCCTCGATGTCACATTTCATTTGTGAATTTGTATCGGCAAGATATCTCCAAGATCTACCTGATGTGGAAGTGGGCATAGTTGCCATTGACATGATTTTCTTCATCGCTATGTGAATAACATTCTTCCCCGATCTTGTAAGTGTCACCAATATGATTATTGGGGAGAGTCTCATTAATGAACGTGACCATTGTTGTCATTAGGATAAGTTATGACATCAGGATAACATATTTTGAGTTACCTGATCATGGTTGTTTCCCCGATAGTCTTTTATATCGTGGATCGGAGAGACCTTCACAACATTTCACTGACATCATTGTGAGTATTACTTTGGTCGGACTTGTAGGTTTTGTTCCAATTCATTTTCTTTCACCGATGGTTCTTATTCTTCACACATATTAGTATAAGCTATGCTGAAGCACTTTGCTTCAATCAGTGATACATTAGAGTATCGAAAACCCCTTAATTTTTCATTTTGATGCTTATCTCCTATTGATGACTGCTAGTTTCCTCTGTTCCATTGGATGATCGGTGACAGACCTACCGAACTCCTACATTGGTATGACTTACACTGTCAGGAGGCTTTTTGGAGTATTCTTTGATAGTCTTTCATTATACCAATTGGCGTGACCATGCATTTCTTTTCAATGAAAGGTCATCAGTGCCACTTTCTCCATCGGTGTCTTCCAAAACATTCTCCCTGATCCTTATTCTCATGCCCATAGCCATTTCAACTAGTTTCTCATGGATCGATATAACTAACATGAGGTTTTGCCAATATTAAGAAATTTGAACCCTCTTATCATTATGATTTTGGGCATAATGTTTTATGATTTGGTCTGATATGGGTGTGTAAGAATACAAGAAAATTTAAATTTTCCTATCCCAACAGTGGCTTTGTCTGGGATGTATACTCCTTGTGAGTATAACAAGAATTCAGATCTCTTGGGGGAGTAGACCATATGTTTTATTTATTTGGGATAACGGTTTTATGAGAATGGGATATGGAGGTGATAGTGATGGAGAATTGGGATGATCCCATACTACTGTACATTGAAAAGTTTTTTATTTTTATTTTTATTTTTATTTTTTTATTATATAGAGATTCATAGGACTGTCCATGTATTGGCAGATCCTAATCTCTTTTGATTTCCCTAGACTACTATGCATGGAATAAAAGTATTTTTGAGAATTATTTAAGGGTTGTCCATGCATTGACAAGGCTTAATCCTCTTTGTGCATGATTACGAAAAGAAAGGCTTCAAATATTGCCCATGCATAGGCAATTCCTACTCTTCTCTAGACGTGTTTTGCAAATAGTAAGAGTCATCACTTCCTTTGCCAATTATAACAAAAGGACCTCGCCATAAAGCTTCAAACTTTCCATGCTTTCCTTTTTCTTGGCATCTAGCATTCCACATTAGTACTAAGTCATCTATCTCAAACTTCCTATCTTTGGCTTTTTTGTCAAAGAGGTATTACACTTGTGATTGCAGCTTAATATTCTGCCTTTGGGCTATTCTAATTGTCTCATCAAGCTGTGCTAGATGTTCTAATCTTTCTTCCATTGGTTCATGAGTGCTTAAGTCTTCCTGCAGGACAAATTTGTAAACTAGTAGGAGATTTTCTAATGGTATTCTCACTTGTGTTTCATACACTAGTTCAAAAGGAGATCTCCCAATTGCTCTTTTCATAGTAATCCTATTAGCCCATACAATGATTCTTAACTTTGAATCCCATGCTTTCTTACTTTCATCCACCATTCTCTTTAGAATTTTTAGAAGGCTTTTGTTGCTGGATTCTACCTATCCATTTTCTTGTGGATGATAAGCGGCAACATAGAACATAGTGATACCATGTGTAGTACAGAAATTTTTGAATTCATCAAACCTAAAACACATTCCATTGTCTGTGATTAACCTTACTGGAGTGCCAAATCTAAATATAATATTTTCCATTTGAAAGTTAATCATCACCCTGCTTGTTGCTTGTTTGGTTGGGATTGCTTCCACCCACTTTGTGAAGTAATTTGTC
Organism: Cunninghamia lanceolata; assembly: GCA_027924645.1. Lineage (NCBI taxonomy): Eukaryota > Viridiplantae > Streptophyta > Pinopsida > Cupressales > Cupressaceae > Cunninghamia > Cunninghamia lanceolata. The sequence goes on from BSBN01001006.1 coordinate 5,894,445, forward strand.
GCCACTAAAATCCATTTGTGACCACCACTTGACTTTTTCATGATTTCTCCTATGAAGTCAATACCCCACTAATAGAATGAACCCTGCACCTGCATGGGTTTCAAGGGCAATGCTCCCTGATATTTCAACTTTCCTAAAAATTTCTAACATGCTTCACATTTCCTAGTGTAATGATATGAATCATTAAAAACTCTAGGCCAATAGTATCCAACCGTTAAGATCTTGTGGGCTATAGTCTTTGCTAAGAAATGACCTCCACACATGCCTTCATGTAATTCTTTCATGATATGTTTTGATTGATGCTCATCTAGACATAATAGTTGAATTTCATCTCTATTCTTCCAGTAAAGATCCCCATCAATAAATACATATTTTGAGGCCTGTAATTTAAGTGTCCTTCTTTTGTTATCATCATACTGCTCAGGACAGTTCATGTGCTTTAGATAATATATGATGTAAGTATACCATGGAGCATGCTCAATGCTAGAACTTGTATTATCAACATCTTTAGCACTACATATCTAAGAAGCCTCGAGATTACTTTCAGCCATTAACCTAGAAAGACCTTGTCCTCTCACTAGTTTAGTGATCTGGATTTCAAATTAAACTCCTAAATTCTATTGATCCATATGTATCTTCTACCTGTGACTTCAGTTTGGACCAATACATCTTTTACTGCAGTATTAGGCACATATGCTATGGTTTTAGCTCCCACCAAGTATTGCCTAAAAGTTTTAACTGCCTTCACTAATGCATATGCCTATTTCTTAACAATGTCATGTTTTAATTCTGCATTTTGTAGAGATTTTCTAAAAAATGAAATGGGTTGTTCATGTCCATTTTTTTCTGCAATAGTACTATTGTGACTATATGATAAGAGGCAAATGGGAATAGTTAGAATGGTTTACTAAAATAAGGAGACATCCGAATAGGGGCTTCTCTGATTGCCTTTTTAATGGTAGCAAATGCCTCCATTGTTTCTGTGGTCCACTTCACTTTTGAATTTTTCTTCAACATTCTAGATATATAGGAGTAACAATTTCTGCAAAATTTGATGTGAACCTCCTAACAAAGTTAATTTGACCAACAAATGACTATACAGCTTTCATATTTTTAGGAATAGGAACTTGGTCAATTGCTTTTACTCTCTTAGGATCTATTCTCACTCCATCTTTTGAGACTATGTGACCAAGTAACTTCCCCTCTGTCACTGCGAAATGAAACTTCTTTGGATTCAATGAAATCCCAAATTCTAGGGCTTTAATAAATATTTGTTCTAAATGAGCACAATGATCCTCAACCCTTTTGGAATATGCTGTCATGTCATCCTGATATACTATCATGATTTTATTAATCAATTTAGCAAATGCCACATCCATTGCTCTTTGGAATGTTGCTCCAGTATTAGTGAGTCCAAATGGCATCCTTAAATATACATATGTTCCCCATGGATTGGTGGATACATTCTTAAATTGCTCTGATTCTTTGACTTTTACCTGATTGTAGCCTAAGAAGCCATCCATCATTGACAACAATTCACATCCGGTAAACTTTTGTAATATTGCTTCCATATTAGGGAGGTGATAGTTGTCCTTAAGAGAAGATTTGTTTAAATTCTTGAAGTCCACACATAATCTAATATCAATGTTCTTTTTCCTGATAGGCACCAAATTAGAAACCCAAGAAGAATGCCTGATGGGTTTAACGATAACTCCATCTCTTAATTTTGTGAGTTCTTCAAGCATTTTAGGAGCTAATGTAGGATTGATACGCCTCTATTTTTGCTTGAATGGTTTAGCATCTGGTTTCAATGGTATTCCATGCTGAAAAAGATCCTCCCTATATGCTTTTAAACCATCATATGACCAAGCAAATATGTGTCTATACTTCCTAAGTAAGTTGATGATCCTGCTCCTGATTTTTGGGTTAAGATTCTTTCCAATATATAAATTCTTTGGGGGTGCCTGTGTCCCCAAATTAATTTCTTCAAGGTTATTTTGCACCACTGGTGTGTCTTTCATTTTAAATCTATCATGTCCATCAAATGCCTTTTCCAATGCAATAAGTCCCTTAGGTATTTTATTTGTTTTCAACTAAACTATCTCTTGACCAAAAAGGGTTTCCTTCCTATCATGCTTTTCTACAAATGCATTGAAATCAATCTCTTGATTTTCATAATAATCAACACAATGAAGGAAGTTGATTATATCAGCATCATTATCAAACACTTGCTAGTTATGTATATTAATTGGGATAGTGGGTCTAGTTTTGAATTCAAATTCTATAATGCCTCCTAATGTGACATCATCCCTTTTTAATGCGATATTTGCTAGAAAATCTGCCATAATATTTTTTGACCTATCAATCTAGTTGATTGAAACGGCATCAAATAACTCAATATCATCCCAGACTGTGTTTTTGTATTGTCTCAACCTCTTGTTTTTTGATAGGTATTTCTCTCACTTGGGAAGTAACCAATTCAGAATCACCATATACAGCTAACTTTTTTTATCTTATGCTTGGTGGCTATATTTCAACCAATGAGCAAAGCCTCATATTCTGCTACATTGTTTGTGCGTTCAAATGTTAATAGAAAGGAGTATTTGAAAGTTTTACCTATTGGTGAGATGAAAACTACTCTGGCCCCATTTCCTATTTTACTACATGCACCATCAAAATACATCTTCCACACATCATTTTCTTCTTTCTTAGATTCAACATGTATTGGATCAGTATTATGTAATTCTAGCTGATTTTTCTCAACCTTGAAGGCTCCCAAATTTGTATCACAAAAGAAATTTATTTGATGTTGATTAAAGCGTTCTATAATATTCTCATATCTTGGCTCCCTACATAGCTTGATCTCTTTACCTCCTACTGGTATTGTGGCATATGATAAGTCCAATTGGACATTCCCTCTTGCCATTGTAGCCCATTGTCTCGATAGAAGCATTCCATAATATGGTGGGATGTCAACCACAGTAATATCAATATTATAAGTTTCTTAAGGGTATGAGGCAAGTTTTATCTCCACATCCCTCATAATACCAACGACTGGGATGGATCTATTATCCATCGCATAACACCTATCAAATGTAGTGTCAATCCACATTCCTAGTTCTTTCATAACTACTATTGGCATGATATTCATGGCCACACCTGAATCAATCATGCAGTTCCTCACTATCCTATTTTTGATCAATAATGTAGTGTAGAAAGGGTCCACCTATGAGGGATTCTTTGTCAATGTATCACCTAAATATACTTCAGGAATTTGGTATGTTTCTTGGTGAACATTGTTCCTTTTATTCTCTGACCCTTTGTGTTTTTGGTTTGGTATATCTGAAATCAATTTAACTATTGTAATCTTGTATTTGTCTATCTTCATCATTTCTAAAAGTAGAACTGATATCTTTACCTGAGATATTGCATGAGCAATGTCAAAAGAATGGGCCATTGATCATTCTCTTCTATCTTTATCTTTTCCTATTCTTGATTTTGTGATTTTTCTTTCATTTTATTTTTATTACACTTTTCTAGTTCTTTGAATGATGACTTTGCATTATTCTTTTTGTAATTTTGACTTTTTATAAAGACACTCCCAGGTGTTCCTTGTTCAACATTCACTGTCCTATTCCTTAAGTTATAAACATTTTTAGCTTGAGCTATTGTAGCTATTGTAAGAGCTTCTCTTTCATTTTCAATGGGTTTTCTCCACTGATTATATGGCTGATTGTTATAATAGGTAGGTTCCTCATAATAATCCTCCTAATCAGAGAACACTTCTTGTTTTCCCATGTTGATATGATGTTTCTAGTTCCCCACATCATATTCATATCCCTCTTCCTTTGTAGAAGAATAGTCCTCATTCAGCAAGTATGGTGTATCTTGCATCATATTTATAGTGTGATTGTCTCTATTATAATTGTTTAACATTTCTTCTTGTTGTAATATATTAGCCACCTCACAATATTTAGGTGAATGTGGTAAATTGCACACCAGACTCCAAGGTTTATCTTCTACCACATGTGCCACATTTCTTTTTAGAGGGTCAGGGGTATCCGTGCCATAATGTTTCTTTCTGCTGTTTTCAATGGATCTCCCATCTTTCTAATTTGTTTTATATGGCATATCATGCAACTTGGGCCTTTCATGTCTATGCTGACCTTCTTGTTTAGTCTGCTGAATGTTTGGGCTCTAAGGATTTCTAGGATTATCCCTTTTGCTAACCATACCTACATCTTTCCTATTGTTCTCAATATTTAATTCCACTTTCTGTGCTTCAACCAGGGTTCATAGGGCACCGATTTCTATGTTCGTACCCTATCTTGGGGTCAAATGCTTTCAGATAAATGCTCAATGTTGCTGGGTCAGTTAGTTTAGATCCATGTAGTATTTTGTTGTGTAATTTGGAGAATTTCAGATTGAAATCATACACTGATTCATTCTGGTATTTTTGGATGCTTATCAATTCATGCAATGCAAACTTAGGGGCATATTCATTACCATATTACTGCTTAAATTGCTTATGGAAATCTATTATTGAATTGATTGAACCATCTAGTAAGTTGTTGAACCAATCTCTTGCATCTTTAGTCTGGGACATCATGAATAATCTCATTCTAACATCTTCATAGTTCATACCAATATCTTGTACGAAAACATTGAAGGCTCTGATGTGATCTTTAGCTAATATTGCACTGTTCCCAATGAACATGGGAACTAAATTTCTCCAATTACTATCCATAGGATATGGATACAACTGATATCCAGTCAGATCAAATTGGCTACATATGTTTTTGAGGTTTTGAGGTGGAAAATTCATGGGTGGCAGATTACGATAGTAATTATATCCACCTAGAGGCTGATGATAGGCATATTGCTGCTGTGGGTTTATGTGGGGATTTATGTAAGGATTTTGTGGTCTATAATATTGTTGGCCAGGGGGTGTGTAAGGATTAGCCATATGTTGATAGGTGTTGTGCATGGGAGGTGGTCGAGGAGCTTTAGGAATGGTATTTTGATGACTTCTGGATGCTTGTGAATTTGAAGCACCACCTGTATTTTGATGTAAATTTTGCTGTGGATTCCTCAAAGTGTTTCCCCTATGTGGATTTACATATTTTTGGGGGGCTATTATAGCCCTACTCTTTATCTATTGAATCTCTCATTGCAACAACCTCTTAGTTTCCTCTATCTTGATTACTTCAAGTTCCTCCTAGAGCCTAAGCAGATCTTGTTGTGCTTGATTCATACCTCCAAAATTTTTTAGGCTTTCATTTATTTCTTGAGTTGAGAATCCATGTTTTACTCCTTCTCCCTGATGTAATGACATCTTGATATCATATTTATCTTGTCTTTGATCGATTTCCCTCATGGCCTGTGCTTCACACTCAAGCTGTTTTTGAGGATTAGGTCTGTATTTTGCCAATATGTCATCATTTACCCCATTGAGATTTTTGTTTGAATCATGCAGAGGTGTAAACTTATTGTGACTTGCAATAATTTGTTCTGTATTATCCTCTTGAGCCTCCTGGTTATTATCCTGGTGAAAATAATTTGATGTTCCATTTCTTTTGGAAGTATTTCTAATTGGTGGAGATGATTGCAATTTATTACCTTCCATCTTAGATCTCCTACCATCCATTTGGTATCAACTTTCTGTTATAACAGTTTCTAGAGTCATCACCTATTTTGTAAATGAGAAAAGGGTTTATATTTTATCTTTCTGGATTCTTCTTGCCAGAAGAGTTATCAATTTAAAGTTTCTGAAATGACTCTATAAAAGGAATGGTTTGTTACTATGGTCTTTTATTTATCCCCAGTGGAGTCGCCAATTTGTGAGGTCTCAAAAATACAGGTTGCTAATCCTAAGAGGATGTTGGACTCTATGCTTAGATTTGCAACATTTTTGAACTAATGTGACGAAATCAACCTTTAGGGTTTGATGACTCCCTGCGCTTTAGGTCCTACTAAACCTAGGTGGGTTAACCTTGAGAATTAAAGTAGGTTGAGGGTAAGTATTTTAACTAAGTATATGGATCTATCTATAGTGGCAAATGGTGTAGAATAGATGAAAACTTACCAACTAATTCTAATATCTGATGAATGGTTGGTATAAATTGTATAAGCAATATCAAGGTGAACTTTATGATTGTTGATAACTGAGAGGGGGGTGGTGAATTAGTTATCCTTATTATTTTAGTTTTCTGATCTTTCTTAACAGTTAATGCAGCATCGAATCAAATTAGCAAATATAACCATGAAATGGAAATAACATCAATGCACATGACACAATGATTTTAACATGGAAAACCTTGTTAAGGAAAAATCCACGGGGTGACTAACCCAAGATTTTATTTTATGTTAAAAGAATAGGATGATACAAAATGACACTTGCCAATTAGGGCTCACTGCCCGAGCACACTACTCACAAGAGGATCACTGCCTACAAGAGACTCACTGTCTACAATTTACAAAGAGAGTAACAAGATACTTGAACTGATGAGAAGCATTCACATATGCTGGAGTTTAGTTCTGGTTAGGTTCAATATACTGATCTGCTGCACTTCATTCTTCCTCTTCTTGGTGTTGCTGTTCTGTCACATTCCAGACCTGTCTTACTACTCTTATTCTTCTCTTCTACTTTTCTTTGCACACCACACTTCAACAACTCACACATTCACATCTAAAACCATTTGGTATTTATATCCGCACAAGTGATTTCAACACTTTTCTAGTCGGCATCTAGAATAGTCAATATTTTTCCAAACTCTGATCTGTCAGCTGAATCCTTGCATACAAAGTGATGCGGATCAAGGAGATGCTTATAGAAGTCATCAATCATGTCAGCCAATCATGAATGATACCTCAAGAAACTTAATCACCATCAATATCTCATCCGGATTTAGGTATGATGCTCTACCAATCAGTTCTTCCTCTATCTATTCTGTCAAACAGGAACCCAACACTCAAGTGCTCATATCTTTTCACTCTTCTATCACCGGAGGCTAAATACTTGGAATCTATCAGTCAAGGTACTCCTCTTGACTTCCCCAAATCCACACTTTACTGAGATACCTCCTCTGAGAGATCCAGACCTGACTGTCTGACCTTACTGCCTGCTCTATTCTTGCTTACCAGACCACAACATCTCTTCAATCTGACTTCCGGTAAAGACACACCATGTCCTATGGATGTGTGGAATGGTCTTTGTTGCCATCAATGACAACAATGATGAAGCCACACAGTGTCTCTTGCCAACAATCTTCCCCTTTGGCATTGATGGCAACACTTAGTGAAAAATGACTAAGTGTTATACTACACTCCCCCTTGGTTGATGCTCTGTTCTATTTTACACTTTACCAGAGGTCCCCCTTAGCTGGAGTCCACATTTTTCACTACTTCTCACTCCCCCTTTGACATCAATGGCAAAGGTTAGGGTCCGCACACCAAAATTTTAAAAAATTCAACTATACTTATCTGCATAAGTATATACATATAGCATACTTACATATATTGAAGTATGTCTGCAAAAGTTGTCTTCAATTGGATGAATTCTGTTTCCCAACTTTGCTTCATCCTGTCCAAAATTGAGATGTGACCACTTAACAAGAATGCAAATGCATCTACCCTTTTTAGGTCTGTCAGATCACTGGTCCAGGCTGTGGTCTGAGCCTCTTTTATGGCCACATGCATGGCCTCTAACTTAGGGATAATTATCCCTCTAAGTTCACCCAACCTGCTTATTCTATTTTTCTTTTCCTTCTCAAGCTTCTTGATTTCATTCAAGACTGCAATAGTCTAACATTCTTGATTTATTATGGAAGAGGAGAGAGGATAAAAATTCTTAGAGAGTTTAGTCAGTTTGTCCTCCTATTCTTTCACTTTCTTCTCAATATCCAATGTTACTTTGGACCATGATAAACAAAATTTGTACATTTCCCCACCATCTTTAAGAGCATTTTCTAAGCTCTTTATCCCAATATTCATAGTCCTCCTATCATTAGTTATTAACCCTTGTACCTCTGATAATCTTTTTGCCAAAAATTCCTTCCAAACCTTATCTTTTGCTGACTTCTCTAAGGAATCAAAATGTGTTCTAACACTATTGACTAGAGATTTGAGATTACTGGATGATGAGGCTGAGCGATCCTTCTGAAAAGATGGCATGATCTTTCCTAATACTCCGGATGCAACTTCTATTAGCTCATAGTCTTCCATGTGAGACTTCAAGAGTTTTTCTTTTGCCTTTGCATTAGCAAATGAAGCTATCTTCATTGTTTGTACCAGGGAAAGAGAATCAAAATCAAATGGTCCTTGTAGAAGTTCCGGCTCATCAATCTCCATTGTCTCTTTGTTTAAGAACTCTTTGACAATTTCTTTAGTGTCTCTTGCCAGAGACAGATTCTTCTTCTCTTCTGCAGTCTTAGAGCTATCTCTTGGAGCTTTCTCTTCTACACTCTTACCACTAATAGCTGTGGTCTTCTCTGTTGAAGTCTTCTTTCATTCTGCAACCTTAGTATTGTCATCTTTTTCCTTCACTTCTTTTTCTTTCTCCTCTATTCTTTCTTCTCCTTTGGATCCAGAGTCAGTAGGGGAAACCAGAGGAGTGATGTTTGTTTGTTCATGGGCCACCTCTTCTGGAGTAGAGGATTCCAAGTCCTTATCTTTATCTTCACCGGTGTCCATTACTTCTTCTATCATTGCCTTAGTAGATTCTTCTTCAACACTTGTAGCTGAGGGATCAACACCCAAGTCCTCTATAATAGGAATGTTGAAGCTTTTGTATGCATTCTGGAGGATCTCTTCTGTCTCTTTTTCTACTTGGTCAGTTTCTCCAAGCATAAATTGATTCATTCTTACTTTGCTCTGGAACTCATCCTTGCAATCTTTGAAGATCATATTCATTTTCTTTGAGTCAATTGAAGGATATAGCTGAATGGCTATCTGTTCTTAGATCTCTAGATCTTTTTCCATAGCATTATTCTTTCTTATTTCTAACTCTTTCTCTAGGCTTTCAGGAATAAGAGATATAATTTTAATAAAAGCCTTATTGTAGATATTCAGATACTTGACTGCTACTTCCTGCAAGATCTTTTGGTTAGCCTCATTATAATCATCATAGAATTCTGCCATTGGTTGAAGGTTTCCATACACAGTAACTAATTTGAGAACATCATCTAATGATAGAGTGGGCTTTTCAACAAACTCTTCTGCCTCTGCCTCCTTGGTTTCATTGGATACTTTCCTTTTCTTTTTCATCTTCTTGATTTCTTCATTGGATTCTGTCTCTTCTTCATCTTTCTAGCTTGTATACAACCTTGTTGCCTTTTTCTTTGTTCGCTTTTCACTTTTACTAGATGATTTTTCTTCCGATTTTGATGCCTTGGTGCTTTTAGCAGTGATAGGTGTAGATCTTCTAGAAGATCTAGTCCAGGAGGAGGATTCTACTAGAATACTTTGCTTTTCTGTCTCTTTCTTCTCTTTCTCAGTCCTTTCCTTCTTTTCCCTATTGGCATCAAGTGCCTCTTTTGAGATGCCAAAGCTTTTGGTAATGTTTTCTACTTCTTTTCTTACCTTTCTTTTCATCTCTGGTTGCCTTAGCTTAACATGGATCTTCACACTCAATTCTTCAAAGGTTCCAAACCTTTCTACCTTGGGATCCTTTGGTTGACTCAGCATGTGTTGAACATGCAACTCTACGATTTTCTCATCCACCTCATACCCCATTGGCATGATCCACACTATTCTTGGTTCCACTGCCTCCATTAGGCACTGATCAGTCTCTACCATGAAGCATACTATGTCTTTGTATTTCTCAACTAGAGATTTGGGAATTCTCTCTCTAGCTTTCATCATGTTCTGGAAGTTTTTGAAGAAACCCTAGAGAGCTGTGTTTTGTACTTTGTCATCACCAAGTCCATGCAAATAATCCCTAATTTGTATGGCAACCGGTTTGTCATTCTTCCATACCCATCCATTGGATTTAGGTAGTTCATTCATAAAGTAGAAGAATAAACACAATATTAACCCACCATACTTAAATGAATTCCTATTTATCTTTCTTTATTTTCTGCAGATTCTCCAAGAGTTTGTTTAGAAGGAGCTAACAAAGGTCATAATCTGCATTCTTTCTTAACATTTCATAAGCAGTGTAGATAGCAGTTCCAGGTACTGAATTCTCCCTGCTAGAATGATATATCTTGTATTCGATGATCATGGAGGCAAACTTGATATCCAGATCAGTGATATCTTCTATTGTCATTGCTCTTTTGTCAAACCTAGATCTAGTAGCCTCACTTAAAGTCTGATTCTTGACAGATTTGAGAGTAGGTATCCCACCAGATGAGTGCAAACCAGTAACTACCTTAATGGCATCTTTTGTGATCTTGAATGGTCCATTCAACCACATGAAGTTGTCATGTATTCTGCTCAAGACATACTGGACCCATTCATCCTCAGTAAAATAGGGGAAATGAATGCACTACCCAAAATATTTTTCCCGGATGGCCTTATATTGGGGTTGAAACTCAAAAGATTCATTTATCAGTTCTTTGTGATATATATCCCTCAATTTGAATTCTTTGAATTCTTCAATGTTTGTGTGAACGTAAACCCTAATGTCTTCTATATGTAGAACTCCATGTGGAACACCAGAAAATACCCCTAGGGGATCTACTTCTAGGGATTTGTAGGGATGTTTCTTGAATTTGGGGCGAGGCCTATTGAGATCTTCACAATATTTGGAGTAGTCATCTTACAAAGGATTTATGGAGAGATATTCAATAAAGGAAAATACCTCTTATGCTTCAAGGGTTCGCAGAGTGAACTGAATTGATTTGCTGAAAGAATCAACTTCAGTGGTTGATCTTTGAGAAATTTGAAACAATTTGTTGCAGAGATCCTTTTCTTTTCTTCTCGAAAGCAAATGTGTAAATGATGGATGAGTGAACCCTTTTATTTATGAGAAAAACCCTAAATCCATACTACAATAAATGTGCAACTTAAGTCATTCTGATTGCCTTGTTTTCCTTGTTCAGAGAGGGAGAAACTTATTCAGATCATTGTGATGTTAGAGATAAATCATAATGAATTCCTTTTCCCAAGATCATCCCATTTGTCTGTAGATCAAGATGTTTCAATTTTGAGTCATACCAGACCAAACTATGAAAAACCTACTTTTATCGGAAGGCTGTTAAACCAGATCAATCTGGAAGGATTATACTCTTAAAATCTTCTTGCAGATCTTTCAAACCCTAACCAAGCCTTCTTTTGATGTTTCTCTGAGAACCCTTTAATCTGCAACCTTTCAAGTGCCAAATTCAGGCACCAATTAACTAGCTAGGGGAAAATGTTTTTCCTTGTGTCTCCCCCTGAGCCAGATCTCACCTTTTAATTTCTGGAAGAAATATCAGCACCAGATTCTGGTGTGGATTCATCCCCTACATTCTCTGTACTTGTCTTCACCCAAATCTTGTTCATCTCAATTTTAACTTCATCTACATTCACTTTTCCTTTTCCTTTGTCTTGATTCTGATTATGTTGTATTGAACCCCTATTGTCTTGATTCCTGCTTCTACATAATTTGGCAAAATGACCAGATCTATTGCAATTGTAGAAAATAACATTTCTTTGCATATTTGACTGATATCCTTTTGATCTACATTGATTAGCCATATGTCCCATTCTATTGCATGCAAAGCACCTACCATTGAATGAATTATTCATTTGCATATTTCTACACTCATGGGATTTGTGGCCATACCTTTTGCAATTGAAGCACTATCCAGAGAAGGATGTATTAATCCAATTCATTCTTCTTCTGCACTGATTTGCTTTGTGACCAAAGTTGTTGTAGTTGTGGCAGTATCCATTGAAGGATGGATATCTCTGAGCATTTGGTTGCCTTACCAGAGGTCTTCTAGGCCTATTTCTTGGGTTTTCTAATCTGGAGTTTTTCTGACTAGATCCAGAGCTTTCACCTTTTTCATACCCCAAGCCTTGCTTGTCATCTACCCTTTTTTGTCTTTGAAGAAGAACTTGAAGTTGAGCAGAGCTTATCTTGAATTTCTCTTTGTATTCATTTGCTATTTGAAGATCCCTTTTAAGAGTGTCAATTTTTATCTCAAGATGTTCTTCATTTTCTCTAGCTTCTTCAAGATCAGATTCTAGATGCCTAATTATTCTATCCATTTTGTGGCAGTCTTCTGACTTCTCCTTGAGAGATTGTCTTAGATCATCTTTAGTTTTTCTTTTCTCTTCAATTTATTGGGTGAATTTTATAACTCTTGATTCCATTTCATGTCTTACCATAATAACCTCTTCTAACAACCTTTCACATAGCTTGGTCTTCTCCTTCAGGTCTTCATTTGTATCATTTGCTTCCCCTTGACTTGCCAATTGCTGAAGTAGATCCTTTCTTTGTTTCATACAGATACTCAATTTCCCTTTTAGTTCATTTATAAAGTCATCAGCCTGTTTAAGTCTTTCCTTCAATTCATTGACTTCAGAGTTAGATTGCTCAAGATCATCTAGGGCAGACTGAAGCTATTCCTTCATACCATACACATCCATTTGAATTCCTACATCTTCCTCAAGCTATTAGGCTCTGTTTGGAGGAACCTCACTCTGATACGAATTATTGATAACTGAGAGGAGGTGAATCAATTATCCTTATTATTTCAATTTTATGATCTTTCTTAACAGTTAATGCAGCATCAAATCAAATAAGCAAATATAACCATGAAATGGAAATAACATCAATGCACATGACACAATTATTTTAACATGGAAAAACCTGTTAAGGGAAAAACCACGGGGTGACTAACCCAAGATTGTATTTTCTGTTAAAAGAATAGGATGATACAAAATGACACTTGCCAATTAGGGCTCACTGCCCGAGCACACTACTCACAAGAGGCTCACTACCTACAAGAGACTCACTGTCTACAATTTATAAAGAGAGTAACAAGATACTTGAACTGATGAGAAGAATCTGCATATGCTGGAGTTCAGTTCCGGTTAGGTTCAGTATACTGATCTGCTGCACTTCATTCTTCCTCTTCTTGGTGCTGTTGTTCTATCACATTCTGGACCTATCTTACTGCTCTTATACTTCTCTTCTACTTTTTTTTGCACACCACACTTCAAAAACTCAAACATTCACATCTAAAACCATCTAGTATTTATATCTGCACAAGTGATTTCAACACTTTTCTATTCGGCATCCGAAATAGTCAATATTTTTCCAAACTCTGATCTGTCGGCTGAATCCTTGCACACCAAGTGATGCGGATCAAGGAGATGCTTATAGAAGTCATCAATCATGTAAGCCAATCATGAATGATACCTCAAGAAACTTAATCACCATCAATATCTCATCCAGATTTAGGTCTGATGCTCTGCCGGTCAGTTCTTCCTCTATCTATTCTATCAAACAAGAACCCAAGTGCTCATATCTTTTCACTCTTCTATCACTGGAGGATAAATCCTTGGAATCTATCAGTCAAGGTACTCCTCTTGACTTCTCCAAATCTGCACTTTACTGAGATACCTCATCTGAAAGATCCAGACCTGACTGTCTGACCTTACTGCCTACTCTATTCTTGCTTACCAGACCACAACATCTCTTCAATCTAACTTTTGGTAAAGACACACCATGTCCTGCAAATGTGTGGAATGGTCTTTGTTGCCATCAATAACAACAATGATGAAGCCACATAGTGTCTCTTGTCGACAATGATTGTGCTAAAAAAAGATTTAAATGATGAATTGAAATAAGACTAGTGCCTTGTTGGGTAAACAAAGTCAAATGGAAGACTAAGACTAGTGGCTTATAGTGGGCAGTAATTCTAACTGTATGGCACAATATTTTAGTTTATAACTTGTATAAACATGTAGGGAGATGACTGACAAAGTCTTCTTAATAATCCAACTAATACAATCAGATTTCTTATTATTCACCAGAAGGTAATTTAATCCTTTCTTGAAGGAACCAATTGAATGAAAAATGTAAGATAACAGATACTATCAACTTGGAGACATAATGTCAATCCTAATTATATGATTCTTCTTAGTAATCCAAACTAACACTTCCAGGCTATTGTGACTGATCAGAAGGATTTTAATTCCTCTAATGGAAACCGATTAATCTAATCACACAAATACAACAAATGTCTATTGCCAAATCAACTATAAACTTGATATATTAATTTGAATAACAAGGAAATATTGAACTAGAGACAATCATACAATTGAGTAATTTCAACAAACAATTGATGCCAAAATAAAACCATAGAACCATATAATTCCAATTTCCTTCTTCAATAATATGGTTGCAACATGGTCTTTTGAAAATATTGTAAACTTTATGTATTATATTCTACTGCAGATGATAATTCAACATCATATGTTTGAACTTATATAGAACTAAGTGTGAAGAGACATAACTCTCCAAAAAGTCTTTTGAGAATTAACAAGATTAACATAACAACCATAAAACAACAATGCGTAGGCCCTATTGAACCACAAGTATAGCTGAGCAATGTGGTCCAAGTACTCCTGGGTGTGATGTGATTCTGTAAATTCAATATCATTCCTTGTTATCACATCCATTGTAACCATCCTCTCCAAATGCTTGTAGGCTTCCCCAGATGTAGAGTCTATGTCCTTAAGAGCTTCTAAAGCTTCATGTAATATTGCTTGACAGTCTCTGCTCCATTCTTCTTTTTTCTTTAATTCTTTATTGCTCTTGAACAACGTGGGCGTTCCTTCTTTTGAGGCTTCAACACATTCCTTGGCATCAGTCTTAAGTTGTTCATAATACTTTTGATGTTGCTCAACCAAATCTTTTACACTGGAGGTATCTGTAATGTCAGAAGTATCTTTACTCCATGTCTCATTGAGTTTCTCCTGCAACCTTTTGTCAAGCCTCTCATGCTCTTGGATCGCTTTATAATTTTGAGAATAATTATCCCAAAATTGGTTTAGCCAATGCATCATGATGGTATGCCTGTTCTGGAGTACTATGACAAGTGTATCCATCTAGATTTGAGCTATCTGATCGATGGATGGTGATTGGATTCTCTATGAGCTTTCACCCTAAGTCAATCTTTTTACTGACCCCCCGAAGGTGCTCTTGACAGCATCTTTCAAATAATCATTCTCTTTTTTCAATATCTCACAACTCAGTTTGTATGCATCTCTTTCTTTTATTAACATCTGAGCCTGTGCCTTATTCAATTTTACAACATTAATGCCAATGTCTCTAGTGTTCAAGGGCTCAGTCTCCCCTGCCTTCAAAGTCATGACATGGCCAAAAGTCTTCTCAGTGTGTATAATGGCTATCTTTTTATGGGGAGGATACAGGGCCCATATCCTTAATGAATTTTCATCGTTATTATATTTGGTGCCCATTTATACTTTAGTGACACCTTCTGGAGTGAGCTTGTATTTATCATCTGTATTATGTAGAAAACTATAAAATACTAGAGCAAAAGTCAAATCAAGGCCAGGAAAGATCATCACCCCTGCTTCTTTGAGTAGCTGTCTACCCTTACTAGGAGTCATATCTTGCAATTCATTTTCCATTGTTACTTTCAACATATTAAGTAATTATCTCTCAATATTGGCAGAGACATCATTAACTGACTCTCTTTTTTCTTTCCCCTTTCATTTATATAAAAATGATTTGAATTCTTTACAATGAATAAGTTTATCATCTGAAATAAAAAAATCATATGCTATTTGTCTTGGGTCTTCATCAGCAGACCCCTCCTCATCATGAGCTATAATAGGACACTGATATTATTGCATCTTTCATTTCAACATTCTTGTTGTTTGTTGATGTGGCTCTTCTTGTTCTGCAAGTTTTTCATCACCAGAAGATATCACCTCAATTTCTGCAAGCTATTTCCTTTTCTCATCTAAGTCGCTGTTGTATTTCTCAACCACCAATTCTACTTCAATCTCTTCCAAATTTCTGATGACATCATCATGTGGATAGGGGACATGTGTGTATCCCCTAAGGTTTTGTTTTCTTTGAGCAAGCTCAATAAAACCCCCAGGATCAAACCTTTTTTTCACCTCAGTACACCTCATATTGTAGTGCATCAGTTTATCTGTGATTAGACTATAACCCTCCTTGGATACCACAGTGAAATCTCCAAAACACAAAGTACTAGGCATAAAATATTATTTTTCATGAGACATCAAATGCACTACATTAGAACAATGCATTTACCTAACTATTTCTAAGTAGGTAATTCTACTAGGAATAGTCTTAGGAAATATAAAAGGGGTATCCTCAAAACCATAAACTCTAATCATGGTAGCATCTTCAAAACAGTACCAGTCTCCCCAATTGTGAGTAACAGTAGGAGTGCCACCAAAATCTTTTGGTCTAAGAAACCTCTTTATTTCATTTGAGATTGAATACTCACAGGGATGACTGAAATATCTATATAACACTTTCACAAAGTATTCTTCAAATTGCACATAGCTTGAATGGGCATATCTACTATCCCATATTCTGGTCCACATCTGCACGGGTGACTTTTGCCCCCTCTAGTCTACTGGAACAACTTTGAATTCAGTTGGCCATAACCCCACTTCCTGGCCATAATAGAGCACCATGTGCATGAGAAGTGAGTAATGTTCAAAGGAAACTGATGGGGCATTGTTCTTATTGCAGCCAGACCAAAGTCAATTCTATTAAAAATATAGGCAACATAATCACATTGCCTAGCATTGTGGCACTGAATGTCAGTAGCTATGACCATCAAAGGAATTGTCATGAAATCAAGGACATCTGATCCTAGGACCTTGCCAACAGAGTAGTAGGTGTATTGTATGTAGGGTTCAAATAGTGACACATGAAAAGGAAGGCCATCATCCTCACTAAGATGCACCATTTCTCCATCTGCCCTAGGCCTATGAATAGGCAGTCTCCATCCATTGTATGTAGTATCCATTCTCCAGTTTTCCTTTTCCAAATCCTCATAAACAATGGGGACAGTACATAAATCATCCAAGTCAAAAACTTCACATAGGCACTGGCTTTAAAAGCAGACTCAGTCTTGGGTGGATCATCTCCAAACTCGGTCATTTCAAATGCAGCTAGTTTGCCAGCCAATTGTTCTCTTGTGACAGTTGTGTGGGCTCTGAATTCATCAATGGCAGCAACTTTGATTTTGTAGACAGCAGGAAGGGATCTTAGGATTTTGCAGACAATCTCATTTTCATCTAGAGTTCCACCAGCATTTCTGATTCCACATACCAGCTCATTTACTCTTGGCATAAAGGTAGTAATGTTTTCATCATCTCTCATTTTCAATCTTTCAAATTTCCCTTTCAGACTTTGCAACCTTGCACTTTTGACAAACTCATCTCCTTCATACAGAAGTTCCAGTTTAGTTAGGATCTCATATGCAGTTGGTAGGTCAATGACATTCGAGAGATCTGAGTCATTCAATGCGCTTAGAAGAGCTTCCTTGGTCCGCAGATTGTTTTCAGCTTCTGTGGTTTCATCAGGAGTTGTCGGACCACCTTGTGGGGGTATATATGGTTTTGAAATCATAGCCAAGTATGCTTTTCCCATACATTCCAAATGACACTTCATGCGACCTTTCCAGAGAGTGAAGTTGGTTCCATCGAACTTCGGACTATCCTTCTTGTATGACGACATCCTGGATCACCTCAAGCGGTTAAGCTCCTATCAGAGGAACTCAGCTCTGATACCAATTGTTGGATCTAGGGCATACAACTGAGAGGGGGGGGGTGAATCAGTTGTATAGAACTTGTTCTCTTTCAAACACTTAATTCTCTGTTGTTAGTTAGCAGCATATCAAATAATCATTCATGGAAGCACAATACATAAACACAAGAGCAGATAAGCATCAACACATTGAACACCAAGATTTTGACGTGGAAAACCCGGTTAAGGGAAAAACCACGGGGTGATTAACCCAAGAATTATTCTCTGTTAGAAGAATAAGGAAAAATGAATGGCACATGCCAATAAGGGCTCACTGCCCGAGCACACTGCTCACAAAGAGGCCCACTGCCTACAAGGAGACACACTGTCTACAGAGTGATAAAAATCACAGTCTTGAACTGGAGAATGACATCTCTACCATGTCCGGATCAGTTCCAATTAAGCCCAACAATCTCTGCTCTGCCTTTCGCACCTTTCTTCGCTACTCCATACTCATCCACATGCTACATCCCTGAAATGAATTCACAAATCATTATTTATACAAGACATCGACTTAGGAACAAGCATCTAAGTCGGCAAACAACCATAGGAGTATCCGCAAGATGAATAACACATCCGGTCGGCTATCACAAGAACATTCGCAGGATGAACAACTCATCCGGTCGGCTAAACAGAGCAATAACTTCATCCGGAAGAATAACTTCAATTCCGGGCTCTGCCATCAATGCGGACCAACAACACAACTTAAACATGATTCAAGAACCTTCACAAGTCTGTCTGAATGTCCGGATACATCCGCACTTTCTCTGCTTACTGGGATCTCTTGTCTTCCTCATCCGGAACTTCAAGAACACAGTCTGTCGCCACTGTCATAATGCAGGAGGTACATCCGGACCTCCAAATTACACACAAATCAGGATGAAACATCACAAGGACATATAAAACACTCCTTCCAATCCGCAGATTATGATAATACAATTCCGGACCTCACCGGACCTTTTTGTGATCCTCTGTCACCTCCGGATACTTGCCGGACCCGGTTCTATACCGGCAGCCATAACTCCTTTAGATCTTCATGCGGACCTCTGAAATCTTAACTGTAGCATCTTAAGACTCATATCTACTAACCCTTTAATCCGCATCCTCCGGTTCTCATCCTATACAGTATATTTACCTTCTTCTCATCACTGTTCTTCACTGTTCCTGACTGAGGCTAATTTTCTCAATATCCTCAGCACAAAGCTCATCAAATCCTTCTTGTCAATGCAGTGTGAGTATGTTGACATCAATGACAACAATGGCTCACCTCATACTTGCAACAATCTCCCCCTTTGTCATTGATGGCAACATATGATGTGAAAAACCATCAAGACAAGAACTTCTCTTTTCTGTCACAGCTCCCCCTATCAACAACAACTCCTCACATGTCTTCCTTTGCTGCTCCCCCTTTGATCATCAACCACTTGTTTTTCACATGTCTTCTCTCCCCCTTTGACATCAATGGCAAAGGGCTCATACTTGCAACTCTCATGCATCAGAATAATACCAGCTGCTCCCCCTTAGTTGCAGCTCCCCATTAGTCCGGATCACAAGATATGACTGTGATAGCCACCGGACTGATGCACATCAGTGCATCTTAGTTCATCACCGGAGGGGCCATGACCCCTAACTTCTCCCGGAGATATTCAAAAGAGTCCTTGGGAAGAGGTTTTGTAAAGATATCTGCAATCTGATCCTTGGAGGGAACATACTCCAATCTGACTTCTTCCTTGTTTACTTGTTCTCTCAAAAAGTGAAATTTGATAGATATGTGCTTAGTCTTAGAATGCAATACCGGATTCTTGGAAATATTAATTGCACTTGAATTATCACAGAAAATTGTGATAGGCTCCTCATATTCAACTTTGATGTCTCTTAGCATCTGCTTCATCCACAAGATTTGAGTGCAACTACCTGCTGCTGCAATGTATTCTGCTTCAGTTGTAGACAGAGATATTGCATCTTGTTTCTTGCTTAGCCAAGAAACCAATCTCTTCCCCAAAAAGAATGCTCCACCACTAGTGCTCTTCCGGTCATCCACATCTCCTGCCCAATCTGCATCTGTGTAAGCATGAAGAGAAAAATCCGGATCTCTAGGATACCATAGACCATACTCAACTGTCCCTTTCAAGTATCTAAAAATTCTTTTGATTGCCATAACATGAGATTCTCTAGGATCAGCCTGGAATCTTGCCACAAGACCAACAGCTTGCATTATATCTGGTCTAGTTTGAGTGAGATACAACAATCCACCAATCATTGATCTATACTTTGTCTGATCTGCCTTTGGAGAATCATCATCTTTGCTTAACTTACATCCGGTTGCCATAGGAGTGTTCATAGGCTTTGAGTCTTCCATACCAAATTTCTTTAACAATTCTTTCACATATTTGGTCTGAGAAATGAAGATCCCTTCTTTTGTTTGAGTAATTTGCAGACCCAAGAAGAAATTCATTTCACCAAGCATAGACATTTCAAACTCACTTTTCATCTGATTTGCAAAAGTTTTACACATACTATCTCTTCCTCCAAAAATGATATCATCCACAAACACTTCAACAATCAGAATGTTTTCATGATCAATTTTGAAATATAAGTTGCTGTCAGCAGTACCTTTGTTGAATCCAATCTGCACAAGATGCTTATCCAACCTTTCATACCATGCTCTTGGGGCTTGCTTCAATCCATACAAAGCTTTCTTCAACTTGCAGACCATATCATTATTATTAGACAATTGAAATCCATCCGGTTGTTCAATGTAGACTTCTTCTTCCAGATCACCATTTAGGAAGGCAGACTTGACATCCATCTGATATACCTTGAAATCTTTGAAGGCAGCAAATGCAAGAAGTAATCTGACTGCTTCAATTCTTGCTACCGGAGCAAAAGTCTCTTCAAAGTCAATTCCTTCTATTTGAGAGTAGCCTTTGCAGACCAATCTAGCTTTGTTTCTGATTACTTCACCAGCTTCATTTAGTTTGTTCCGGAAGACCCATTTGGTTCCAATTACATTCCTGTCTCTAGGTCTGGGAACAAGATCCCAAGTATGATTTTTCTCAATTTGCATCAGTTCATCTTCCATTGCTTTGGTCCAATTTTCATCATTGCAGGCTTCATTTATTGTTTTGGGTTCAATCCTTGAAATCAGACAACATTCATTCTGATCTTGAGCAATATTCCTTCTGGTTTGTACACCTTTGCTTCTGTCACCTATGATCTGATCTTCAGAGTGATTCAGTTTTACATACCTTGGAATTTTGGGAGTATCCAGTACTGCTGTTTCTTGATTAGGCTCATTTAAACCTAACTCTTCTTCCTGATTTACCGGATCAGGCTGACTCTGTTTCACCGGAGAGGATTGAGTTCCTTGAACACTATCTTGGTCATCTTCATCAAATTCATAAAATCTTGAAGGCTTCTCAATTCCTTCATCAACCTTTACATTGGTACTTTCTATCATCTTCCTCAATCTCTTATTGTAACACCGATATGCTTTACTTTGAGTGGAGTAGCCCAAGAAAATTCCTTCATCACTTCTAGCATCAAACTTTCCTAGATCTTCATCTCTTTTAATATAACACTTGCTACCAAATACCCTGAAATATTTCACAGTAGGAGTGATGCCAAACCAAAGTTCATAGGGGGTCTTACCGGTGTTGTTTCTGATTTGAACTCGATTGAGAGTGTAGACTGCAGTGCTGATAGCTTCTTTCCAAAACATTTGAGGAACATTTGCTTCCAACATCATTGTCCTAGCAGCTTCCTGGATGGTCCGGTTCTTTCTCTCAACTACTCCATTCTGCTGTGGAGTCCTAGGAGCAGACAACTGTCTCCTTATACCCTGTTTCTCACAAAAGTCAATGAATTCACCAGATGTAAATTCACCACCTCTATCAGACCTTAGACACTTCAGTTTCAATCCGGTTTGATTCTCCACCATAGCTTTGAAGATTTTGAACTTCTCAAAAGCTTCTGATTTTTCTTTCAGAAAGGTAACCCACATCATCCGGGAATGATCATCAATTAACAACATGAAATATCTATCACCTTGCAGACTCTTGATTCTTGTCGGACCACATAGATCAGTATGTACTAATTCCAACAATCCGGTAGAAGACTGATCTTTGCTTTTAAAAGAGACTCTGCTTTGTTTGCCTAACTGACATTCTTTACACACACTGTTTGTAGGTTTTATCAACTTTGGAAGATCTCTCACAGCCTGAGTATTGCTAATTTTGATGATGTTATCAAAATTTACATGACACATTCTTCTATGCCATAACCAACTCTGATCAATTTGAACAAACAAACAACTTTTATTTGAACCAACCAGATGAAAGATGTTACCTCTTGTCTGAGTACCGGATGCAATTTCAGTTCCGGAGCTTGTAAAGATTCTGCATTTTCCATTCTTGAACCGGAGATCATAACCTTTGTCCACTAGCTGACCAACACTGAGAAGATTGTGCTTCAATCCTTCAACATATAGTACATTACCTGTTTTGCTCTTACCATCAAAGGAAATAGTTCCCCTACCTCTGATTCTGCCAGCAGAATTGTCACCAAACTTTACCATTCCTCCTTCATATCTTTCCAAATCTAAGAACTTATTCTTGTCACCAGTCATATGGTGAGAGCATCCACTGTCAATAACCCAATCATCCTTTTCTTCCACTTGAGCAGCCAAGGCTTTTTCAACAACTTTGTGATTGACAGATTCAGAGAGTAAGGAATCTTCTTCCTTGATGGCTATAAACACCCACTCATTTCCGGATTTGCTTCCTGGATCTGATTCATCATCTGTTACTCCTTCATTGTCATCTTCTTCATGAACATAATAGCAATTCTTTTGAAACCTTTGTCTGTGAGTATTAGATCTTGCAGATCTCTCCGGACATCTTGAGGCAAAATGACCAATCTTATTGCAGTTAAAACACTTAAAGGGTAGTTTTCCTTCATACTTACCGGATCCTCTTGGCAGTTTCTTTGCAATGAGGGCTTCAAGTTGAGCTGTTTCTGCTTCTTCTTCTTCCATGTCTCTTCTTGCTTGATCATACCATGACATTTTCCTTGATGAGTTTTCACCCGGATCAAATCTCTGTTTGCCTTTCACATAGGCACTGGCTTTAAAAGCAGACTCAGTCTTGGGTGGATCATCTCCAAACTCGGTCATTTCAAATGCAGCTAGTTTGCCAGCCAATTGTTCTCTTGTGACAGTTGTGTGGGCTCTGAATTCATCAATGGCAGCAACTTTGATTTTGTAGACAGCAGGAAGGGATCTTAGGATTTTGCAGACAATCTCATTTTCATCTAGAGTTCCACCAGCATTTCTGATTCCACATACCAGCTCATTTACTCTTGGCATAAAGGTAGTAATGTTTTCATCATCTCTCATTTTCAATCTTTCAAATTTCCCTTTCAGACTTTGCAACCTTGCACTTTTGACAAACTCATCTCCTTCATACAGAAGTTCCAGTTTAGTTAGGATCTCATATGCAGTTGGTAGGTCAATGACATTCGAGAGATCTGAGTCATTCAATGCGCTTAGAAGAGCTTCCTTGGTCCGCAGATTGTTTTCAGCTTCTGTGGTTTCATCAGGAGTTGTCGGACCACCTTGTGGGGGTATATATGGTTTTGAAATCATAGCCAAGTATGCTTTTCCCATACATTCCAAATGACACTTCATGCGACCTTTCCAGAGAGTGAAGTTGGTTCCATCGAACTTCGGACTATCCTTCTTGTATGACGACATCCTGGATCACCTCAAGCGGTTAAGCTCCTATCAGAGGAACTCAGCTCTGATACCAATTGTTGGATCTAGGGCATACAACTGAGAGGGGGGGGGGTGAATCAGTTGTATAGAACTTGTTCTCTTTCAAACACTTAATTCTCTGTTGTTAGTTAGCAGCATATCAAATAATCATTCATGGAAGCACAATACATAAACACAAGAGCAGATAAGCATCAACACATTGAACACCAAGATTTTGACGTGGAAAACCCGGTTAAGGGAAAAACCACGGGGTGATTAACCCAAGAATTATTCTCTGTTAGAAGAATAAGGAAAAATGAATGGCACATGCCAATAAGGGCTCACTGCCCGAGCACACTGCTCACAAAGAGGCCCACTGCCTACAAGGAGACACACTGTCTACAGAGTGATAAAAATCACAGTCTTGAACTGGAGAATGACATCTCTACCATGTCCGGATCAGTTCCAATTAAGCCCAACAATCTCTGCTCTGCCTTTCGCACCTTTCTTCGCTACTCCATACTCATCCACATGCTACATCCCTGAAATGAATTCACAAATCATTATTTATACAAGACATCGACTTAGGAACAAGCATCTAAGTCGGCAAACAACCATAGGAGTATCCGCAAGATGAATAACACATCCGGTCGGCTATCACAAGAACATTCGCAGGATGAACAACTCATCCGGTCGGCTAAACAGAGCAATAACTTCATCCGGAAGAATAACTTCAATTCCGGGCTCTGCCATCAATGCGGACCAACAACACAACTTAAACATGATTCAAGAACCTTCACATGTCTGTCTGAATGTCTGGATACATCCGCACTTTCTCTGCTTACTGGGATCTCTTGTCTTCCTCATCCGGAACTTCAAGAACACAGTCTGTCGCCACTGTCATAATGCAGGAGGTACATCCGGACCTCCAAATTACACACAAATCAGGATGAAACATCACAAGGACATATAAAACACTCCTTCCAATCCGCAGATTATGATAATACAATTCCGGACCTCACCGGACCTTTTTGTGATCCTCTGTCACCTCCGGATACTTGCCGGACCCGGTTCTATACCGGCAGCCATAACTCCTTTAGATCTTCATGCGGACCTCTGAAATCTTAACTGTAGCATCTTAAGACTCATATCTACTAACCCTTTAATCCGCATCCTCCGGTTCTCATCCTATACAGTATATTTACCTTCTTCTCATCACTGTTCTTCACTGTTCCTGACTGAGGCTAATTTTCTCAATATCCTCAGCACAAAGCTCATCAAATCCTTCTTGTCAATGCAGTGTGAGTATGTTGACATCAATGACAACAATGGCTCACCTCATACTTGCAACATTCTCCATCTGCCCTAGGCCTATGAATAGGCAGTCTCCATCCATTGTATGTAGTATCCATTCTCCAGTTTTCCTTTTCCAAATCCTCATAAACAATGGGGACAGTACATAAATCATCCAAGTCAAAAACTTCACATATGGCATTCTTTGACAAGTGTATAATAGGCTCCCCTTGTGGGTTGCATATAGCCTTAAGACTTGGATTATACTGTTTAGCAAGAACTTGGAGGAGTTCAGCATTTAGAAACACATCAGGAACAACTAATTAACCCAAATTCAAATGCCATGGGTTTGACATTGGATAATTCCTAATTCTTCTATTGTAATTGAATCTGAAAAGGTCATAGCCTCTAATTGGAGTCCAAACATTCCCATGGTATTTACACTTGTCTTCAATTTTCTTCACTTCTACCCTAAGTTGTGCAGATCTTCGGGCTTTGGGAGTTGATCCTGGTAGTTGAGCAATCAAGTCTTGGTTTAGTTTTCTCTCTTTTGTTTTCTCTTTAGGGGTTTTGTCGATTTTCAATTTTTTAGGTTTACTTGTATCACCCTGTGATTTTCTACCCTTTCCTTTCCCTAGAATTTCCATTTTAATTTTGGACAACAAATTTGAATTGTAAGCTATTGCACAGAAGTTAATATATGGGTACCTGTTATCGAAGGCTCTAATCGAATTCCCCTATTTTCTGCTTCAAGTTTCCTCTTGTAGGCTCTTCTCAGACAATTCTCTTGAACTTAATTACAATGATTTCAAATGGTATCTCAGAGGATTTCTTCTTCTTCTATAATTAATTGTTCGAGCATTTCAATTTTCTTGATCATTGTGAAATGCCACATCGTCATAACTTCTCTCATCAACATGATTTTCATAATGTTAGAGCGATTTTAATATCTTCTTATGGCGTGAACATTTGTTCATGGATCAATCGCTGTAACCCTTCAATTGTCTCCTCGATGTCACATTTCAGTTATGAATTTTAATCAGTAAGATATCTCCAAGCTCTACCTGATGTGGAAGTGGGCATAGTTGCCATCAGCATGATTTTCTTCATTGATGTGTGAATAACATTCTTCCCTGATCTCCTAAGTGTCACTGATATGATTATCAGGGACAGTCTCATTGATGAATGTGACCATTGTTGTCATCGGGATAACATATTTCAAGTTACCCGATCGTGGTTGTTTACCCGATAGTCTTTTATATCCTGGATTGGAGAGACCTTCACAATGTGTTATCGACATCGTTGTGAGTATTGCTTCAGCTAGACTTGTAAGTTTTGTTCTGATTCATTTTCTTTTGCTAATGGTTCTTATTCTTCACACATATCGGTGTAAGCTATGCCGAAGCACTTTTCTTCAATCAATGAGACATTAGAGTATCGAAAACCCCTTAATTTTTCATTTCGATGCTTATCTCCTATTGATGGTTGCTAGTTTCCTCCATTTCACTAGATGATCGGTGACAGTCCTACCAAACTCCTCCGTCAGTATGACTTACACTATCGGGAGGGTTTTCAGAGTATTCTCCAATAGTCTTTCATTATACCGATCATCGTGACCATGTGTTTTCTTTCCAATGAAAGGTCATCAGTGCTACTTTCTCCATTGGTGTCTTCCAAAACATTCTCCCTGATCCTTATTCTCATGCTGATAGCCATTTTAACTAGTTTCTCATGGATCGGTATAACTAACATGAGGTCTTGCCAATATTAGGAAATTTGAACCCTCTTATTATTATGATTTTGGGCATAATGTTTTATGATTTGGTCTGATATGGGTGAGTAAGAATACAAGAAAATTTAAATTTTCTTTTCCCAACAGTGGCTCTATCTGGGATGTATACTCCTTATGAGTATAACAAGAATTCAGATCTCTTGGGGAAGTAGACCATATGTTTTATTTATTTGGGATAACAGTTTTATGAGAACGGGATATGGAGGTGATAATGATGGAGAATTGGGATGATCCCATACTACTGTAAATGGAAAAGTTTTTTATTTTTATTTTTTATTTTTTATTTTTTACTATATAGAGATTCATAGGACTATCCATGTACTGGTAGATCCTAATCTCTTTTGATTTCCCTAGACTATTGTGCATGGAATAAAAGTATTTTTGAGAATTATTCAAGGGTTGTCCATGTACTGGCAACACTCAATCCTCTTTGTGCATGATTATGAAAAGAAAGGCTTCAGATATTGCCCATGCACAGGCAATTCCTGCTCTTCTCCAGACATGTTTTGCAAATAGTAAGATTCATCACTTCCTTTACTAATTATAACAAAAGGACCTAGCCATAAAGCTTCAAACATTCCATGCTTTCCTTTCTCTTGGCATCTAGCATTCCACATCAGTACAAGTCATCTATCTCAAACTTCCTATCTTTGACTTTTTTGTCAAAGAGGTATTTAACTTGTGATTGCAACTTAATGTTCTACCTTTGGGCTAGTCTCCTTGTCTCATCAAGCTCTGCCAGATGTTCTAATCTTTCTTCCATTGGTTCATGAGTGCTTAAGTCTTCCTAAAGGACAAATTTGTAAACTGGCAAGAGATTTTCTAATGGTATTCTCGCTTGTGTTCCATACACTAGTTCAAAAGGAGATCTCCCAATTGCTCTTTTCATAGTAATCGTATCAGCACATACAACGATTCTTAACTTTGAATCCCATGCTTTCTTACTTTCATCCAACATTCTCTTTATAATTTTTAGAAGGTTTTTGTTGCTGGATTCTGCCTGTCCATTTGCTTGTGGATGATAAGGGCTAGCATTAGAGACAGTGATACCATGTGTACTAAGAAGCCTCAAGATTACTTTTAGCCATTAACCTAGCAAGACCTTGTCCTCTCACTAGTTTAGTGATCTAGATTTTAATATTAAACTCCTGAATTCTATTGATCCATCTGCATCTTCTACCTGTGACTTCAGTTTGGACCAATACATCTTTTACTACAGCATTAGGCAAATATACTATGATTTTAGCTCCCACCAAGTATGGCCTAAAAGTTTTAACTACCTTCACCAATGCATATGCTTGTTTCTCAATAATGTCATATTTTAATTCTATATTTTGAAGAGATTTTCTAAAAAATGAAATGGGTTGTTCATGTCCTTCATTATTTTTCTGCAATACTACTCCTATGACTGTATGATAAGAGGCAAATGAGAACAGTTGGAATGGTTTACTGAAATTAGGAGACATCAGAATAGGGGCTGGTTTGATTGCCTTTTTAATGGTAGCAAATGCCTTCATTGTTTCTGTGGTCCACTTCACTTCTGAATTTTTCTTCAACATTTTAGATATAGGAGAAACAATTTATGCAAAATTTGATATGAACCTCCTATCAAAGGTAATTTGACCAAAAAATGATTGTATAGCTTTCACATTTTTAGGAATATGAATTTGGTTAATTGCTTTTACTCTCTTAGGATATATTCTCACTCCATCTTTTGAGACTATGTGACCAAGCAACTTCCCCTCTGTCACTTTGAAATGGCACTTCATAGGATTCAGTGAAATCCCATATTCTAGGGCTTTAATAAATATTTTCTCTAAATGTGCACAATGATCCTCAGCTCTTTTGGAATATGCTGTGATGTCATCCTGATATACTATCATGATTTTATTAATCAATTCAGCAAATGCCACATCCATTGCTCTTTGGAATGTTGCTCCAGTATTAGTGAGTCCAAATGGCATCCTTAAATATACATATGTTCCACATGGAGTGGTGAATGTAATCTTAAATTGCTCTAATTCTTTGACTTTTACTTGATTGTAGCTTGAGAAGCCATCCATCATTGACAACAATTCACATCTGGTAACCTTTTGTAATATTACTTCCATATTAGGGAGGGGATAGTTGTCCTTAAGAGAAGATCTATTTAAATTCTTGAAGTCCACACATAATCTAATATCACTGTTCTTTTTCCTGACATGCGCCAAATTAGAAACCCAAGAAGAATGCCTGATGGGTTTAATGATATCTCCATCTCTTAATTTTGTGAGTTCTTCAAGCATTTTAGGAGCTAATGTAGGATTGATAGGCCTTTGTTTTTGCCTAAACGGTTTAGCATCTAGTTTCAATGGTATTTCAAGCTAAAAAAGATCCTCCCTATATGCTTTTAAATCATCATATGACCAGGAAAATACATGTCTATACTTCCTAAGTAAGTTGATGATCCTGCTCTTGATTTTTGGGTTAAGATTCTTTCCAATATATACGTTCTTCGGGGGTGCCTGTGTCCCCAAATTAATTTCTTCAAGGTCATTTTGCACCACTACTGTGTCTATTATTTTAAATCTATCATGTCCATAAAATGCCTTTTCCAATCCTATAAGTCCCTATCATGCTTTTTTACAAATGCATTGAAATCAATATCTTGATTTTAATAATAATCAGCACAATGAAGGAAGTTGATTAGATCAACATCATTATCAAGCACTTGCCAGTTATGTATATTATCTAGTATAGTGGGTTTGGTTTTGAATTCAACTTTTGTAATGCCTCCTAATGTGACATCATCCCTTTTTAATGTGATATTTGCTAGAAAATCTGATATAATGTTTTTTGACCTATCAATCTAGTTGATTGAAAAGACATCAAATAACTCAATATCATCCCGGATTGCATTTCTATATTGTCTCAACCTCTTGTTTTTTGACAGGTATTTCTCTCTCACTTGGGAAGTAACCAATTCAGAATCACCGTATATAGCTAACTTTTTTATCTTATGCTTGGTGGCTATATTTAAACCAATGAGCAAAGCCTCGTATTTTGCTACATTGTTTGTGAATTCAAATGTTAATAGAAAGGAGTGTTTGAAAGTTTTACCTGTTGGTGAGATGCAAACTACTTTGGCCCCATTTCCTATTTTGCTACATGCACCATCAAAATACATCTTCCACACATCATTTTCTTCTTTCTTAGATTCAACATGTATTGGATCAGTATTCTATAATTCTGGCTGATTTTTCTCAACCTTGAAGGCTCCCAAATCTGTATCACAAAAGAAATTTATTTGATGTTAATCCAAGCATTCTATAATATTCTCATATCTTGGCTCCCTACACAACTTGATCTCTTTACCTCCTACTAGTATTGTGGCATATGATAAGTCCAATTGGACATTCCCTCCTGCCATTGCAGACCATTGTCTCGATAGAAGCATTCTATAATATGGTGGGATGCCAACCATAGTAATATCAATGTTATAAGTTGCTTTAGGGTATGAGGCAAGTTTTATCTCCCCATCCCTCATAATACCAATGGCTGGGATGGATCTATTATCCATCGTATAACACCTACCAAATGTAGTTTCAACCGACATTCCTAGTTCTTTCATAACTGCTATTGGCATGATATTCATGGCTGCACCTGAATCAATCATGTAGTTCCTCACTATCCTATTTTTGATCAATAATGTAGTGTAGAAAGGGTCCACCTGTGAGGGATTCTTTGTCAATGTATCACCTAAATATACTTTAAGAATTTGGAATGTTTCTTGGTGAACATTGTTCCTTCTATTCTCTGATCCTTTATGATTTTGATTTGGTATATCTGAAATCAATTTAACTAATATATTCATGTATTTGTCTATCTTCATCATTTCTAAAAGTGGAACTGATATCTTTACCTGAGACATTGCATGAGCAATGTCAAAAGAATGGGCCATAGTCTGATCATTCCTTTCTATCTTTATATTTTCCTTTTCTTGATTTTGTGATTTTTCTTTTTATTTTTATCACCCTTTTCTGGTTCTTTGAATGATGACTTTGCATTATTCTTTTTGTAATTATGAATTTTTATAAAAACACTCCCAGGTGTTCCTTGTTCAATATTCACTATCCTATTCCTTAAGTTATAAGCATTTTTAGCTTGAGCTATTGCAGCTATTGGAAGAGCTTCTCTTTCATTTTCAGTGGGCTTTCTCCACTGATCATATGGCTGATTGTTATGATAGGTAGGTTCCTCATAACCATCCTCCTGACTAGAGAACACTTCTTGTTTTCCCATGTTGATATGATGTTTCTGGTTCCCCACATCATATTCATACCCCTCTTCCTCTATAGAAGAATAATCCTCATTCAACAAGTATGGTGTATCTTGCATCATATTTATAGTGTGATTGTCTCTGTTATAAGTGTATAACATTTCTTCTTGTTGTACTATTTTAGCCACCTCACAATATTCAAGTGAATGTGGTAAATTGCACACTAGACACTAAGGTTTATCTTCTACCACATGTGCCACATTTCTTTTTAGAGTGTCAGGGGTATCCTTGCCATAATGTTGCTTTCTACTGTTTCCAATGGGTCTCCCATCTTTCCAATTTGTGTTATATGGCATATCATGCAACTTGGGCCTTTCATGTCTAGGCTAACCTTCTTGTTTAGTCTGTTGAATGTTTGGGCTCTAAGGATTTCTAGTATTATCCCTTTTGCTAACCATACATGCAGCTTTCCTATTATTCTCAATAGTTAATGCCACTTTTTGTGCTTCATCCAGGGTTGTAGGGCACCGATTTCTATGTTTGTACCCTGTCTTGGGATCAATACTTTCAAATAAATGCTCAATGTTGTTGGGTCAGTCAGTTTAGATCCATGTGGTATTTTGTTATGTAATTTGGAGAATTTCAGATTGAAATCATACACTGATTCATTCTGGTATTTCTAGATGCTTATCAATTCATGCAATGCAAACTCAAGGCCATATTGATTACCATATTGCTCCTTAAATTGATAATGGAAATATGTTATTGAACTGATTGAAGCATCTGGTAAGCTGTTGAACCAGTCTCTTGCATCTTCAGTCAAGGACATCATGAATAATCTCATTCTAACATCTTCATAGTCCATACCAATATCTTGTACAAAAGCATTGAAGGCTCTGATGGATCTTTAGCTGATATTGCACTATTCCTAGTGAACTTGGGAACTATATTCCTTCAATTACTATCCATAGGATATGGATACAACTGATATCCAGTCACATCAAATTGGCTACATATGTTTGTGAGGTTTTGAGGTGGAAAATTCATGGGTGGTGGATTAGGATAGTAATTATATCCACCTGGAGGCTGATGATAGGCATATTACTGTTGTAGATTTATGTGGGGATTTATGTAGGGATTTTGTGGTCTATAATATTGTTGGCCAGGGGGTTGGTAAGGATTAGCCATATGTTGAGAGGTGTTGGGCATGGGAGGTGGTCTAGGAGCTTTAGGAATGGTATTTTGATGACTTCCGTATGCTTGTGAATTTGAAGCACCACTTGTATTTTGATATAAATTTTGCTGTGGATTCCTCAAAGTGTTTCCCCTATGTGGAGGTACATAGTTTTGGGGGGATATTTTAGCCCTACTCTTTATCTGTTGAATCTCTCGCTGCAACAACCTCTTAGTTTCCTCTATCTTGATCATTTCAAGTTCCTCCTGGAGCCTAAGCAGATCTTGCTGTGCTTGATTCGTACCTCTAAAATTTTTTGGGCTTTCATTTATTTCTTGAGTTGAGAATCCATGTTTTACTCCTCCCTGATGTAATGACATCTTGAAATCATATTCAGGTTGTCTTTGATCGATTTCCCTCATGGCCCATGCTTCACACTCAAGCTATTCTTGAGGATTAGGTAGGTGTTTTGCCAATATGTCATCATTTACCCCATTTAGATTTTTGTTTGAATCATGCAGAGGTGTAAACTTATTGTGAATTGCAATAGTTTTCTCTGCATTATCCTCTTGAGCCTGTTGGTTATTATCC
The DNA here is from genome assembly GCA_027924645.1 of Cunninghamia lanceolata. Taxonomy (NCBI): domain Eukaryota; kingdom Viridiplantae; phylum Streptophyta; class Pinopsida; order Cupressales; family Cupressaceae; genus Cunninghamia; species Cunninghamia lanceolata. Next base: position 5,927,060 of record BSBN01001006.1, read on the forward strand.
TAGTGAGAATAATTTTATGTTCCATTTCTTTTGGAGGTGTTTCTAATTGGTGGAGATGATTGCAATTTCTTGCCTTCCATCTTAGATCTCCTACCATCCATTTGGTATTAGCTTTCTATTATAACAGTTTCTAGAGTCGCCACCTATTTTGTAAATACGAAAAAGGTTTATATTTTATCTTTCTGGATTCTTCTTGCCAGCAGAGTTACCAATTTAAAGTTTCTGAAATGACTCTATAAAAGGAATGGTTTGTTACTATGGTCTTTTATTTAACCCCAGCAGAGTCGCCAATTTGTTAGGTCTCAAAAATGCAGGTTGCTAATCCTAAGAGGATGCAAGACTCTATGCTTAGATTTGCAACATTTTTGAACTAACGCGATAGAATCAACCTTTAGGGTTTGATGACTCCCTGCACTTTAGGTCCTACTAAACCTAGGTGGGTTACCCTTGAGAATTAAAGTAGGTTGAGGGTAAGTATTTTAACTAAGTATATGGATCTATCTATAGTGGCAAATGGTGTAGAATAAATGAAAGCATACTAACTAATTCTAATAACTGATAAATGGTTGGTATAAATTGTATAAGCAATATCAAGGTGAACTTTATGATTATGCTAAAAAAAGGATTTAAATGATGAATTGAAATAAGACTAGTGCCTTGTTGGGTAAACAAAGTCAACTGGAAGACTAAGAGTAGTGGCTTATAGTGGGCAATAATTCTAACTATTTGGCACAATATTTTAGTTTATAACTTGTATAAACGTGCAAGGAGATGACTCACAAACTTTTCTTAATAATCCAACTAATACAATCAGATTTCTTGGTATTCACCAAAAGGTAATTTAATCCTTTCTTGAAGGAACCAATTGAATGAAAAATGCAAGATAACGGATAATATCAACTTGGAGACAGAATGGCAATCCTAATTATATGATTCTTCTTAGTAATCCAAACTAACACTTCTAGGTCATTGTGACTAATCAAAAGGATTTTAATTCCTCTAATGGAAACCAATTAATCCAATCACACAAATACAACAAATGTGTATTGACAAATCAACTATATTCTTGATATATTAATTTGAATAACAAGGAAATAATGAACTGGAGACAACCATACAATTGAGTAATTTCAACAAAGAATTGGTGCCAAAATAATACCACAGAACTAGAGAATTCCAATTTACTTCTTGAATAATATGCTTGCAACATGGTCATTTGAAAACATTGTAAACTTTATGTATTATATTCTACTACTAATGATAATTTAGCATCATATATATTAACTTATATAGAACTACTTGTGAAGAGACATAACTCTCCAAGAAGTCTTTTGAGAATTAACAAGATTAACATAACAACCATAAAACAACAATGCTTAGGCCTTATTCAACCACAAGTATAGCTAAGCAATGTGGTCCAAGTACTCCTGGCTACGATGTGAATCAGTAAATTCAATAGCATTCCTTGTGATCACATCCATCATAACCATCCTCTCCAAATGCTTGCAGGCTTCTCCAGATGCAGAGTCTTTGTCCTTAAGAGCTTCTAAAGCTTCATGTAATATCGCTTGACAATCTCTACTCCATTCTTCTTTGCTCATTAATTCTTTATCGCTCTTGAACAACGTGGGCACTCCTATTTTTCAGGCTTCAACACATTCTTTGGCATTAGTCTTAAGTTGTTCATAATACTTTTGATGCTACTCAACCAAATCTTTTACACTGGAGGTATCTGTAATGTCAGAAGTATCTTTACTCCGTGTCTCATTGAGTTTCTCTTGCAACCTTTTGTCAAGCCTCTCATGCTCTTGGATCACTTTATAATTTCAAGAATAATTATCCCAAAATTTGTTCAACCAGTGAATCATGTTGGTATGCCTATTCTAGAGTACTGTGACAAGTGTATCCATCTGGATTTGAGCTATCTGATTGATGGATGGTGATTGGATACTCTGTGAGCTTTCACCCTGAGTCAATCTTTTTACTAACCCTGCAAAGGTGCTCTTGAAAGCATCTTTCAAATAATCATTCTCATTTGTCAATCTCTCATAGCTCAGTTTGTATGTATCTCTTTCTTTGATTAACATCTGAGCCCGTGCCTTATTCAATTTTGCAACATTAATGCCAATGTCTGCAGTGATCAAGGGGTCAGTCTCCCCTGCCTTCAAAGTCATGATATGGCCAAAAATATTCTAAGTGTTAATAATGGCTGTCTTTTCATGGGGAGGATACATGGCCCATATCATTAATGAATTTTCATTGTTATTATATTTGGTGCCCATATATACTTCAGTGACACCTTCTGGAGTGAGCTTGTATTTATCATCAGTATTATGTAAAAAACTATCAAATACTAGAGCAGAATTCAAATCAAGGCTAAGAAAGATCATCACCCCTGCTTCTTTAAGCAGCTGTCTACCCTTACTAGGAGTCATATCTTGCAATTCATTTTCCACTATTGCTTTCAACATATCAAGTAATTGTCTCTCATTGTTGGCAGAGACATCATCAACTAACTCTCTCATTTCTTTCCCCCTACATTTATATAAAAATGATTTGAATTCTTTAGAATGAATAAATTTATCATCTGAAATAAAAGAATCATATGCTATTTGTCTTAGGTCTTCATTAGCAAACCCCTCCTCATCATGAGCTATAATAGGAGACTAATATTGTTGCATCTTTCATTTGGACATTCTTGTTGTTTGTTGATGTGGCTCTTCTTATTCTATGGGTTCTTTATCACCAGAAGATATCACCTCAATTTCTACAATCTATTTCCTTTTCTCATCTAAGTCCCTATTGTATTTCTCAACCACCAATTCTACTTCAATCTCTTCCAAATTTCTGATGACATCATCGTGTGGATAGGGGACATGTGTGTATCCATTGAGGTTTTGTTTTCTCTAAGAAAGGTCAATAAAACCCTCAAGATCAAACCCTTTTCTCATCTCAGCACACCTCATATTGTAGTGCATCAGTTTATCTATGATGAGAGTATAACCCTCCTTGAATACCATAGTGAAATCTCCAAAACACAGAGTACTAGGCATAAAAGACTGTTTGTCATGAGAGCTCAAATGCACCACATTAGAACAATGCATTTGCCTAACTATTTCTAAGTAGGCAATTCGATTAGGAACAGTCTTAGGCAATATAAAAGGGGTATCCTCAAAACCATAAACTTTGATCATGGTAGCATCTTCAAAACAGTACCAGTCTCCCCAGTTGTGAGTAACAGTAGGAGGGCCACCAAAATCTTTTCATCTAAGAAACCTCTTTATTTCATTTGAGAGTGAATACTCACAAGGATGATAGAAATATCTATATAACACTTTCACAAAGTATTCTTCAAATTGCACATAGCTAGAATGGGCATATCTACTATCCCATATTCTGGTCCACATCTACACGGGTGACTTTTGCCCCCTCTGGTCTACTGGAACAACTTGGAATTTAGTTGGCCATAACCCCACTTCCTGGCCATAATAGAGCACCATGTACATGAGAAGTGAGTAATGTTCAAAGGAAACTGATGGGGCATTGTTCTTTATTGCAGCTAGACCAGAGTCAATTCTATTAAAAATATAGGCAGCATAATCAAACTGCCTAGCATTATGGCACTGAATGTCAGTAGCTATGACCATCAGAGGAGTTATCATGCAATCAGGGACCTCTTATCCTAGGACATGGCCCATAGAGTAGTAGGTGTATTGTATGTAGGGTTCAAATAGTGACAGATGAAAAGGAGGGCCATCATCCTCACTGAGAGGCACCATTTCTCCATCTGCCCTAGGCCTGTGAATAGGCATTCTCTATCCATTTTATGTAGTATCCATTCTCTAGTACTCATTTTCCAAATCCTCATAAATAATGGGGACAATACATAAATCATCCAAGTCAAAACCTGCACAGATGGAATTCTTTGACAAGTGTATAATAGGCTCCTCTTGTGGGATGCATATAGCCTTAAGACTTGGGTTATACTGTTTAGCAAGAAGTTGGAGGAGTTCAGCATTCAGAAACACATCAGGAACAACTAATTCACCCAAATTCAAATGCCTTGGGTTTGACACTAGAGAATTCCTAATTCTTCTATTGTAATGGAATCTGAAAAGGTCATAGCCTCTAATTGGAGTCCAAATGTTCCCAAGGTATTTACATTTGTCTTCTAGTTTCTCCACTTCTGCCCTGAGTTGTGTAGATCTTCGAACTTTAGGAGTTGATCCTGGTAGTTGATCAATCAAGTCTTGGTTCAATTTTCTCTCTTTTGTTTTCTCTTCAGAGGTTTTGTCGATTTTTCAATTTTTTAGGTTTACTTGTATCACCTTGTGATTTTCTACCCTTTCCTTTCCCCAGAGTTTCCATTTTAATTTTGGACAACAAATTTGAACTGTAAGCTACTACACAGAAGTTAATAAATGGGTACCTATTATTGAAGGCTCTGATTGAATTCCCCTATTTTTTGGTTCAAGTCTCCATTTGTAGGCTCTTCTCAGACAATTCTCTCAAACTTAATTGCAATGATTTCAAATGGTATCTCAGGGGATTTCTTCTTCATTTGCAATTAATTGCTAGAGCATTTCAATTTTCTTGATCGTTGTGAAATGTCACATCATCATAACTTCTCTCATCAGCATGATTTTCATAATGTCAGGGCAATTTTAATATCTTCTTATGGCGTGAACATTTGTTCATGGATCAATCACTGTAACCCTTCAATTGTCTCTTCGATGTCACATTTCATTTGGGAATTTGTATCAGCAAGATATCTCCAAGCTCTACTCGATGTGGAAGTGGGCATAGTTGCCATCGGCATGATTTTCTTCATCACTGTGTGAATAACATTCTTCCCTGATCTCCTAAGTATCACTAATATGATTATTGGGGAGAGTCTCGTCGATGAACGTGACCATTGTTGTCATCGGGATAAGTTATATCATCGTGATAACATATTTCAAGTTACCTGATTGTGATTGTTTCCTCGATAGTCTTTTATATCCTAGATCAGAGAGACCTTCACAACATGTCACTAACATCATTGTGAGTATTGCTTTGGCTAGACTTGTAAGTTTTGTTCTGATTCATTTGCTTTCGCTGATGGTTCTTAGTCTTCACACATATTGGTGTAAGCTATGCCGAACCACTTTTCTTCAATCGATGAGACATTAGAGTATCGAAAACCCCTTAATTTTTTGTTCTGATACTTATCTCCTGTTGATGAAAGCTGGTTTCCTCCTTTCCACTAGATGATTGGTGAGAGTCCTACTGAACTCCTGCATTAGTTAGACTTACATTGTCGAGAGTGTTTTCGAAGTATTATTTGATAGTCTTTCATTATACCGATCGGCGTGACCACGTGTTTTATTTCCAATGAAAGGTCATTGGTGTCACTTTCTCCATCGGTGTCTTACAAAACATTCTCCCTGATCCTTATTCTCATGTTGATAGCCATTTCAACTAGTTTCTCATGGATCGGTATAACTAACATGAGGTCTTGCCGATATTAGGAAATTTGAACCCTCTTATTATTATGATTTTGGGCATAATGTTTTATGATTTGGTCTGATATGGGTGAGTGAGAATACAAGAAAATTTAAATTTTCCTATCCCAACAGGCTCCAGAAGTCAGGAAATGTTTGGTAGGTATTCTCCTTTAGCTGATTGTTTGAGACTGTCATGATGCTTTGTCCTTAGAGAATAGTTGATCTTTTGATAGCGATATCTTTCTGGTATCTTAACCAAATTCTCTGAGATTTAGATATGATGTGCATGAATGAGTCTAGATGCTAAGTCTAGCTCCGTAAGGTCTGAAATGCAACTACGGCAGAATGCAGACCAAAATATTGAAACTGCTTCTGACTATTGTGTCTGGAATGATCTAGAAAATGAAAGGAAACAAACTGAAATGCAAATGTTTTTGGTTGATGCAAGATTTCTCTTGAACCAGGGATGCTCATGCATCATACCTAGTTTAGGAAATATTGTCTGGCTTGATTACATTCCTATAGCTGCTCAAATAAGAAATCACTTATAGAGTTTGGGCAATGCAGATAAGCAGAATGAAATCTTATGGAATTATTTCAAAGACTTTCAAAAGAAAATGTCAAGTAGGTTCCAGATACCTAAAAATGTAGTGATGAAATATGAAAAAGATATTGTAATCATGGTGAATAAAGACAAATGCTTCATGGAAGCTATGGAACTAAGAACTATATGAGTTCCTGTACTAGGTTATGAAGTTGCAGAAGATGCCTTGACTGAATTAGCTGATGCACTACTAAGAAAACCTATTGATCCCTAAGAGGACAGATTTGGGACTTTCTTAGGATTATCTTCCAGAATGATGGAACCTGAGCAGTTGGAGAAAACATCAGATGAACAAATAAGTAAGGCAACAACTAGATCATAAGGATCAAAGTCCATAAGTGCTCCCATAGAATGGACATCAAGCACTCCAGAAAGGAAATATAAAAGATCTGAAGAAGAAAGACCAACATCTACTCTTGGAAAAAGAATGAGGACCTCATCCATAACAAATGCCACAATTGAAGAAAATAAGAGAGAGCAAGCTTCATTTTGTGAAGAAAAGGTGGCAAGAGACACTATTGCAAAACCATTGGAAAAGATACAAAGTGCACAAATCCCAAATCTACCCAAGTTTCTTCAAGAACCAATAAATCTAAATTCCCTATCTCTGGAATAGAAATTTGAATTAGTATCATTTGCCCAAGCAAAGGCATAAGAAGAATTGATGAAAACTCACATGCAAGACAATAAGCTCATTACAACAATATATGATGTACTGGGAAAGTTGATGCCTAAATACTAGAAAGATACATTGATATCATCTACTGATAAACTAAAAGGTATGATAAGATCAATCAACAATCATTTTGAATCCTTTAAAAAATCTACAAAAATAAAGGTCAAAGAAAGAATTTGATGAGAAAAGATTAGCTGAGTTAAAAACCATGTGTTCAATGATAAAATCTCTTTAGACCAAGGAGTAAGAGGTATACAAAGTTCCATTAAAGAAGCCTATGACTTATACAAATATTGTTTATCCTAGCTAGATGTTACAAAGGAATTAGAAAATAAAATCAAGGACATGGAGCTCAAACTGCTCAATATTTCTAAGACATATAATCTGACAATTGAGTCAATAAGTGCCAAAGAGACATAGGTTGTAAGTATTCACAATGCTTTGAGCATTTTGATGAAGAAAAGGGAAGAAATCAAAGATAGGTTGTGCCAGCCAAAGGGATTGATAAGTCTAAAAATTGATTCCATGACCAACCTAGCAGATGAAGTCTTGAAATCACAAGAATTAATTGATACACCATCAGATGTACATCTGACAGAAAAGCTAGTCTTTTTGATAAATAGCCACATTCATATTTTGGGGATTGTAAGAAATAGTTGGAATGGAGAGATAGCTTTGATAAAATCTATCTATAGTAATATTCTAACTTCAACTGTTAATTAAGATACAAATGTGTGCTTGTATATATATGCAGCAGAGTATAACAAATTTTGCAGTCTTGATAAATTTTTGTCTCCGGGACCCCCACCTTTGCCATTGATGTCAAAGGGGGAGAAGAAGATTAGTGAAAAATGGGCAGACATCTCAGGGGGAGAAGAAATATAGAGTGTATATAGAAAGGGGGAGTAGTCAAGGTAGTCAAACATTTTTCACTATGTGTTGCTATCAATGCCAAAGGGGTAGATTGTTGGCAAGAGACACTGCTATGAAGAAGACTAGAAATTTGTCATTGATGGAAACAAGGAAAAGAGGGTACATCAGCATGACAAGAAGACATCATTTTGGAAGACCAACTTGCATTGGCATCAAGGCACAAAAGTATTCAAGTCTGGAAGGACAAAATGATGAAGTATGGACAGTGTTCAGAGTAAGGGATAGGAAGTGAAGCAGTATGCTTCCATAGATGAAGATCAGAAAATACAGTTTAGGTATGATGACTCATAGCTATTTGATGATGATATACTCCATTGTTCAAGTCATGACCTTCTCTGGAAGTCATTTGGAGAAAATTTCTTAGTTTGAAAGAACAAAGGTAAGACAAAGAATGTGTATAGTGTACAGTAAAATGGTTCGCATTCCTCTACAAGTGCATATTTTGTCTTGTAGTTCTAAGGAAAATAAGAGACATGTCATGACTACCTAAATCTAGGATTATAGCCCTTAAAGTTTAACAGTTCAGATTGTACAAGCTTTCCAATATCGGCTTCCAGTTTGGCAATATTTCTCTGTGATAGTGCAGTAGTTCTAAGATCTGCATTTTGACATACAAGCTTATCTGGTTTTATGGATCTAAGGGCTTGTTAAGAGGTTAGTAATGACTGATAGATATGATTTATTAAGTCTCCTATGGTCCGTAGTATGAGTTATGATATGACAGATGAATTGATCAAGTATGTTCTCAAGGAACAAGCCGACATGTGTGGTAAATCCTTATGAGGAGAAGTTATAACATTTGAATAATTAATCTAAGTGATTATATGATTGGGGCTGACCTATGTGAAGACTTGTACACATTTTTTTGAGTCCGCAATGTAGATTGAACACAACATTAAGATGACAACATACAACTCTTTGTTCACACGTTTCAAGTTTATCTTGCCAACCTGATTAAGAGATAAATCTTGTTGCAGATATATATATTCGATAAATTTTGTCTTGGTGGTATGGATAATGTGCAAAGAAGTAGTATGTATGTGAAACATGTGAAAATAAGGTAATAATTAGCAGAAGAAGAGAGATCTTATCCCTGAATAAGAGCAGAGTATTGAAACAAGGAAGATAAAGATGAAGAGTGTTGAATCAGTCCTTCTGTGCTTCATTGGAGCTATAACCTTGCATGTGTAGATGCAATTTGAGCAGCTAAACTTAGCAGTGAGCCATTCTTCTTTCTTCTTTCTTTCTCTAGGCAGTGAGCCCTAAGGTAGTTAGCCCTATTATAATATGGTATTGTGCTATATTAATATTTTGTGAGCTAACACTCACCGTGGGTTTTTCCCTTTTTAGGTTTTCCACATAAAAATTCTAGTGTTCATGTGTTATGTATTTGTGGTTGATGTTTCTATGTTTATTCTACTTTCATATTAGTAACTTTGTAAATTAGATAAATAAATTTGTGAAGAAGTGATTTTACCCTCTCAGTATTCTTTATTCTCAATAGATCAACCATCCACACATGTACCAACCCACCATCCATTCACAAATACAACCTCCTAGATCATCTAGGTAAGACCCCTGCCCAAATCTCCATCCTTGAGTTACTTCATACATCACCCATCCACAAAGAAATCCTTGATAAAGCCCTAATGGAAACTCAAGTTCCCACCAACTTGAATGTTGATCAATTCCAAGCCATGGTGGGCCATATCACTTAACCTCACCATCTAACATTCTCTGAACAAGATCTTCCTGCCTCCAATGGATCACACAATGATGCCCTAAACATTGAAGTTCATATCCATAAACATGTCATAAAAAGAGTCTTAATAGATGGTGGCTCTAGCCTAAACCTTTGCACTCTTAAATTGTTAAAACATTTGGGATACTCTGATGTGGTTGTGGATGCTAGTGAGAGTATAACCATATTGGGGTATGATGTAGGAGCATCTAGTGGTGTAAGGGCAATCTTGCATGACCCAAAAAAGGATGTGTTTCAAAATTGTTGATGTTCTTTCCATTTCTTTTCAAAATTTGTGGTTCCAGTTCCATAATCGCTTGAATAATGATGTAGAACTTTCAGTTTTTCCAAACTGCTAAAAATAGTAACCTGCTATTTTTAGAAAGTTTGCTTTTGGGCACAGATTGAAGTGAAAATTTACAGGAAGTTACATAATAGAAATATAAGACCTTTGACAAAGAAATCACACAAAGATCATTTGTGAGCTAAAAGATATTAAAGTTTTCGTTTCCTAAAAATGCCTGAAAATTATTCAAACTCAGGTTTGAGGCACTGAATGGCCCCGTACGGGCCTGAAAATGGCTAGAACCGGTAGAGTAGGTTCTTAGTGTGTAGAGAACTCTGCAAACTTTTTGACACATAAAACAATTTGTCAATTAGACACCTGGATCAAAAGTTATGGCTCCTAGAAGTTGACCTATTTTTGGAGGGAGATGCAAATTTCAAAATCAGGTTGTTGGCCACCAAAAAGACTATTAATAACCATTTTTTGGAACCCTAGGTAGTAGTAGAGTTAAGGGGACAAGTGTGGAGTCAAGAATAGGTGGGAAAATAGAAACCCTAGCTGATTTGGGGTTACAAAAGGTAGATGATTCTAGAGTCTTGTGACAGGAAGCTGTAATGTGTTGCAGCTTGTGGAGGGTTGATTCTTCTATTTGTATTTGAGCTTCTAAAATGTAACAAGTGGTCCAAATCAATAAAAAAAAGTTCTATTTTCTGTGTGCAATTTCTGTTGTTGTGTGTTTTATGATTTACACCCCTCATCAAGTGGTATTAGAGCAAGGGTTCCTGAGTGTGTAGACATATCACCGACTGTGAGGCAGTTTGCACTAGGCCCTGAGGTTGTGGGTTTGCTGCAAAGATCAAGATGCCTCCATGAAGAAATCATATTGGGAGGAATGCTTTGACAGAAGAGGGCTTTAGAACCCTACAAAGGCAAATCGATGCATTGGAAGAGGAGCTGTGAATAGGGTTTGATCTGAGAACAAGAGAAGAAAGCAAAGATGAAGCTAAAGAAGAGTTATCTGAGGAAGAACAAGAAGCTGGAGGAGATCTTGCAAAAGTTAGGTTGTTGAGGACCATTTCAAAGATTGGAAAGAGGCCCAGGATTGAAGTTTCTACATATTCTAGAGATTTAAATCTAGAATAGCTTATTGATTGGATCAATGAAATGAAGGAGTATTTTGAGTATGAAGATGTGGAAGACCCATATTAGGTCAAGTTTGCAAAAACAAAATTGAAGGGCCATGCCAATATTTGGTGGAAGGAGGTCTAGTTAGAGAGGAATAGAAGAGGAAAAGGAAAGATCACTAGATGGGATTGAATGGTGGAGAAACTAAAGAAGCAGTTCATTCCTGTGGACTATGAGATGGAGTTACTGAAGAACTTGCAAGGACTGAAGCAAGGTAACAAGTCTATTAAGGAGTATATAGAAGAGTTTTATAAAATTACTATCAGGACAAGTCATGTAGAGCCCAATAAGGAGAAAGTAGCCCATTACATTAATGGGCTGAGGCCGAGTATTCAAGAGGAGCTGAGCCTAGTCAGAATGACCACCATAGAAGATGCATACCAATTTTCCCTGAAGGTGGAGGAGAAGCTGAATAAAAGATTTGACAACAAGCAAAGGGGAAAAGGTCAAGGCAGAAGGACTAGTGGAAGACCCTATGGGGGGTGAAATGAAGATTCAAAGAAAAGTGAAGAAGCTGGCACCAATCAAAATCAGAGAGGAGATAATACCTACCGCCCTTGTCACCAGAACAATGGTGAGCAAAGAGGAAGAGGAAGAGGCCGACCTAGGCAAGGACCTAAAAGAGGAGGTTTCAGAGGAACTTGTTTCCAATGTGGAGAAGAAGGACATCGAGCATACAAGTGTCCACAACATCAAGGAAGGACAAATAGAAGACCTGAAGGTAATGCATGAGTTGCACATGTCGATAAAGATGCTGAAAGGGGAGAAACCCTAGTTGTTAGAAGAACTTTGTTGAATGAGGAGAAAGAACCAAATTAGAGGAAGAGTTTGTTCCGCACAAGGTACAAATGTGAAGGTAAGTGTTGTGATATTATTATTGACAGTGGAAGTACTGACAATCTTGTTTCAGAAGAGATGGTTGACAAGTTAAAGTTAACAAGAAGAAAGCATCCACATCCATATCAGATTGCATGGTTCCAGAAGGACCACAAAGCTTTGGTCAATGAGCAATGTTTAGTAAAGTTCAAGATTGGGGACTACCATGATGAGGTGTTGTGTGATATCATACTGATGGATGCATGTCATATGTTGTTGGGGAGGCCATGGTAGTATGATAGGAACACTTTCCATGATGGCTGTGCAAACACATATTCGCTAACAAAGGATGGAGTTTGTCACAAGTTGAAGCCCTTGAAGGAGGTGGCAGAAAAGGTATGTAGTACTGCTAGAATTTTCTTGGTAGATGGTAGAAAATTTTTGGAGGGTATGAAGCATGAGTGTCATTTCTATGCATTGATTCCTAAGATTAGTCAAGAGAAATGTGAAGATGTACCAGCCGAAGTCTCAGAGATGTTGGAAGAATTTCAAGATATTGTCTCTAATAATGTACCAGAAGGTTTACCACCAATAAGGAAAATAAGTCATCAAATGGATTTGATACTAGGAGCCAGTTTACCGAATAAGGCAGCCCATAGAATGAGCCCTACAGAAAATGAAGAGCTGAACAGACAAGTTTAGGAGTTGTTGAGGAAGGGACTAATAAGGGAGAGCCTAAGTCCATGTGTGGTACCTACAGTACTAGCACCAAAGAAGGATGCAGAATGGAGGATGTGTATAGACTCTTGAGACATCAATAAGATAATGATCAATTATAGATTGCCATTACCAAGAATGGATGACATCATTGATTGTTTGAGTGGAGCCAAGTACTTCACGAAGATTGACCTGAAGAGTGGGTATCACCAGATCTGTATCAAAGAAGGAGATGAATGGAAGATAGCCTTCAAGACAAAGGAAGGTTTGTATCAGTGGTTAGTCATGCCATTTGGGCTAACCAATGCACCGAGCACATTCATGCGGCTCATGAACGAGGTACTAAAAGAATTTTTGGGTAGTTTTGTTATTGTTTATTTGGATGATATTTTAATTTTTAGTAAGACTTGGGATGAGCATTTGATGCATATTATAAGAGTTCTACAGAAGCTGAGGGAGGAAAAGTTGCTGATTAATCTGAAGAAATGTAGTTTTGCAAAAAAGGAGTTGGTATACCTAGGATTTGTTGTCTCAGAGGAAAGTCTTAAGATGGACCCATAAAAAGTAAGGGCTATCATTGAATGGCCTACGCCAAGGAGTGCAACGGAGGTAAGATCTTTTTCATGGTTTGGCAAGTTTTTACAAAAAATTTATTAGGAATTTCAGTAGCATTTGTGCACCCCTAACTGAGACTATGAGAGGGGATAGAAAAGAGTTTAGATGGACTAAAGGAGCAGACAAGAACTTTGATACATTAAAGCAGAAAGTCGTAGAACAACCTGTCTTGGCACTTCTAGACTTCAATAAGGTATTTCAGGTAAATTGTGATGCTAGTGGTAGTGGTATAGGAGCTGTTTTGAGCCAAGAAGGTAAGCCCATTGCCTACTTTAGTGAGAAGCTTAATGATGCAAAGAAAAAGTATTCTATTTATGATTAGAAATTTTATGCAATAGTTTAGGCTTTGAAAAAATGGAGACATTATTTGTTGCCAAAAAAGTTTGTTTTATATACTAATCATCAGTCTTTGCAGCATCTTATTAGTCAACGAAAGTTGAACCAAAGGCATTTAAAATGGGTTGAGTTTTTGTAGAACTATACTTTTTTTTTTTAAGCATAGGAGTGGGAAGTCCAACATAGTTGCTGATGCCTTGAGAAGAAGGCAAAATTTGTTGATAGAAATGGAGATAGAGGTTGTTGGGTTTGATGAGCTCAAAAGTTTGTATCCTAAAGATCTAGATTTTGTAGAGGCCTGGAAAGCTTATTTAGAACCTATTACTTTGGAAAGGAAAAAAATGGTTGGATTTCATAATCCAAGATGGCATGTTGTTTAGAGGAAGCCAGTTGTCCATTCTAAGGAGTTCCATGAGAGAGAACCTAATTAAGGAGAAGCATAGTGGAGGATTGGTTGGACACTTGGTCGAGATAAGACCATTGCTATTGTTGGTGAAAATTATTATTGGCCACAGTTGTAGTAGGATGTGAGGAAATTTGTACAGAGTTGTAGAGTGTGTCAGATGGCAAAAGGAACAAGTCAGAATACAAGGCTATATCAGCCATTACCTGTACCAGAGAAGCCATGGGATGATATCAGTATGGATTTTGTTCTTGGATTGCCAAGGTAACCGAGAGGACATGATTCCATTTTTGTGGTGGTGGATAGATTCTCAAAGATGGCACATTTCATTTCTTGCAAGAAGACTAACGATGTTGTTCATATTGCTGAATTATTTTTCAGAGAGGTGGTGAGATTAGACGGTTTACCAAAGAGCATAGTTTCAGATCAAGATACCAAGTTTGTTGGTTATTTCTAGAAGACATTGTGGAAGAGGTTGAAGACAGATTTGAAGTTCAGTTCTACACACCACCCACAGACTGATGGATAGACTGAAGTGGTGAATAGGAGTTTGGGTAACCTACTACAATGCTTAGTAGGAGATAAGCCCAAGGGATGGGATTTGATTTTACCATAGGCATCATTTGCTTACAACAATTCTGTCAATAGGAGTACTGGTAAATCACCATTCCAGATTGTATATGGGAATAGTCCAAGAAATGCTTTAGAGTTAAGGAAGCTAGACAAAGGAGAAAAGACAAGTGCTGAAGCGGAAGACTTTGCAGAACATCTGAAGAATTTACATGAAGAGGTGAGATTAGAAAGGCTAAGGCAGATTAGAAAAGGAGGTATAAGGAGTACCAAGTAGGAGATGAAGTCATGGTTCACTTTAGAAAAGAAAGGTTCCCAATTAGAACATACAATAAGTTGAAAATAAAAAAAATTGGACCGTGTAGAATCCTGAAAAAGCTTGATTCAGGAAATGCATATCAGGTAGAGCTCTCGAGTGGGATTAATATTTCCCCTATGTTCAACATTGTTGATTTAACATAATATCATGAGGGTGGCACAGAGGATGGAACAACAGAAGAACAATGGAGTATTCTGGCATCTACTTTAATGGAGGAGATAGAAAAGATCTTGGATAGCCATGTGGGAAGAAGTACTTGGAATAGGCAATATGAAGAATATCTAGTGAAATAGAAAGGAAGGCCTATTGAAGATTCTTCTTGGTTGTCTAAGGCAAAGGTTAACCATTTGGTTTTTCTTCACACAAACACCTGACATGTGACAAGGTCACTTCTCAAATTACCCTGGGTGTCTGATGCAGGAGCATCCAGTGGTGTAAGGGAAATCTTGCATCACCCAAAAAAAGATGTGTTTCAAAATTGTTGATTTTCTTTCCATTTCTTTTCAAAATTTGTGGTTCTGGTTCCGTAATCACTTGAATAATGATGTAAAACTTTCAATTTTCCAAACTTCTAAAAATAGTAACCTGCTATTTTTAGAAAGTTTGTATTTGGGCATGGATTGAAGTGAAAATTTACAGGAAGTTACATAATGGAAATATAAGACCTTTAGCGAAGGAATCGCACAAAGATCATTTGCAAGCTGAAAGTTATTAAAGTTTATGTTTCCCAAAAATGCCTGAAAATTATTCAAACTCAGGTTTGAGGCACTAAACGCCCCATATGGGCCCAAAAATGGTTGAAACTGACCAAGCTAGTTATTAGCACCTAGAGCACTCCACGAGATTTTTGATGCATAAAATGGTTCGTCAATCGGACACCCGGATCAAAAGTTATGGCTCCCAGAAGTTGACCTATTTTTGGAGGGATATACAAATTTTGAAATTAGATTGTTGGCCACCAAAAAGACTATTAATAGCCATTTTTGGGAACCCTGGGCAATAGTAGAGTTAAGGGGGCAAGTGTGGAGTAAATAATAGGTGGGAAAACAAAAACCCTAGCTAATTTGGGGTTACATAAGATAGGTGATTCTAGAGTCTTATGACAAGAAGCTGTAATGTGTTGCAGCCTATGGAGGGTTGATTCCTCTAATTGTATTTGAGCTTTTGTAATGTAACAAGTGGTCTAAATCAATAAAAAAAAGTTCTATTTTCTGTGTGCAATTTCTGTTGTTGTGTGTTTTGTGATTTACCCCCTTCATTAGGGTATGATGACACTAAAAGACTATTTGAGGGCACCATCAAAGTCCCTATTCAAGTAGGGCAAAAATTCTTGGAGACCAAATGTTAGGTCCTTGATCTTGACCTCCCTTATAAAATTCTCCTCGGCCTACCATGGATCCATTCCATGCAAGCGATTCCATCCACCTTTCACCAATGCCTAAAATTTCTCACATAATGGCGCAGAGGTCACTACATATGCCAATCCCCATCCTTTCTAGTATTGTAGCTTTTTGGAAGGACACGATCTTACTTTCTTCCCATCAAATAATGCTACTAAGAAGCCCACATCCCAAGTCAATCCTACATCATCCACATCATATGGTGACCCTTCCAACATCTCCACAACATCTACAACAACTCCACCACCCAAGGTCAAGATCAAGATAAGTTACATAGGGTGTGGTGAATATGACCTACATGGTACCCTTTGTGTGGGGACCTTGCCCACTCCCAAAACATTTGGTCTTCCCAAAGAAGAGGCTTCTACAGTGATTGTTAAATGTAAGCCGTCACTCACCTTTGAAAGGAGGCATCTTCTCAAGCAAGACGTTCTTGAAGACGTACCCTCCTAGTTATACAAGGATGAAGAAATAAAATAGGAAGCCCCTACCATCCCAGCTGAAATCTATGGTAAGGGTCTTGAGATTGTCAAATATATGGGCTACAAAGGACAAGGTGGTATAGGCCTTCATGAACAAGGCATTTTGGAGCCGATTCAAGCAACAAGAAACCCTCGTTCTCAAGGGTTAAGGTATGGGAAGCCAAAATTCATCCTCACTAGTGGTCAATGTATCTTACATGAAGTTGCTAAGGTTTCGCCTACTATTGATAATGTCCACGAAATGAATCATCAAGACTCCTTTAGCAATTTTTCTGAATTCTTCAAAAACTCTGTTTACACCATCTATACCATCACCACCACTCCATCCAATTCCCATGACTTACCTCTTGTATACCCGCAACTTATTGACTGGGAACAATAAGCACCTCCCATCATTGATGTGATGGAGAATGACGAAGCAATAGCAGAAATGATTGGGGTTAGAGATCACTTCCCCCTCAGAGACCACAAAGCTGGGTATATCATGGAACTTGACACATCTACCTATTTCAGGGAAACTACCAATGCTCCTAGTCACAAAAATATAAGAATAAAAACAACACCCCCTAGTGAAAACCATTTTGTGGCACTTTCTGGTGAAGAAAAAGTCAAAATAAAGGATGTATCCCCTAGTGAAAACCTCCATGAGGTGCTAGAAGATGGGAGCATTAGCCTTCCCGAGATAGAAAAAGTATAACCAGACAAATCGCCAATCCTTGTGGAACCATCGTAAGAAATAAACCTGGGAACAAAGGAAGTACCAAAGATCACATTTAGAGAAGAATCTCTTACAACTACAGAACAGGAGAACTTCCTATCTTTCTTTAAACAAAGAAGCCACAATTTTGAATGGACTTATGCTAATATGCTGGGGCTAGATCCTGTCTTGGTTGTTCATCACCTTACATTACGGCCTGATGCAAAACTAATAAAACAAAAGCTAAGGAAGATGAATCCTCATATTCCACTCCTTGTTAAGGCAGAGCTGAAGAAACTCCTAGATGTGGGGTTTATCTGACCAATAGACTATCCCGAGTGGGTGTCCAACATTGTACCTATAGAAAAAGTCATTGGGGGCATCGGATGCTGCACGGACTTCAGAGACCTAAACAAGGCATGCCCTAAAGATGACTTTCCATTACCCAACATTGACATCATAGTAGATCTCACTGCAAGTCATGAGATGTTATCTCTAATGGATGGCTTCTCAGGATACAATTAGATTAGAATTGTAGAAGAAGACCAAAACAAGACATCCTTCATATGCCCATGGGGAATATACTACTAGGTTGTAATGCCTTTTGGTCTGAAAAATGTAGGTGCAACATATCAACGTGCCATGACAGTCATCTTCCATGACCTTTTTCACCACATCATAGAGGATTATGTGTATGACTTGCTGGGAAAATCCAAGACATGAGAGGAGTACTTAGACGTGCTGGCTAAAATCTTTAACAAACTAGAATAATACAACGTGTGGCTAAATCTAAAGAAATGCATCTTTGGGGTCACTTCTGGTAAACTTTTGGGATATATAGTGTCAAGAAGAAGAATCGAAGTGGATCTCACCAAAGTCAAAGCTATCATGGAGATGCCTCCTCTAAAAACACTTCAGTAGTTGCAAAGTCTATAGGGGAAACTCTAATCTATTAGATGGTTCATAGTGCAACTTGTAGATAAATGCTAGCCATTCTAGCACCTCCTCTGCAAGAACACAACCTTTGTGTGGGATAGTTAGTGTCAAAATGTCTTTGAGTGATTGAAATAATACCTTGCTAATCCACCATTCCTAATTCCACCAAAGTGAGGAGAGCCCCTCCTCTTATACATTTTAACAACGGAAACAGCTATAGGGGCCTTGTTGGTGTAGCATGACGAATAAGGGAAAGAGAGAGCAATATATTATATCAGCCATACCATGGTGTCCTATGAGATGAATTATACCCCAGTTGAATGGGCATGCTTAGCTATTATCTTTACCTCAGAAAAGTTGAGACACTACATGCTCAATCACAAGACCAAGCTCATTGCCAAGATTGATCTGCTAAAGTATTTTCTAAATAGAGCATCTCTCACAGGTAGAATGGCTAAATGGGTAATGATCTTGAGTGAGTTCAATATTGAATACATAGAGAGAAAATACATTAAAGGATAGGTCATCATTGATCAGTTAGCTGAGGCACCCATCCCAACAAAGCAAACCACACTTGTAGAGTTTCCTGATGAGTCCATATTGTCAGTAACACCAACATCATAATCATGGAAGATGTATTTTGATGGATCTTATGAACATCAAGGCTTGGGGGTAGACATTTTGTTTGTAACCCCTCAAGGAGACACCATCCCAAAATCATACAAAATCACATTTCCATGCACAAACAATGTGGTAGAATATGAGGCTCTTATCACGGGACTTTGCATGGCAATTCAGTGGAAGATTGAAAAGCTGGTAGTCTATAGGGATTCCCAACTGGTCATCTGACGGGTGAACAATGAATACAAGACCAAGGTAGATAGTCTCTTTCCTTATAAAAGAATGGTGGATGATTTCAAAGATTACTTTCTTGACATCCACTTTGAACAAATCCCAAGGTTAAATAACAAAGCTACAGATGCTATGGCCATAATTAGATCATTGGTAGACATGAAGAAAGACAAAAAGAAGTGTGAGTTCTTGATAAAAGAAATTCCTATCCCGCATATGATGTCCCACAATCAGAGTTCATATGTGACATTGTTGGCCCACTATCTCCATGGTATCAAGAGATATATATGTACCTTCATGACAACATCATCCCACCCAACCTATCACCCTCCCAACAAAAAAGCTTCATCCGCTGAGCCTCCCACTTCACTCTTGTAGGTGACACCCTATATAAAAGAAGTCTTGATGGTACATTTCTATGATGTCTAGACTCTAGGGAAGTTGAAGTAGCTTTCCAAGAGGTACATGAAGGTATTTGTGGGGTGCAATCTAGTGGACCTACCTTAGCTAAGAAAATCTTGAGAATGTGGTACTATTGGTCGACTATGGAGCGAGATGCCTATCGGTTCGTGAAAAAGTTTCTACCATGTCAATAGCATGGGGACCTCATCCATGCACCATCACAAGAACTGCAGCCGATAACAACTCCATGACCCTTTTCCCAATGGGGACTTGACCTTGTAGGAAAGATTCACCCTCCATCCTCCAATGGTCATAAGTTCATTATTACAGCGACTGAATACTTTACTAAGTGGGTTGAAGCAATTCCACTCGCTTTAACCACTAGCATCCAGATATCCAAGTTCATTCTCTATTACATAATATGCCATTATGGCATCCCCAATTCCATCATTACAAATAATGGGAAACCATTCAAAAACTAGGAAGTCCACACCCTGTGTGAGAAATTCCAAATCCAACACCACTTCTCCACTCCATACTATGCCCAAGGTAATGGTCAGGCTTAAGCTTCAAACAAAACTATCCTATGTATTTTGAAGAAAAGAGTTAATAAAGATGGTCATGATTGGCACCTCCAACTCAATCTCGCCCTATGGGCATACCACACAAGCATCCACACACCCATAGGAACCACCCCATAGTCCCTAGTATTTGGATCCAAAGCCATCTTACCTATTGAGGTTGAGCTCCCATCACTCAAAGTATCCTTACAAAACATAATCACTAATGAAGAGTACTGAGTTGCAAGGCAGCATGAGATAGAACTATTGGATGAGAAACACCTAGATGCACTCAACCATCTACATGCATACCAAAACTGCCTACAAAGAAGCTATAATAAAAAGATCAAGAACCGCAAATTTGAAGTAGGTGACCTTGTCCTTATGGAAAATCAGAGAAATCTGCAAGATCGTAACAAAAAGGGAAAATTTGAGCCTCATTGATTGGGACCCTATGTCATTACAGTCAGCTATGGATCAAGGGCATATCAGCTTGCAACACCTAAGGGGTAGCCTTTGGATGAACCTATGAATATTCTGCATTTGAAAAGGTTCTATGCATAACCCATTGAGTATCCCAAAGAAAAAATAAAAAAAATAAAAAAAAAATACAAAAATACCAAAAAAAAATAAAAAATCAAGGAAAAACCTAAGTGCAATAAAGACATCTAATGGTGAAAATCACTTCGCTAATGCCTTGGATAGGTACCATGGTGAAGACCTGTCTCAAGTGCCATGTGTAGCTACTAGTTCCACCATCTGATAAGTCCTCTTTCTGTCATAACACTCCATATTGCACACATCCCATGGCTTGGAATTCTAAAGAATTAATCATCCACCCCAATCAACCCACCCAAAGTTAACCCATGGAACAACGATCCTTGTAAGCTTCCTTATATATAGCTAAAATCTCAAAAAATACAAAAAAATGAAAATCTCAAAAATCCAAAAAAATTGGAAAATCACAAAATCTAAAAACATTAGAAAACCTCAAAAATCCTAAATACAATCCCACCACATCATCCAACACATCATCTTCCAACACCCAAAATCATCTGAACCATCATTAGTACATGCATCCCAAACCATTCCCACATCATCAAGTCTTGCCAGAACTATGTACATATTCATCTCACTTGCATCTTGAAAGTACCTTGATCCTGTGGACACAAGGTATGTAGGTAGTCTAGAATATGAAGGGAGTATCCAGTACTTAGGTACATAAGATGCACTCATCCAACCTGTTTGGATGGTCCCTCTTTACTGAGCTTGTTAAATTCCAAAAATAATGCACACGCTAAGCATACACCTGAAACATCACACCTCACACAAAAATCATCAATCAACATATCAATCACAATCATCATAGATGGTTGGACTGTCCTTTTTCACACCTTTTGGAAATCATCCAACAAAATTCAACCAGTTTGCATCCTAGGATATATCATTCCTACAATTGACAGAAACCATCATCCTATCAATACACATCTTGGCAAGAGAATACAATGGTTATTTTTATCTTTTTGATTGGTTTTTTTTTATTATTGATTTTTATCTTCTGAAGAGATATAGGAAAGAAAATTTCTTTCAACTAGTATGATGATACACACATTGACTAGACAAGTTGCATCATCGTCAGAGTCATTGCCAAATAACATACAATTCACTTATGCTTGTATGGGTAAAATAATTACTAAGTACCATCAATTTCATTTATCTCTCTTGCTTGTTTTTGTATGGTGTGCTTGTGGGTTGATTTCATTACTCCAAGAATAGTATTCATATCTTGAAGCATTGGATTGGTTCTAGCAAAGTGTGTCTCATTTGCATATATACATTTATCCATACCTTCTATGTGCTATGAACACCCATGACTATGAGTCCCCTTCCCTCAACTAGGCAAGGTTATACTACCTTGGGCATGCATGAAATCAACCTATTGTTTGTGGGTCTAGTCCATGTAATTGTAGGATAAATATCATCACCTAGGTCATCTCATACCTTCATGAAATGTATCCTACATTGCTATAATAAATGAAGAAATACTCTCAATAGTCTAATGAAAATACTATAGCTATCTCAAATCATTTTTTACCACCCATCTAACCATATTATTTGGGCCTGGAGTTTTAATCTCCCCTTCATTCTAACCCCCCCATCCCATACCCTTTACTCTCCCCCCAACTAACAAACCAACCACCTCAAAAATTCAAGAGCCGACACTTAACAATCCCATAACACAAACCCCCCTTCCCTCTCCAATCCCCTCCCCTCAATGATGTGGTATATCATTACCTAGCATTTCCAATGATCTCTATCCCATACCCCTCCATAACCAAACCAATCCCATAACCAAACCAAACCCATCCCTGACCTACCCCACCCCCCCCCCCCCCATCCACCCACATCACCTAGGGCTTAAAAGAACATATTGAGTGTCATGACTTGATCACCTCATAAATCATTGCATTATGCCATTAGTTGTATTATCATAATCCCCTAATAATCATTTAACTATTCCATTATCATTTCATTTTGCATACACAATATATGTTTATTAACTTGAACATATATTTCCACTTCATCACATTTTCCATCCATAATAAATTTGTATTAATTAAATCCATAATCATAACATGCATCAACATTATCACATTAGCATAAGAAAAATACAAATTCATCACATAACATACATGATCCATTATCATTCATCCATGTAACCATCAAATCATGCATCCACAATGAAATCATAGCATAATCATTAAGACATGAGGGAAATAGCCTGCCAAGTACCACCTGCATAAATCATAATACAATATCTATCCATAATCACAATTAATATCTGAATTAAACTACCATTAATAAGGGATTACTCACACACCCGCCAAGTATGATCAGTGTAATCATTGATCATATCATCACATAATAAAACATAAACAAAACCATCCATCATATCATAAAAAAAAATAACCCATACACTCATAACATAATCAGTACATATCCATCACATCATATAAATCATTAGATACATCATAAATGCATGCATACATTCATATAAACATCATCACGATCCATAATACATCACATCATATAATAATGCCATAAAACCATAATATGCACAAGCATCCTTATATATACCATCATCATATATCATCAAGTGTCATCACACATAACTACAAAATAATGTACATTGCTCAAAATAATACAAGTCATGATACAAAATCCTCTAAGGGACAAAAATATGTAAATCAGATCTATCAGCCTCAGGCTGATGATCCCCTGGCTGAATTAGCAGGTGACCCATGGTGTTGCTTCTATTACTGTGATGGTGGATGTGGTGGCTGCTAGGAAACCTATGGTGGGGGTGTGGTAGGCTGTTGCACTAACTGGATTGACTGCCTAGACCTGTGAGACGCAGACATCCGTGATCCACTCTGTTGACTATAGCTGGGCATCCATTGACGCTTAGGCATGACTGAACAATAGGCCCCATGATAATACTCATCCCACCTACTCTGATCTAGGAGTTGACCCTGTGCATGTGCAAGTTGTCCCTATAGCTAAGTAATTTGACTCTGCATCTATGAAAGTACTGGACCCATCCCTATGCTTGCCACCATCCCCTGTAATCCAACCACCTGCCCCTCCGGCTACTGAGCCTGAGCCACTGCGGCATCTTGCTCTCCTGCCAATGTGACCACCTGAGCTTGAACTTGTGCTAGACGTGCCTATAGTGCACTCACCCCCTGCTTCTGCCTCGCTATAGTCTCCTGCAAACTGACAACTTGGCCTCGCAAAGTCTTTGTCTCCTCTTCCAAATCCACATGGGTGCGTCCATGTGATGTACACACCATAGGAATTGCCTTTGCCTCATGAGCTAGGGCATCCCTAGCTCTCTGCTACTCTAGCACTACCTATGGAGGGGGCATAAGCTCCCTATCTACCCTCTGTCTCTACTGCCCTGGTACCCTTTGAAGAGGTGCCCTCAGTCTCAGTACCTCCCCTAGCTGAACCTACTGCTGTTGTTGCCCTCCCTCCTGAGTAGGCCCCTCTACCTCCTGATCTCCCTAGGCCTTGGCCTACTACTCTCCCTACTGCTCGACCTATAGTGACACCTCTAATGGTGGGATCACCACTTGCTTGCATTTGCCTCTCCTCCTGCCTCGCCCCCTCCTAGCCTCCACCTGCTCAGATGCTACTATAGGCAATACCCCAATCAAATCATCATCATCCACCTCAACCTCCTCCATCACAATCTCCTCCTCCACTATGTCCCCCTCCTCCCTTGGGTCCACCATCATATTTGGCTCCTTAGTCAGATCTTTCATCTGAGTCGATCGCCATGTCAACCACCACTAGTCGTATGCGAATGTGGTCCTCACATCCACTGTCTCATTCATCCAATCCCACTACACTGGCTACAATGCTGCAAGATCTACTCTCACACCTCGTGGGTCTATGGCTGGGGGCCATCTAGTATCTCACCTTGTCCAGTCAAACACTGCCATCTGCTAGGGGATATCCTGTCACATCCCAAACTGGTGCATAACTCAAGACGACAGATACATGTCGATGGTGTGAACACTCTGACCCATCAGATACCACAGTTGAAATGTATAAGGCATATGGACATCATCATCTGGCCATGGCTCAGATCCAATATATCGCTGCTAGTTAATATGAATTAGGTCATCAAGTACTTGTCACTAATATCGTACCTCTCTAGAGTGAGAATACTCCACAGGCTGCCAATATAGAAACACATAAGCCTTGAAGGGCCATCAATAGTATCCTCCCCATGACCTCATAATAGCAATGTGCTCAAATGCCCACGCATGCAAAAGTGTAACCCTTGCTAATAGTGTTGAATCATAAAGATAAACTACCATATGCATCTCATGGTACAGCTGCGCTAACATGAACGGACCCTAGGCATAGACAGTCTCATCCCACACCATCCCCTCTATCATCTCTCTCCACCTGACTGAAAAACCTCATGTCCACCAATCTAGCATCACCACACCTCCAATCAAGGCACAAAGAAAAAGGGTAAACTGATATGCACCTACTGCTAACATCTCATCATAGCTCATCTCCCGCTCATCTCATGACAACATGGGCTCACCTGGGGCAAATTCTCTGCGTAAAGCCACCCATCCTCTCCTCACATGATAGACCATTGGCTCACCCTTAATTAGTAGGTTGAGGATCTGATAGACATCCTCAAGTGTAATCGTGATCTCTCCTATTGGTAGATGAAACAAACATGTCTCCAACCACCACCGCTCCACAATCACTGTTATCAATGCCCTATGTGCTTGCAAGACAGTCATATGTGCGACGATTGCTAACGCCAACCTCAATAGAAGTGCCTATGCACCTCCATCGAATCCTACTAACAACTCCATCACAGAAGGAACACGTCACTCCCAGGAACCCACAATGAAGGACTCGATCACCTACAACCATCAATGTTTGTTAAAAACTTACATTTTACCTAAGTCAATCTTTCCCACTCATTTCTCTTCCTTTCGGGCCCAAAAAAGTTTTGGCTCCACTAATTATCCCTTTGGCACCACTTCGTAAAATGGTGCCACCCTCACCATAGATGTCGCCATGATAGAACGTGGCACTGCCAACCCCTCATTTGGCATCACAAAAATTGGCACCACTCCCAGCCCCTTTTCACACCAACCAAGGGGATGGCATCGCTCCGCTAAAAGGTGCCCATCCATAGCATGGCGCCACATCACCCAAAGGCATCCATCCATAGGATGGCTCCACATTACCAAATGGCACCTATCTGTAGGATGGTGCCAAGCTTCCAAATGGTGCTTATCCGCAGGATGGTGCCACCAAACCCTAGTTTGGCACTGATCTACCAAATTCTCTACCTGCACAAAATCACGCCAAACTAAAACAAGGTGCCAAAATGCTAGGTTTTGGCACCACTTCCCCCATTTTTCTAGTTCAACGGATGGTGCCAGTTTGGCCTGAAAATATGCCAAACCGTCCCCCAATGGCGCCAGACCCAAAAAACCCTAATTTTCTTAGCAAAATTATAAAAACAAAAGAAAGGTACAAAGATTGGATTGACAGCCTACCTATGTGCCAGCCTCTAGAGATCTCCCATAGGCTCAGACTTGCTCTACTAGGTGCTCAAACCGTAGGTAGAGTGGGTTAGTGTTCGCCATCCTCTTCTTCTCTCCTTCATCCAAGTGACTCTATGTGTGCAAATGTGGCACTTTTAGGGCCTACTTTTCTATTTATAGTAAACCATGTCATCCTCCAATACACGTTTTCCTCCCTAGGGTACAGATCATAACCTTTTTCGCCCATTTTTCTTCCTGTCAACCTATTTTTTTGTCCTTTATCTATTTTTCACCTCTATTTTCTCCTTTTAAGAGCTCACCCAATTTTTTTTATTTTTCCAACTGACCTCTCGAGGGGGCATCCCTCACTCATTTCATTCCTTCCTGGCAGCTGGGGCATATTTTTCTTTTACTTGACACCACTTCCCTCCTAGGTCATGACGCCACGTCAAAGAGAGGCAAATGTAGACACCTAAAAATATCTTCACCATCTAATTGACTTTTGACATTACTAAACACATCAATTCCCCTTCCAAACAATTAATTAAATTTTTATTTAATTAATTATCCTTTCTAACACCTGGTTTCACATCATTTCATCCTTTAAAATTGAATTAATTTGATTAATTCAATAGTCTAACATTACCAATTAAATAAATAAATGTGCAAATATTTATTTGATTAATTTCTCTTTTTCCCTAAACCCAATTACTTAAATAAATCATGTTTGTTTATTTAATTTAACCTACTAATTACCATATTCCTACCCTAGTTAATTAAATATCAATTATTTAAATACCTAGCCTAACCTATATGATCATAGACCTAGGGTTAATTAAATAAAACCTTATTTAATTAATCCTAACCCCTCATTAACCCATTCCCTAATTTTTTCTAGCCATATTAATTAGGCTAATTACCCTAATTAAGGTGGTTGAACCTAGTTTAACACCCTTCCCCACATCCTCCAAATAAAAAATTGATAAATATGCCACATAAATCCATTTTTATACACACGTCATAATCCTCATTAAATACCTCTTACACCCCTTACACATGTCATAACTCATTTATTTCCACTCTTCCCCAAATAAGTTTTTAATTCATTTTCTCTTCCCCATGTGAATTTTTAATTCATATCTAATTCATCTCACCCAACCTCATTTAATTCACCCCTTTCCGAAGATAAATTTAAAATTTATCTTTATTCACAACCCTTCATCTTTGGAAATTAAATCTAGGCCCTCCACATCACATGTATCCACAACCATTGATCTCTCTAATCAATCTCTACCCTTGGATCAAATCCTCTCCCAAAAGCCTATAATTACACCATCTCTCAAGCCATTTTATCATCCACAAATTGAGCAAAGTTATTATGCCAAAATATCTCCTCTTGAGCTAGTTATACTTAGTGATTTGCAATAGAATTTGAGAGCAAGATTCACATTACATTTGATCATCTTGGGTAAAGCTAGAGTGTTTGGGTGCAACACTCTCCACCTTATCTTGGAATTGTGGGTCATCTTGAAGGTATAACACTTGATTTCATGGATCACACATATGACCGTAGTGTCGTTGCTTACAAGTGTATTTGTATGAGGATTAACAGGTGGAGGAGAAGTAGAAGGAGAGTTGATTTTAGTGGCTCTGATACCACTATTAGGCTAGGATTGGCAAAAAGGAGAATGAGAGATGTTATTCATTCACCAAAATGAAGAATTACAAATATATTTGAAAGCAAAGAAATGGTTAAACTGCCAGAACTAAAAGTAAAAATAAAAAATTAGCTATAAACTAATTATATACAACTGATTGTGTTAACCCAAAGATTAATACATTAACAATGTTTTCTATTATTGCTACTACAAACATTCTTTTTTCTTCTACTACATATCTCTCTACCTTCTTCCTATTCATTCTTTTTTCTCTCTCTCTTTTTGTCTTCAAAAATATCTGCCACCCAATCTCCTTTCAAATTCACCAACCAACCATTAATTTCTGCCCGGCCAAATGCAAATATAACAGCAATAAAAGAAAGGATAGGGGTGAGGAGGAAAATCGCCCAAAAATCTCTCAGGGGTAGGTGGACCATTAATTTCTGCCGGGCCAAATGCCAAATATAACAGCAATAAAAGAAGAGGGTAAGGATGAGGAGGAAAATCCCCAAAAATCTCTCAGGGGTAAGTGGAGTAAGTGCCCCTTACTCCGGATTAATTCCAACACATCTATCCATATAAAATTATACCAAGTGAGAATGATATCATGTTGGATTCTATGAATGGTTTCTTCGAAATTAATTTCCCTCTTTTGCAAGGTAAACAAATGTGTTTGCACTATTCACATCTATTGTTTATTAATCTACTGATTTCTACCCTTGGCCGCATTCCTTGTATCAATTTTAGCTCTTTAACATCCTACCACTGCAAACTTTTCTTGCAACATATCACAAGGATTGCAGCGGCACTACAGCCCTTATCTCTTTTATCCACTATAAATATGTATTGCCTTCTTCAATAAAAATATAATTATATTTTGTCAACTTAATAATATCTTTAAGATATAAAGATTTCATGGAAAAGGCCCGATGGTAGTGTGTATGAATCAAATAAATGTCCATCTGCTTATTGTCTTCATTTTTCAATACCTCTCCTACCATTATATCTTCATTTTATAGTTTTTTATTTTTTCTTGAATCCTCCAATACCATTTAACTTAAACAATTGACAAAATATACTCAAACTTAGATGGTTGGATGGTCAGTATAAAAGAAGTATGGAAAAACCAGTTATTTCATACTTAAATGTTGATAAAAGGAATGAGCAGCGGCGAGTGCACATAACCAGATAAAAACAAGTCAAGAAGTTAGTAGATTAATACAATTGGATTCCTGTTTGAGGTAGAAGATTAACAGATAATTACCCGATTAATCGATAATGTTTCATATTGTAACCAATTTAAAATTATTGGTACTAAATTTATTGGAAATTTCAACAGTAGCGCTTACATAAAATAGATAATTGACACATTGATAGAAATTGACCAACAATTAGTAATCAACGATTAAAACCATAGCATTAAACTACAGCCTTCGAGTTATTATTTGATAGGGAAGAAACATATAGAACAGAAAATAACAGATTCTTTTCTGGAAGCATAAAGAAAGAATTTCTTAATACTTAATCAACTACTCAGCTGCCACCAAGGTTCTTCCTGATTGTATCCACCTCCGTAGTGTTAATCTGGAATGACTTGGCCAAAACATCGTTGGCAATTGCCGGATTGGAAGCGAAAGCGGCCAAGGAAATGATAGCGACACCGGGATTTTGACTGTTAAGAACCCCTATGATAGAGACGGGGGTGTTTCCAATGTTCTGAACAAAGTGTATGAGGGCCTTGGGGAACACAAAAACATCGCCTGCTTTGATTTCTGTAGAGAAAACCTTGTTGTTGGTGTCCACAAAGCCAACTTTGAGATTCCCTTCCAAAATGAAATATATTTCAGTGGCTCGTGGGTGCATGTGAGGAGGAAGCACTCCTCCCACATCAAGATCTACGCGAGCCATTACTATTCCTAATGTGTTTATGCCGGGGAGAACTTTCGTTGAGGTGGGAGTCACACTCGCTCCGAACGGACTGCCTGATGTATTTCCTCGGTTGCTCAAAGCGGATGTAGCAAAGTGTTCTGCAGAAACCTTGCTGGGATTAATACAAGGCAGACCATTCATAAAAACTGTGGACGAGGAAGTATCTGCTACGCAGAAATCCTGCAATGAATCTGGATCTGCACTTATTGTAGGCACTAGTAAAACCAATAGTAGAGGAGCCCAAATGTATGCCATTGTAATTTTGCAATTTTGAAGAGAGAGTAAGTCACGACAACATTGATCTTCTGGCTTTGGCTTTGTATATATACAGGTGTTGGATAAGTGATACTGCATCATCCGTCGAAAATTATGGCAAAGCTTTTCTTAGCAGATTGTTGTCCTAATTTGAAGCTGAATACAACAGTTTAAAACTTTATTTGGTATCAGAACCGTTAGGCCCTTAGGGTTTTATTTAGTAAAAGTCATTGTTTTCTTTTTTTAATTCATTTGCCAGTTTAAACAGAGGCATGGAAGGTTCTTTTTTTAATTCATCTGCCAGTTTAAACAGAGGCATGGAAGGCGCATTTGATGGTTGTTTTCTTACTAAATTATAGTATATTTTATGTTGGTGGGGTTTGTATTACGACAATTAAAGATTGTGAAGGTCTCTGGTTTTAAAACATAAATTACTGAATTTTATTAGCCAAGCTTTGTGCTATGTATAGTGTTACAATTTCAGCTGTAAATTATTTGTTAGATTAAGCAATATATATGCTCCAAGTAAATGCTCTAATATGGTTGAGTTAGTTTTTTTTGGGTTTTCTCTTCTTTTTTTTTTTTTCAAAATCTCTCTAACAGATTATATGAAACATTATCTCTTTGCCCATTTCAAAATTTAATGGAATTAACTATGATTATTGGAGCATAAGATGATGATTTTCGAGAGGAAAAAACTTATGGGAAATTGTAGAAATTAGTTATGAAGACACAATTGATTGGGTTACTCTTACAACTAATGACATAGAAACTAAGGAAGAGGCTCAGAAAAACAACTCAAGCATGATTTCATATTCAAAAAACTCTAGTTATGAGTTTGCTTTTGACAATTGCTGGTGCAAAGATAATCGCATATGCTTGGAAGACACTACATGAAGCTTATCAAGGTTGTGATCAAGTCAAATTGGTCAAGTTACAAACCTTGAAGAGAAAATTTGGGAATTTGAAGATGCAAGAGGTTGAAAGTGTGAGTGATTACTATGTAAGAGTAATTGATGTGGTTGAAAAAATGGCAACTCTTAGAGAATTGTTGGATAATGGGGTTATGGTGAAAAAAATTTAAGGTCTTTAACACCAAGGTGGAATCATGTTGCAATAATTATTGAAGAAAATAAAGATTTAACTACTGGAGTTTGATCATCTAGTTGGATTTGATATGTTTCATGAAGAATGATTAAGAGACACATTTAGAGAAAGTGATGCAAAGACTTTTACATCAAAATTACAAATCACAAGGTGATGCAGGGGCATCACTCTCCATCCAAATTTGGCTTGAATTTTTGTTTCAGTTTTGGGTTTCTGTGGTGTTTTGTTGGTTTGAGTGTTTGGAGGTATTATGGTATAGTATCCTATCGTAGTGCATGTTATCTCCTTGTCACAAACAATAGATATTGGAGTTCCTACCACCATAGTGATAGGAATAATAACTAAAAAATGTTAATTAATAAGGAACAAACAACTGAGTGCTGATAACTTGGAAACCCAAAAATTAGGGAGCAGTTACAAGAATCCTTTACAAAGGAAGGAGACAATTAGTAATGGTTGTGGCATGGATACGGTTGTAGGGAGTTTCGTAGAGATGATGAACAGTTGGGGTCATGGCATGAAAACAGTGGCCTAACAATTGGCAAAAAAAAGAGAGTCTATGTAACGACTACAAAAGAGTGGGGGTTTGGAATTAATTTCATCCTCTTTACGAATAGGAAGTAGTCAAATGGGAAGGAGAGGGGTCATCAAGAAATAGTTTTGACAGGTTGTTGGGAAAGGCCAAATAGAGTAGAGGAGTCATGGGGAGATGAACGGAGTAATCAGATGAAAAGAAAACAAGAAAACATCTTCTTAGAAAATAAAAATAGGAAACATCGTGAGCCCAATGAAGGAGGAGGGTGGCCAGAAAGGAAATAGAGGCCGAATGGAATAGAGGAATCAAGTCATGAGGAGAGGTCAGAGGAGGCCGACAAGGAAGAAATTGGTGTGGCAGTTAGAATGAATATACAAGACGGGTGGGAAGAAATCGAGTGAGGCCGAAGACCAAATAGTTGAGATAGAGAATAGGAGATAAAGGCTAGTTAGAGGCTGACTGAGAAACAAGAGGCAAAAGGGAAAGGAATTGAGGACAAGTAGCATACTGGTTAGAAGAATAACAGTTAGAGGCAGGAAAAGGAAGAGGCTAATGTGAGTTGTAGGTAGAATGATGAACAGAGAATGTGAGGAGACTAGAAACTAAGTAATTGAAAAGGTCATATGATCGAATGTGGATCTCTAAATGGGAATGTAATCACCTTTGTAAGCTACAGAAATAAAATAAGAGTTTTTGATTCTTGTCTAAGTTATGATTGTTCTTGTCTAAGTGTTTGATTGTTAAATAATCATTGATGTTCCTGTCACCTCATAGATAGATTGCAATTTCCTATACCATATTGAATTTACTGTCATTCCTGTCATTAATGAATTTCATTGAACTTTATAGTTCCTGTCACCATCATTCCAGAAGGTTATCAAAGTATGAGTGTTGTCATGCATCTGGTTGGTGTTAGATTGTAGAAGTAAGGAAGCCTGCTGTCAGATTGGTATCAGAGCATAGAAGGTTCTGTGTGCTAAGTAGATTGCCGAAGTGAGGCAACTTAGCCAAGACCGCAATAGAAGAGAAAGGAAAAGCTGAGAGTTGTAGTTTGTTGCAGATTGATAAGTTGTGGAAAACATGAAAAAACAAAATACAAATTTTGAAAGATAGTTGGCAGCATTGAAAAGATACTTAAAAGAGTACATGATTGTAAGGCAAAAATAGCTTGAAGAAAGTAGCCAAGAATATTTTTGGGCATGGCCAATGATGAGAATAGTGAAGTGGCTTGTAAGGGAGCTTGTTGAGAATAGGAAAAAGTAAAATGTAGAAGCCTTAAGAGGAAAAGATAAGAGTATGAGAGGATCCCCGAAAGTTTGGGACAGTAGAGAGTTGCCTATTGAACAACATGGACCAGAAGAGGTCAAAGAAGTTCTCATTGTAGAGGACTTGAAGGAAAGGAGAAAAGAGAAAGTGCAAAAAGAAGCACCTAAAGAAAGATGTAATGAAGAGAGGAGAGTGTCCTTGAAGAAGACACTTATAGAGACATTGGGGTCTCTGGTTTTATTGTCTAATGTGGTCTTTAAGTATGTGTTTGCAGGTATGAAGAATGTGTTTAGGAAGGTTAAGGAAGGGACCTTGAAGATATCAAGTGATAGGAAAAGTATAGAAACCATAAAAAGAGTTGAAGATGAGGGAAGATTGATTGCAATAGCATGTCAAACAGAGTTTGTAGCAGTGGTACGTAGTAGAGTACCTGAGAATGATGAGGAGTTTTATGCTAAAGATTTCCATTATAAGAATGGAGATGTGAAGGCAGCCCCAAAATTTCATGATGCCTTGGAAGAAGTTGTAGATACAGTACAAGATGCTCAGGTAGAGGAAGAGATTGAAGTCAAAGAAGCAAATGAAAGGAACAATGTGAGGCAGCAAGTTATTGAAGGTAAAAATAATGTTTTTGACTTTGTATATAGAAAGGAGAATATAAATGAGCAAGTCTATCCAGATAAAAAGAAATTGGTAGATCATGGATACATAGTTCCATATTAGATAAAGAAACAAGATGTTAAGGAGTAGTAGTTGAAATATAGGGAGAATGTTGGTTTTGATTATGTTTTTATTAACCAGTAGGTGAAAAGAATGAAAGGTGTACAAAGGAATAAGTGGCATACAAATTTGAAGATAGAATGGCCAGCAAAGGGGCCTAAAGAAAATATTGCAAGGCAAAAGGCAAGAAGACCAAGTGCAGCAATAAAGAGCGATCAGCCCAAGGTTGTGGCAAGCAAAGTATGGAAGAAAAAGAGTGTGATAGCACAAAAGGCAAGTAGCGCTACAAGAAATGATGCTAAGACAAATAAAAGAATGGAAGTTGGAAAAGAGGATGTTGGTAAAGGGCATGTGAAGGAGTTTGATGTAAAGAATGTTGAGACAGTAGATGGGCAGTGGTTAGAGATTGCCCTATGTGATGTTAAGGGTAAGAAAGTTGAGTTTAATAATGCTTTTGAAATTTTGGATGATTTTGTTAAAGAAAAAGTGGAATGGTGAATAATTTGATGTTAATAATGAGGCTGATGAGGCTTTGAATGAAATTTATGAAGAAGATACCAAGGTTAATGAAGTGAATGGTGATTGGGAGATGAATAAGTATGATGTGGAGATGTGGAGGATTGTGGATGAGAAAAATCTAAGGAGGAAATATCAGAAGAAGAAAGAAAGTAGGCAAAGGCAGATGGGAAAATTCAAGAGGAACATAGGTGAATATGACAAAAAAGAGGAAAAGTTGGTTGGAGGAGCTGAACATGAAAAGAGGACAGCAGTACCATGTGGTGTAAAGTATGAAAGCGTAGATTTGGAAAAGAGAGTAACCTCAGATGAAGAGGGTGATGATGGAGCAGCAATGACCTAGGAATAAGAAGGCAAACAAAAGAATGATGAAGATGGTGCAGCAATGATTCTAAAGAAGGGGCAACAAAAGGGAACACTAAAGAAGATTTGTGGGAAAAATAGTTAGCCATTGAGAAAGAATGGAATGAAAAGATTGAAGGTTTGAGAATGTGTGGGATAGCCAAGAACACCTTAAGGGAGGTTCAAGACAATGATATAAAAGTTATTGTAGAATTGGAGGCTGAAGATATAGAAGTCAAAAGATGAAGCTGAGAATGATTTGCTATTGCAGTAGATGGCCATAGAGGAAGAGTGGCTTGGAGGAATTTTAGATGAACATATTGAGTATAATATAGAAATGGTGAATGATGGTGATGCCGTGGATGATGTTGAAGACATAAAAGTCTTTCCATTTGTTTATGATATGTTGAATGTGGATGAAAGGAGAATTAGAGATTGGAGATGGACAATAAGTGTTGTAGACAGCCTTGTGAGGGTACCAG
The DNA here is from genome assembly GCA_027924645.1 of Cunninghamia lanceolata. NCBI lineage: Eukaryota > Viridiplantae > Streptophyta > Pinopsida > Cupressales > Cupressaceae > Cunninghamia > Cunninghamia lanceolata. Next base: position 5,961,978 of record BSBN01001006.1, read on the forward strand.
ACAGCAATGCACAACAATGTTGGAGTAATGTTGCCAATGAGCCAGAGAGATTATGGAAGAAGCGGAGGAAGATATTAGTTAAGTTAGTAGAAACAACACATGTGTAGGAGCACATTCTTTTAGTCCCCTCGAGAGTTTGATACAAGGGCATCACTCTCCATCCAAATTTGGTTTGAATTTTTGTTTCAATTTTGGGTTTCTATGGTGTTTTGTTGGTTTGAGTGTTTGGAGGTGTTATGGTGTAATCTCTTGTCATAGTGCATGTTATCTCCCTGTCACAAACAATAGATATTAGAGTTCCTGCCACCACAATGATAGGAACAATAACTAAAAAATGTTAATTAATAAGGAACAGACAGCTGAGTGTTGATAACTTGGAAACCCAAATGTCAAGGAGCGGTTACAAGAATCCTTTATGAAGGAAGGAGACAACTAGTAATAGTTATGGCATGGATATTGTTCTAGGGAGTTTGGTGGAGATGATGAATGGTCAGGGTCATGGCATGAAAATAGTGGCCTAACAATTAGCAAAAGAAGAGACTCTATGTAATGCCTATAGAAGAGTGGGGGTTTGGAATTAATTTCATCCTCTCTACAAATAGGAAGGAGTCGAATGGGAAGGAGAGGGGTCATCAAGAAAAAGTTTTGACATGCCCTTGAGAAAAGCTGAATAGAGTAGAGGAGTCATGGGGAGATGAAAAGAGTAATCAAATGAAAAGAAAACAACAAAACATCTTCTTGGTGAATAAAAATAGAAGACATTGTGAGGCGAGTGAAGGAGGAGGGCGGCTAGAAAGGAAATAGAGGCCGAATGGAATAGAGGGATCAGGTCATGAGGAGAGGTTAGACGAGACTGACAAGGAAGAAGTTGGTGCGGCAGTCAGAAAGAATAGACAAGACCCATGGGAAGAAATCAAGTGAGGCCAAAGGCCAAATAGTTGAGATAGAAAATAGGAGATAAAGTGCAGTTAGAGATTGATTGAGAAACAAGAGGCCAAAGGGAAAGGAATCAAGGACAAGTAGCATACTGGTTAGTAAAATAACAGTTAGAGGCAGGAAAAGGAAGGGGCCGATGCAAGCTATAGGCAGAATGATAAAGAAATAATGTGAGGAGACCAGAAACTAAGTAATTGACAAAGTTGTATGATCAAATGTAGATCTCTAAATGGGAATGTAATCACCTTTGTAAGATACAAAAATAAAATAAGAGTTTTTGATTCAAGTCTAAGTTATGATTGTTCTTGTCAAAGTGTTCGATTGTTAAATAATCATTGAAGTTCCCGTCACCTCATAGTTAGATTGCAATTTCCTGTAACATATTGAATTTACTGTCATTCCTATTATTGTCAATTAAAGTATGCATCCTTGTAAAGCTTTGTGAAAACTTAACTACTTGTTGAAACATGGAATCACTCTTGGATGTGGGTCTCGTTCCATGAGAATGAATCTCTAGAGTGAGATGGTTCTCTTATAATTCCTAAACTACTGACTTGAAGGAAAAAAGATAGAAGGATGTAATTAAAATGTAAACTAACTCTAGAATCTAAACTGGATGAAATTCTATCACTCACAAACAGATCCTCTAACCTGAATCCTCACAATTTCACTGACAGGTTATTCCTTAAGTAATTTGCAACAAGGTTTGGATCAAACACAAATTGCAACTAGCAAGAACTAAGTTTTTAACACTATTGAGACACAATAAATGATAGAAAAAGTCACAATATAACATCAGATCAAGACTGCAAAAATATCTGAAACATGATGATTTGCTATTAGAACTGGAAGGAGTACAATGCATTAAAAAAAATGTGTGAGCCAACTGCCTATATACAACTCTGCCTGTGAATAAGAGAGAAGAAACTGATGCTAACTGACTCCTCCCCCCCCCCCAAAAAAAAAAAAAATTAGTCTTCTCCTATATATGCCTCCAAAAGATTTCCTCAGAAGAAAGTTGAAAAAACTCTTAAAAATAGATCCAGAAATCCATTTTTTGAATCCATCAAAAAGCTAAAAATAAAGCCTTTGACCTACTTCCAAAATAGAGAAAAATTGCTCTAACCTGATCCCCAAAGGGGTCCCACCAAAAATCTGCAATAAAATAGGCTCTCCCCTATCTCTAGGTGCTCCAAATCAGCTAGCTTTTCTCCAATCCGCCCAGAAAAATCAAATCAGAAAGAAAGCAATAAAATTGCTGTAATTGCCTAAAATAATATTTTAAAGCAATTAATAAAGATTGCTTTTAAAACTTTATTTTACAAGATTTGGCAATATTTTTTGTTTTACAATATTTGATTTTTCTTATAAAAAATCATAAAAATATTTAGATATTTTTGGAATAAAATTCATGCTATGGGCCCACTACAAATCCACCTGGATAAAAAAAAATGAAAATGCTGATGCAATTCTTCTGTCTCCATATGATCTGCAAGAAAAACCAAGGTATCTGCCTCCAAGGTAGTGGGACCCTCTATTAATACCTCCATGGCACACGATGTGGCCTCAAATGTTACACCAAGGTGTATGATGTGGCAAAAATTCTCCATCTGGCATGCAAGCCCTCCTATACTGTTTGAAGGTAAATAAAAAATTTCTCTAAGGCATAATAGCCCTCTCCACTATAGCATAACATTAGCCTTTCTCCAAAATATTCCAACAAAAAAATTATCAAAGGATTAATAAGCCTAACCTCAAGTACATATGACCTCAAAGGCCCCCAATCCACAGTGGCATTAGACATAATGCAAAAGAAAAAAAAATGCCACAAAATTGCAATTCTCATTAGAGCAAAAGCCCCAATAAGCCCTCATTCAAACCCTAGTTCATCATTTTGCATTTTGATTTTTGGAGAGCACTGTGTGTAGCAGCCACTGTAGGGCTTTCTACCTACAAATCCATCATTTTCTTCACCATTTCAGCATGATTCTTCACACTTCCATCACAAACTGGTAAGTAGAAAGCATTCTTGGTGTTATAGCTCTATTTCAAGCCATTTTTGAGGAAATATGAGGGTTTTTCTTATTCTGGCCACGTCCTTTTGTCATATTCTCATATTCTCTATGCCATTTTTGCTGTGTAATTCCTATGGCACTCATGGAGTTGGGATTTAGTGATGAAAATGATTGATTTTTTGGATGCTTTACACATGAATAGGAGAGGTTGCTTAATGACTTAAACTGGTAAGCACTCTCTATATAGGTTTGATTTCATTTTCATACCAAAGTCAGTGATATTTTGGCTTATTAGCTATGACATGATGTTATTTTACTCACTTTTTTAATATAGCCACCTCCTTGTTTCTATTCTGATACTCAATCTGTGAAGGAACAATGTTGAAGGTGAACCCTTATATATTTATGTATGTTCAATTTACATCGTGTGCTTTTCCTTGTTCATATCTTTGGCTTGTTCTGACCTGTATAAGCGTGTTCACTATATTCTATCCATTACACCTATAGCATTTTCTTTAAAATGAATATATACATAGAGATGCCTTTGATACATTATTCTTCTAGGTGTCCTCTAAGATAGAAAGCATCATAAATGTTGTTATATGTTGTTCTATGGTCTCCATGGCTTCTTTAACAGTTGTTTTAAGCTGATATACACATGTTAAGTACTATTCTTGAAACATCTTGATTTGATAAGCACACTAGCTAAAAAGACTAAAGCTCAATGTTCTCTGATGATAGATGCTTGTTGTTCTTCACTTTGCTATTCAATATCTGATATGATAAAGGAATCACCTTGACTGTTAAACATATCTTGCACTATACCCTGTATACGCTTAAAAATGGCACAACTCTACCTAAATAAATATTCTTAATATTTATGTAAGTCAAATTCCTCTATCAATAAATAAATAAACAAATTTATTTATTTGATTTATATTCTCCCAACAATTAAATAAAATCAATTTATTTAATTAAATTTTTTAAATTCTTCTAATTCCTCCAACAAATTAAATAATAATAATTATTTAATTAGTTCTTCCAAATTCATTCTAAATTAAATAATATCAATTATTTAATTGTTTCTTCCAATAATATCTTCTCTAAATTTAAATAAATCAAATATTTATTTAAGTTGTCCATTTCTTCTAAATTGAGTTATCTCTATATATAATTCAATCCTTATGCACATGCAATTGAATATTCTAAATATTTAATTGAGCTAAAATATCTTTTCATCCTCATGCAATTTCTATTCTCTGGTTCTATTCTCTTAATTGATTGATCTATTCTTTTAATTAATTTAATCTCTTCATTTAACTCATTCTTCTATTTTATTAATTCCTCTCATATAGAATATAGCAAGACACATATCTTCTTCTTATTCTTGCACATTCCTCAACTGTTCTCAACTATTGATCTTCTCATTCTTTCTATACCATTGATCTCTTCTCTCTCAAGTCTATAAATTGAACCCTATTCTTCCATTTCATTCATCCAAGCTTTTAGTATCGTTACTCGACAAGAATTACAATGCGCCTTTAGCACCCACATCATTCCATTTGCTTGCGATCAACTTGTTACCATATCACTACTATTGTTGTGAAGCTCATCTTCATAACAAAGCACTATCATGGCCATTCTCCATTGACAATCTTGGAATAGCAAGGAAGTGCACTCGCTAAGGGCCTTATTCATACATGTAAGATCGATTGAGACATGCAACCAACAAAAGCTATGAAGTATTGAGGTTTGTAAAGGTTTCATCTTTGTTCGTTTGATCTTGATTATTTCCCTTTTCATTGAGTTTTGGCTATTATTGATATATTATATTGATTATTCATTTATACACCAATTTTTCCTTAACATTTTTGGCGCCCACTGTGGGGCCCTACCTCGATTTAATCCAAAAATTTAGTTTTTGTGCCAAGGTTCCGTACACAGGGGGGTCCAACACACCTAAGCAATTTTATCACACATATGAACTCTATTCTAGCACATCTAATCTTTGAAGCTACGCATCTATCTTATTTCACAGTGCATCTAATATTCATGCACATATGCTCTCTGTTCTTGTGCTATTAAACTCTATTTTTGCACTTTTGAGCTCTATTTCTACGCATCTATTCTAAATAGTGGTTTTAGGGTATTTCTTGTGGTTTTTGCTAATGTTGACACGTTTTTTTGTAGGAATATTCTCTCATCTACTTGTAGGATTAGGGGTTGGTTTAGTCATTCTAGTTGCATTGTTAACACATCATCTTTTTTTAAGGATAGTAATCGAATATTCATATAAATTCACATCTAGACCTAACTAGGAAAGGAATAACTTGAATCTTGTTGCATCAATAACTTGAATCTAGTCCCAATGCTAGGAGGATAAAATTGAACCATTACTATCTTGCTTTCAAAGTTAACAACTAGCATGTGCACCCAAGTAGCTAGCTCATTTAGTCTTTTTCGTTCTAATTAGGGGAAAAGAACCACTGTCTTTTATGTTTTTGGGAATGATACTAGGCCTATGCTCTCCCCTATCTTGGGTGACCAAAATGCTAGATATATCATTTTCGCATGTGTTGAACCTTTAGAGAGGCCTGCCCTTAGATATCCTTCCATCCTTGGGGAATGACCTTAAGTGGTAACAAGCTAAAGCCAATCTCTGCCAAGCCAATATAAATAAATTGTGTTTAGAGCGAAAGCTTCAAACAACAAGTGAAATTGTGTTATACCAACAGCCAACCTCCCCCAAAACCCTCCAAGGCACAACTCTTGTAGGCTGGGAGACTCCATAATGGAGAGTAGTGCTGCCACATTTATAACCACTCGAACGGTTGTACTTACTAGTTATCCTTGTTTTAGTAGACCAAAATCCTTCTATTTGTTGGTGCAAAAGGTGGGACCTTTGAAGCCTCCCTGATTCATGCGGTTCTTAGTAGAGATAGTAGAGACAATCCTAAGGTTTGGTGGGGGTGCGAGCCTTGGGAAACTTGGATCTTGGTATGCGTGAGAAGTGTGTGCCATGGAGAGGAGCCAGTGCTAGCAAGATCCTGAAGCTATCTACTTTGAATATGCATGGCTAAGGGATCTGACAAATATTGCCTTTTCCAACCTAGGATTTGTACTTTCTTTTCAAGTAAAAAAGAGTCCAAAAAATTACAAAAAAATTCAAAAACCATGAAAACATTCTTTGAGTTTGCTGTGTCTTCTTGCCATAATTAAGAAAATCAGATCAAAAAGACCATCTTGCAACCAACAAACCAAAAACATCAAAAAACATGTCAAAAATTGCAAAAACCATAGTTGTGCATCTGTCCTACAAAGCTATACATTTAAATCAACCTACTATGCATTTGTATTGACTTCCTACACTCTTATCACATATTACAATGTATTTGACTTTTACCAGTACTATGCATTTGTATCAACTTCCTATGCTTGTATCCTCTACTGCTATGCATATGTTTTTGTGCTTCTGTGACAGTGAGTATTTCAACATATTTAGAGAAAAATTTGTTCACCTTTCTGGATACCCATTTTAGCCTAGTTCCAAATTGTGAGATCAGATTTTACCTTTCAGTCACTTTCCCATCCATTTTGCATCAAACCCTCTCTTTTGTCAGTCATCTCATCCGCCTTCTGCCAGGTCTCCCTAAAGCAAAGTTAAAGTATTCTATATCAGATTAGCACAAGACCTTTTTCGGGTCATTTCAGATTCAAGTAACCCTAGTAGGTCACAGAACTTTGCTAGTGGTCTTGGTGCACAACTAGTATCTACATAGTAAATAGGTATCGAGTACCCTTACTTGTGGCTATCGTCTTGTGTTGGCCATCTTACTTAGAATCATTGATCAAAAGAGTCCCTTGTTCAAATCTTGTCACAAGTATCCTCTTCTCAACATTCTCTGCCAACACCTTACCAAAGTCTCTAGTTTCATCCCAATGCTTCCCACATTGCCTTGCATGGTTTTAACTAGATCTCAATACAAAAAATAACTTCAAATGGCCAGATCATCCAACCGCATTATCACCCCTCATGATAGTGATTAGGAAATCTCTCATGAAGAGTACCAAGGAACCCTCCAAGATAAAAAATTTCAACGCTTGCTAGAAAAAGTGCTCCACGAGGACCCTCATAAGTACTTTATTCATCTTGCAAATCTAGGACTTAAACTCCCCACTGACTTCGATCTCAACTAACTGTAAGAGACCGTAGAGGAAACTCATGAAAACCACACTGGTGAGGATAAAGGAAAGAAAGTCGTAGACCCAAACATACCTATGGAAGAAATGAGGAAACAAATTGAGGGCCTAATGCAACAAATGATGGATCTCAAAATGGGAACAAACACTAAAACTTACTCCTTGGAAGACATTGCACTGTACCCCTTTGACAAAAGTTTGAACATGGTGCCCTTCCCCTTTCGGTTCAAAGTTCCTATGTTTGACAAATACAAAGGGAAAGGAGACCCAAGAGATCACATTAGGGAATTTAATGCCGCATGCATGGGAGTAGCTCACAATGAAACTTTCTTAATGAGACTATTCCCTAGATCTCTAGGTAGTCAAGCCATGGAATGGTTCTCACAACTTCCACCAGTTATCAAAACTTTTGATGAGTTAGTAAACAAGTTTGTCACAAACTTCTCATATAACATTGAACATGAAGTCTCCATGCTCGACCTATGCAATACAAAGAAAAAGAGTGGTGAATCCTTCACCTCCTTCTTACAAAGGTGGAGACAATTCACGAGCAAATGCGCATATGACGTACCTAAGAAGCAATTGACGAAGATATTTGTCCACAACCTTAACTCTGATCTAAGCTACCAAATCCAAATTCAATGCCCTACCTTATTTTCGAAGGTCATTGAGATGGGATTATTTATCGAGAAAGCTATGATTACCAAGGGGCAAATAAAGTTGTACAAGGACACCCCTAACTCTAACTACACTACGGACAAGTCAAAATTTTGGACAAAGAATAAAAATGTCGTCAATGATAGAATGGTTGATGCCAAAGTGACGGCTCCCAAACAACAACCAATCTTCACTCTCAAAGGAGAGGCAAGCAATGCTACGTCCAACAAAGCATTCTCTTGCGAGTCAAAGCCAAGGTTCAACTCCAACCCTAGGCAAAAGTTTAGACCACTAGGAGAGTCCCAAGAGTCTGCGTTAAGAAAGCTATTAGCCAACAATGAGATCACTCTTCCACCAACTAGTGACTATGAACCTCAAATAAACCCTCACTATTAGAAAGACACCAATTTCTGCGAGTATCATAGGGGAAGAGGCCATATGACCAACAATTGTATCCATCTCAAACATGTCATTCAAGACAAACTTGACCAAAATCAAGTAGGTGCTCAACAACATACCTCTAATGAGACACATGTGGCATACAAGGATCCGCTTCTCAACCACGACAAGACGTACAACAACAACAACAACAACAACAACAACAATGGCAACAACAATGGCAACAACAATGGCAACAACAATAACAACTGCAACAGACAAAATTAGAATAACATGGCATAATAATGCTAACTATGTGAGCGTATCATTCGACTCTACTATCAATTGCATATCGGAGCACATCGCATAGGTCAGTGTGGTCATGCCCAACCAATAATCAAGACCCAACAAAATTGATTGCAACATCATCACCCACAATGGTAAGGTCACGTTAAACATGCTCCCTCCAAGTTTGTCACCTTCTCAGTCCAACTCCCATCAGTATAGTGTCATAGACCAACTTCGAAAAACTCCTTCCCACTTATCTATCATAGAGTTGTTGTGTCTATCTCCTTCCCAAAAAGAGATTCTTGATAAAGCCCTAGTGGAAATGATTGTGCCCATGAACTTGGCCCAAGAGAAGTTTCAAGCCATGGTAGGAAATCTAACCTCCTCTAGTACCATATTGTTCACCGAACAGGATGACCTCTCAGTGTCTCAGCCTCATAACACATGCTTGCATATCATCGCCTTCATTCATAAACACCATATCAAAAGGGTTCTCATTGATGGAGAAGCTAGTTTAAATATTTGCACACTCAAGCTAGTCCTTACATTGAAGTTCTCTGAAAATGTGGTAGACCCAAGGAAAAAGATCACTAGTAAATCCTATGATGAAGAGGAAAGAACTACTAAAGAAATAGTGGTGTTACCAATACAGGTGGGACCGTTGGTAAGGAACGTTGTTTTCCAAGTCCCAGATAGGGAGCTAGCCTATAACATTATCCTAGGTAGACCATGGATTCATGCCATGAAAGTTGTGCCTTCTACCTACCACCAATGCATAAAATACCCTCATAACAGCAAACAAGTCACCATCCAAGGTGATCCTGACCCCTTTTAGCATTGTAACTCTATCCGCTCAAAGCTTGATTACATCATACCCAACAATAGAGCATCTATGTCCCCTACCTCATAGCATGATTCTACCTCCAAAGCTTCCTCATCCAAGCCCAAAGAGTAGAAAATTACCATCAAAGAAACAGTAGGGGAATACTCCATCGAGCACAACCTCAACTTAGCCAAAATGCCTCTATCTCCTAGATCCTTTGGGCAACCCAAACATTTTCCATATCCATCTACTCCTCTTGCACCTCCTATAGCTCCCTTTGTAAAATGGGGGACCCTATCAGATGAAACAAAGCAAAGAGATATCTTACAATGGCTCTACATAGAAGAAGAGAATGCACAACAAGAACCGCCTAAGCTCCCAATGGAAATCTATGGGCAAGGTGAGTCTATCTACATAGAATGGGTTATGAAGGACAAGGTCCCATTGGCCTAAGAAAACAAGGAATAATAGAACCCATTCAACCTTCTTCATCCTCATTGGCAAGAAAATACAAAAGATCTAGGATACAAGGACAAGGGCAAAGCAAAAGCAAATTCTTGTCTTGTGGAAATGATCCATAACCTTCAAGAGGATAGTGACATAGATTCCAATGAATATGAGTGGGATGAGTTGACAAAACACTCCTATGATGACAAGGAAGTTAATACCGTTCAAACTTATAGTCCCTACCATGAGGGACAAACACTAACACATAGACCATTAGAGTGTGATTTGCCAATTCCCAAAAATATGACTTTTGAGGAAGGTTCAAGTTCTATCTCAATAAACAATTTGGAGGAAAGTACCATCCTAGACCCTATCCCTACCAATACTCCTCGCATATCCATTCAAACTATCAACGAATCAGATCTATCCTCCAACCCCCTCCCCCTTGTACATCCTAAACTTATCGATTGGGATCTACAAGAAACCCCGCAACTAGACATGTTCCAAAATGATGATGCCTACATTGAGTACATGGAACTTAGGGACCACCTACCTACAGGAGATCATAAAGCTAGCTTTTCCATTGAGCTCAATACTGTGGCTTATTTTGGAGAGGGTGCCAAGCCTTCCAGTCGCAAAAATATCAAAATAAAAACTAGATCTGATGGTGAAAACCACTCCTCAACAGTATCAGATCCCAAAATAGTAAAAAGAAAGGACGCATCCGATGGTGAAAACCTAACTGTAGCACCTGATGATGGAAGGCTTGACACTCTCCTTGATGACATGCACTAGGAGAAGTCTTAGATTGTTGTGGAACCTATAGAACCTGTTAACATTGGAATAGAGGAACAGCCTAAGATCATTCACTTTGCTAAGTCTCTAACTCCACCAGAAAAGACTAAGTTTGTACCATTCTTCAAGAAAAAGCAAGTCAACTTTGCTTGGTCATAGGTAGATATGCCAGGATTGGATCTAGATTTGACTCTACATCATCTTCCACTAGATCCAAAAGTGAAACTAGTCAAACAAAAACTTAGAAAGATGTATCCACACATTGCACTACTAGTGAAAGAACTCAAGAAACTACTAGATGTAGGGTTCATCAGAGACATAGACTATCCAGAGTGGGTCTCCAATATAGTACCAGTATCCAAACCTAATGGCTGAGTCAAATTATGCAATGATTTCTGAGATCTAAACAAAGCTTTCCGCAAGGAGGGCTTTCCATTGCCAAATATAGATATCATAGTCGACTTAATAGTAGGGCATACCATGTTATCTCTCATGGATGGCTTATCTGGATACAATCAAATTAGGATAGCACCATAAGACCAACATAAGATAGATTTCACTTGTCCATGGGATACCTTCTGCTGGAATGTCATGCCATTTGGGCTAAAGAATGCAGGAGCCACATATCAACGTGCTATGACCACTATCTTCCATGATATGATTCACATCACAATGGAGGACTATGTAGATGACATCCTTGCAAAGTCACTCACAAGAGAATCTCACCTAGATGTGCTAGAGGTCTTTCAGAGACTAGAACAATTCAATTCAGGTTGAACACAAAGAAATGTGTGTTTGGAGTCACCTCAGGCAAGCTCTTAGGCTTCATTGTATTAGCAAATGGGATTGAATTGGATCTTGCCAAAGTCAAAGCCATCATGGAAATGCCACTGCCAAAGAATATTACTCAACTGCGGTCTCTACAGGGTAAGTTACAAGAAATCTATTGGTTCATATCACAACTAGCAGACAAGTGCCAACCTTTCAGTCATCTCCTACATAAGAATATTCCATTTGGGTGGGATGAGAAATGCAAAGAGGCATTTGGCAAACTGAAGGAATATCTTATGAACCCACCTATCTTGATGCCTCCTATCCAAGCGAAACCATTGTTACTTTACATATCTGCTATGCCAACAACTCTTGGGGTCCTTCTAGCACAAAAGATTATGAAGGTAAAGAAAGAGCTATCTACTACATTAGTCGCACATTGGTGGGCTATGAACTGCAATACTCTCAAATAGAAAGATCATGTCTTGCTATGGTTTTTGCTTCCCAAAAACTACCACATTACATGCTAGCACATCCAGTCAAACTTATTGCAAAGATAGTTCCACTGAAATACCTATTAAGCAAAGCAGCTCTAATAGGTCACCTAGCCAAGTGGGTAGTGCTCCTAAGTGAATATGACATTGAGTATGTAGACAGAAAGGCTAGCAAAGGACAAATCATTGCTGATCAGTTAGTAGAAGAACAATTACAAGATACCACACCAATGACATTTGAGTTTCTAGATGAATCCTTATTTAATATCACAACACACTCATGGAAACTCTACTTTGATGGATCCTATACAAACCATGGATTAGGGGCAGGAATCTTGTTGGTCACTCCTCAAGGCGACACCATACCTAAGTCTTATCATCTATTATTCCCATGCACAAACAATATACAAGAGTATGAGGCCTTGGTCATTGGTCTCAAAATGGAAACAGAATGGAAAATCAAAGAGCTACATGTCTATGGTGACTCCCAGCTAGTAATCAATCAAGTCAATGACGACTATCAAACCAAAGATGAGAAGCTTATCCCATACAAGTGCTTGGTCGATGAATTTAAAGAGTACTTTGGGATCATCTCCTTTGAGCAGATACCTTGCATTGAAAATAAAGTGGCAGATGCCATGGAAACCATTGTCTCACTCCTCAAGATCCTAGAGAATGAGTCACAGTATGAGTTCTTGGTGGAGTCAATTAAGCAACCAGCTTATGATCTTCCTAAAACACACTCCATATGCCTATTAGTTGGATCTGATTCACCTTGGTATGGTAAGATTTACACTTACCTCTAGGATAACACCCTCCCACCTTACTTGTCTTCAAACCAACATCGAACCTTCATCTACCAAACCTCTCGTTATACCGTTATTGCTGACACCCTATATCGATGTGGTCTGGATGATACTTTACTCCATTGTTTAGAACGAGAAGAATCTCAAACCACCTTACAAGACATGCACAAAGGAATTTGTAGAAAACACTCTAGCAGTCCTTCTTTAGCTAAGAAACTCATGCATTTGGGTTATTATTGGCCAACCATGGAAATAGATTCATATCAATTTCTGAAGAAATGCAAGCAGTGCTAGATACATGGAAACCTTATCCATGCGCTAGCTCAAGAGCTATGACCTTTAACAACACCTTAGCCTTTTTGTCAATGGGGAATCGACCTTGTGGGCAAGATCCACCCACCCTTATCCAACGGCCACAAGTTCATAATAACTGCCACTAAATATTTTATCAAGTGGATTGAAGCCATTCCACTCTCCAATTTCACAGGCAAATAGATTGCCTCATTCATCCTCAACTACCTCATCTATAGATATGGAATTCCCTCATCCATTTTCACAGATAATGGAAGACCTTTTAAGAACTGGGATGTACAAGAGCTTTGTGACAAATTCAAAATCAAACACCATTTCCCCACACCCTATTATCCCCAAGACAATGACCAAGTAGAGGCATCCAACAAAACAATCTTGAAACTCCTCAAGAAGATAGTCAACAATGCTGGCCATGATTGGCACATCCAACTCAATCCCACTCTGTGGGACTATCAAACTAGTATACGCACTCCCATAGGTGCTACCCCTTACGCCCTTGTCTATGGATTAGAATCCATTTTGCCCATTGAGGTTGAGTTACCATATCTAAGGGTTTCGTTAAAAGGTCTCATAACTGATGAAGAGTACAGTGTTTCCATATTACAAGAGCTAGAGATGCTAGAGGAAAAGTGACAGAATGCCTTCAATCATCTCAAGGCATATCAGCAAATGATGTCATGAAGCTACAACCACAGAGTCCGTCCAAGAGTCTTTAAGGTTGGAGACCTAGTACTTAAGGAAAATCCCCACAATCAATAGGATTGGGAAAAGAAATGCAAGTTGGAACCCAATTGGCTTGGGCCTTATGTGATCGTTGCTACCTATAGATCGAGGGCATATCAGCTGGCAACATCAAAAGGTGAGCTATTTGACGACCCAATCAATAGTATGCATCTTCATCGGTTCTATACCTATGAGAACCCCAATGTAAGGGGTAAAAAATACAAAAATATCAAAAATAAAATAAAAAATAAATAAATAAAAATAAAAATAAAAATCATCCTTTGGTGAAAACCTGACAAACAGGCACCTTGGACAGGTATCATGATGAAAACCTGGCTAACAAGCATCATGTGTACTTTTAGCTTTTGTGTAAATAAAAGCAATTGGTGAAAACGTGGTAAATAGGTGTTACTTGTGATAAACCACTTCTTCCATCTTTGGGAAACCAATCACCTTGTGTCCATTCTTCCTTCAATCGTGTCCCATTAGATCCATATCTGTTCCATAATAAAAACCTAACGATAACCTACCATGGCTTGATACTCTATCTCTTTTGTCACCTTGTCAACCAAGGTCTTATCCAGTATTCTATCCATAGTATCAGCCTAGCATAGCATATGTCATCAATGTCCACATGGTCCAAGTCCATGAACTACATTACCTCTGTGTCATCATGAAGGCAAGGCCATTTTTTTTTCAATGCATCCCCGAGGCCCCACTTGCCCATCTATCCCATATCTGGTCTTTCTATCTATCTGAGTGTGCGCCACTTTCCATCGCCTAAGTTTTAGGTCCATTAGGGTTCACCCCGAACTATGTTGCCTCCGCATTGCTATGTGGGCAAGACCATTTAGCAATGAGCCCCCCGAGGCACTAGGTCAGTCCCTTAGGGTCCATCTCACTAGTAGGGATTGTGGAACCTTTCACAAGGCAAGCAAGTGCAAGCAAAACCCACTTTCAAAATAGAAATCTTGACATGCAAGACATCAACCTATCTAGCACAAAGAAAATAGAAACCTAACACTCAAATTGATTCTATCCAAATTATGGCAAGAAAAATACATCTAAATGTAAAAATATTTTGTGGTTGTGATCAGATTAGGTTACAAGCATCTTGATTTTTGTTATCATGTCTTTCTATGCTACTTGAGGATGCCAAAAGCTAGAGATGCTATGATGGGGGCATAATCATTTTCTTTGTTTGTTGTTTGTGGATTAATCTTTAGTAATGTGAAGCCTTGTCTAACGACATGATCGACAAAAGATCATCGAGGACTTCAAAGGTCTAACATGAATGGGGGCAATCCTTGTCTGTTGATATGCAAGAAATTCTCAGGTCATCTCAGTTCAATTATACCTCGATGCTTGTATTAACTTGTTAAATCAAAATCCATGTAAGCAATACTTAGGTCATCTCAGTTCAATTATACCTAGATGATTATATTAACTTACAACATTTAGAAAAAGTACCCAAAAAAATAGCCCAATGATGAAATAAGCACTTCAAAATACTTGCAATATCAAGATGATAAATATCCATATCCATATCCATAATATATCCAATTGCATTCCATATCCATAATGTATCCATACATATCTAGTGGCATTTCACATACCATCCATGCAATAAAAATTTTGTGCAGAGTATCAAACAAAAGCTTATGAGTCCTTCTGTCAAGTCATTCTTCTATCAGTCAAATTTATATCTATCATCATATCTTTCATCCTTGTCCAGTCAATTTGAGCAATGGTCCAAATGCAATTCTATCCTTAATCCATACCAATCAAGTCAAGTCAATCTTGTCAAATGATCCAATCACAATCAGTGGTCTTGATCCTTGTCTAGTTATAAACCAACTCGATCAATTATAATCAATCAATTGTCTTATACAGGATCTTGCATTGTTGAAATTAGACCAAGACACGCATCTTACATGACATGTTTCATTTCCTGAAACCAGACACTATCCTTTGTGTTGCTCTAGGGATCTACATTCCTCACCATGACAACACCATCATATATCAATATCGATTAATCGTTGGTTTATAGCTAGACAGGGGCAATACCTTGTTTGTTCTTGCATCATTTGTGCATATTTTCTTGCTTGCTTGTGTGTGTTATCATTTTATCTTCTATCGCATATCATTTGGCTCTTTCTTCAACCATTTTCTTCACCCTAACTTAGTTTTCCCTTCTTCATCATGAGATTGTCTGTCTCATGTCATTTTCCCTTCTTCCCGTTTAATCTCACGAGGGGGCATCCTATTGTCATAACCTATACTAGGGGCAAACTGGGGCATGTATCATTATCAAAAAATTCTTATTCTTTGAAACAACGCCATAAACTGCATTGCATCAAAGAGGGGCAAAATGTATACGCCTAAAAATGACATGACTCTACCCAAATAAATATTCTTAATATTTATGTAAGTCAAATTCCTCTATCAATAAATAAATAAACAAATTTATTTATTTGATTCATATTCTCCCAACAATTAAATAAAATCAATTTATTTAATTAAAATTTCTAAATTCTTCTAATTCCTCCAACAAAATAAATAATACAAATTATTTACTTATTTCTTCCAAATTCATTCTAAATTAAATAATATCAATTATTTAATTGTTTCTTCCAATAATATCTTCTATAAATTTAAATAAATCAAATATTTATTTAAGTTGTCTATTTCTTCTAAATTGAGTTATCTCTAAATATAATTCAATCCTTGTGCACATGCAATTGAATATTCTAAATATTTAATTTAGTAAAAATATTTTCTCATCCTCGTGCAATTTCTATTCTCTAGTTCTATTCTCTTAACTAATTGATCTATTCTTTTAATTAATTTAACTTTTTCAGTTAATTCATTCTTCTATTTTATTAATTCCTCTCATGCAAAATATATCAAGACACATTTCTTCTTATTCGCGCATGTCCCTCAACCATTGATCTTCTCATTCTTTCTATACCATTGATCTCTTCTCTCTCAAGTCTATAAATTGAACCCTGTTCTTCTATTTCATTCATCCAAGCTTTTAGTATCATTACTCTGCAGGAATTACAGCATGCCTTTTGCACCCACATCATTCCATTTACTTGCGATCAACTTGTTACCATATCACTAGCATTGTTCTGAGGCTCATCTTCATTACAAAGCACTGTCATGGCCATTCTCCATTGAAAATCTTGGAATTACAAGGAAGTGCACTCTCTAAGGGCCTTATTAATACATGCAATATCAATTGAGATAGGCAACCAACAGAAGCTATGAAGTATTGAGGTTTACAAAGGTTTCATCTTTGTTTGTTTGATCTTGATTATTTCCCTTTTAGTTGAGTTTTGGGTATTATTGATATATTATATTCTTTATTCATTTATACACCAATTTTCCCTTAACATACCCAACTAATATGCGCTATCGTTGACTTCTGATGCTAATTTTATACATGTGGCTCCATCTGATATTGCTATATACACATGAAAATGATTGAGAAATATTTGTGACTGGGACAATGACATACATGTTTCTTGTATGCACACTTATGTGCTGATGTAATGATGACATCTATAGTAGTAATGACAGCTATTGATAGATATTAAATGATGTACTTGAGAGTTTAGTTCACCTTTATGGTTATAGTTCATTATTTGAATTAGAATCATGAATGTGTACTAAACTTGAAACCATTGTACCTTCACAGATTGAGTTATTCAATTTGAGCAATAAACAAGATAATCTCTATTCTATCCCCTCTGAGGATCAAGGGGGAATAGTACTCTCGTCTCAACCCTTGTGGGAGCCCATTTGAAACCATGTGCTGTTAGGTCTTCAACAGCTACATGACTTGTCCTATACCTACACAGGAAACAAACATATTAGTCCAAAAAATGATGATAATTGATGATGATGTTTCTTCTTTCCTTCCTATAACTGATGTATTATGTACTTGCTAATTTTGATTATCTCATGCAATCTATTATGCATTTTGCTCAGATATGATGTAATGTATGGATGAGATGATTTCATGAGCTCTAACCCCTCTTTTTCCTCCAATGCAGGTTACGACACTTTTGAGGATCGACAACAAATGGAGCAGCTGCGTTGATCAACCAACCATGAAAGTAGGCAATGATTGGTACCCTCTTATCTATATGTTCTATCAGTTCTTGTTATTTCTTTTTCAATTGCATAGCATGTTGCATTGATACTCAGATTCAGGTACTCCCATAGCTTGTGTGGGACCCATCATTGCTCCATTTCATTCTGTATTCACTGCAACATGATCTGTTTATGTATATCTCATTTTATGTCATAAATTTAACATTAAAATTCATGATGAGACATTTCTCCATCAATGACAAGCACTTGTAACAACAATGAATATTAATTGATACGTACTTTCTTTTTAAAAAATTCAACTGATATAACTGAATCAAATATGAAATTAACTTACAATTGAAATGCCATCATTAATGCTATGAATTTTCACTTAAGATAACAAACTGTAGTGTAATCAGCTCTGCCAATTTGAGTTGTTAGTAAAAATTGGTAACATTTCTGGCGACATTTGTTGGATGCTTGTCTGCTAAGCATCATAACTAGTTTCCCTATACATCCATTGGGCATGGAGTCTAACTCTGCCCTTCTCAAAACTTAGAAAACACTGAAACTCTGCACTTGAACCAGTTCAAATAGTAGCAGAAAAACTGAAAACAAACTAACTAAAAGCAAACTAACATGCCCTGATGGCCAAAACATGTGTAGAGCACTTAGGGAAACAAAACTGATAGAGAACAAAATGTGCATGAAGCACTTATTGACTGCAAACTAAGCTAACCTACTCTAACCATCTCAGAAAGCTAATCAAACAAAACCATTTACTGGTTAAATAAAATAACTCCCCCTCCTCCACAATCTATAATACTTCCTCAGTTTGTGATTGGACCCAAAGAGGTGAAATAAGAACAGATAGGTAGCAGACAGATGTACCATTTGTCTGGATAGGAACATGAAAGTACTTACCTATTTCACCTATCTAGAAAACTGATCAAAAGAACAAGGAAACTGATAAGGCTTAACTTGATACCTTTCTTGCTGATGTAGATCAACATCATTACAAGGTTGTACCCTCTTGTTAGCTACCAACTTGGCTAGATATCTGATAAGACACCCCCTGGAAGGTGTTGGATCAAATAGAAAAAATTTTACATGGTTAGGGGCAGTAGTATCATCCTCATTTTGCATGATGGCCTACCACGTAAGCTCTTCCTCCATAGTCAATGGGACATCCTCCTCTGTCAAGGTTGCTAATAGCTCTTCAAAATTAGGTTCAAAATACATATCATCATTCAATGAAGAACACCTTGAATCAGGAGTCCCCTCTTCTATGAATGAAGGTAAATGGTCAAACAATAAACTAACCTCTTGCAACACACCATCAATTGGCAAAACATTAGCCTCAAACTCTTCTGTGCAACAGTAAGACAGCCCCTCAAAATAGTCTAGATCAGACTACTACAGTGGTTTACTTAGAAATGTCATGATTTCTGCCTCTTGTCCTTGTTGTCCCAGGTGACTTTCCTCTAAAGGGTCAGTGAAATATGAGAAGAAAACCTCAATTTCATCTTGTGAAAGATCCTCCTCAAGCTCTTGATCCTTTGAATTTGGGTTGTTTTCACAAACCTACACTTGGACAAACACTTCACTGTCAGATTGCTTGGCTTCAATCAGTAACTCACCATTATCTCTCTGTTGTTTTGAAATTGGTGTCCTTGATATAACTGTGGATTCCTCATCTGGTTGAACAAAACTAGGTAATTGCTTGAATAAAGTAATTGAGTCTTCTTCTACTTCATGCTGAATTTTCTGTCTCTTGCCTTCATGCAACTTTTGAACAACATGAGAAATTTTTTCAAATGAAACAAAATCTAGAGGGTTTGGTGCCGGGCTTGAAACAACAACCTTTTCAAATGTATAATGCTTATAATTAGCTATAAAAATAGCACTAATGGCAGCAAACTCTTGCTTCTCTTTTGACTTATATGGCTGGTGATCTTTCACAAAATAGGGAGGGTCATTAGTTTAATCATTAAAAGGCTCATCAGGAGAAACCTTTACTTTCTCAATTCTTTCCTATTCTAACCGATATTGTTCCAAAGCTACATGTAGTAAATTTATTGGCCTGTCTCTATTCAGTTGGTCAATAGACTAATCTCGAATGCTGATAGGCTCCTTAGCAAAATTAGATCCTTTGCGACTTGGGATTTTGATTTTTTGAGGAGTTTGTTTGCATTCAAAATTAACTTCTTAGCAAGAAGAGGATTCTCCAGGTGGCTTGAAACTTAGAATTTCTACTTTAGGGGTATTAAGAGGCTTATTTTTTATAAAACCTAGAAACTTATATTTATGTACCTCCTCTCGAATAGGCTATTCTAGAATAGTAGGGGTTGCTTGGGCTTGAGCAAGCAAGAGCTTGGTTTGTACAGCTACTTCTTTCTCGAGATTCTCTTCAAATTGTCTCTTTTATGTCTCCCACTCGTGATCAGAAATAAAGATCTCACAGAGTGGCTACTCAGGTTGTTGAAGGTAAACTTGGTGATTCAGCTCTTGTAGCTGTAAATTAGATTCTTCATATGGCCTTGTTTGAAATCCCCATTCTTGTTGGTACTAATAACTCTTCATGCTCACAATTTCCTACTCATATTGTGTCCTTTGTGCCTCTATTTCCTACTTATGCAGATAGGCTTGATAAGCCAATTCATCCTGGTGCATGTTATACTCCCACAACCTGTGGACCTCGTCTATCTGCTCCATGATGAATTCCAAAGTATCTTTTATGCTTGCATCCTCACTTAGTGCTAGCTGATTGGAAGATTAAGCAGGGGTGGGTACGTGGTAAACATGTTGTGCATGCTGGTATGTTGTTGCATGGCTGTTTGGAGTAAAACCAACTATATGGTTGCTCTAATACAACTGATAAGATGACTGATTGGTACCACCATCATGATATGGTGGATGATATGAACTGATCATCTTGAAACTAGAAGAATAACATGTAGAGTCACCAGGTATGCTATTTGCTTGCCTCCAAAGTCTAGATTCATTGATACACACACTAAATATCAGTGATAAATGATCAAACTATGGACTCAAACAATCCAACTTGTCCCACTGGGTGTGCCAAAACGTGTTGTCAATTCAAGTATGCACCCTTGTTAAGCATTGCAAAAACTTAACTAATTGTTGAAACATGGAATCATTCTCAGATGTGGGTCTCCTTTCATGAGAATGAATCTCCAGAGTGAGTTGGTTCTCTTATAATTCCTAAACTACTGACTTGAGGGAAAAAAGATAGAAGGATGTAACTAAAATGCAAACTAACTCTAGAATCTAAACTGGATAAAATTCTATCACTCACAAACAGATCCTCTAACCCGAATCCTTACAGTTTCACTGATAATTTATTCCTTAAGTAATTTACAAAAAGGTTGGGATCAAACACAGACTACAACTAGGAAGAACTAAGTTTTTAATAGTATTGAGACACAATAAAGGATAGAAAAAGTCACAATATAACATCAAATCAAGACTGCAAAAATATGTGAAATAGGATGATTTGCTATTAGAACTAGAAGGAGTACAATGCATAAAAAATAAAATGTGTTAACCAACTGTCTGTATACAAATCTGCCTGTGAAGAAGAGAGAAGAAACTAATGCTAACTAATTCCTGTGCCTCCCAAAAATTAGTCTTCTCCTATATATGCCTCCAAAATATTTCCTCAAAAGAAAGATGAAAAAACTCCTAAAAATAGATCCAGAAATCCATTTTTTGGAATCCATCAAAAAGCTAAAAATAAAGCCTTCGACTTGTTTCAAAAATAGAGAAAAACTGCTCTAATCTAATCCCCAAAGGGGTCCCACCAAAAATCTACAATAAAACAGGCTCTCCCCTATCTCTAGGTGCTCCAAATCAGCTTGCTTTCCTCCAATCCACCCAAAAAAATCAAATCAGAAAGAAAGCAACAAAATTGCTTTAATTGCCTAAAATAATAATATTTTAAAGGAATTAATAAACATTGCTTTTAAAACATTATTTTACAAGATTTGGCAATATTTGTGCTTATAAAAAATCATAAAAATATTTACATATTTTTGGAATAAAATTCTCCTATGGGCCCACTACAAATCCACCTAGATAAACAAAATTTGAAAATGCTAAGGCAATTCTTTTGTCTCCATATGATATGAAAGAGAAACCAAGGTATTTACCTCCAAGGTAGTAGGACCCTCTATAAACAGCTCCATGGCACACGATGTGGCCTCAAACATGACACCAAGGTGTATGATGTGGCACAAATTCTCCATTTGGCATGCAAGCCCTCCTATGGTGTTTGAAGGTAAATAAAAAATTTCTCTAAGGCATAATAGCCTTCTCCACTATAGCATAACATTAGCCTTTCTTCAAAATATTCCAACAAAAAAAATATCAAAGGCTTAATAAACCTAACCTCAAGTACATATGACCTCAAAGGCCCCTAACCCATGGTGGCATTAGACATAATGCAAAAAAAAAAATGCCACAAAATTGTAATTCTCTCATTAGAGAAAAAAGCCCCAAAAAGCCCTCATTCAGACCCTAGTTCATCATTTTGTATTTTGATTTTTGGAGAGCGCTATGCATGGCGGCCACTGTAGGGATTTCTGCCTAAAAATCCATCATTTTCTTCACCATTTCAGCATGATTCTGTTGATAACTGAAAAGGGGGGTGAATCAGTTATCCTAATTATTTCTTCTTTCTGAACTTTCTTAATAACAATGTAGCATTAATTCAAATAAGCAAACATAACCATGAAAAGGAAAATACACATGACAATATTTTTGACGTGGAAACCCTGTTAAGGGAGAAAACCACGGGGTGATTAACCCAAGATTGTATTCTCTGTTAGAAGAATGGAAATACAAAATGGCACTTGCTAATTAGGGCTCACTGCTTGAGGACACTGCTCACAGGAAGGTACACTGCCTACAAGAGACACACTGTCTACAAAAGGCATGTTATACAGTACTTAAACTGACTAGAAGCATCTACATATGCTGGAGTTTAGTTCCGGTAAGGCTCAGTATACTGATCTGCTGCACTTCATCTTTCCTCTTCTCTTATGCTGTTTTCCTTTCACATACCGGACCTTCCTTACTACTTTTGCTCTACTCTTCTGCTTTTATTCACATATCCTCAACAACCACGATGCCTCTCACAACTAAATCCATCTTGTATATATATCCGCACAAGTGATTTCATCACCTTTCAAGTCGGCATCCGGAATAGTCAATCTTTTCATAAACTTTGATCTGTCGGCTGAATCCTTGCATACCAAGTAATGCGGATCAAGCATATACTTGTAGAAGTCATCAATCATGTTGTCCAAACAAGACTTATGCCTTAAGAACCTCTTCTATCATCAGTAACACATCCAGAATAATGTCTGATGCTCTGTCAGTTAGTTCTTCCTCTGTCACACTGCCAATCAGGAACCTGATACTGAAGTGACCATATCTTTTTCTTCATCTATCACTGGAGGCTAAATCCTTGGAATCTATCACTCAAGGTAGTCCTCTTGACTTCTCCAAATCTATACTTCACCAAGATACTTCTTCTGAGAGATTCAGACCTGTCTGTCAAACCTCACCACATGCTCTGTTCTTGTTTACCGGATCATAACATTGTTCACTTTGACTTCTAGTAAAGACATACCATGTCCTGCGGATGTGTGGGATGAACTTTGTTACCATCAATGACAACAATCATGAATCCATATAGTGTCTCTTGCCAACAATCTCCCCCTTTGGCATTGATGGCAACACTTAGTGAAAAATGGCTAAGTGTTTACACTATGCTCCCCCTTGGCTTATGCTCTGTTTCTATATGCATTTTTTGGAGCTCCCCCTTAGTTGAATTCCTCATTTTTCATTGCTCCTCACTCCCCCTTTGATATCAATGGCAAAGGGTAGGGTCTGCATACCAAAATTTTCAAAAACACTTCTATACGTAGCTGCAAAAGTATTTGTACATGCTATACTTTACATAAACTGAAGGATATCTAGAAAAGTTGTCTTCAATTGAATGAATTCTGTAGCCCAACTTTGCTTCATTCTGTCCAAAATTGATATATGGCTGCTCAATAGGAATGCAAACGCATTTGCCCTTTTTAGATATGTTGGATCATTTGTTTGGGTTGTGATTTTAGCTTCTTTTATGGCCTCATGCATGGCCTCTAATTTAGGGACAATTATCCCTCTGAGCTCACTCAATCTATTGATTCTATTTTTCTTCTCTTTTTCAAGCTTCTTAATCTCATTCAAAACTACAACCGTTTGACATTCTTGATTTATTATGGATGTAGTAAGTGGATCAAAATTTTGAGAAAGATTTGTCAATTTATCTTCCTGTTCTTTCATTTTCTTCTCAATCTCCACTATTGTTTTGGACCATGATAAAAAAAAATTGTACATTTCTCTACCATATTTAAGAGCATTTTCTAAGCTCTTTATCCAAATATTCATATTTCTCCTATCATTACTTATCAACTCTTGTACCTCTGATAATCTTTTTGTAAGAAATTCCTTCCAAACCTTATCTTCTGCTGACTTCTCTAGTGAATCAAAATGTGTGTTAACACTATTGACTAGAGTTTTGAGATTACTGGATGAGGAGGCTGTGGGATCCTTCTGAAACGATGGCATAATCTTTTCTAGCACTCCAGAAGTAGCTTCTATCAACTCACAGTCTTCCATGTGAGACTTTAGGAGTTTTTCTTTAGCCTTTGCATTAGCAAATGAAGCTATCTTCATTGTCTGTACCGGAGAGAGATAGTCAAAATTGAATGGTCCTTGTAGAAGCTCCAGTTCATCAATCTCCATTGTTTCTTTGTTCAGAAATTCTTGGATAGTTTTTGCAGTGTCTCTTGCCGGAGACAGATTTTTCTTTTCTTCTGCATTCTTTGAGCTATCTCTTGGAGTTTTCTCTCCTTCTACATTATTATCACTGGAATCTTCTTTTCCCTTCACCTCTACTTCTTTCTCCTATATTCTTTGTTCTCCTTTAGATCTAGAGACTGTAGGGGAAACTGGAGCAAAAATGTTAGTCTGTTTAAGGCCCACCTCTTCTGTCATTTTCTTAGTAGATTCTTCTACAACATTTGTAGCCAAGGGGTCAGCACCCAAGTCCTCTATGATAGGAAGATTAAATCTTTTGAAGGTTTTTCAGAGAATCTCTTCTATATCCTTGGCTACCTTGTCAGTTTCACCAAGCATGAGCTGATTCATCCTTGCTTTGCTCCTGAACTCATCCTTGCAATCTTTGAATATCATATTCATTATCTTGGGATCGATTGAAGGATATAGCTGAATAGCTATCTGTTCCTGGATCTCAAGGTCTTTTTCCATGGCATTAGTCTTTTTCATTTCTAACTCCTTTTCTAGGCTCTTGGGAATAAGAGATATAATTTCAATAAAGGCCTTATTATATATGTTTAGATACTTAACTGTAGCTTCCTGTAAGATCTTTTGGTCAGCCTCATTATAATCATCATAGAATCCAGTTAAGAGTTGTAGGTTCCCATCCACAGTGGCTACTTTCACTACAACATCTAAGGAGAGAGTGGGTTTTTCAACAAATTCCTCTTCCTTCTCTTCTTCTCCTTGACCGGTAGAGTGTTCACCGGATGATTTCTTCTTCTTCTTTAGTTTTCTTATCTCCTCATCTGATTCGGTTTCCTCATCATCCTTGAGGCTAACATAGGACCTTGTTGCCTTTTTCTTTGTTCTCTTTTCTCCTTTTCCAGATGCTTGGACTTCTAGTTTTGATGTGCTTGAGCTTTTGGCTGTGACAGGTGCTGATCTCTTTGATGACCTTGTCTGGGTGGAAGATTCTACCGGAGCACTTTCCTTACTTCTCTTTTCTACCTCTTTCACCTCTTTCTTTGCCCTTTGCCTCTTTTCCCTATTGGCATCAAGTGCCTCCTTTGAGATGCCTAAGCCTTTGGCAATTTCTTCAACTTCTTTTCTTACTTTCCTCTTCATTTCTGGTTGTCTGAGTTCCACATGAACTTTTATACTTAGCTCTTCAAAGGTTCCAATCCTTTCTGCCTTTGGATCCTTTGGCTAACTTAGCATGTGTTGAACATGTAGCTCCACAATTTGTTCATCAACTTCATACCCCATGGGCATGATCCAAACTGTCCTTGGCTCTACTGCCTCCATTAGGCATTGATTAGTGTCTACCATGAAGCACACTGTATCCTTGTATTTCTTAACTATTGATTTGGGGATTCTTTCTCTGATTTGCATTGTATTTTGAAATTGTTTGAAGTAACCCCACAGTGTTGTATTCCTTGCCTTAGCATCCCCAAGTTCATGTAAGTAATCTCTGATCTATATTGCTACCAGTTTGTCATTTTGCCATACCCATCCATTTGATCTGGGCAACTCATTCATGAAGTAGAAGAATAGACATAATATTAGTCCACCATATTTAAAAGAGTTCTTCTTGTCCTTCTTAATCTTTTGTAAGTTTTCCATTAGTTGGTTTAGAAGGAGTTCACAAAGGTCATAATCTATATTTTTCCTCAGCATTTCATAAGCAATATACACAGCTGTTCCAGGTACTGAATTTTCCCTACTGGAGTGATATAACTTATAACCAATTATCATATATGCAAACTTCATATCCGGATCAGAGATATCTTCTATGGTCATTGCTCTCTTATCAAATTTTGATCTGGTGGCCTCACTCACAGTTTGGTTTTTGATAGATTTGAGAACTGGTATTCCTCCGGATGTATGTAAACTAGTTACTACACTAATTGCCTCCTTGGTAATTTTGTAAGGTCTGTTAAGCCATAGAAAGTTGTCGTGTACCCTACTCAACACATACCAGACCCATTCATCTTCTTCAAAGCAAGGGAAATGAATGAACTGATCAAAATGTTTCTCCTGGATGCCCTTATATTCTAGTTTAAGCTCAAAAGCATCATCTATCAATTGTTTGTGATATATGTCTCTTAGTTTGAATCCCCCAAACTCTTCAATATTTGCATGTATGTAAACCCTAATATCTTCAGTGTGCAAAACACCATGTAGAACACTAGAGAAGGCTCCTAGGGGATCTACCTCCAAGGATTTGTATGGATGCTTCTTAAAAATGGGGCAAGGTCTATCATAAATCTTTACTATATTCGGAGTAGCCATCATCAAGGAATTTTCCTGTAAGATATCAAGAACGAAGAATACCTTTTACGCTAATTAGGGCACACATGATGAAATCTGGATTGAGCTATATGAAGAATCATCTTGATCTTTGGGGGAAGTAGTTGCAGAGCTCCTTTTCTTTCTTCTTCGCATGTGAGTGTACAAATGATGAGTGAATGAACTCCTTTATTTCTGAGAAGCCCTAGTTTTCATTCGGTAATAAATGTGCAACCTAATTCATTCCGGTTTGCCTTGTTTGTCTTATTCAGAGACAAAACCCTCCCGGATCAGTGAGACAAATTTTGAAATTATTCTAGGAGAGTAGTGATAATCTATCATCCTTTCATTAGTCATTTGATCTATTTGCAGATCAAGACACCATAGTTTGAATCAGACCAGACAAAACTTGTCAGGAATCTATTTTTACTGGAAGACTGTTTTACCGGATTAATTTTGGTAGGATTAGGCTCTTCAAAACTTCTTGCTGATCTCTCAAATCTTTACCATACCCCTTTTAGATGTTTCTTGTATGAACCCTTTTACTCCGCAGCTCTCCTTGTGCCAGTTCCGGCACCAATTGACTGGCTAGGGGAACAAGGTTTTCTTTGTGTCTCCCCCTAAGCCAAAGCTCACCTTTTAATTTCTGGAAGGAATATCAACACCAGAGTCTAGTGTGGATCCATCCTCTACATTCTTTGTACTTTTCTTCACCCAAATCTTGTTCATCTCACTTTTAACTTCATTCGCATTCACTTTTTGTTTACCCTTATCTTGATTCTGATTATGATATACCGGACCTCTTTTGTCCTAATTCTTGCTTCTACAGAATTTTGCACTATGACCGGATCTATTGCAGATTTGGCAAACAACATTTCTTTGCATATTTGACTGATATCCTTTTGATCTGCATTGATTATCCATATGACCTATTCTATTGCATGCAAAGCATCTACCATTGAATGATTTGTTCATTGGCATATTTCTACATTCGTGAGATTTGTGACCATACCTTTTACAGCTAAAGCACTATCCAGAGAACGATGAATTAGTCTGACTCATTCTCTTTCTGCACTAATTAGCTTTATGACCAAAGTTATTGTAGTTGTGGTAGTATCCATTGAAGGATGGATATCTTTGAGCATTAGGCTATCTTACCAGAGGTCTTATAGGCCTGTTCCTTGGATTTTCTGATCCAAAATTCTTCTGACCGGTCCAAAGATTTCTCCTTTCTCATATCCCAAACCACACTTGTCATCTACCCTCTTTTGACTTCCAAGAAGAACTTCAAGTTGAGCAGAACTTATCTTGACTTTCTCTTTATATTCATTTACTGTTTGAAGATCCCTTTTGAGAGAGACAATTTGATCCTCAAGTTTTTCTTCATTATCTTTAGCATCTTCAAGATCAGATTCAAGATGTCTGATAATTCTATCCATCTTGTGGCAATCTTCTGATTTCCCTTAGAGAGATTGTCTTAGATTATCTTCAGTTTTTCTTTTCTCTTCAATTTCTTGGGTAAACTTCATAACTCCTGATTCCATTTCATGTCTTACAATAATGATTTCTTTTGATAACTTTTCACATAACTTGGTTTTCTCATTCAGCTCTTCATTTGTATCATTTACTTCACCTTGTCTTGCTAATTGCTGAAGCAGCTCCTTTCTCTTTTTCATAGAGAGACTTAATTTGTCTTTTAGTTCTCTCATGAAATCATCAGCCTGCTTGAGTCTTTCCTTTAATTCATTGACTTCAGTGTTTGACTATTCAAGATCATCAAGGGCAGTCTTGAGTTGCTCCCTTAAACCATATGCATCCATTTAGATTCCCAGATCTTCCTCAAGCTGTTAGACTCTGTTAGGAGGAACTTGGCTCTGATACCAATTGTTGATAACTGAGAGGGGGGATGAATTAGTTATCCTAATTATTTCTTCTTTCTAAACTTTCTTAATAACAATGCAGCATTAATTCAAATAAGCAAACATAACCATGAAAAGGAAAATACATGACACAATATTTTTGACGTGGAAACCCTATTAAGGGAGAAAACCATGGGGTGATTAACCCAAGATTGTATTCTCTATTAGAAGAATGGAAATACAAAATGGTACTTGCCAATTAGGGCTCACTGCCTGAGCACACTGCTCACAAGAAGGCACACTGCCTACAAGAGACACACTGTCTACAAAAGGGGTGTTATACAGTACTTGAACTGATTGGAAGCATCTACATATGCTAGAGTTTAGTTCTGGTTAGGCTCAGTATACTGATCTGATGCACTTCATCTTTCCTCTTCTCTTATGCTACTTTCCTTTCACATACCGAACCTTCCTTACTACTTCTGCTCTACTCTTCTACTTTTATTCAGATATCCTCAACAACCACGATGCCTCTCACAACTAAATCCATCTTGTATATATATCCACACAAGTGATTTCATCACCTTTCAAGTCGGCATCTGAAATAGTCAATCTTTTCATAAACTCTGATCTGTCGGCTGAATCCTTGCATACCAAGTAATGTGGAGCAAGAATATACTTGTAGAAGTCATCAATCATGTCGGCCAAACAAGACTTATGCCTTAAGAACCTCTTCCATCATCAGTAACACATCTAGAATAATGTCTAATGCTCTGTCAGTTAGTTCTTCCTCTGTCACACTGCCAATCAAGAACCTGATACTCAAGTGATCATATCTTTTTCTTCATCTATCACCAGAGGCTAAATCCTTGGAATCTGTCACTCAAGGTAGTCCTCTTGACTTCCCCAAATCCACACTTCACCAAGATACTTCCTCTAAGAGATCCGGACCTGTCTGTCGGACCTCGCCACATGCTCTGTTCTTGTTTACCGGATCACAACATTGTTCACTCTGACTTCCGGTAGAGACATACCATGTCTTGCAGATGTGTGGGATGAACTTTGTTGCCATCAATGACAATAATCATGAATCCATATAGTGTCTCTTGCCAACAGATTCTTCACACATCCCTCACAAACTAGTAAGTAGAAAGCATTCATGGTGTTATAGCTCTATTTCAAGCCATTTTTGAGGAAATCTGAGGGTCTTTATTGCTCTGGCCACACCCTTTTGTCATATTCTTGTATTCTCTATGCATTTTTTGCTATGTAATTCCTATGGCACTCATGGAGTTGGGATTTAGTGATGAAAATGTCTAATTTTTGGGCCATTTTGCACACCAATCTGAGAGGTTTCTTAATGATTTAAACTGGTAACCACTCTCTATATAGATTTGATTTCATTTTCATACCAAAGTCAGTGATATTTTGACTTATTAGCCATGACATGATGTTATTTTATTTACTTTTTGAACATATCCACCTCCTTGTTTCTATTTTGATACTCAATCTGTGAAGGAGCAATGTTGAATGTGAACCCTTATATATTTCTATATGTTACTTCAATTTGCATTGTGTGCTTTTCCTTGTTCATATCTTTGGCATGTTCTGACCTGTATAAGCATGCTCACTATATTCTATCCATTACACCTGTAGCATTTTCTTGAAAATGAATATATACATAGAGATGCCTTTGATACATTATTGTTCTAAGTGTGCTCTGAGATAGAAAGCATCATATATGATGTTATATGCTATTCTATGCTCTCCATGGCTTCTTTAACAGCTCTTTCAAGCTGATATACACATGTCAAATACTATTCTTGAAACATCTTGATTTGATAAGCACATTGGCAAAAAAGACTGAAGCTCAATGTTCTCCGATGATAGATGCTTGTTGTTCTTCACTTTGCTATTCAATATTTGATATGATAAAGGAATCACCTTGACTGTTACACATCTTCCACTGTACTTAACTGAAATGAGTTGTTGTTGACTTCTAATGTTAATTTTATACATGTGGCTCCATCTGATATTGTTGTATATACATGAAAATGATTGAGAAATATTTGTGATTGGACAATGACATATATGTTTCTTGTATGCACACTTATGTGTTGATCTAATGATGACATATGTAGCAGTAATGACAGCTATTGATAGATATTAAATGATGTACTTGAGAGTTCAATTCACCTTTATGGCTACAGTTCATTCTTTGAATTGGAATCATGAATGTGTACTGCACCTAAGACCATTGTACCTTCACAGATTGAGTTATTCAATTTGAGCAATAAACAAGATAATCTCTATTCCATCCCCTCTAAGGATCAAGGGGGAATATCATGCTGATCTCAACCCTTGTGGAAGCCCATTTGAAACAATGTCCTGCTAGGTCTTCAACAGCTACATGACTTATCCTATACCTACACAGGAAACAAACATATTAGTCCAAAAAATGATGATAATTGATGATGATGTTTCTTCTTTCCTTCCTGTAACTGATGTATTATATACTTTCTAATTTTGATTATCTCATGCAATCTGTTATGCATTCTGCTCAGATATGATGTAATGTATGGATGAGATGATGTCATGAGATCTAACCCCCCTTTTTCCTCCAATGTAAGTTACAACGCTTTCAAGGATTGGCAACAAATGAAGAAGCTGCGATGATCAACTGACCATGAAAGCAAACAATGATTGGTACCCTCTTATCTATATGTTCTATCAGTTCTTGTTACTTCTTTTTCAGTTGCATAGCATGTTGCATTGATACTTAGATTCGGCTACTCCCACGGCTTGTGTGGGACCCATCATTGCACCATTTCATTCAGTATTCATTGCAACATGATCTATTTATGTATATCTCATTTTATGTCATAAATGTAACATTGAAATTCATGATGAGACATTTCTCCATCAATGATAAGCACTTGTAATAGCAATGAATATTAACTGATATGCAATTTCTTTTTCAAAACTTCAACTGATATAATTGAATCAAATATGAAATTAACTTACAACTGAATGCCATCATTAATGCTATGAATTTTCACTTAGGATAGCAAATTGTAGTGTAATCATCTCTGTTAATTTGAGCTGTTAGTAAAAATTGGTAACACCTGTCATCAATGAATTTCATTGAACTTTATAGTTCCTATCACCATCTTGCCAAAAGGTTATCAAAGTATGAGTGTTGTCATGGATCTGGTTGGTGTTAGATTGTAGAAGTAAGGAGGCTTGCTATCACAAGGAGTGAAAGTGCTAGCAATACTAGTAAAAGAAATCAAAGACAAAGTAAAGGCAATAATTAAATTTATACAAGAGAAAAGTGAGGAAGAAGAGGTGGTTCAAGTACAATAGGAAGAGATAGAGGTAGATTTCATAAAAGAAATATTTAATGTTATCATCACAATAAGTATGCACACTTTGAAAGGAAATGCAAATTAAAAGTAAGTAATGAAAGCATAAGTGTTAATTATGGTCATGAGGATGGGAAAGCTTCTCCAAGGAATTCTTCCTTATCATATGACAAAGTTGGAAATAGTCCTAAAAATGTTTGATATTTAGATTTAGGTTGTTCAGAGAATAATGAGCTAGATTTTCTATAATTGATGACAACTTCAAGGCCAAGATTAAGCATGGTGATAACAAATTCTTTGATGTTGCAATAAAATGAGCTATGAAGGTGAATATTAAGGAACAAAAAATATGTGTTAATGATATTTATTGCACTCCAAAGTTAAAGCATAAACTATCGAGTGTTGAAAAATTATGTGAAAAGAATTACAAAGGAAAAAATTACAAAGTGGTGTTTTAAGATAAGAAATGTACAATCTATGACAAGAATGAATGAAATAGGGTTCTTATAGTTGTGCCTATATCTAAGAATAGCATGTTCCTATTGAAGTTTGGAGAACATATCAGTAGTGTTGTCAATATGGCATATGGAGGAAAAAGTTGGTTTTGGCATCTCTCATATTGGCACTTAAAGTTTCATATTTCGAAGTTACTAACATAAGAAAAATAATTTATGGTTTGGCTAAGGTTGAAGAGCACAAAAATTTTTTTCAAAGATGTGCTGAAGAAAAACATGCAAGAAAAAAGTTTTCAAAAATGGAACGCTCATGTCCGCTTTAGTTGCTTCACTATGATATTTGTGGTCCTACGCAAGAAAAAATTCTAGGTAAGTTATCATATTTCATTATATTTATTGAGGATTAAAGTAATTATATTCTTAGAATCAATTAATTTTGTGTATAATAATTAATACCATGTGTAGAAAATATTAATTGCTTTAAAAATAGAATAAATTAGTTTTAGAAAAATTAAAAGAATTTAGAATTTTATTTCATAGTATCTTTCTAATTTTCAGTATGAATTGAATTTGGGAAATTTAGTTAACAACTTTTTAATGATAATTTATATGATTAGATAAATTTCATATTTTGACATTTTAAAATGTTATTTCATATATATATATAAACAAACAAAAAGAATACAATAAATAAATAAAGTTAAGTTTTAAAAAATACACTAATTTCCTTATTAGTGAATAATCCTTATCTTGGCCATAATGTATTGGTCTTATCTTCTTCTAGTTTACTTTTCAATCTGAACTCCTGTTTTTGCTTTAATGAGCTAACACATCAATTCAATTAGAAAAATCAATTTTAAATCTTTTTGGAAATGTTCAGTCATTTAACGGCTTTCAAATACGGGGGTTGCTGGCTACTAAAAAAAAAGGCATTCAGTCTAAAAATAATGGCATCGACCTGAAAACTTTCAGCGAAAGATTGGAAGATCTTGATTACAGATTTGAAGGATTTCAAACATCAATGGAGGGTTATGGGAATGGAGGTTGGGTTACTCCAATCAGTTTTGGTATGTGTCTAGAACTTGTTTTGTAATCTTTTCATATTGGTTGTCTAATCAGATTCGCCTTGTGTGTGGGTGTGTCTATGAAGATTATTTATCTAGCAGTTTCAGATTAATATCTGGCAAAATCACCCTTCCTTATGCTTGATCGATGTCCATACCCTTGTCCAAGTTTTCGATCTGCTCTCAGGCAGAAATGAGATTGGCAAAGGTTGGTTTTACACTTGTTTTTTTATTTTCTTGAAAGTTTCTGATGATGTTTCAACACTCCCTTTTTGTGCCTATCCTATCATCGTCGCATTTTATGAGATGAAATCTCTTGGGCATTTTGTTGCCTAGTTCACTTGCTTGGTCTACTTTTCCACAATTCACATGCATGTCTACCCTATTCCAAAGCTCCCCTTTCGGCTCAGGGATGGAGGACGCTGGGAAAGGTTGCGGAGTCTAGTGCGGCACCGTCTTATTGCTTTCGCTTGACAGGTTCTAAATCATTTTCAACAAATCCATTTTGAGCAGGGAGAACTTAAACTATTTATTTTAATATGGACTAACAATTTTTAGTCGAAATTCAGCTACAGCATTAATCCAAAGTATGAAGCACTGTCAAATGAAAAGGTCGGTAGAAACAGTTACCATTTTTTTTTTTAAGAAAAGGTGGTAGAACCTGTAGAGTTGATAGAGATTGAAATAGCAATGAAAAGAATGCATAAAACAATAAAAAACAGAGAAACTGCTATAGCAGAAAATCAAACTGTATTAATTTTCTTTCATAAGAGGGGTTACAATATGCCTCTAGAGGATTTTTAACATGCAGAAATATTTGATAACTAAACTTAATCTCCTAAAATCATGCGATCTAATTGAATAAAAATATTTATGCAAAATATATAAAACTAGAGTGTTTTTTGTTTTTTTGTTTTTTGTTTTCCTGGAGAAATTACAGCAGTTCTAACACTCCCTCTTAATTTCTAACTACTTCTGCATTATTCAGAAGCTGTTCTTTGAAAAAAACATTTTGGGAATAGTAAAACTTATTCAAGCTGCTCCAGTAGCCTCCTAACTATAATCCAAGTTCCCAACATCATTGGACACCATTTGCACATGAAGTGTCACATTACCCTCTTAAAGGTATGATGCTGAACTTTGGATCTCCCCTGAACTATTGGACATCAATCCTCACATGCATGTCTCATAACCCCAATGAGGTATAGTTTCTCTGATCCACAAGTATCTCGGACTATTGCACATCAATCTATCTTCTTCCTTCCGTTGGCTTCTTCAAAATAGGACAATTGCCTCATCTTCAATGAAGGCATCATCACTCTCAATATCTGGTGGTTCTTCCATTTTCAAAAAATTATGTGACTAAACTTTCTTGGAAGCAAATAGAAAATATCTTGTATTTTGAGAGAAATACCTTTGTAGAGAATTCACTGAGTGTAGTAGCAGCTCCTAAATGATACAACTCTTCCTTTAAAAAAAATGCAAAAAATCTGCACCAACAACAATCTATAACAATCTATAGAGTGCAGAGAATTTGCCTCTTCCCTCTTCAATCCACTGCTTAGACTTGGCTATGAAGATCTTTTTTCTCTGATACAATTTGTAGAGTTAATAGAGATTGAAATAACAATGAAAAGAATGCATAAGACAATAAAAAAATAGAGACGCACAACAGAGAGACTGCTACAGCAGAAAATCAAACTATATTAATTTTCTTTCATACCAGCGGTTACAATATGCCTCTATTAATAGAGGATTTTTAACATGTA
Organism: Cunninghamia lanceolata; assembly: GCA_027924645.1. Lineage (NCBI taxonomy): Eukaryota > Viridiplantae > Streptophyta > Pinopsida > Cupressales > Cupressaceae > Cunninghamia > Cunninghamia lanceolata. The sequence continues at coordinate 5,997,383 of BSBN01001006.1, forward strand.
AAAATATATGATAACTATACTTAATCTCCTAAAATCATTCGATCAATTAAATAAAAATATTCATTCAAAATATATATAAAAAGAGTTTTACTCTTTTTCTCCTCAAACGGAGAAATTACAGCAGTTCTAACAAAACCACTATAGCATTACTGAAAATAGAATATATAATAATGATAAAGTTCAAAATGTGGAGGCCGTTTAACTGGCCAAATAAAACAGACATGAACAAAGCATCATATGTATCCCAAAAAACAAACCACAGACAACCCAAAACACCCAACGACATCGATCCAAACAGGCCAAAACCACCCCATCATCATCATTAAACACTGTGTCGACTGGGGGTGCAACCCGGAAAAAATGCGACGTAAAAAAACCTGTATCCAAGAGCTTCATAAGGAACTCCCGCTAGCTCCACCACCACCATTCGCAGCACCGATGCCAGGGATTAACACCTCCATTAACGACTCCTCGTCACCAGACTCCTCGTCCTCCTGAGCGTGAGGGTCTACTGCATCAGAAAGAAAGTCTTTGGGAAGAGAGGGCACAGGACTGGTGCATGAACCCACAGATAACGAATAAAGAGGAAAACCTATTTAATGCGATCCATCATTCTCTTATAGAAGTAGAATGAACATGCCCTTAGCTCTTTATCTAGATCATCCATGGAGAGCGAAATGAGGCCCTCATGCATAACTTTGTAAACTGAACGGATTATAAGGGATTCCCTGAGGCTCTGGGGATTGAACAGATCACCAACCAAAGCCTCTCCTTTCATGGGGTCATACCCTTCCAGCGCCTTAGACCATCTGTCTCCATTATAGAGGTTATTGTAGAAAGCGCTTTTGGCTAATGCATGGATGTATGCACCATCTTGAACTAAATCCATCATGTTAGACACGATATGGGATATCACATCTGAATAGGTAAGGCTTCTGTCCTCCGTTCCCATGCATCCATCTATTTACTGCTATGTTGCGAAGGGCAAAGTGAGTGCGCATGCAGTCACACTCCACCATATTTAGCATGTCTGTTATTCTTATCCTCCCATGTAGGACAGGCTCCCATGGCATCGAAGGGAAACAAAGTCTGCGATTGATGCGGGCATCGGCCATGAATCTTGCAGAGAAAGCAGCACCAAGATAGACTAACAGAAAGGTGGCAGGACCAAGGCTGAGGAAAAAATAACACTGGCCGAGGTAAATAAACTAAAACTCACCTCTCAACACATTAAATCCAACTCACTGTCGATTTGGCAATATTTAGGCTTTAGATCTCATTAACGCTACTCTAATGTGAAGTAAATGAGGAATAATGAAACTCTCCTCTCAAAAATTCAGTCATTCAATCTGAAAATGGAGACTGTCCTTTCGATCCCTACTTGGTGCCTTCTGGACAGAGTTCATTGATGAAAAGGATCTGTTACCTTTTTCCATGAGATCTCACCCACTATCCTCCAGGTTGACAAGACCAAAATGCTTAGGCTGACGTCAAGGGAGATAAAGCCAACCGTCTAGGGAAGCGCAAGGAGGTCGTCATACAAATTTCTGGTGGATGAATGATGAAATGGGGATCGCTGAGAAGATCTCCAAGTACCCTTATTAAAACTCCTACGCCTCGGGCAGCCTTCCTTCATACATGCCAAGCTCGAACATATCTTCTGCCAAAAGCATTTAGGAAGGCTTTGACACGGCCACCTCACCACTCATGAAAACAACCCACGCCATTAAAGGCTTTTAAAAGCAGCGATATCTTGATTGATCCTGTTCATCAGCTGACTGGGCAAGTCGTGTTGAGAAGGAAGGAACAAATGAGATTCACAGTCTTGATCTACAGCCAGATTGGCTAAGCGATCTGCAACCATGTTTGCCTCCCTATAGGAATGGGAAATGCAGTAATTATCAAAGGAAGGAAGTAAGGAAATAGCCTGCTGAATGATGTAATTTATCTTCCAGTTGTCAGTCCCTGCTCTTCAAAATTTGAAAAAAAAACAGTCGACACAACGTACGGGCAGAAAAACAGTCGACACAACGTACGGGCTGTTTACGTTGGACGTGTTGAGCGTATCCTCCAATCATTGCATTCGATGAGATCATCTCTTTGAGGCATTCTGTAAACCAGTTCACGTGCTATGTCTACGCCTCCACATTGTATTTTTATGACATGCACATCGACTAGAGCAGATCTAACTATAACATCTAGTAAAAATCGGCCTTCGTTTTGCCTTGATGGATGTCCATACCTTCATCCAAACTTAAATCTGCATGCAAGCCGAAAGTATACTGGCAAATGGTGCGGCGTCTGGCTTACGCCTGCCATAGTGTTTTTTCTTGAAATTTTCTAAGCCTTTTCGACAAATCCATCTTGTGCATATCCTGCAATCATTCTACCTCGGACTCAGATTTTTCCATTTATGTGCTTCCATTCCTGAATGATTTCAAATGATTTTAGTTATCATTTTATATTTTGCATATATCTTTTCATAGGTTGCATTGCATTTTTCTGCACCTGCCTTATAGGTTTTTCTATATCAATGTTAATAAATTGAATTATTTTGTGCTTAGTCTGTGCCACTACATTTGCATAGAGGTTTATTTTTAAATGTATCAACAAAACCT